>CM045762.1:64742937-65942937 GCA_025200525.1 Camellia lanceoleosa | reverse complement strand
TAAATATTCACATTAACATGTTAACATTCACATTGATAAAAGTATAAAATTGGCCCGCGGCCCATGGGCGACCAAAAACTCGTCATGACCTAGGCGGGCACGCCCATTGACAATGTGAATATTCACATTGACATGTTAACATTCATATTGATAAGAGTGTAAAATTGGCTTGTAACCTGTGGCGCGGCCCGAAGCCCGACCGCAGCCCGAGGCGGGCTTGGCCCGACCCGTGACAATATGAATATTCACATTAACATGTTAACATTAACATTGATAGGAGTATAAAATTTGCTCGCTGCCCGAAGCTCGCTCGCGCCCCGGGGTAGGCCCGACCCGCTGACAATGTGAATATTCACATTGACATGTTAATATGCACATTGATAGGAATGTAGAATTGGCCCGCCGCCCGTGGGCTGCTTGAAGCCCGCCCACGGCGGGGGACAGGCTCGTTTGGGTCTGAGCCCGAGCATGTCCGAGACCCTAGGCTAGGGCCTAGGCCATCACTTTGAAGCCCGGCCTCACCCATCGGCCCGCTTAAGGCCCATTCAAGGCTCAGTCCGAGGCCCAGCCCGCCTGAGGCACAATGTCTTTTTTTGTGAAAAATAATAAAATTTTGGTAGAAAAAATTAAAAAGAATTAAAAAAAAATGGCCAGGCCCGCCCAAGCCCGGCTTAAGCTCGAGCCTAGGCCTAGACCTACCGGCCCGACTCGAGGCTGTCGTCTTCGGGCCGCGGGCCAATTTTACACTCTTATCAATGTGAATGTTAATATGTCAATGTGAATATTCACATTGTCACTAGGCAAATGCGGCGATGGCCGGCACGCCATGAGCTAATTTTACACTCCTATCAATGTGAATGTTAATATGTCAATGTGAATATTCACATTGTCACGGGCCCGGCCGGGCTCACCCCGGGCCGCCCACGGGTTTCGGGCCTCCCATGGGACGCGAGTCAATTTTACACTCTTATCAATGTGAATGTTAATATATCAATGTGAATATTCACATTATCAATCTGCGAGCAGTTACCAGGCTGAGCGTACATGAGCCAATTTTGATCTTATCAATGTGGATGTTAATATGTCAATGTGAATATTCACATTGTCACGGGCCGGACCGAGCTCGTCTCGGGCCGCCCACAAGCCGCGGGCTAATTTTACACTCCTACCAATGCGAATGTTAACATGTCAATGTGAATATTCACATTGTACATGGGCCGGGCCCCTACATATTGACGATATGAACATTCACATTGACGGTGTCAACATTTACATTAGAGGTATTTTGGTAATTATGTCACCTATAGGATTTATTGGAACATAAGAAAATAATATGAACTAAATAGAACATAAGTAGATAAAAATGGTATTTTGGTCTTCTTATCTCAAATAGGACCTAATGAAATAGTCAAAAACAATATGGATTAGATGGAACATAAGTAATTAAAGATGGATTTATGGAAAAAGCTCCCTATATAAAAGGTAGATACGATAGATTGTTATGTTCTCTATTATATTATCCAACGGTTATGAAAAATTACCTTAATAAATATAATGATTTTTTTTTAAATTTAAAATAATGATAAATTTTTATTTTTATTTTTATTTTATAATAATTAAGGCTAAGTTTGGGAAGACTAAATAAGTGCACTTTTTGTCTTTTTTGACTAAAAAATTAAGGTTGAAAATATGGATGTTTGGGTTAACTTTTTGACTTTTTATGGAAAAATGTGTAATAAAAAATTGTAAAAATTAGTTTTTAGAGGAAAATTTGAATTGGGAGTTGTGCAGCCGTAATTGTTGACTTTTGGTGAATAGTATTAACTTTTTAACTTTTTGAGTAACTTTTTGACTTTTTAAATTATTTGGGAATACCCAAACAAGGCCTAAATATGAGAGAGAATCTCCTATATGATTGTAATGGTCCTATTCAATATTATTTTGTCTCAGTGGGCCAACCAAATTTGCCTTACTTTTGGAAGTGTGCAACTTGCCACGGCACTAGTTAAAAATGATTTTCGGTGGATATCTTGTCATAACTTGTTGAATGACAATTTATTTGGAAACTTTGAAAAGTATTAAAGCAAAACAACAAAATACATGCAACATCAAACAATTGTTTAGCAGCTTGCAATTAACCAAAATTTTAAAAGTCATTTCCAAACTCACAGGGTGTGTTTGGTTTTCTTTTAAAGAAAAAAAAAAATAATAATAAGAGAGAGAATTTAGAATTTTTTTTGATTTATTTAGTTGTATATTTTAAAAGTAGTTTGAGAATTTGGGATAATTTAATATTTTGTTATAACTGAGTAGATGCGTGTATGAAAAAAAGAAATGAGAGATAAAAAGTGATTTATTAATATGTAAGAGAGAGAAAATAATTTTAATTTTTTTTTAAAAAAAATCACAAACCAAACAAAATTTAAAATAAAAATTTAGAAAATAACTCTCTCAAAAACAAACCAATCAAGCCATATGTTGTCACTTTCGACACATATTTTACGATAATTTTTTTTTTTTGGAACTAGTCACATCAAGTTTTACAGTAAGATCACTTTATTATTAGTAAAATATGTTACTTATTTTATTTTTGAATTTGTATATTTTAACTCTTATAATTTAAAAAAAAAAAAAGTTTGTCTAGTTTGAATTTTTTGAATTTACTTTTCAAAAAATTAAATTTTTTTGTTTTCCATATATATATTTTTTTGTTTTTACTGAAATTTTTTAATATTTTATCCAATATTTTTAATTTTGAGATACACCTAACATAAATACACTTAAAAAGTATTAAAAAAAATTCACAAAATACTAAAAATGCACAAAAATAAATAAAAATAAAAATTTATTACATTTTTCGTAGTCTTGTATATTTATTGATTTTTAAAATATTTTTTTACAAACATTTTACTTTTTAGATATATTTAAGTAAGATGCATTTAAAAAAGTAAAAAAAATTGCTTCAAATTTAAAAAATATTCACTAAAAATAAAAAATAAAAAGCTCAATTTTCAAAAAATTGAATCTTGAAAATTGAAACCAAACACATTGATTATTTTATCTCCTACAAACCCCCTCCAAATCTCTTCTAAAATGGGTATATTTGTATAATTTTCATAGATTATAGTGTCAATATATACAAATTTATAAATGAAGAGAGTAAAACAATATATGTTAATAGTTAAAGAAGTCATAATATATAATTAACCTTTCTTTTTTCATTATTTAAAAAAAAAAATCAACTTCACATTAGATAAAGAGTACCCAAATCAAACCTTTCATCTTGTATGAGGCACAATATGCACCCAAAGCTTAATTTTTACCTAACAAAATGAGAAAATATTTTGTAGTTTTCAACCCAGCGGAACATGTCATGTGCTATTCCAATAACATAAGCACAATAACTATTTTATTTATGGTTTTTTTTTAAAATAACATGATTGTATGTTTTAGGATTCTACTGTATTAGTCAGATATACAATCACGTGATAAGTCAAACTTATCAGATAAATATGTTATTTACATATATCCTCAATAAGCCACCTCAAGTGTGGTCGGATTTTCTTCTATAATCGGTCTACTTTGATACCATGTTAAGTCGTTAACCATCAATTCATTTAAAAGTTTAAAATGTCAAAGAAAATGTGACAATTCCCTCAATATATGGAACAAGAACTAGCAAGATAATTCATCTTAAATCCTCCTAACAATTTGATGTCACACAACAAATATGACACAAAAGGAGTGTCACAATCCTGGATCCAGGTGTGATCCAACTTAAGCCATATTAAATATAATGGTTTGTTGGTAGTGTTTTCATTTATTTATTTTTTTGGTATTATTTTTTGCAAAAATAATTAAATAATTAAATAATTTGAAATTTTGTTTCCAAAATTTTTATTTAGAAATATATATATATATTTTAAAACAACCCATTTTTCAAGAAACAAGATGTTATTTTTGAATTTTAAAAACTGTTTTCAAACAAAAATAAAAACAATATAAAAATAATGGGTATTTTCAAAATTTTTATTGTTTGCTTTTTTTTTTTTTTTTGAAACATAAAAAATAAAAACAAAGGAAACGAAAATACAATAGTCTTGAAAATATTTTATATTCTCACGCTGAGTTTGGGCCTATACAAGGCAAATACGATTTTGGGCTGCCCTTTACCTAATGTCGTCATATCATCCAAGCCCAACTCTCCACACATTTTATATGGGATTGATATTCTCTCAGAGTCAAAATTTTAACTTAATTATCATGTAAGAGTAGGCGAAGGTCATTATGAGTCTTATTTTAATAACCTTAATTATTTATTTTGTAGAGTCTTTCATACATATCATTCATAAAAAAAATTAAATTTTATCCGATAATCGTAATTTTTTTTTATTTTATCACATTTGTCACCAAAAAAACAAACGACAAATATATTTTTGAAATTATATCATCTATTTTTTTAGATAAATGCGATAAAATTAAAATGCTATGATTATTTCATAGATCTTTTTTTTTTATTATTATTATTTTAAGAATTGATATACAGAGAAGAGTTTACAAAATAAACAGTTTAAATTATCAAAATAAGACCTATAATGGCTCTCACGACCCTTAATATGATGGTCAAGTTCATATTTTAAACTTAAGAGAATTTCCATCCCTTATATCACTTTCACACAAAAATACCATGCTCCTAAAGCATATAGATTCATGAAGGTAGGGCTTCTCTTAAGTTTAAATCCGAACTTGACGTAACTTGAATTGAAGGGCCTAAGAGGCCCACAACGGCTCATGTTAAGAACATTCATATCATTCATTTTGTAGATCTCTCAATGTATATTATTTATGAAAAATTTTAGATTAATTCGATAATTGTAACCTTGTCACCCCAAAAATAGATGACATTTATATATTTTTAAATAGACCTTCCATTTTTTTTTGGAGACAAACACAATAAAATGAAAATACTATAATTATCGAATCAAACTTAATTTTATTTTATGGATGATACACACATAAGGTTTTACAAAATGAACTGTTCAAATCATCAAAATAGGACTCGTGATAAGCGTTCTATCAAGTTCAAATTTGAAATTGAATCCCAACACACTTATCAAATAGAATCATTTTTGCTTTGGTTACTAATAACAATGGCTACTATTGTCCAGGTTGGCTGGATGTATGGATCTACAACGGAAGATGTCCTTACTGGACTTACCATCCATGGGAGGGGCTGGAAATCTACCTTTTGTTCACCTAACCCACCTGCATTTCTTGGGTGTGCACCCCCAGGTGGACCTGCAACTATGATCCAACAGAAGAGATGGGCTACTGGGCTCCTTGAAATCTTGTTCACCCCAAAAAACCCTTTTATTCTTACCCTCAATGGGAAGCTCCAGTTCCGCCAATGCTTGGCTTACACGTGGATTATACTATGGGGCCTCCGATCCATTCCTGAGCTATGTTACGCTGCTCTGTCGGCCTACTGTCTCATCACTGACTCACATTTCATGCCCAAGGTGAGGACAAACCACCACCATCTGATTTTACTTTCATGTGGACTCAAAAGTATAATGGAGTAAATGAACCCAAAAACCCTTAAATAGGATTAACTCGATCTCTGTGAGTTTGGATAGTTCAGTTTTTGAAGAGGTATTGTTTGGTTGTAAGTAAGTCCTGAAATGGTCAATCCAACTAGGTTAGTTTGGTTCTCAGATTAACCTCAATCAAATTCGTGTGTGCAATCCTTTTGTTTTCATCACTCACATTAAGAATTGTATCTGCCAATGAAATGTGGCTACAATATTTAAGAGTTTTAATAATTATTTTTTTTCGTCGAAAAAGTGAAAATTTAGTTGCAATAAATATTGTGAGACAAATTTTGATCGTTGCAAAGGTTGTCGCCAAAGTCACCAAATGGCCGTTCTGAGAAAATGAAATAAAAGATTTTTAGCAACAAAATTTTGAAAATGTCTATAATAAATGCAAGATAACATTTTGGTCCCAAAAGGATACTAATTCATGACTAAATGTTAAATTTTGTTGCTAAAAATACAATAATGACACTTTCTTGACAACTAGAACATTTTGTTTTTAAGAAGTAATTTTGTTCCTAAATTTGTATTTCTAAAATCTTAATTTGTTATAGTGAGTATAAACAGGGTTGTCCTATTGCAACCAAATTTATTTTATTTTATTTTTTTTCAATTTTTCCTCATGCACATTGGATTCCAAATCCTAGATATTATGTTTAAATATACTTGAATATATTTAGTCAATGATCAGATGATTTAGATCCATCTATTGATGCACACTATTTTTGTTGTTATTGTAACAGCTTAATATTTGTCCATGTAGGTTGGAGAACCAGTCATATTTATACCCATTGCCCTTTTTGCCATCTACAACCTCTACACTCTCTCTGAGTACCTTCGCATTGGCCTTTCAACCCGCGCATGGTGGAATAACCAGAGAATTTGGAGGCTAAACACCATGATAGCGTGGTCATTTGGAGTCTTAAGTGTTTTGTTGAAACTCTTAGGACTATCAGACACCGTGTTTGAAGTAACACAAAAAGATCAATCAACTAATGTCGATGACAAAAATGCCCATGCCGGAAGGTTCACATTCGTTGACTCCCCAAGTTTCGTCCTCGGTACCACCATTCTGCTGGTGAACTTGACTGCGTTGGCTATTGGATTGTTAAGGTTCCGACTGGTAGGTGGCGATGGAAATGGGTCAGGGATAGGGGAGTTCATATGTAGTATGTGGGTGGTGCTATGCTTTTGGGCATTTTTGAGAGGGCTATTTGGGAAAGGGAAGTATGGCATTCCCTCATCCACCATATACAAGTCAGGGGCTTTGGCATTATTGTTTGTGCAATTGTGTAAATGGGTCTAAGTTCATACCCTTATATTTTGTTTTGTGCACTTTTTTTGTGCATTTAGCTTTTTCCAATGAAAGCTCAATGGGTTCAATTTGATACTTTGGACATGAAACTTGAGAAATATGAATTGAAATTTTGAAATAATAGAAGTGAACCTTTGAAGTACAGCTTTTGGTTACCAAAAAGGAAAATGCTAAAAGCATGAAATTTTCAAGTTGTGTAATTTCTCAATGAAAATGGTATTGAAAATTAAGAAATTCTATAATACACACACCATTTGTCCCATTTTCATGTACCAAAGATGCATTTTGACTTGTTCTATCTTTTGCTGAACTATGGCATGCTAGTGGATGTCAAATTTCATGACCATAGTGTACAAATTTTTGGGCTAATGTGTGATCCATTTCTTTGCATCAATCACTACGAGAAAATTTGAAGTATATCACCCAAATCAAGCTATTTTAAGGGAAAAGCTATACAATATTCCATGGGCTTGGCCATGTGTGTCACTCACATGCCCGATGAACGGACACAACAAACTGATGTGTGTAGCACTGGCTTGACACTTTTAAACTAGTCAGCCAAACCAAACTAGGACAACATAAGTGACATACAACGCAAACAAACTATACAAGTAAAATTCACATTACACAAACATTATCAAAATAAGGCCATTTCATTACAATTAGATATGCATTTACAAGGCAAAAATGCTTACAAATGACAACCTAATACAACCCTAAAGTGGGGTCTATTACAGGCATAAGTGATCAGAATCATTAACCACTACAACAAACTACACTTTTGGCGACTAAATTTTTAATCACAAAAAATCAATTTTTTAGTCACCAAAGATTTTTACCAACTAAAATTTTGAATCATTAACCACTACAACAAACTACACTTTTGGCGACTAAATTTTTAATCACCAAAAATCAATTTTTTAGTCACCAAAGATTTTTACTGACTAAAATTTTTGATCGCCCGTTTGGTCGTTGACTAATTGTCGTCAAAAGAATTGGCGACTAATTTTTTTTAGTTGCCGAAAATCGCCATTTAGCGACTAAAAATTTAGTCGCCCAAAACAACATATTTAGTTGCCAAAAAGAAAAAAAAAATTCATCTTCAATTTTTTAGTCGCTAAAAACGTGTTACTCTTTTTTGGCTACTAATTTTTTAGTCGCCAAAATTCTAGTACTCCTTTTTAGCTACTAATTTTTTAGTCGTAAAAAACTTTCATATTTTTTGACTACTATCTGTTTAGTTACCAATAAGTTTCCTTTTTATTTTTTAGCTACTAAATGTTGCCAAAAGCTCTATTTATTAATTTTTTTTAAATACACAAATTGAATATTTTTTTTATTAATTTCTACATTATATACATTCCATTATCAATGCAACCTGTAATCTGTACAAATACAAAATAGTACGTCTATCAATTATAATCTAAATTCATTATCAATAATACCCATGTCATTATCAACTATCGAAAAACTTTAACTTGTAACATCATATTCCAAATATCATACAAATCCATACCAGCCAAGTATAATCCATCTCAATTAAATATCACATACAAAAACACTGAATTTCCAAAACAGAGGATTGTACAAAAATAAATGTTTTCCATATATAGAATAAATGCTCTTTGTACACCAAAATAAATAACCTGCTGCATAATAAAGCTCTTCCAAGAATTTGAAATTATTTTGTTGTAAGTATGCCCAGGCCAAGTTGCTACCTACAGCCAATAAACCACCTACAAACAAAATAAATAATAAGCCATTATCAAAAAATAAAAAATAAAAAATAAAAAAACTAAAAATTATAGACATGTTTTCATGATAGACAGGAATTTGAGGTCAATGTCTTTATCCCCTCAAACTTGTCGATACCAAACTCAATTGATCTTCCTTCTTTTTTGTTTCTTTTTTTTTAAAGGGGTCACGTCTTGTGTAAAATGAAATTTAACATTGAACATTGAATTTTGTCTTTGGTGTCTTACCTTCTTTGCAACTGGTTCCAATCATTTTGAGGACTGCAAATAGTCGATGGCCATTACGATTATTATAATTTAATTAATAGACGACGATGTTATATCCCGATGATCATTATAATTATTTTGGGTATATATATCTAATAGCTGAATAATTTGATTCAATTCATATTTTAGTCATCATGTAGCTAGTGGTGATTAAGTCTTGTTTGTTTGCAAACTGATTATTGTAATCATGTGTTAATAGGGTACTTAGATCCTGAGAAATTTGTAGAGTTCAAACTTGTTAAAAGGAAAAAAGTTACCCACAAGGTTCATTATGCTTTACAAAATAGAAAACTAAATGTAATGCATGAATTTAAGCTATGTATAAAATAGAAAAAAGATAAAATATGGTAAGGCCAATATTATAAAGACAAAAAACTCATTGTAATGTTTCTACATCAGCTCCAATTCAAGCATGCCAAAGGTAGTTGACTACTTCCAGTTAAACAGGTTGATGACAGTCGTGAGACTTTGGGCTCTAAGGATATTTAAGGTACAAGTGTAGCTCTGAAATAATTTTATACACAAGTTAATTTGTCATCAACAAGAACAAATAGCTAACCCTACAAATGAAATAGAAATAGAGTAAATATTTGCCCGTTGGATTGCTAAATTTGAGGCAATCCAATACGACAAAAGGAAAATAAATAAATAAATAAAGGACTCATTACACTATTACTTATATAATATAATGTCATAGAAATGATTATCAATGAGTAAAAATACATATATATATATATACATTTTATTTGACTTGATAATCCATCTCATCAAACAGAATGGTTATCCAACATAACTTGCTTTTCCAACTCAGCAATTTACAAGATGCAATTGAGCCAATTACAAGAGTAACATGAAGTCACAAAATGATTTTTATGTGTGCACACAGCATACAGGTATAGGAATAATTCACTCAATTTCAATGATGTACAACTCCTTTTTCTCAGAAGGAATTAGACTCCCACATTTTCAAAAACTATGAAAATATAAGATTGTGAGCAAGACTGAAAAATGGTTCACTAAGATTTGTAGTTCATTAAAACTAGTAACTATCAGAATCTAGTGAAGTAAAGTTCGCAGAACATATGAGGTAGAAAGTAGAGACTTTTATGAATGAAATCAGCTCTGGTGACACACCACAACCATCAAACCTTGTCGCTATTCATGTTAAGCAATAAACAAACCAGAGTAGAATCTTTCTAACAAGAGGAAACAAGTATTTCAGCAAAAAAAGAAAATCCACTGAATTTTTTCATGGAAACTACTTTTGGATGATTCTTGGATATGTGTCCTCATTATAAAGAAAATAAGGAAAAAAGCATTATTGAAGTAAAAATGAGGAAGATAGACATGGGCTCCAATAGAGCTAAGCAGGAAGACATACAAGCATCGAGCCAATGACTTGATGTGCATTACTAGCCTACGTTCCAAACCGTTTTATGAACATGGCTGCAATTATATCCAATTCTGTGTATCATTTCTAACAAGTAAGAACAAACACACAAACTTACCAGGTCTCTTATTAGCAGCTGGTGTAAAGACAAAACCAACAACATTTGATGGTCTACCAACCTTCCTACATTTTAAGATGGTAGCACTACTAGAAATATCACTTTTTGCGTCTATTTTTTTTGCGACTGATTATTTAACGGTCGCAAAAAATTGTTTTTGAACATCAAAAACTTATTTTACCATCTCAGACCCAATCGTGTTCTTCAAAAAATTAAAAAAAAAATAAAAATCAGTATTTAATCTGAGCTCTCTTTCTCTCCCTCTCAAATCCCCCCCCTCTTTTTTTCCTTATTTCCCAAATTTGAGCTCTCTTTCTTTCCCTCTCAAAATCTCACAGCCTCTCTCGCTCGAATTTGTCGATCGATTCAACTTTCTCAAGTCCACAACTGTTGAAGATTTCATAATCGGTAAGCCTAAACACATCTTCACTAATCTCACTGCAATCTTCTCGATCGAATCTCATAGCCTCTCTCGCTCGAATCTCACAGCCTCTCTCACTCGAATTTGTCGCTTGAATCTCTCGCTCAAATCTGTCGATCGATTCAACTTTCTCAAGTCCACAACTGTTGAAGATTTCATAATCGGTAAGCCTAAACACATCTTCACTAATCTCACTGCAATCTTCTCGATCGATCAGGTTGTATATCCCTCTTCCTGATATATATGAATATATATACAACAAAACATGCAATTAGATATGAGAAGTGAACAGATGAAGCAGAAGTACCTAAAAGAGTTTTATAGCAATCATAACTGCTAGGCAATGAATCAGCTATGAACCGAAATGTAACTTAGGATTGAAATTCACATGTATAGAAATGTTCTGGAAAGGAATCTGTAGTTTTGGTGTGTTGATCAAACTCTTGTGATCCGTCTTCAGTTTTCTTGTCTTTATTTGACCTGTATTTCGCAAGGAGCTTTTATTAGAATTCAGTTTCTATTGAACCCCTTGGAGTGGCATTCCAGTTTCACAATATTAATGAGGAAAATGCCTCTGAAGTGTTGTGATGCTAATACTAGGAGACCAAAAAGTTTACTCTACTGCAAGCACTTGCATTGAAGTGGTTTAGGTACTTATTCTAAAACAATGTACAAATTTAACTAGAAATAGCAGCATCTCTGAGGTGTTGTTCTTGAATTTTGTAACAATGGGGTGCTCTCTCTCTCTCTCTCTCTCTCTCTCTGTGTGTGTGTGTGTGATTTAAGCTCCGTGCAATTGTGCATATATATAGGCATGTCTATGCATGTTTTATTGAGAGAGGCTTCAAAAGCAAAATGTGGAAATTGGAAAGGTATATCCACTCATCATATTTACTTGTAAAGCTTTATGTGTGTGTGTATTTATGCATAAACTCATCAACTCTGTTTGACGGGGCCTGCATCTTAACCACTTGGGGTCAATTATCGCAAAATCTTCTTCCCCATTCAGCCCATCTAGGGAGTAGGGACATATATCTAAGAATCACGCGCAAACATTTCTCCAGTATATATGTGAACATATCGCATAAAACAAGTGTATATTTTGGTTGGTACTTGGAAGCGTAAGTGTAGATTTTTTGGCAATGCATTATTGTTTTTCTCCTCATTTTTTTGTTTTGAGTTTGTTCCTGGGATATGATTAGGCACTAAGCCTTATCATATAAGTATGAGAGGTATAGTACCAAACCAAATTGTACAAGGAAGCTAAGTAGTTTTGGAACTTTGAGATTTTCTTAACATTCTCAAATCATCTTAGAGACATAAAAGATCCTGAGCATCCTTATTCACTGGAAGAGCTGAAAGTTATAACAGAAGATGCAATTGAGGTAGATGACAAGCATAACTGTGTGAGGTAGAGACAAATTCGCTGTATTGTTGAAGTTTTTTTGTTCTCATATTGGATCTCATTCTCCAGTCATCTAAATTAAAAATGGTTCTCTGATTCAGGGTGACATTCACTCCAACAATTGAACATTGCAGTATGGCAACGGTGATTGGCCTTTGCTTGCGAGTGAAACTCATGCGCAGCCTGCCTTTGCATTATAAGGTATGACCTTTATTCTAGCACGGATAGCTGGGTTAACAACATCATGGGTCTTTATTACGTATTTAGATGAGTACCATCAGAGAACATTGGGACTTGGGAGTTGATAAAGTTATTAATCCAATTCCAGTTGTCAAAAGTGCTGTTGTGCCTGAATATATGTGAAAGTAAGGATGAAAGTTGATCGGAGAAATTCCCTTCTCTGACTTGATTACAAACTGACTGGCACTGCTGGAGCTTATGTACCATTCTTGCATGTGCAACCCTTATTTTATTTATCCATTTATTTCTCCTATTTGAGTAGGTGAATAGCAATGCACAGACCTGTAAAGATTGGTGTATGAGAGGCTTTTCATGGTTAAAGGTTCTCAGGGTTAAACCTGGATATGTGGGATGTGGGTGTGTGTCAAAATAAACAGTAAGGAAGGGAAATGTAGGCAGTAGAATAGCATATTCACCACCTAATAATCACTCCAGGCCATGAAACATGTTCTGCAGCCAAAGCCTTACCACAGCAGGAAAAGCATGTGTATACACATACACACAGTATATGTTAAGCTTAAAGTTCTGAAGTTCTGGGTTTAGAGTCTTACCTTCTTTCTTAATAATATTATGTGTAGACTTATTAATTCCCCCAAAAATTGAATTAGCAAAAATTGTCTGCAACTTCAGTTGAAAAATCCAACAAGTGATGCTTTTGGTAAAATTAACAATATAAAACAGCCTTCAATTTTGCTTATCAATATAATAAATAATGACCTTGAGTTTAGGTTGCCTTACTCTTTCTTCACATCTCTTGTTACTGTTCCAGGTGGATATCAGGGTAGCACCTGGAACTAATGCAACTGAAGCTGCAGGTTTCTCTCTCTCTCTCTCTCTCTCTCTCAGACATGTATGTGTTGCTATCATCTCTGTGGTATACATCTAATTATATGAAAAGCACCTTGTGGCCCACTATTAATGATACGCACCTTTTAAATTGGCCACTCAAGATATGTTGACAATAATATATCCCCACACACTTTTTTTGCCTTGTGATTTCTGCATTTTGTACAAATATGGGGGTTGTTGATCAACATTTCATGTTAACAGATGATTAATGATATGCGGGAGTTTTTCAGTTCTAGAATCTTTGTTTGACTTCATCTTTGATCGCAATCGCAGGTCATGCCTCGATTATGAACATTAAATGCACATTACTATTCTCAAGACTAACTCGCCATATGAAAATTCAACACCTTATTTCTTTAATTTTTTACATTATTTGTATAAGGATTGTTGAAGACTCATAGGTTCTGCATATGCGTTTAAATGCTAGAGATGTACTCGTAACATGGCTGTTTTTCACCTTTGTTATGGTTTATGGTTTGCAAAGGGGGTTGACCCTAGATGGGATAAGTGAAGTTGTTTTATTATTAAAATTGGAGAAACGTTCTGTTGGGATGACATGGATATTCATCACTCTGACACAAGTTCCTGCATTGTGCATTTACCTTCCTCAAAACTGAAACTGAGAACCTCTTTTTCTTCCTCACTTTTTCTCTCCCTTGGTTGTGCTGTAACTTGCCTGCTCAACCCATAAAAATCTGATTTGGACTGAAGGATGTTGACATGAGATTGCAGGCAGTGTAGTTGAAAAATAGTTTACATTGCCCCCAAGTCTTGTGCGGAGAATCAATGATCATATCTGATTGGTTATTTCTATTCCATAATTTGCTGCTTGTGGAAATTGCTATCTCAGAGCAATTTATCATGCTATCGGATTTATAAAGGTGACATGAGTGTCAGCATCCTAGTTAGGATAGCATCATCAGATGAAGGTCTTAGATTCGTAAGATAATTATCATAATATTGATGAGATGAACTAGAGATTTTTAGTGGTTGATTTTTTTCTTTGGTTTTTGTGTCTTGTTGCAGTTGATTTGCCTCAATGGATCTCTTCAATGTCTATAGCGCTGGAGTCAGATGTAGACCTTGTAAGTATTCTTATCAAACTTTCTCCAGTTTGCTTGTTCAATGTACAATAAAAATGTTTGATAGCTACTTTCTAACTTTCGATTTGTTTTGTTGCAATAAGTGTTTTCTTGACTTTTGTATAGAAATCAGAGTTTTCCTACAGTTGTTTGATTGTTATCCTTTGGATTTCTCATGTTCATAATTCAAATTCTTTCATGTTTGATTGTTCTCCTCTTTGTAATTTTGTTTATATATTTATATATATATATATATTTTGTTAATTTTAGGAGGCTGCTCATGAGAAGAGCCAAAAGTACAAGGAAGGGAAATTTATTCTCGAGAGGTACTAAATATTATTTGTAGATTACGATTTTGTCGCCAAGCAATTTGAAACACAATTTTTTTGGTTGAGCAGGTTTAAGATTTTGGGTCCTGATGGAAGTCACTATATGGATCAGGAAGCTCAGATTGGTGGAAGCGATCCTGATGATGCTTGATTAGCCTCTCCCTTTGTCTTGTTTTCTTTCTTCATCAGTTTCGGTTAACTGGTTTTTAACTGTACATTCTTTGCACCTTGCCAGTCTTATTCTACCCTATTAGTTTCAATCATATTTTTGGATTAGTTGTTGCTAGAGACCAGTTTTGCAAAACAGTTAGAATCATATTCAGATTCTAGTAGATTTTATTAATAAATTCTGTTTAAATTCTATTTAAGAATCATATTAAGATTCTAGTAGATTTTATTAATCAATAAAGACATATCAAGATTTAAGTATTTCTTTTTTACTATGGAATGAAGAACAAATGCATGTAAATGAAGGTTTTTCCCCTCGCCATATTTATTTATTTATTTATTTTTATTTTTAATTTTTTGCGACGGTAACAAGATGGTCACCAAAGATCATGTTAGTGTTTTTCTTTATTTTTTGCGACGGCAAAATAGCGGTCGCCATAAGTAGTTTAGGTGGTCGCAAATAATTTGCGACTGTTGTTTTGCCATCGCAAAAAGTATTTGCCACCCCCATATTCGCGACCCCTATTTGCCGTCGCATGGGCCGCCGCAAAAAGTATTTTTTTTAGTAGTGTAGAAATTGCTCCACAGCAAACCACCAAGATTACCAATGCAGATAAAGCAATGATGAAAATAGTTTTAGAGTTCATCTTTGGGTCCTTGTCAACAAAATCTGCAATAATAGGGAATTGCTGACTTCCAAAGACTTCGCTGGACCATTACCCATGGAACCCTCAAATGGTGGCGAAGAAGGAAGCCCTATTAATTAACTTTTTCAGACTCTCAACAGCATTATCACATAACATATAACATAGACAAAAACTCAAAGATCTAAGATTGCTACCTGGATAATTAATGTACATCACTTCATAATTGCCAAAAAGAGTCTTATTTAGAGGCACCTTCTTCTGCCAAAATCTCTCATAAGTCAACATAGCAGAGGTATTATCAAACTTCTCTCCCAAAGGACAAAAGCATACTTGGGTTTTCAATTTCAAAATCATTAAAACACCCAAAATGGTTATTCAAACACAAATTTAGATTCACAGCAACAACTTCAATAACAAGCAATCAAACCCACAAAACAGAACAACTAATAAATAGATCGATTAAAATATAATCGACTTACTCTTGAGTTCATCGAGCCACCGCTTGATGCTATCGGAAGTAGTTCGGCGAGTGATATCGTAGACGGTGAGAGCACCAACAGCGCCTCTGTAGTAGGGGGATGTGACAACGCGGAAGCGCTCTTGGCCGGCGGTGTCCCAGACCTGGGCTTTGATCTCCTTCCCATCAAGCTCCATCACCTGGGTCTGAAACTCTACTCCCACTGTGGCTTTTGACTGCAAATCGAACTCATCTCTCGCAAATCGCGAGAGCAAGTTTGATTTTCCCACCGCTGAGTCCCCAATCACCACTATCTTGAACAAGTATTCTTCTTCTGATTTCTCCATTTTTGTTTGGTTTGTTTGGGTTAGAGAGAGGGAGAGAGAGGGAGAGACAATCTGTTTTGTCTAAACAGAGAACCGTCTATTTTGTCTAAAACTTTCACACCTTTGGTGACCAAATTGGTTTTTGTTTTGGTCGGCAAATGTTAATTAATTTCATTAATCGCCCCAAAATTTGAAATATTTCTCTCTTTATATATTTTAATTCTTTGGTGACCAAAATAATTTTAGTCGTTGAAAATAAATTTTTGACAACAAAATTTTCATTTGCCAAAGATAAAAAGTAATTATTTATTTTTCATTCAGCGACTAAATAATTTTAGTAGCCAAAACTAATTATTTGGCGACAAAAAAAAATTTTAGTCGTCGAAAATATATTTTTGGCGACCAAATTTTTGGTCGCCAAAGATAAAAAATAATTTTTTATTTTACATTCGACGACTAAATGGTTTTAGTATCAAAAACTCAATATATGGCGACCAAAATAATTTTTTTGTCGCCAATTCTGGCATTTTTAGCAACTAAATTTTTTTTAGTCACCAATAATCAATATATTCAGACTAAAAAAAATTATTTGCTAAATATTGTAATTTTGCCGACTAAAAAAAATTTTTGATCGTCAATTCCACATCATTTGGCGACTAAAAAAAAATTTAGTCGCCAATATTTGTTGCCAAATGTGTATTTTGTTGTAGTGAACCATGCATCCTTTATAATAGCATAATAAGCCATTGACTGCCGAGCGGAATGAAACATATACCCCCAAGTTTGAGGAGCCATAATAGACTTTCAAAAATCACTTAAAATACCAAAAGATAGACCTAGAAAACGAGCACAACACTAGATTCCATTGCTTTTTTTTTTTTAATAGAGAAAATTGGTGAAAACCCCATTTTAAAGGGGTATAAGTCATTAGATCAAAGGTAAAATCTTATTCGATGATAAGGATACGCCAAAAAAGTTACTGGTATCGAAAAAAGTCGCTAGCGCCAAAAAAGGTCACTGAAAATGTTGTCAGAAAAGTCGCTGGCAGCAGTAAGTGGCGGTGGTGGTAAGGTACAAAAATGTGTGATTCAACATATAGGTAGTTGAATGAGTGACATGTTTCATATTTCAACAGATGACTAGTTTGGTGAATTTTAACAGATAAATAGATAGGTTGATTTTAACGGATAGTTATTGTTTTGGATAAATTGTGTCTTTTTAGCCTAAAGATGTTAGAGTTTGGGCGTAATAGCCAAATGGTGAAATAGGAATACGTGTGTATATATATAAGAAAATAATTTTGTTACAGTATCAAAAACTTTTAGAAAATCTTTACATCAAAAAACTTGGCACCAATGAAGTTCTATGAGAATCAGTACTCCTCTTAATGATGTTGTTGTAAAAAAATAAATATATTGATTTTCTTTGTTTACAAACTCTTTTTAATATATTATAGTTTGAATTCCACATGCTATCTATATTTAAAATTAATTTTTTAAATGGCATACCTTCTCGTTTATCAATTTTTCTCGTATTTCTAAATTCGATTAGCATAAAACATAATAATAGCAACTGTATTTTTTACTACCAGTACAGAAGTCTCGTATACATGCATAACTTCTTTATCAATCAAGTTTAAAATATGGGCACTACAACAGATATGAAATAAATCACCATCAACAAGTAATTGCAAAGTTAATTTTAAATGAGTTATAGTCTAACTGTAATAGGTACGAGAGGGGAATGTCATGAATGCATTTGAGCACCCCTGCTTGCTCGATCAAAGATTGGCATCTACTAATCATGATATGATTTTTAGCAACATTATATACTCTTATTCTGATTTATTAGGCTAGCATTGCTATGTGATGTGCACACACACAAGTAGAAACTAACTTGCAAGAATTGGAATACTTGATTCATATTTGTTTTGAAAATTGTTTTGAAATATGTACCACTTGAAAAAGTGATCGCTTATGAACATTTACTCAAATTATTCCAATTCAAGCAACAAGCCTTCATCCATAGACATTCAAGCAGTTATAGCATTTAAGCAATTAGCATCATGGCATGCATACTAAACATGGCAACATCAACACATGCAATTATGCCAAAGCAAGTAAAGGCTCACCTAGTACTCCAAGCTAAAAGAGAAATAAGTTAGAAAAAAATGCATGATTCCTAACTATACGATATGACTAATGCAATACATATAAAAAATGTAATTACTAGGCTCAGCTACTAAATATGGCATATGAAACAATTTAATAACATGCGGTCTAAGCACGTATTCAAAGAAATATTAAACTAACAATTTAAGTAGAATGATGAATCGAGCCTCGGTGCATGCAAAACAAATAGATACAAACATGGAGAATGCTAAACAAAACTTGATGTCCCTAAACTAACCATCATAAGCTAGTAAATAAAAGGGAGAAAGACGTGGGGTTGGAAGACATTGACATTATTACATTACACGCTCACGAAGGAGAGTCCAAATGAATAAACTAAGCTAATTATTACAAAACAAATGAAACTAGATAAACTACTTAACTAATTATTACAACACTTGATTTAACTAACTATTCTAGTTAACTAATTAATTAAATAATTACAACGCAAGTGCAATTAAAATAAGTAATTAAACTAAACAACTAACTACTACGCCTCGAAAAATGAGGGATGTTCATGTGCATGCTCAATTTCTACCGAAAAAGCCACTATTTTGCTTCAGAATGCTTTTGTTTGCACAGTTAAACACCAACATTGTTGCCCATTTCCAAAATAACTCTGCTCTGCGTTTGAAACACACTGATCAATTTTTCATTAGTGGCCGGCTGGCCAATGATGAAGGTTGCCGACCACTAGTGATGGTCGGCCGGCCTTCTGCCGGCCACTGATGCACAGGTTCATCTTGCTACAACAGAGGACAAACAGAGCATATACAGGATATTTAAGGGTTTGTTTGCACCACTTATCCCTCCTTTTCATTGAACAAATCCAAGAAGTAGCAAGTTTGGTTAACAAATCATCAATGGATGCAATTTCATTGCATAATGGCTTATGAAACCAAGTGTTCAAGTTCAATAAATGCAAAACAAGACACAAACCTCCTCCCTTTCATGAATGATCAAAGGAAGTGGTGACCTTGGAAACTTGAATCATTTCATCACTAGCAAGTATGAAATGGTTCAAGTTTCCATGTGTTCAATTAACGTCCAATTAAACACAACCAAATTATTATCTTTCACCATTTTAGTTCCAAGTTTTAGTTACTCCATTTTAAAATTACCATCCATCCTTTAATCAATTAAGTCCAAAGAGTGAGATTAAGTCTTTTAATGGAAAAAAGACTCAAACCAAAAGTTGTTTTAGGCATGAAAGAGACATCATACTGTTGATAATGAACCCTCTATGGGATTAAACCGTTAAGCATGAAACCTCAATCTCATGCTTTCAACAAACAAGTAGTTCGAACCACTTTCAAAGCAAAACAAACAGCCAAGAAACGAGGGAGGTTACAGAGATTATTAGTGTTGAAAATGAGTGAGAAAAGTATAAATAAATGCTATCAACTCATAGGAGAAGGTGTCTAAGGCCTAGAACACCAAACTCATAAGGACAATTGCACTACAAGCGTGCAAAATAAAGCTCAAATGCAACTAACAGCCCAAAACGGTGCTAAAACAATCTAAAATAAATCCTAAAACATGTTGGAATTGAGCTAAAAATAGCTAGATTAACATGTTAAAACATGACACAAGCTAGGCTAGTGAACAAGACACAATGAGGGGAGGCTAACCCGTTCAAATTTGGACTTCAAAACATAAATTTGGCCATTGAAAAATCTTTGAAAATCAGTGTTTAAAAGCTTGGAAAAAGATAGTAAAATGGTGGGAAACACAAGGGCAAAGACCTTCAAAACAAGGTATAAAGAAGGGTGAACCACCCTATAACCTTTAATGGCCTTAAACCTAAGCTTCAGCCCAAAAAATACAGAGTTTTGATAGCCCAAAACAATGGGAAAACAGTAGGAAAAATAGTAGAGAAAGCAAGTAAAGAGGCAAAGCCTTATAGCTCTTGAAAAGAGGAAGCAATTCAAGCAACAAAACCAAGCAAATAACACCCTCAAGAGCTCAAACCAAGCTCAAGAGTACCTCAGCTCAAAGATGAGAAGATTTGGTTAAGGGTGTATAGGCAAAGGTTGAGGAATTGTAGGCAAAAGTGTAGAGATTTGATAGAGAGAGAGAGAAAGAGAGAGAGAGAGAGAGAATTGTAGAGAGAGAGGAAAATTTTTGATCTCAAAATTTTCTAACCTTAAAACATGAGAGAGGGGGCTCCTATATATAGAAAACATGAAATTCCCTCAAGGAGATCCAGCTCTACACGTGGAGATAGATGCATGCATCTGTGCAAACAACTGACATAACTGGCATAAAATATCTGCAAAATACACTGGTGGCCGGCAAGCCACATTAGTGCCCGGCAGCCCAAAAGTGATGGCCGGTAGCCCAAAAGGGGTGGCCGGTAGGCCACCAGAGGCTGAAGGCTGGAAAAGCTAGGTTTGGTCCAAAACTAGGACAACAAAGGTATAGGGTTTGAAGGGCTTAAAGTTGTGGCATTCCGCTGAGGACTTCGAGCACTTGGCAAGCATATAAACTCATCATCGGATGTGCATGGAATGGTGTCCAAGTCGTAAAGGCTGTCAAAAATAGGGTGCCTATAGTTGCCCCTCTTTGACAGAACTCGAAATTATGAAATGACGTGAGTAAATATCAAAGCCTGAAGATGACCCATTTTGACAAGGCCGTAAGACTTGGACAAATAATCAAGATAGAAATAAAATGGGTTGCACCCGCAGGCTGCCTATGTATCCTTTTGCAAGGAATCAAACCAGCGCAGTTTTGGGGCAAAATGCAAATGATATACATAATGTAACTTTGAAAGCCGGACTCACACGCTTCACGAAGCCGACTATTTTGAAAACTTATGATCATGCAAGATGATGTAATAGGCAATAACAAATGTGATAAGCAAGAATGATTACAATAAGCAAAATAACAACATATGAATGAGCAATTTCAAGCTTAAAACCAACACAGGTTTCCATACAAAAGATAAAACACTATAACTACGTCAAAACAAGAGGCGAGGAAATTAAACACCGCTTAGGGTTGTATTTCACGCACCTGGAGAAATTGAGAAAATCGCTCAGGATCGAGTATCACACGTCCCGAGATACAAGAGAAATCGCTCGGGGTCACGTTTCACGCGTCCCGAGAACCAGAGGAACAAAAATTGCTCGGGGTCTTGTTTCACACATTCCGAGAAACAAGAAAAATTGCTCGGGCTTGCGCTTCATGCGTCCCGAGATACAAGAGGACCCGTTCGGGCTCGCGGTTTATGCATCTCGAGCAACAAGAAAAAAAACCACTCGGGCTCATGTTTCACATGTCCCGAGAAACAAGAGAACTCACTCGGCTCACGTTTCTCGTGTCCCGAGATACAACACGAAAATCGCTCAGGCTCGTGCTTTGCACGTCCTGAGATAAAACCCATCTAGGACCGTGTATCACGCGTCCTGAGATAACAAGAAAACCGCTCGAGCTCGTGCTTCGCATATCCCGAGATGAAACCTACCCAAAGCTGCACATCACGCGTCCTGAGATAACAAGAAAACCGCTCGGGCTCATGTTTCGCACATCCCAAGATAAAACTCGCCCAAGGCCACGCGTCATGTGTCCTGAGATAACAAGAAAACCGCTCGGGCTCGTGCTTCGTACGTCCCGAGATGAAACCCGCCTAGGGTCACACGTCACGCATCCTGAGGTAACAAGAAAATCACTCGGTCTCGTGTAAAAATATTAAGTTATTCATTAATGAAAAATATTTTATTTTTCAAATTTTTTTGAACATTTATTATATTGTAGAAAAATGAATTATGAGTCTAACGGTATAATCCATGATTCAATAAGAATTATAACGAATAATATAGAAGCAATTAACATAATTTTTAAATTAAAAGAAAACAAACAGAGCCTTAATAACGCCTGCATCAGCACTTACCTAAGTAGATGACATCATCGCTTGCATCAGCGCCTCTGTCAGCGCCTCAACGCACATGTCAGCACTTGGAAGCACTTGGCAGCAACTTTCAGTGGGTGGGGACCACACGCCACTTCCCGGACTCTGTTTCAAGTCGATTTTGGTAGTATCCGACTCGATTTTTTGAGAGGAATTCAATGGTGGTCTCGATTTTTTATTTTGACAAATCTAAAATAGGGAGTGTAATCCACTCTCTCTCTAATGAGAGTGGGAGTGCAGATTCCCTGCAATCGACCGTCCACAATAAACCACAAAAAATATAAAAACGAATCCAAATTAGGGTTTATGATTTCTTTCATTTCGTAAGTCAGAATCAGACCCATAATATACCGTTTTGAAGGTCTAGGTACCACAACATGAAAACAAATTAGGGTTTATGATTTCAAATATTTAATTTTCACAACATGAAAACAAATCATGTAAAATCAGCATGCAGTAAAAGTTACGAAAATTAAATATACCGTCCACTTGTTTCAAAATTTTACAAATATGCTCTATATTATATGGACTACAACATATAAAAAAATTTAAGATGATCAAAGATCATTATAATAAAAAAGGGTCTTAACAGCACCAAATATATCTTGTGGAAACAATTCTATGACGCGCGATGTAAAGCCGTGTTTTGACCGGAAAGTCATTCACTTCAACGACATTGTATAGTACGCCGTTAAAAACCTTTTAATAACGGATTTTGTACGTCGTGTTTGATTTTTCTACAACTACTTTTACGTGCCGTTAAAAACCCTTTAACAACGGATCTTGTGCATCGTGTTTGAGTTTTCTACAACTATTTTTGCATGTCATTAATTTCTGAGACAAACCACAACTCTCATTACATGTCGTAAAATATGTAATATAACGACCTATTATGCCTATCGTAAAATATGCAGTATTTTTTTTTAAATTCAGTATGTTCTATTTAACTTGTTTTGTACAATCTAACAAATATTACAAACAAGTTTCACAAAACATCAATCAACTACCAAAACATTGTTTCAAGCATCAAAAAGTAGAATTATTTTATTCCATTTCAAAATACAAGATTACATTTGGGAACAACTCACTTGAGAGTTCACAGGGATCTTGGAATAGTACAATTATGGTGGGCCACTTAAAACAGAGACATAAACTACAATTACAAATATGCTTTTGGTAACCTAGCAATAAGGGTAATGATAGTGTGGCAACATAGCTTAGGCAACATGCACCAACATACCCAAATAGTGGGCTATCAGGTTCTACAATAACAGCTCCATGAGCAAGTAGATAGATCATATAATTAATATATATTATATTGGCCTGAGGGTGAAGAATGCAAACCATCACAATAGCTTAGTAATTATATAAATTGAAACCATGCTACCTACACTCTCTCTGTCTTTGTCTCTCTCTCTCTCTTTCTCTCCTCTACTTCTAGTCTTTCTTTTTTTTATAGCTTTTTTTTCCCAAATAAAAAAATCCAAATTCCAATTATACTAGCCTAAAATTGCTAGTTGAAGACAACAACAAAATCGTGCAAGTTTACTTGGGTTTCTCCATGAAAATGTTTCTTGCCATTTGCCCATTTGCCCATTTGCCCCTTTGATTAGCTCCTACAAGTTTTAATTAATTTTTTAAAAAATTTTGTGAAATATTGTTGTATCTAAAAGCTAGCTATATATCAAGACAAAACAACATAGTACAAAAGCTTAAAAGAAGCAAAAGCATCACATGTATGTATGAAAGAGATTGATTTCTTGAAATCTTGTTAAATTCCTATGCACTCAACACATATCAACACAAATTTTTTATTTTTAAACTAAATTGACATGAAAGCTATTTTTCATAAAAAGACTTTGTCTCAAATGATTCAAGGCAAGTTTACCTAGGTTTTTCCACGAGAATATTTCCTACCCGTTACATCTTCGCTTAGTTCCTACAAGTTTTATTTGAAAAAGTTTAAAAACTAATATGAAACATCAATAGATATAACATTTATTGTCACATGCATTCTTAATCTTTTTATCTCATTTTGCCTCTTTCCTTTTTAAAATTTTAGCTCTCATATCTTGGAGTTCTTGTTGTAAAAGCAACATTTGTTGATTTTGTTTTCACACATTTTGATTTTGGTACACTTACGCATCAACTTTCGATGGCAATGCTCCAAATCTAAGCCCCATACACTACCACGGTGTTCTAGACCAAATGCATGAACAATTGCATCATTTTTTTTTATAGACATTGGGCCTTCTTCTGTAAAAGGCTTGTGAAGCTCTTCAATCTTTTTCTACAGTATATAACATTTATTAACAACAATGCTATGCTATATCAACAATGGCAACAAATAAGCAACTACAAATGTGACACCCTAAATATTTAATTAATACCACAACCAATCATAATAATAATAATAATAGTGGGTATGGTAGTAAAATAAATAATTTATTTTGGTACGTAGTAAAGCGTAATTTAATTAGGATTTAGTTTGTTTGTTTTTATCAAACGAGTGGTATATAACTATTTAAAAAAAAAAAAAAAACTGGGCCAAAGTATAATTAACGTAAAGGTTAATAGCATAAGGATCAATCTAAGGGAAGATCGGATCAATCTAAGGAAGATTTGGTGTAGCCACATGTTGGTCGATGGCATGATTTGCCTCCGTATAAATAGGGGGGCGTTGCTCAAAGATCAGTGAAGAAAAAAAGACAGAAAACATGAAAGAGATATTAGAACTAGGAAATTATAGTAGGAAGGTTTGTGATAGTGGAAAGTAAAGGCTAAGGGTCAATATTAAGGTGAGTTATATTCAACCTTGAGTCACCATAGTATATGTTACATATATTTTGACTTATCATAATTTATTTTATACAAGTTATGTTTTGTAAATTATATTAACATTTCAATTACGTGGGTTGTTTTTTGAACTCTATTTGTTTCAAATGAAACACATGGATATGTTTATTTAAATTTTAGTATATATTTGACTATGACCTTATAAACAAATATGTTTTGTAAGTACCACCACCGGAGTCTCACGCCTTGGGGGACTTAAATAACCATTGGCCTCTGTTTGACCACTTTGTGGTCCTCTATTTGTCATGGATCCATTGACCTCTGTTCTGACTGTCAATTCTGTGACCTTTGTTCTGTTCTGTATCGTGGTTATGGTTATTTATTTATATAATTTCTGTATTTCGGTTTCTGCCACTTGAATGATTTATTTAACAAATTGAGTTATGTAAATGTTTTGGCTTAACTAACTATCGATGGTTATTTTGTATTCCCTATACTCTTGGCATAATATTTCTCACTCTGCTATGTGCTTATAGCTGTTACCCTTTCAAGTGATGAGATGTAGGGAAGACCTATAACTTCGTGTAGTGAAATCTGTGCAAGAAATTGATGCGGATCCGTTAATTTGCTTTTCTTTTCTTTTCTTCCTGTCATTTTTCTGATGGCCGGTCGCTACATAATCAAATAATAAAAGCCCATGGATGTATTTTTCTTTCTAGTAGAATGAAGTAACTTTATGTTTAATTATTTTATTTTTGTTTGCCTCCGCTTGTGCAGTTTAAATTGCTACGATCAGAATAAATTAGTAAGTTGCAATTCTAGTCCTAAGCCCCTAAGGTTGGGTCATGACAAATGAGGTATCAAAACAATGGTTCATTCAAAAAAAAAAAAAAAAAACAAAAAAAAAAAGAAGCTATTTTAATTTGATCAGAAAGTTCGAAAAGTTATAAATAAATCTATAAATAAAACTATATAGCTAGATAAACATAATAAAAATAAATAAATAAATATTTACCTGCAATGTTAGTCCTTCTGCGTAAAATCTCACGTTTCTTCTAGTGATGTAGGAATGTCTGAGATTAACCTTGATGACGCGTTTTGGGATGAGCTCGAGGCTATTAATTTAGATGAGATTTTAGCAAAGCACCCCGCCCCCGCCCCCGCCTCCGCCTCCGCCTCACCTGAAGGATGGGGAGATTCAGAGGATATAATTAGAGGACTGCATCCAGGCCTTGCCCAATTAATGGGTCGCCCAATCTATGTACAGGCTGACCCTACCAATGTTCCACATTTACTAAGGAGGCAGAGCCATGCCTATACGCGTGGACGTTTTCTTGGACCCACTCGTGTCCTCAGCGTTGCCCCATGACATGATCGCGCTGCGCTACATCATAGGCCCTTTGTTCCCAAATTTTGTGGCAAGAAGGGGAAATATATACCCCGAGGACTACATTGTTACCACTGTCCCTAACCCGCTAGAGATTATTAATATTCAAAATGTTGACTTTAGTAATGACCTTTCATATATCGAGACACCCGGCTGGATTGTTGACCGAACATTTTTGGGATACATATAGTGCGTCCCCATTTTCATAGTCAAGGCAGCGTGGATGTGTTTTGGTGTGTTCCAATTAGGATAGGAATTTGAGCTTTTCATGCAATACTACTTCCCATGGTTGTTTGACCCGTTTGACCCACTATCCTAGATTTAGTAGAAGAAAAATTTTGTAAGCTAACCATGATGAGTTCTGATCCCTCTTTTTGTTTTTGTATTACAGGGATGAGACACTAACATAATTTTTTATGTTTGGAACAAAGATGTAATATTATATTTGCAAAAACAGTAAAGATGGTATTTTAGATATGCAATATGTATGTTGTGTTATGAATATAATGTTTGTTTATTACTTGTAGAATGGCCAATAATGGTAACGGAAGTGGGTCATCATTCAGTGGCACTGAATCGATGGAAAGAATGATGGAAAGAGCAATTACTAGCTTTTTGCAAGCCTTGTAGACTAACATCAACAATGGAATGCCGGAACGATGAGAAGAGTCGGTTACCATAAAACAGTTCCAGGATCTAAAACCTACCATATTTACCAGCGGTCCAGACAAAATGATAGCAACACCTGGGTTAAAAACATGGAAAAGATTTTTCGCGCCTTACCCTGCACCGAAAGACAAAAGGTAACTTTCGCCACTTTCACTTTCAAAAATAATACACAGGAATGGTGGCTTCTCACTCTGGAGAAAGAATAAATTGTGATTTGGGCAAGATTCTTGGAAGTATTCTACGCAAAATACTTCCCAGATTCATTGCGGGAACAGAAGACATCAGAATTCATACATCTAAAGCAAGGAACCATGACGGTGGCCGAATACGAGGGCAAGTTCACACAACTCGCTCGGTTTGCGACATACATCATCCTACCGAAACTCGAAAAGAAAGAAAATTCGAAGCAGGATTGGATGCTGAAATTAAAGATAGGCTCGAGGTCTTGAAACTACCAACCTATGCAGAAGTGATAGACCGGGCGTACATTGCAGAAAAGGGGATTAAAGCCTTGCGTTCCGGGGAACCACGCCAAAAGAAGCGATTCTGGGAAAGAGACAACAAAAGACCTGGTGTTGTACCTTATAAGAAAGTAAATACGAGTACAACTAGTTCAGGCCATCAAGGTCCTACCAACCCCCGAGGTGGCACTATTCCAATTTGTCCTACTTGTGGGAAGGCTCATTGGGGACAATGCCATCGAGACACGGGAGCATACTTTAAAAATGGTCAAGTTGGCCATTTGCTGAAGGATTGTCCAAAGCTGACCAATCCTATAGCCAACCCCTCTGGCCTAGTCGAAAAACCCGCAGGACCTGGAAGAGAAAGGAAAGACCAAAAACGCTAAGAAAGGGCTTTCGCCTTAGTACCTGAAAAACCAGAAGTTACCGAAAATGTTGTGTCAGGTATACTTTCTATTTATGGCCATTTAGCTCATGTCCTCATTGACTCTGGGTCAACTCATTCTTTTGTTGCACCACATTTTGCTGCCAAGTTGGCATCAACACCCGAACCATTAGGATATATATTGTCTATGTCTTTTCCTTCTAGTAAGTCTGCCTGTAGTACTGAGGTGTACAGATCATGTACTATATCCTTAGAAGGCAAAACCTTATACGTAGACTTGATTCCCCTCCGCATTGGAAACTTTGATGTGATCTTAGGTATGGATTGGCTGCTTGCTAACCACGCCTCTATTGATTGTAAAGCTAAAAATGTCTCCCTCAGGTTACCAAACCAACCGGAGCTTGTCTTTGATGGGACTGGAGTTTCCAACCCTCCCTGTATTACATCTTCCATGACAGCCCAACTACTTCTAAAAAAGGGTTGTTGTAGTTATATCTGTTATGTGATCGACACACAAAAAGAGGTCCCCACTGTGGATGCAATCCCCGTGGTTCGAGAATTCTCGAATGTCTTTCTTGAAGATCTACCTGGTAGGTATCCCGGTTGATCGGGAAATTGAATTCACCATTAAAACCCAACCTGGCAAGCAACCAATATCAAAAGCTCCTTATCGCATGTCAATAACAGAATTGAAAGAGCTGAAGACTCAACTCCAGGAACTCTTAGACAAAGGTTTCATTCAACCTAGTACCTCACCCTAGGGTGCTCCAGTATTGTTCGTGAAGAAAAAGGATGGCACGATGAGATTATGCATTGATTATCGAGAGCTGAACAAGGTCACCATCAAGAATCGGTACCCTTTGCCGTGAATCGATGACCTGTTTGATCAACTTCAAGGCACTCAGGTATTCTCCAAAATCGACTTACATCCTGGCTACCATCAACTAAAAGTCAAAACGGAAAGTATCGAAAAGACTGCCTTCAGAACTCGTTACGGGCACTACGAGTTTCTTGTCATGCCTTTTGGCGTCACAAATGCCCTAACAGCCTTCATGGACCTCATGAATCGAGTGTTCAAACCCTATGTTGATGAGTTTGTCATCGTCTTCATCCACAACATTTTCATATACTCCAAGTCACTGGAAGACCATGAGAAGCACTTGCGAACGGTTCTACAAATACTGCGTGACCACAAACTTTATGCCAAGTTGAAGAAATGCGAATTCTGGATCATAAGTGTACACTTTTTCGGTAACATCATTAACAAAGATGGCATCTCGGTTGACCCCTAAAAAGTTACAACAATCGTGAATTGGCCACAACCTACCAATGTGTTAGAAATTCAAAGTTTCTTGGGTCTAGCTGGTTATTACTGATGCTTCGTGCAAGATTTCTCATAAATAGCATCACCTTTGACCCAACTAACTCAGAAAAACACACCCTTTGAATGGGCTGACAAATAAGAGCATTGCTTCCAAGAATTAAAAAATCGATTGGTGTCAGCTCCTATACTAGCACTCCCTACAGGAGCAGATGGGTTCGTAATTTATAGCGATGCCTCATACAATGGTTTAGGTTGCGTTCTCATGCAAAACGGAAAAGTCATTGCTTATGCGTCGCGACAATTAAAGACTCATGAGAAGAACTACCCGACTCATGATTTGGAAGTGGCTGCGATGATCTTTGCCCTCAAAAGCTGGCGTCATTATCTCTACGGTGTAACTTGCGAGATTTACACTGATCACAAGAGTCTTAAATATCTGTTCGGTTGCTAGAATTTATGAAAGACTATGATATAGAGATCCATCACCATCTAGGCAAAGCTAACGTGGTGGCAACGCACTAAGCCGAAAGACAACTAGAGGTCTGGCATGTACTATCATTTTTCGCAAGATCAATGGACTGCTCGCCAATATAATCATGGAACCTACCTTGATTGAAGAAATTAGAGCACGACAATGTGAAGATACACTTTTGAAGAAAAAGTACGATGAGCAAAGGAGTACGCCTGATCCTGATTTCACTATAAGCAATATGATACTAAAATTTCATAATCGAATTTGCATACCCAATATTCAGAAACTCAAGAAGAAGATATTGATGGAAGCTCATAGCTTGAGACTTACAGTCCATCCTGGCAACACAAAGATGTACCATGATCTAAAGGAACACTACTAGTGGATAGAAATGAAAAGAGACATAGCAAGCCATGTCTCCAAATGTCTGCATTGTCAGTGTGTTAAAGCAGAACATTAGAGACTTGCAGGACTGCTGCAACCACTTCCTATTCCTGAATGGAAATGGGAGCACATTACTATGGACTTCGTGGTCGGGCTACCACAGTTATTTTCGAAGAACAATGCAATATGGGTTATAGCAGACTGATTGACGAAGTTGGAACATTTTCTGCCAATCAAAATCATGTACTCCCTTAATAAGTTTGCCACTTTATACATCAAGGAAATTATTCGTTTGCATGGTACCCCAGTTTCAATCATGTCTGATCGAGACCCCCGCTTAGTGTCTCACTTCTGGAACAAATTGCAGGAGGCTTTGGGGACTACACTAAAGTGTAGCATGGCTTATCATCCACAAACCGATGGGCAATTCGAAAGAACAATCTAGACGTTGGAAGACATGTTACGTGTATGCGTGTTGGACCTCAAAGGTAACTAGGATGAACACCTACCTTTAATAGAATTTGCCTATAACAACAGGTACCAAGCAAGCATTGGAATGGCACCATACGAAGCCCTGTATGGAAGGAGATGTCGATCACCTTTGTGTTGGGCAGAAGTTGGAGACAGGAAACTATTAGGCCCCGAGATCGTGCAAGTCACAAGTGAGAAAATCCAACTCATCTAATAACGAATTCTCACTGTTCAAAGTCGTCAGAAAAGTTATGCAGATACACAGAGACGAGACTTGGAATTTCAAATGGGAGATCATGTGTTCCTTAAGATCTCACCAACAAGAAGAGTTATTCGATTTGGAAAGCGAGGAAAGTTAAACCCATGTTACATCGGGCCATTTGAGATATTGGAAAGGATTGGTCCTGTAGCATATTGCATTGCACTACCGCTTGAATTGTCCAACGTTCACAACATGTTCCACGTTTCGATGCTCCGACGGTACCTCCGAGATCCAAAACATGTTGTCGACTATGAGAACTTAGAAGTTCAAGAGGACCTCTCTTATGAAGGGCAACCAATGCAGATTCTCGATCGTTGTAATCAAGTTCTCTGAAACAAGACCATACCGTTGGTAAAATTTTTATAGCAAAATCATCGTATCGAAGAAGCTACGTGGGAAATGAAAAGTCAAATGCGAGCCAAATACCCGCACCTCTTTGAAAATTAAGGTACGTCAAGTTTGGGGACAAACTTCTATTTAGGAGGAGAGAAATGTGACACCCTAAATATTTAATTAATACCACAACCAATCATAATAATAATAATAATAATAATAATAATAATAGTGGGTATGGTAGTAAAATAAATAATTAATTTTGGTATGTGGTAAAGTGTAATTTAATTAGGATTTAGTTTGTTTCTTTTTATCAAACAAGTGGTATATAACTATTTAAAAAAAAAAAAAAAATTGGGCCAAAGTATAATTAACGTAAAGGTTAATAGGATAAGGATCAATCTAAGGGAAGATCGAATCAATCTAAGCAAGATTTGGTGTGGCCACGTGTTGGTCGATGGCATGATTTGCCTCCCTATAAATAGGGAGGAGTGGCTTAAAGATCAATGAAGAAAAAAAGAGAAAACATGAAAGAGATATTAGAACTAGGAAATTATAGTAGGAAGGTTTATGATAGTGGAAAGTAAAGGTTAAGAGTCAATATTAAGGTGAGTTATATTATACCTTGAGTCACCATAGTATATTTTACGTATGTTTTGACTTACTATAATTTATTTTATATAAGTTATGTTTTGTAAATTATATTAATATTTCAATTACGTGGGTTATTTTCTGAACTCTATTTGTTTAAAATGAAACCCGTGGATATGTTTGTTTAAATTTTAGTATATATTTGACTATGACCTTATAAACAATTATGTTTTGTAAGTACCACCACGGGAGTCCCATACCTTGGGGGACTTAAATAACCATTGGCCTCTGTTTGACCACTTTGTGGTCCTCTGTTTGTTATAGATCCATTGACCTCTGTTCTGACTGTCACTTCTGTAACCTCTATTCTATTCTGTTCTGTACCGTGATTATAGTTATTTATTTATATAATTTCTGTATTTCAGTTTCTGCCACTTAAATGATTTATTTACCAAATTGAGTTATGTAAATGTTTTGGCTTAACTAACTATCCATGGTTATTTTGTATTCCCTATGTTCTTGGCATAATATTTCTCACTCTGTTGTGTGCTTATAATTGTTACCCTTTTAGGTGATGAGATGTAGGGAAGACCCATAATCTCGTGTAGTGAAATCTGTGCAAGAAATTGATGCGGATCCATTAATTTGCTTTTCTTTTCTTTTCTTTCTATCATTTTTTTGATGGCCAATCACTGTATAATCAAATAATAAAAGCCCATGGATGTATATTTTTTTAGTAGAATGAAGTAACTTTATGTTTAATTATTTTATTTCTGTTTGCCTCCACTTGCGCAGTTTAAATTGCTACAATTAGAATAAATTAGTAAGTTGCGATTCTAGTTTTAAGTTCCTGGGGTTGAGTCATGACAACAAAGATATTGAATATGATATATTCCAAAAATGTGGATGAACAACCCAATAAAACAGTGATTTTTGGCCTATTAACAGGACCACAAAAGCTTCTTTTTTTTTGTTTTGTTTTACATACTTAGGAAAGTTGGACCATAAAAGCATCAAAGCAATGAAATCGGTAACAAAAAGATTATGCTACAAATAAATCCAATTCTTAAAAAAAAAAGATTGGAATTAACGATTTTGCCCTTCAAAACCTCAGATTATATTGTTTTTAACCATAGAAAGATGTAAAAATTTCATAAAGATAGGTATGATATCCGTTCAAATCTATCTACAGCAACAAAATTGAGAGAGACCCATATGTTAGCTCCACAAAATGTGCAAACCCAAAAAATAGTTGTAGAGAACACAAAGAACAAACAACAAAATAAGAATACCCACCCACACCTACACTCACACTCATACTCACATAATCTATTCAAATCAACTACTACAAGAAAATTGAGAGATAACCCATATATTTGGAGAATTCTATTATACACAACCCATACCATTTCCATTCTTAGTTACACTATTTTTTTCTTTAATGTAGTTACGACATTATTTTGAGATATTTGGTTATAACTTTTTGCGTTTGATTATGATTATTTTTATTTTTATTTATTTTAAATTATCAAGCACCTTAAAAAGCATAACCAGACTTTAGCTTCAATCCACAACAACCCAGTATGCAATTTTTCCATATATCTCAGGTCACATGGAGTCCAGTACATTAAATATAAGACATGAAGTTGAGACAATGAACCCAGATAGGAGTATAACAAGGGTCTGCGGTCCGTGGGCATCCCAAAGCCCGCCCGCGGCCCGGGATGGGCCTAGCTCGTTTAGGACCATTTGGGCCAGGGCCAGGGCTCGAGCTGAGCCCTTGTGCCTTGGCTTGAGCCATCATTTTGAAGCTCGGCCCGGCCCGACCCATGGCCCAGCCCATCGGCCCACTCAAGGCCCAACCCAAAGTCCGGCCTGCCCAAGGCCCATTGTATTTTTTAATGAAAAATAATAAAATTTCAATAGAAAAAATTTTAAAAAAACAAAAAAAAAATGGTCAGGCCTGCCTAAGCCTGGCCCAAGCTCGAGGCTAGGCCCAGGCCCACCGGACTGGCCCACCCAAGGCCCGAACCCAAATTTTGACAGGAGCCCGCAAGGCCTAACATGGGCCAAGCCGAACCCGACCCAAGTAGGCCACCTGGGCTCAGGCCGGGTAGGGTCAGATTTACACCCTTAAACCTAGACAGAGTTAGTATAAGAAAGTCAAACCTCAATTCACATGCAACCAAAGAATAGAATTTCAAGAGTTATAATTCCTCACGAAGCCCAATTTTAAATGCTTTCAGTGAGTTTGTGTTTCTATGGAGATGATGTTATTGCTTTCTAATGGTCTTATATAGCGTTTTTGGTTGACTGAAACAGTAGGTTGTGGTACCTAGAATCTCAAACTAATATAGATTGGGTATTTTCTTGTGTTCTCTTTTTCTTATCCACAACCTCATAAATAAAAATGTTTATTTGGGATAGTTTTTATTGAAAGTCAAAAGCACTTTTAATAACTCTATTATTTACAGATTTTAAGAAATATGCCAATTGAATTCTAGACTGAAATTTGTGAGATCTCACACTTCTTGAAATAATTATCAATAAAAGATCTTTACTTTTTTCACTCAAATGGGTGTCCAACCAAACTGAATAGCACATACTTAATTTTATAAATTCTGCCCATCCAGCAAAGAATATTTGATTTGCGAATCCGTAATGGGGGGTAAGGTTGTATCTCGACCTTACTTTAGTAGTAGTTTTGTGCACTGGATTTATCCATAATGTAAGATCATCCAACATCACATTTGAATTACTTTTTATACATACACACACACACACACATATATATGTATATTTTACAAATAGCACAACAATGCTATCAAAATCAAATCTATACTGTCCAGGAAGAAAATAAATTATGGTTTTGATTATCAATCCAAGACATGGGTGGAGGATTAGAAGAATGTTTAGTAGGAAGCAATAACAAATATATATACAACAATAGTAATATTTATAATCATAGTATTGAGGATTATAGACCCTTTAAGGTAAGCACTGTAGATAGGATACAAAGCCCGTCATCATTCAACTATTGCAAATTTATAGAAATTCAAAGATAGAATATACCACTCATACTTGAAGCAATTTTGTAAAAAAAAAAAAAAAAAAAAACACCAGTAATAATTTCACTCAGTATTGTGTTAAACCTAAATCTCATTAGGTGACTCAATTAAAAATCACAACCCATTGTCTCATGTTCACTTGATGTTCCTTTCATCTACTGTTAGCTAAAAAAGAATAGAACTTTTACAGATTGTTTGTTAATTCCAGTAACTGTCATAAACCCTTACTGAGTGAACTGGGTTCCTTTCATCTACTGAGTGAACTGTCATCAACCCAGTTCACTCAGTTTATAGATTGTTTGTCAATTCTAGTAACTAAGTTGAATTAGTTCAATCCTCATCAACCTAGTTCACTCAGTAAGGAATGCAATACAAAATTAAACAACACTGAAAACAAAATCAAAAACAAAATAAAAAATATACAAAGAAGATGCCTAACTAGTATGAATCAATATAAGATGAACTAAATTGAATGAAACTTGAAATATTTTTGGCCGAACCCAAGTGATGAATCGATCAAAATCCCACGATAAATTTATTCAACTGAAACAACTAAAATTTACAATTAAAAAGATCAAAAACTGAAAAAGGGAATGAAAAACTAATCAATCGATAAAAATCCCAAGAACTCATAAATTTATTTAACTAAAACAAATGGCAAAAATTTGCAGTAAAAAAGCCCACAAAGTTGAACAAATGGAGTTGTAGTTTAAAAATTGATACAAAAAATTAACTTGATTAACCTCTTCTTCTTCTTTTTACATATTATTTCGTAAAAAATTAAAATATTACTAAAAATCAATTCACAAACCAACCTTTAATTGTGTTTAAAAAAAAAAAAAAAACCCCCTTAATTGTGCAAACATTTGATTGAGATTTTTCTTTTCCCATCCTTTCTTTCCTTTTCTCCCCAAAAACTATCAATCCAAACAGAGTGTAACCAATCTAGGATTTTTCTTTACTAAAACCCGTGGATTCTCATGGGATGTTAAAGAACTGACTCATCCATGGCCATTTACACAAGCTTGGGATTTGTCCGAAAGGAATGTATATATTGATTTGTAACCATTAATTTCATTTTCATGCAAGTTTGATTAGGCTCGATTGTAGCATTTGAAACAGTTGATGAACCAGAGTCTTAATTTACACACCCAAACAAACCCAACATTCAAATAAATCCAACAACCCATAACATTATTCCGTCGATCGAAATTCTAAAAACCCATAATCGAAATTGCAGTTAAAAACACCAAATAATCAAACAAATATGGATTGAATGTGTGTGTGTGTGAGAGAGAGAGAGAGAGAGAGAGAGAGAGAGAAGGGTGGAATCTGAACATACCTCAAGAAAAGAACTAATATTTTTTCAGATTGAAGAGAATAAAACAAAACCCATCCCCTTCGAACCGTCGATCACTGCCGCTGCCGCCGCCGCCGCCGCCCAAGTAGTCTCACTGCCAAAAAGAAAGCACCGTTTCCAGGTTGAAATCTCGTTGCTGCCGAAGTCTCCCTTTCAAACCATCTCTTTTTCAGTTTTGCAACTTATACAATTTTCAAGGAAGTCGGAGTGTTTGTATTTGATTAAAAAAAAAAAAAAATTTCTAGTGATTGGTGCCAGAATATATTTTATTTTGGTGTTTTTATTTATTTATATTTTTTTATATACCATTAACAACATAAATTGTGTCATGAAAAGTGAAATATATTTAACGACTGGCATACATGTGCCGTATATAGTAGATGTATTAACAACATACCATATGCATGCCATAGAAAATTATATTATATATGGCTAACATTGCAAGCCGTAAAAAAATCACCATTATTAGCATTAACAGCCTTCACAATAGACATGTCGTGGTTATGATATTATTTAAGACATGCAAAAAAAAAAAAAAAAAAAGTTGTAAAAGTCAAAAACTAAGGCTTGCACTACTTGTATGTTGTTGATCTACTTTTTTTTTCTTTTTTTCTTTTTTCGATCGTACATTTCATAACAGCAATCGTGTGTTGTGAAAAGAGCAATATTTTAAATGGCTGGCTTTTTGTGCGTCGTGGAAAGTGAAAATTTTAACGGCAGACTTTTTGTGCATCGTGGAATGTTCAATATTTTTAACGGCTGGTATATGTGTGTCGTGTATAGGTGATGTATTAACAGCATGCCATGTGCACGTCATAGAAAGTTTTATTATTTATGGCTAACATTGCAAGCTGTAAAAAAATCATCGTTATTAGTATTTACAATCTATGCAATAGACACGTCGTGGTTGAGAAATTATTTACGACATATAAAAAAAGTAAATCATAAAGTGAGAAACCATGGCTTGCATTTACTGTATGTCGTTGATGTGAAGCCGTAAAAACCTAATTTTTTTGTAGTGCGATGGTTCAAAAAACATCAATTTTATGTACAAATCATATCTATACATATATTCATACATAAATAACATGAAGACACCCAACAATGGCTATGATACACGGCGGAAATAAACAGATTTGGACATACCTTTTACGTACAAATCAAATCCATAGATCATATGGGTGAATCACGTGTCTCCATTGATGTCTTCTAATAATTCCTAACAATGAAGTAGAACTACTAGAGAATTACCCACACTCTTTACTGTACAAAGGCAATTATTTGTTTCTGTGGAGAGAGAAGGACAAACAGAGAAGATTGCAGGAGACTAACCTGATACCGTTAAAATCAAGGGGTACTTACGTGTAGGTCATAATAAGTGGACTTATTATCTAATAGGTCCTATGGGAAAAATTTGTCATAAAAAACGTCACTAATTGTAAGTTTTAGCGACAATTTATAAAAATCATAACAAAACAAAAAAAATACTAATTGTCAATTTTTAGCGACATATTAATTGTCACAAAAAATATTTTTGGTGGCAATTTTACCAAAACTTATTTTCGATAGGACTTGATGGGAATTAAATCCAACTATTAGGACCTATTAGTAGTTTACCCTAAAATTCAACTCTCACCATATAATACATATATTATTGGGGTACTTACGTATAGGTCGTAATAAGTGGACTTATTGTTTAATAGATTCTATGAGAAAAATTTGTCATAAAAAAGGTCACTAATTGTAAGTTTGGTAACAATTTATGAAAATTATGACAAAAAAAAAAAAAAACTCACTAATTGTCAATTTTTAGCGACATATATAAAAAATTGTCACAAAAAAATTATTTTTAGCGACAATTTTACTAAGGCTTATTTTCAGTAGGAAATTATTAGGACCTATTAGTAGTTTACTTTATATTTTTATATGAAAGTGTTATAACTACCCACAATTATATTTCCTCAACAGATGAGAAAGTGGGTTAATCATACTTATCCCTAGGATAAGTTAATCCAAATTCACTCTAACTGGGTCTCTTTATGGATCTTGAGTCATACCACCATGAACAACCCAATTAGATATAGGTTCTAGATCCGACCCAATTTCCAACAAAAGCTCTTACACTCCATGCATCAAAGTTACCACATAAACATTTGGCGACTAAAATTATTATAGTCGCCAAATGTATTCATTTGCGGACTAAATATTTAGTCGTGAAAAGGTTGGACATTAAATTAAATTAGACCATTTTCGGCGACCAAACTTTTAGTCGCCCAAAGTCTCACCTTTTTGGCTACAACAATTTTTGTCCGCAAAGAGTTCTTTTTTAGCTGCTAAAAATTTAGTCGCCGAAAGTCCCCATCTTTGGCTACTACATGTTTACTCGGCAAAGAGTTCCTCTTTTGGCTACTAAAATTTTAGTCGGCAAAAGTGTGTTTATAATTTAGTTTTTTGTTTTTAGCTACGAAATATTCTAGTTGCCAAATGTTTGATTTTCTTTTGGCTACTAAAGTTCTAGTCGCCAAATGTCTATATATATATATATATATATTTTGGCTACTAAACTTTTAGACACTAAATGTCTTTTTTTTTTTTTTTTTTTTTTGCTACAAAACTTTTAGTCGCCAAATGTCTTTTCCCAATTTCTTTTTAGTTACTAATTGTTTAGCCGCCAAAAACATGATATTATATTTTATTGCGAAATTATAATTTCTCCACAACCTATCTATATACAAATGCAACCTGTAATACGTATAAAAACAAAATGATATATACTATCAATCATTCCACAATCTGCATCCATATGCCAAAAATAAATAACATTAAATATCAAAATCCATACAAATCAACTATTGTTCAAACTAAAATAATAATTCTATACAAAATATGTCATACAAAAATCAAAGCCCTCCGTATACAAAAAAAATACATTTACTACCAAGTGAAATTACCATTTGGCATGGTACAAATTACCATCGTAATCTATACCACAACAAAAGGTGATATATGTACCACGACAAAAGTTTTCTATGGACCATGACAAAACGTCCTATATGTACACCGATAAATGGTATATATGTACCACGACAAAAGGTGATCTATGTACCATGACAGTCATAATCTGTTGATTGCCAAACGTTTACTGTATCAGTAATAATGAACTACACAAAAGCTGAGGACGACAAAAGTATTATATTAGTTCCACACAAAAGTGAAAATTCTTCTCCATACACCAATATGGATTATCCACAAGTCCACGCAACACAACAATCTACAAAGAAAAATAAAAAATGAAACATTAGAATTGGTTACAAAATATCAATTCAGTCAGCCATATGGAACATGCTCTAACATGCATTTAAAGTAGAACAATCAAGAAATGTCTTCTTGAAAATAAAAGAAAGTATATATATATATATGCATGCAATATTTATTCCAACCAACTGCACAAACAATGTAATATGTAAAGGCAATTATTAGAATATGTAGATGTTATTTTAATAAAGTTGTTGCTTTTTTAACTAAGTGTTGCAAGTTTTTCGACTAAGTGTAAGGCGTATTCGGGGGTTGTTATGAATTTTCGCCCCCAGAAAGCCTTTTTTCGAGTAAGTTTAGGACGTATTTGGCTCTAACTCCCAACCTACGGGTCTGAATTATGTTTCGTTAGATCTCACAAGTCCCATTAATCATGGCAAAGCTATTTGTGTGAGCCACCCGGTCCTTCAGGGGCTATTTTGAATTTTCGCCCCCGAAACGCCCTTTTTCGACTAAATTTTGGACGTATTCGGCTCTAACTCTCTACCTACGGGTTTGAATTATGTTCCGTCAGTTCTCACAAGTCCTATTTGTCATGGCGAAGCTATCCGTGTGAGCCACACGGTCGTTCACAGGCTGTTTTGTTTTTCGCCCCTGAAATGCCCTTTTTTCGACTAAGTTTATGGCGTATTCGGCTCTAACTCCCAACCTACGGGTCTGAATTACGTTCCGTCAATTCATACAAGTCCTATTTGTCATGGAAAAGCTATTCGTGTGAGACACATGGTTGTTCGGGGGCTGTTTGATTTTTTGCCCCCGAAACGCCATTTTTCGACTAAGTTTAGGGGGTATTTGGATCTAACTCCCAACCTACGGGTCCGAATTATGTTCTGTCAAATCTCAAAAGTCTTATTTGTCATGGCGAAGCTATCCGTGTGAGCCACCCGGTCATTCGAGGGCTGTTTTGAATTTTTGCCCCCGAAATGCCCTTTTTCGACTAAGTTTTGGACGTATTCGGCCCTAACTCTCTATTTACTGGTTCGAATTACGTTCCGTCAGTTGTCACAAGTCTTATTTGTCATGGCAAAGCTATTTGGGTAAGTCACAGAGTTGTTTGGGGACTGTTTTGATTTTTCACCCCCGAAACACCATTTTTCGACTAAGTTTAAGGCATATTCGGCTCTAACTTCCAACCTACAGGTCCGAATTACATTCCGTCAGTTGTCACAAGTCTTATTTGTCATGGGGAAGCTGTCCATGAGAGCCACATGATGGTTTGGGGGCTATTTTGAATTTTAGCTCTCGAAACGCCCTTTTTCAACTAAGTTTAAGGCATTTTCGGGTCTAACTCCCAACCTACGAGTCCGAATTACATTCTGTCAGTTGTCACAGGTCATATTTGTCAAGGGAAAGCTGTCCATGAGAGCGGAGGCTGTTTTGAATTTTCACCCCTGGAACGCCCTTTTTTGACTAAGTTTAGCGCGTATTCGGCTCTAACTCCCAACCTATGGGTCCGAATTATATTCTGTTAGTTGTCACAGGTCATATTTGTCAAGGGAAAGCTGTCCTTGAGAGCCACATGGTGGTTCGGGGACTGTTTTGAATTTTCACCCCCGGAATGCCCTTTTTTGACTAAGTTTAGGGCGTATTCAGCTCTAACTCCCTACCTACGGGTCTGAATTACATTTTGTCAGTTGTCACAAGTCCTATTTGTTATAGGGAAGCTATCTGTACGAGTCACACGGTGGTTCGGGGGCTGCTTTGAATTTTTGCCCCCGAAACGCCCTTTTTTGACTACACAAATCCAATTTATTATGCTTTTAAAGCAGCAACAATTGGGAAAATAGAAAGAAAAAGAAAACTAAATCTATCAATTGAAATAAAAATAACAATAAAAAAAGAAACATAATATCATTCATGGCTAAATAAATTAGAGCCTAACAAACAATTTGAACAATGGCATGATGAGGTTGTCAATCAAAAGAAAAATGTTGATTCAATCGATGTCATAGCCTCCTCTACAATATGCACATATTCCAAGAACTTCAGTCCTAAGATCATTTTATTAACAATGACAATAGACAAAGCACATGCAGATATAGTTACAAAAGTCAGAATTTCCTGAAATCAATCCATGTAGAGTGACACCTTATAATAAGAAATAAGACCTATGATATTGTGGGACACTAACTGAAATTGAATTGTTATGAATTAACAAGGGCAACAAGTAACAATATGAGCACAATTTGAATAAGAGATAAAACTAGATTTAGACAAAATAGAAATATCATACCATACCCATGATCATAACCCTTCTAACTTCTAAGTTTGACTAGTACCAAATGAAACATTTAAGTAAACCATAAATTGTTGTGCTATGAAGTACCTAAATTCAGTCTTTAGGCCTATTTTCTAGAGGTAAGATCAGAACAAACTTCTTCAGCAAAACAAACTAATCACATTTCCAAACATCCAACTCAAACTCATCTACCTAAACCAATGGACTTCCTTATCTACTGTAGATTTGCCACAAAGTTATGCACAGAGTAGAACCTGCCCAGGAAGAGAGTCTTCATCCATATTGCCACCTCTGTCTTCATCCAAATTGATCCAAAGAACAGCACAGGGCAGAGCTTTCCATATCTAGCAACTAGCAGCAGCAACAGCAGCAGCTAGCAACACTCTATTTCTGCAGTAGAAACCAGCCATTTCTGCAGCAGCAACTAGCAACTAACAGCAGTAGCAGCAACACTCCAAAAACAGCAGCAACACTCCTTTTTGCTCATTGTGACCTTTCAATCTACCAAAAATATTGCTTAGACTATAGTTTAAACTCCTTAGTCAAGTCTTCTTCCACTTGTTCAATTGATTATTTTTCATAAAATAATTAAAAATGTTCATATGTAATATAGGCTACAAACGGCACAAGCATTTGCTTGCTATCTCTATATATTTATTTGCATTCTATGCTATGTATACTACATAAAATGTCTCCAGAGATGATAGCCTTTTCTCCATGTGAGGTGAGATAGAAGGAAATTCTTCCTTGCCTTTGTGTTTCGTAGAAGATGGTGTCCATAGTTTGAAAGGTAACCATACTACTATACATCTTCAATGCATCATCCTTGCTCACCTAATGAATGTAATAGTTGAAAAATTAACAAAAGACAATGTGTTTGCCAGCAATCTAAATAATCAAATTAACAAATAATCTAAACCATAGAATCAAGAGGCTTACTTTTATTTTACCCATTCCTATCACTAAAAAAAAAAAAAGGGGGGGGGGGGGGGGAGGGGGAGGAGGGGAGGAAGGGGAAAAAAACTATAGAACAAGTATTCAAATAATAAATGTCAATGTGTGTATGTGGAGTCTATCATATTTAAAAAATAGTATAACCTTTTATGCCTACATAAAAATCCATGAAGTGAAAAGTTTGAGAAAAATATTTAGGTGATTTTGAAAAGAATTCAATTAACTAATAAATGGGAACAAAATTATTTAATTTTTAAGCTGAGAATTAAGGAAACTTGAGTTTGAATTGAATAAAATTGAATTATTGTGGTTTCTAAGGATAGGGCATGTGATATGTAAGAGTCTTTATTTCATAAAAATTAACAGTGAAGTACTAAAAATTTTAAATCCAGAAAATAAAATGAGTACCTATGTTAGAAGCTTTGTTAAGAGATTATTTGGAGTGTTGTCTTGCACAACATGCATATGGGGAAGGTAGATGTTTGTCTTGTGGGACCACAATTTAGCTGCACTTTCTTTGCATTTCAAATCACTTTGCAAGATTTTAGAAGGATGTGAATTCAAACCATTGGTCCAATTTTAGAAAGATGTTTGTACGTTGTTTAAGAATTAAAAGTGACATGGATTATGTGGTTTCAAAATTTTCAACTCCTTATTAACAGATCCCACAATTCAGGATTTAGTATTTCCAATTGGTTCTTAGTCAAATTCTGTCTTATAAGGCATAAGTCGTGTTTGTTTTTTTATATTAATCGAAACAATTGGTTTTTTTGTTTTGTTTTGTTTTGTTTTGTTTCCAGTTTTGTTTTCATTTAGATCGTGCTGCTTTTCTATCATATTTTTGGGAGAAATTTTGTTACTTTCTTGAGTAGCTTTTGTTCAAGATGATTAATAGGGAACTTTGTTAACAAGTATATCATACCTGAGCTTTAGCATGACGACGTTGTCTCTCACGTTCGATCTTTCTTTCCTCTCGTTCTTTGCGCAACTTCTCATACTTCCTACGGTGTTCCTCAATTTTTTGTGCATTGAGTTCAACCTGTGCAGAAAACTTAAGTGAGATGCTAAAATAGGAAATGCTAATACAATGGTTCCACTTCTCTTTTAGCATGTTCTCTTGTCTTTCGCAATAATGTGTATGCTTGTTACTTGTAAGCATCTTTATCATAGCTCAGAATGCATCCTCCAAAATCTCACCCAAAAGAAAAAAATAAAAATAAAGAAACAAAGAAAGAAAAGACAACACCAGCTGCAAAGAAACATCAGGGAAAGATTACCCTATGTAAAAGATACATAGTATTTCAAAACATTAAAAAAGAAGGCAAACCTTCTTTAGTACAACACTTATTTCCTCATCATAGTCCAGTTTTGATGCCAAGTGAAGATCCTTAGCAACCTCTCCCCATTAACCAAGCATTGCTTACGCCATGCCACAAGATTTGTACCCTTTAGCCGAATTTGGATTAATCTGTAATAAGCATTCAAGGAAATGCAAAACCCATCGTCACAAAAAAAATCACATTCTAACCATCTTCAGGACTTATACACAAGTAGAGTATAATTTAAAATTGACTATATAAATTTGATCGACCATACAGGATGATAATAAGGATGACACAAATGCAACAAATGTGAGCATACCGAATGTAATGAGGATGAAATTGCAGATGCATTCATGACGTGTCCAGTATATTTCTAAATAACAATCAAGAAACTATACTATTCTGCTAAGTGAGGAAAACAAGAAAAACCTCCAGAGCAGCATTCGCATCTCGGATAGCAGCATTGGGTTTCTTCATTTTATATGCACACTAATTGTAAGAAATTAAAGAAAATTTTCTACATCAAATATAAGAACATAAACACAAAACATAGAAAGAGATACAAAGGAAGAAGTGGAAGAAAGCACCATTACAGACAAACACTTTACCTCTAGTTGCATACATAATTGCTAAGGTTGGGTTGAGTAAAATCGCCTGCGTGAGATGCTCAATTGCTTCCTCGGGCTTACCTGATTAACCACAAAGCCATCAAATATTGCAAACATGCTTTTCCATGCATACATTATAGGTGTCTGTCTGTATGTAATGAAATTAAAATACCTTCAGAAATTGCTTCCATGGCCTTTGCCTTTGCATCCTGGGCAGCATCCCAGTTTTCTTCTGTGACCTCGACAGAAGGGTCTCCCATGTGCAAAATTCAATGTTAAAGAGATATCAAAATCCAAAATCAGCTTGCTTAATAAGAGCAATGATGCAGACACACCTTTTGTGGCATATCATTGTCAGGTTCCACAGTTTCACCTTTAAACTCAAGATCAGATTGAACTATCTCGCTTTCTTCCTCCTCTTCAGCAGTTCCATGTGGTTGAGGCTCCTCCTCATTGTCCTCCAAATCCTCGTCACTCTCTTCCACAACATAAGGCTTTTTATAATCATATTCATTAAACAAAACATTAAAACTCCGAAAATTTTAAATTGATTGACAGCTCCCAGGTCACAAAAACCAACCTAAACTATATATTGTCCCTTTGGTAAATTAGATGAGAAAAAAAAATGACAAGAACATGATTTCTCATCTAGGTCAGGAGGGAAAAAAAAAAAAAAAAAAAACTCTTTCTTGCCATGTGTAATTTTATTTTAAATTTTTGTATTTAGATGGAAAAATTAGGTATTTTGAAGAAAAAAAAAACAATTATAAAGCAACTTTGGTTTCTTGCCAAATCTCATAAATTTTTGGTGAGAAACAAAAAACGAATTTAAATAGAGTTCTTCTTCTCACCATTTCCCACCTCTTCAGTCAACCAAACAATGTGATGAGAGTTTTTTTCTCTCTCCATTTCTATTATTTTTACTCACCAAAGAATTCTGTTTTCACTCATTTTCTTACATTTTCTTAGCAACCAAATAGATTTTAAATATATATATATAGAAAGAGAGAGATGGTTGTAGAAATACCAATTTGTTGTAAGGGCACTGTCCATGAGAAAGCTTATAGCCGAGGCTAAAACAATTCAAAACCACACGAAAATCAAATTCAACAGAAAAGCATTTTTACACACATCATATATCATATATAAGCATATAAACCAAGACAATGATATATTGAAATGGGTTCGGCTGAAAGAGAGATTGAAAGAATAAATCAACTAAATCAAACATATAAACCAACTGAATCAAGTATAAATCAAGCATATAAAACCCTAAAGCCACAATCAGAAAAGAGGGAAACAGAGGAAAGAAGAGGGGGAGAGAGAGAGAGAGAGAGAGAGAGAGAGAGAGAGATAGAGACACAGAGAGACTGTGAGCGAGAGAGAGATAGACAGACAGACACAATAAGAATGAGAGAGTGAGCGAGGAAGAGAGAGATAGACAGACAGACACACCAAGATCGAGAGAGCGAGCGAGGGGGAGAGAGAGAGAGAGAGAGAGAGAGAGAGAGAGAGGGAACCTGTGATCAGCGGTTGTGTTAGTGGTGTTTTGCTGTGGTGGTGATGGCCGTGGCCGTGGCAATGTCTTCCGTACGATCGGTTGCGGTGAGGTGTTTGTCTCTCCGGTTTGGTGTCTGATTGTGAGATTTGAATGTTGTTGTGTGTAATAGAGACAGAGGCGGGGAGCAATAAAAGAATCCGCGCGCGCCCTAAAACCTTTGAAGATTTAGCAACTAAATGAAAGTTTGGTCGGCAAAAGTGTTATTATTGGCTACTATCCTATTTGGTAGCCACAGGCAAATAAACAGCGACTATTTTATTGGTCGCCAAAAGTACATTTGGCGACTAAATCTCCATTTGGTCCTAAAAAATTTGTATTTGCCCACTAAATTTTTTAGTCACTAAAGATTAACCAAAAAAATATACCTGGTTTTTGGCCACTAACATTTATTTTGTAGGCAAAATTTCATATACAACGACTAAAAAAAAAATTAGTAGCCTAAAATTGAGACTAATGGCAACTAATAAATATTTTCGTCGCTAAAAGTGTCACTTTTGCTGACAAAAAAGTAATTTAGTCGCCAATAAATAATATTTCCCGACTAAAAAATTTTAGTAGCTAAAAGTTGTACCAATGCCGACTAATACATATTTTAGTCGCCCAAAGTGACATATTTGGCGACTAAATTTTGTTTAGTCACCAAAAGTGGCCGCCAAATGTGCAAATTCTTGTAGTGTTTTTTGGTGAAATATTTTGATATTTAGTAGCCCTCTTGAACATCATATGGGGAAAATTTGCAGATGGTGAATTGGTGGTAGCTAAAAAAAAGGTATTGGAATAGAATGAGTGGAAAACTCAAATTGTAACTAAAAAAATTTCTAAATAATGAATTGATTTTTAAAATATGACTCTTGTATCATTTTAATTCTCAATATTTAAGTAGTATTAATATAGTTTTCAATACATAAAAGTATTTTATTTTGATCCCATTGTGTAAATATTGTCAATATGTCCCCAACATGATAAATTGTTTCAATTTAGTATTCCTAAGCTAACTTTGTTAATAGATACAACATTGAGGGGGATAATTTGAAAAACTTTGTACAGTAGAGATCATATTGATACAATTTAATATTGTAATTGATTGCCACGTCATTGGGTTTGAAAATTGAATCTAATTTTTTTGTTTTGAATAACAATACTCAAACTCAAAATTTGGAGACCAAAATATAACTAACCCTATAAATTTTAAGCTTTAGGACAAATGGTGCTGCAAACTAGGCCTCACAGGTAATTCATTTATTGAGGACTTTTTTGAAACAAAATTTAGGCTACAATTTTGGATTAAAAGTTGAGCCTTTAAAACGCTAATGAAAAAAACAAAAAACAAAAAACAAAAAACAAAAAACAAAACGAAACAAAAAAAAACTGTAATTTTGAGTTATCGAAACAATCCAAAAATGTAGGCCTTTTGGGCAATGAAATTTAAGCACTTTAAATAAAAGTCACTCCACTACTAATTTTTGTGAAGCCTTAAGAGGGAATGTTGATGGACCATAATTTTGGTCCAATTTAAACTGAATTTCTTTTGCTCTTATTATTATCATTATTTTGAGGTATTTGTCTATCTATTTGTCTAGGACTGTCGGCATCAACAACTTGGGGTTATCTAGGCCGTCCGTTAACTCTATGGAGAGCACGTGGAGCGTCTGTTAATTTTTGGCGGGCACGTGGGCCGTTCATTAATTATTAGAGGAATAAGACGTTGATTAATTTATGAATAATGTTAAAAAGTTTTAAAAATTTATTAAAATTTTTATTAAATATTTTATATGAATGTAAGACCTATACAGAATCTACATAATGTGTTTAGTAAAAATTTTAATAAATCTTTTAGAATTTCTAATATTTTTCTTAATTAATTAATTAATTTTTTTTTTCCGAGCACACATAATCGTGACGTTAATTTTTGGAGAGTACATGGGCTATCCAGCTTTTGTAATATCATGATGTATTTACTTGAATAAATACATAAATTTATGTATTTATTTTTATTTTGTGAAAAATTAATAAAATTATCCACGGAAGATTACTCACACTAGCTTTTGTCAGGAGTGTAAATTAACAAACTTGAACAAAATATATTAAACATTTTTCTTTTAAATATTAAAATTCATTTTATTCAAATATACCCACAGCGGTTATCCGATAATAATGTGATGGTGGTATATTTAAACATAAAAATTTTGTTGAAATACATTTATTCAAGTAAATTTCCCACGCCACTAGATTGCAATGGGGTGTGTTGAAAATTTAAATAAAAATTTTGTTGAAAATTATTTATTCAAATAAATCAACCACGTAGGTAGATTGCAAATAAATCAATATAATTTAAAAGTCACTAACCAAGAAAGCATGCAAAACCAAGAATTGATCAACTAGAATAATCTAGAAAGTCACAATCAAATTCTTTGAATTTTATTAATAATAATCATCAAAACTAAATAGACTAGGCAAAGCAAACTCAAGTGTACTAAAAAAAAAGAAAAAAAACCAATTAGTCAATTCCTTGCCAATCAAGAAAAAATAAATAAAGAAAACCATAAAGTTGAAAAAAAGAAAAAAGGAAAAAAAAACGTCAAAACGAACAGCAACAACAATGATTTTTTTGTTGACAAAATAATTACTCAATTTTTTTTTTCAAAATTAAAAGATTAAATAAATAAATTTGACCAGAAAGGTCTTATAGGTCACAGAAAAACAACACATTTGGACCGTTTCAAATCCAACATTTATTCACTATTTTAATATTTTATGATTCAAATGACTATTTTAATAGAAGATTGAGAAATGATTATGAAAGGCAGTAGAGATCTCACACACACACACACACACAGACGGGTAAGAACAGCTCACCATATAATAGTCCATGGAAGAGTGAAACATCACTCCTTATGTCATCTTTGCTCTAGTTTTCTTGAAAGAGACTTCTTGGCCATATATCTGGAAAATTTCTACATGCAAAGTAGCGGTTAAGATTTTTGGAAGTTTCATATTAAATATCAAAATTAGACTTTATTTAACTGCATTTTTAAAAATTTTGGGCCTTTGTCAATAAGAATTTTTTAAGTCACATCTACTTTAATATTGGAGAAAATAATATTTTAATAGATTAATCTAAAAATAATTATACTACGAGAATCTTTAAGGTGCACAAGAAAGATTTGCACCTCAAGACTTGTGTCCCACAAAAGATTGAGTTGCACCCTCATAAAATTATTCTATTATTATCCAATTGATTTGAGATTTTCCCTTACCGTTACGTATGTATGGAAGTAAGCAACTCATGAGATTGTGAGTGATATTTTAGTGATTTTTTTTTAGTGATTATATGCTGCAAGTTTTTGTAATTGACTTGGAATGGTGTACAAGCTACATAATCTGCAGACTTCATAGTTTAATTAAATAACATAAATATTAGGAAAAAATTTACCCACTCTTTGTAGTGTGTATCTTATATTATTTTAGTTTATGTATTTTCAATTATATCAACTTTGTCGTTTAATCTTTCACGTTGTGCCAGTTTTATCCAATTATCACATTTGTTAAGAAATTCAACCAAAAATCAAGGGTGAAAATGATCAATTCAAAAGGAAATGGGTTTAAATTGGACGTCAAAAGCTTTTAGCCCTTTCCCACTCCATTCTAGCCGTCGCCGACAATCTCTAACCCCCCACCGCTCACCTTGACCCCTAAAAGTCACTATACCTCCACCCACGGAATCCCCACCATCATTAGCCCTTCCACCACAATCCATTATTGCCCCACCTTATCCCTCCTCAACCTCTACCCTTGACGCCCACCACAAACACCATAGCTACCAAGCCTATTTGTCATCCTATATCTCTTCCTCATAGTCGAGTAACTTTATTCCTCATCATCTTTGTATCATCGCCCTCTCTTCGCTTGCTATCTCACTACTAGAAAAAGGGGCTTTAGACACGGAATTTTTTGTGACGGTTAAAATACTGTTGCAAAAAACAAGCTTTTGCGACTAATCAAATTTTAGTCGCTGAAAGTACATTTTTTTGGAGACAATAATTGGTCGTCGAAAAAAAATATCAGATCACTACAACAAATCGCACCTTTGGCGATCATTTTTGGCGACTAATCAAATTTCAGTTGCCAAAAGTACATTTTTTGGCAACTAAAATTTATATTTGTCGGCGTTGGTTCAAGATATCGCTACCAAAATATTGTAGTAAATAAATATTGCTTATTGGCAACTAAATTTGAATTTAGTCGGTAAAAACTCAAGTTTCAGCGACTAAAAATTTGATTGGTCGTTGTTAGTCCAAATTTTACGCCCAAAAAAAATAAATTAATCAGTAATATTGGTTTTTCCCGACTAAAATTAAAATTAGTTACCAAATAGTACTTTTGGCGACTAATATTTTCGTCGTTGTTAAGTAAACCTTTGGCGACAAAAAAATTGGTTGGCAAATATAAAGTTTTAGTGACTAAAAAAATTTTTAGTCATGGTACATTCATTTTTTCCGACCAAAAAATGTTAGTCGCCAAATGTCTACTTTTAGCGACTAACATTTTAGTCGCTATTAAAGTTGGTTTGGCTACTAAATAATTTAGTCGTTATTACTTCAATTTTTGCCGATAAAATTTTACATTAGTCGCCAAAGGTGCCAAAATTATGGAGGGAAAATAAAAAGCTATTTGTTACCCGCCCAGGTATTCTCCCTCTGTTTAGGAATACAAAACACTTCTCTCTCTTCCACACATCAGTCACCACCACACATCACCTAACCGCCAGTGCTCACTATCGGGAAGCATTCGACGTCGCACATCGCCACCGCCACCGCCGCAATACCGGGTTATCTCTCGCTCTCCCTCTCGGTCTCGTGCTCTCTCTCGCTTTCGCTCTCGCTCTCACTCTCGCTCTTCCGCTTGTTGTATCCCCCAATCGACGGTTGTTGTATTCCCAAATCGACGAACAACGACGCGATGACGAACAATTCATCGCTGATCTGCTCTGGTTCTCCCTCAATCTCTCCATCGTAGGGTTTTGACTTTATCTTCCTTCACATTATAGGGTAAGTTTTTCTCTGTTGCATAGATGTATCCATAGACTCGTGTCTCTGTGTTTATAAATCTGGTCAAATTTATGTAATTTTTTCAGGTAAATTGTTTGATTTTGTTGGACTCTTTGTGGTTTAATTAATGATTGATTTTAGTTCGTTAAAGTGATTAGATAGATTGTAAGCCATGGGTTCTCATTCTGTTTTCATGTTATGCTTCCTTGTTTGGGGTTTAATTTTGTTCAAGGTATGGTAAGTTAGATTGTAATTTGTTTGATTTGTGATTTTTTTTTTTGGTTGTGAATTTTAGGTTTTCAACTTCAAGAAGGGGTTCATTCAAAAAAAAAAAAAAAAAAAAAAACAGAAAAAAGAAAAACACTTCGAGAAGGGAAATCAATATTGGCTTCAAATGGGCAAACCACAAAACCCCCACCAAACCCATCTCTATTGCAAAGTGGCCAAGTTTTCCAGGTAATATGCAAGGGAGTTTGTTATGTCACTTGGTAGATGGCTTCATTCCTGATTTATTGTGTATTAATGTATGGATTTCATGAAGTTTAATTTGATGGATAAGAGTCAAGATTTCCTTAATATATATATATATATTGGACTTGGAGCTTTGTTTTTTGGAAAAATAGAGGGACTAACTATGGACTTTGGAGGATAGCTTTCCTTGGTTATTTTATTTCAATAATAAGAAAATGTGATAAAATATGCATTTATGTATAACATTTTCCTTTTTTTTCAGAAAATATTTTTTAGAGACGAATAACCCAAAACTGTCGCAAAAAGTCATATTATATGCAACAATACATTACCCCATCACAACAAAAGTTTTTTTTTTGCCATTTTTTGCTTTTTTGCGACAGTTTTTCAAAATGTCGCAAAAACTTAAATCTTATTAATTCAATCTTGCCCCCAGCCCAGCCTTAGTTCCCCTCTCTCTCTCTCTCTCTCTCTCTCTCTCTCTCTCACAGTGGTGGTAATACTTGTGTGGGTAGTATGCCCTCAGCGACAACACCAACATGGACAGTATCCCCTCTGGCGACAACAATAGCGTGTGCATTACCCCTTCCAGCATCCAAGTTACCCTCTTTCTCTCATCTTCTCTCATTTTCTTTCCTTTTCTCCTCTTTCTCTTCTCTTACAATCTCTCTCTTGTAGACCCTCTCACTCAACATCGGCGCCTGTAGATTCCCTTTTCGGCATCCACGTATGGCCAGATACGATCACGTACAGGTTATTAGTCTTTTGCCTTTACAACTTACCATGTACAATATGAGATGTTATTAAAGTAAAGTTCAACGGGTTACTGATTTTCACATCTATTTTAGTGTTTGTTAATTATGTGCATGTATATGTGTTTGTGTGTGTCTATTTTTTTGCATAGACGAAAATTAGTGAATTTTGACTATTTGTTCTTCAATTTGTGATTATTTGTTTTTTCTCATTAGCTTTCTTTCACACAAAGTGCTTGATAAAATGCCAAAGTGACATTTATATAATTTGTTAGACTTAAAACTGATGCACACTGTCTATTGCAACAATGAGAATTTTTTGAGAAATGAAGAAGAAATGGTTGAGTAGAGGAATGTGTATGAACAAGTAAAGAAAAAGAAAGAAAACAGAGCTTCAAAGAAGAAAAAAAAGAGAAACAATTATTTTTTTTCTGCAGAATCAATACATCACAACTTCACATAATATATTTCTTGATTTTCTCATCACTCACACCTCTTTTTATAGTAGATTTTGTCTCACATTATTATTGTTCTCATTGGCACCTTTGCTTGTGTGATTGTCTTCATTTTTGTTTGTCCTATCTAGGCTGGTCAAGACCTCCATAATCCACTACCATCTCAGCTCCTCTCCTCTCTCCTCTTTTCAGCTGTGTTTGATCATTTGTTTATGATAGTCAATGTTTTGATTTTAGGGTTTTGATTGTTGGTCATAACTGATGATAATTAGGTAATTGTTCTTTTTACTAGTCAATCTGTGTTCTCTTTACGGTGTTGAGCTTCTAATTTGCATTGTTCCATAAGTGAGAAAAATTGATAAACAAATTATGTGTTTTTATTTTTTTGTGTTACTTGTTTTACATTTCAAAAGCATAGCACAAATTGACTTAAAATGGAGTGAACAAAAATCAACATCCACAAATTGTCAAGAGATATGCATGTCAAAATATTAGGTTATTTTCTTATCCTTATTGTGTTATCTATTTCCTTGTTTGTTGATTATGTTTTCTACTTGACATGTTTCGTAGTCTTTAATATTGCGATCTTTACGTGTAACTATAAAAGCCATCAATAATTTTAGTTAATGCGGTACAAAGCTGTCAAACCCCAAAAAAATTTGTGTACATTGATATTGTGTACCACTTCCATGAACCACAACACATCTTAATCCTATTCATGATAATTTATTTAATTCCAAGTTAACAGATGCTTTTTCTGAAAAATTATTAAATTGAATGTGATGTGTTTAGTTGAGCCAAGGTGTCAGCTCACTGTTTTGATGTGTGATATGGATCAATCATATAAACCTGATAGACTAATAACTGTGGGTTGGTTCTAGTGTTTAAAATGGAAGGCCGCATGCATCATAAACTGATTAAACTTATGATTTTCAAAAATAAAAATGCATAAAATGGTTTGGGATTGGAGTTGTTCAACAACTCTTTTTTTCTTTTCTCTTACTTTGGTTGCTTGGATAAATAATTGAATAAGGCTAGCTTCTCTAGTTATAGTTACAGTTAAGAATCAAAATTTAAATTTGAAATATCATCTACATTAACAGTGAGTGTGCCATTTAAATAGTAATGACTCGTTATCTCTTAATTGAGAGCCTCCATGAACCTATTTTTTTAATTTGTTTAGTCTCCGAATTGAGGAATCTCAAGTTGTTTAGATTGGTTTTTGATAGGTTCTTTGGTTAAAATGTCATACTTCTGTGGTTTGGCTAGACGAGAGGACATAGTATACATTGTCATATATGTAGACACCCCACTCCCAGGTGTCAAAGACTTGCATCACAATGCTCTTTAAATTGATCAGGCTTTGAAAGTATTTCATATTAATTATGTCATGTTGCAGTTGGAAGATATTGCGCATTGATTTTGAAGACTATTTCAAAGCTTCAATGAATCGGAGAAGTTCCCTAAAAAGGTAGGTTATTATGATTTTTACGTATTGTAGACAAAATTTGGAAATGAATGCCCTACATGTCATTGGTCCTCTTACATGAAACTGATAATATAGGTTCCCTTCCAATTGACTAGAACTCTTGTGAAAGCTATAGAGGTTAATGGTATTCAAGGCTAAACACATTAGGACAGTGTCACGGCTATGATGGAGGTACCATAGTTCCTCTGTTATGAATTTGTTTCAGTGACATTTTTCTGGACTACTTTTTTTCTAATTTCTCAATCTAATTCTTTGGTTAAACTTGTCATTTAGAAATTCTTTTTCAAGCAGTTTGACACACTAAAATGGTCAAACAGCGTTAGATATCAACGAAACTTGACACAGACAACTAATTAGGCAAAAATGACTTGTAGGAAAACAAGAGACTCGAACCGATTATAGGTCTTGAATCTAGAGCCTAATTCCCATTTTTGAAAATTTGTCCTTTACAAACCATTTTTCTGAACCAATCGACACACCAAAATAGTCAAACGGCGTCCGATGTCAACAAAACTTGACACACATGACTAAATAGGCACAGATGACTTGTTGGAAAAGACGGGACTTGAAATCGGTTTCCAATTTTGAATCAAGACCCTAATTCCCGTTTGTGAAAACTTGTCATTTAGAAACTCTTTTTTCGAACCTGTTGACACACTAAAATGATTAAACGACTTCGAATCTCAATGGAACATGACACACATGACCAACTAAGCACAAATGACTTGTGGCAAAAGACGAGACTCGAAATTGATTCCCGATTTTGAATCCAAAGGCCAATTCTCGTTTGTGAAAATTTCTCACTTAGAAACTTTATATGAATCAGTTGACACATTAAAATGGTCAACCGACATCGAATGTCAATGAAACTTGACACACATGACTAAGCATGCACAAATGTCTTGTAGAAAAAGACAAGAATCAAAATCGGCTTCTGGTTTTGAATCTAGAATCTCATTCCCGTTTGTGAAAACTTGTCATTTAGAAACTCTTTTTCCGAACTACTTAACACACTAAAATGGTCAAACAACGTCGGATGTCAATGGAACTTGACACACATAACTAACTAGGCGCAAATCACTAGTAAGAAAAGACAAGACTCAAAATCGATTCCCGGCTTTGAATCCAGAGCCTAATTCCCATTTGTGAAAACTTGTCATTTATAAATTATTTTTTCCCGAACCGGTTGACAAACTAAAATGGTAAAACAGCTTTGGATGTCAATGAAACTCAACACACATGACTAACTAGGCACAAATTACTTGTGAAAAAAGACGTGACTCAAAACTGATTCCCGATTTTGATTTTAAAGCCTAATTCCCGTTTGTGAAAACTTGTCCTTTAGAAACTCTTTTGCAAACCGGTTGACACACTAAAATAGTCAAATGGTGTCGGATGTGAACGCAACTTGACACGCACGACTAACTAGGCACAAATGACTTGTAAGAAAAGATAGGGACTCAAAATCAGTTCTCGATTTTGAATGTAGAGCTTAATTCTTGTTTGTGAAAACTTGTCATTTAGAAACTCTTTTAGAAACCAATTGACACACTAAAATGGCCAAACGGCATCGAATGTCAATGAAACATAATACACATGACTAACTAGGCACAAATAACTTGTAAAAAAAAAAGAAAAATAGGACTCAAAACCGATTCTCAATTTTGAATCTAGAGCCTAATTCCTATTTCTGAAAATTTGTCATGTAGAAACTCTTTCTCCGAGCCGATTGACATACTAAAATGGTCAAATGGCATTGAATTTCAATGTAATTTGACAGACATGACTATCTAGGTACAAATGATTTGAAAGAAAAGACGAGACTCGAAATCGGATCCCGATTTTGAATCTAGAGCCTAATTCATGTTTATAAAAACTTGTCATTTGAAAACTCTTTTTCGAAAGCAGTTCACACACTAAAATGATCAAATGGCGTCGGATGTCAATAAAAGTTGACCAAGACAACTAACTAGGTACAAATGACTTGTAAAAAAAGTCAAGACTCAAAATTGGTTTCCGGTTTTGAATCTAAAGCCTAATTCCCATTTATGAAAACTTGTCCTTTAGAAATTATTTTTCCAAACTGGCTGACACACTAAATTGGTCAAATGGCATCAGATGTCAACATAACTTCACTCACACGACTAACCAGGTACAAATGACTTGTAAGAAATGACAGGACTTGAATTTAGTTCTCGATTTTGAATCTAAAGCCTAATTCTTGTTTTTGAAAACTTATCCTTTATAAACTATTTTTTGAACCGGATGACACACTGGATGGTCAAACGGTATTGGATGTCAATGAAACTTGACACACATGACTAACTAGGCACAAATGACTTGTACAAAAAGATGGGACTTGAAACTGATTCTTGGTTTTGAATCTAGAGCCTAATCCTCGTTTGTGAAAACTTATTCTTTAGAAACTCTTTTTCGGAACCGGTTGACACACTAAAATGGCGAAATGACGTTGGATGTCAACGAAACTTGACACACACAACCAACTAGGGACAAATGACTTGTAGGAAAAGACGGGACTCAAAATCGGTTCCTGATTTTAAATCTAGATCCTAATTCCCGTTTGTGAAAACCTGTCATTTAGAAACTCTTTTTAGGAACCGGTTGACACACTAAAATGCTCAAATGGCGTCGGATATCAATGAAACATGACACAAGAATAACTAGGCACAAATAACTTGTAAGAAAAAACAGGACTTGAAACCAATTCTCGATTTTGAATAATTTCTATTTATGAAAATTTGTCATTTAGAAATGTTTTTTCCAAACCGGTTAACCCACTAAAATGGTCAAATGACGTTGGATGTCAACGTAACTTGACATACACAACTAACTAAGCACAAATGACTTATAGGAAAACACAGGACTCAAAATCAAGGTGAACTACATAAACTACGTGTATATTTATCCTAAATATTATGTACACAATAAATACATAAATAAATAAATAAATAAAATAGTCATAATTTTTTGAATTTATGGTATAAATTTAAAGTTGAAATGGTGTAAATTACACTTTTAGAAGAAATTTAAGTAGGTAATATTAATTCTTGTTTTTGTTTTATTTTTATATATATTTTTGTTTTTATTAGTAAAGAAAATAATTTCATGGATTATGACCAGGGCGCTTGGCTAAAAAATTCAATTTTGAATTTTGTTTGATGGGAGGTCCATGAACTAAATTAGTTTGTGGATAAGGACAAGTTTAAGTTAAATGACCAAAATACCCTCTGTATATATATATACATATGATATGCATTGTGCCAAAGTATCAAAACCGGTCTTCTCTCTCTCTCTCTCTCTCTCTCTCTCTTTCTCTCTCTCTCTCTAGATTTCAACCCTCTTGGCGTCGACCACCGCAGAGTGGAGATCAATCGTGATGACAAATATAGTGATCCTGATTTTGACACGACCTTTGTTGTATCCTAGACTCATGTTTACTGGTTCATACTGTTCTTTATATCTCCTTAAATTTGGCTTTGGGACTGTTATGGTTGTGTTTGGAACAAGTTGGTCACTTGGTTTTCAAACCTTATGTTGCTTAGATTTTTGGTCCTCCATTTAAGCGACACTTCTTGCACTCGAGCAGGCTTTGCAAACTCTTAATACTTTTGTAGGTCTACAAAACTACTAGGAGAGTGTATTTTGCGCTCGAGCGGCATTTCCGACGCTTGAGCGGGTGGGAGCTCGAGCAGCCTTTATTGCGCTCGAGCGTTGGTCTACTGTCTGCAAAACTACTAGATGTGTGTATTCTGCGCTCGAGCGGCACTTTTTGCGCTCGAGTGATAATGCCCTTTTTTTATTGTGTCTTGACACTCTAGCATCACTTCTTGAACTCGAGCGAAACAATTTATTATGTCTGGAGCTAGAGTGTCATTTCTTGCGCTCAAGCGGACTATGCGTATATCAATTCGTAAAAAGGTCATTTTATATTATTTTTTCACTTCTCTCTCTCTCTCTCTACTTTTCAAGAACTCTAGATCTAGAGTCTCTCTCTCTAAAACTCATATTCTCTCTATATTTTTACCTAGATCTAGTGATCTCCATACCCGTGTGCCTTTGTTAAAAAGGAAATACACATCAATAGCTCTCTTTTGGTCTGATTAAAGCTTGGTTTCGGCATTTTTGAAGTTTCTCCATCTCTTTTTTTGGTCTTTCAACTTGAGGTAGGGATTTTCTACACTCTCATATGATATTTAACTTTGTTATGGGTTGTTGTGTAAAAATGGTGGAATTTGGGTGTACTATGAACAAATCTAGGGTTTGGGTATTAAACCAAAAGATGGGTTTCTAAGTGAATGAGTTATAAGTGGTTACGGGATTGAATATGAGATTATATTGTGACAAAATAGTTGATTTTGGCATTTGGGTTAATATTTGGGAAATAGAGAGTTGCCCTAAAATGTTTCAAATATTTATTTTATGTAAATAAATGGAATTGGGATTAGAAATGTGAAATTGAATGGATGTGGAAATAAATGGTGGAGAAGAATATGTATTATCACTCACTTATGAAATTTTTAATAAATTATCTGTCTTAAGATTGAATATCTGTTTAGAAATATCTATATTGAGCTATCGGTGGACGATAGCTATGATTGTTGTAAAAATTGTAGGAGGATTAGGTGAATTGAAGCTAATCTCTTGTTAGTTATCATTGAACATTATTGTGTTTTAAATACATTGTCTATGTATGATGTTTGGGAGGAGAAATGAGATGTACTTCATATTTGGAAGGAGAAAGATGATGGATTCCATTGAATTAAGTTGGTCTGTGTGTCCAGGGTGAAAGTCCTGAAACCGCGCATATACATGGGGTGCCGAATCTCGCGGACAAAATTTTCTTAAAATGGCAAATTGAAGTATTTGTGTGATTAAGGTGTGATTTGAGCACCACTGGGTTATAGTCTCAGTTGGGTTGTCTAGAAAATAATGAAATTGGCTCATGAGTTGAGATGAAATGAATTGACATGAATGGAATTGAGATAACAAGGATTGGGATATAAAACTTGGCATATTATGATTTGTAAAACATGAATGATTTTACTACGAACCTTATATATGCACATTTTACTTATATCTTTGTTAAGACTCATACATTGTGTTAGATTATTTCTACTAGACTTTGGCTCACCCTATTTTGGAAAAACCATTTTCAAGTATTGGTGATATACTTCCACTAAGACAGTAGCTTGGAGGAATTTGGAGCAAATGCTTTTATTTTTGTTGTATCTATTTTGTATAGCCAAGGGTTTTAAATTTGTAATTGAGCTAGGCTCACTATTGTTGTAATTAAGAATTATCTTGGAAAGATGTAAGCCATTAAGGCGAATGATTATCTGTGTAACCTTCATTTCTTTTTATATCTGTCTCTTATGTATATCCACTCTGATGAATAAAGGCATGTTAATTCAATTATATTTCTGCTTATGAGATGGGTTTGGTATATTCATTTTTGGGGCGCTATAACTTGGTATCGGAGCGTACCGGGTTTGAATACTTTGGATACGTGGGAAGTGGTTAGTACCACAATCGATTTGTCTCGCTTGATAAAGACTTTAGTATAAACAATGTGTGCTTATATGACAACATGCTTATGTGATTATATGGATATGAGATTTAATTTCTAGGATGTTGATTGAGTCTGTAGGTTTCTTAAAGTCCTATTGGAAGAGCATTTGATCACTACTGTTTCTAATTGGAATTCTAGCAACACCACGAGACGATCATTATCCAGAACTGAAATTCGTATGTGTTTATGTGACTATGTGCTTATGAAAAGTGAATTACAGTTGTCCACTGCATTAGGATACGAGTGAGTTAGCTACGACACATTTGTAAATGTTCTAATCTCTTTCGTTACCTTCATTACGATGCCAGGATGTAGACGTGGTGGTGGTAGGTGTGGTAGGCCTATGAGGCATGAGATACCTTTACCAGATGAGATTTCGGCGCAGGAAGAAGGGGTTGGTTAGGCCAATGTGGCCCAACCAGTTGGTCAACAGGCCATGGGCACCTTAGCCCGCGAAATGACTGGTGCATTGAGGGAATCCATAGATATTCTCAAGGCTAAAAATCAAATCTACATCTAAGTAGCTGAGGCAGGGCCATCTTTTTTGAAGCGAGAGTTTTTCCGTTAAAATCAAGACGAGTTTTTGGGTGATCCCAAAGAGCCACTGAAGGCAGATGAGTGGCTAGAGCAAATAGTGAAGACGTTCAAGATACTTGGTATCAAGGACGACTAGCTGGGAGTGACTGTGGCATCTTTCCAACTAAAGGGAGATACAGGTTAGTGGTGGAAGTATGTGCGTAGTGTACACATCCCCGAACATCCCGGGGGAAATCCCATTTTGTTCATTTGGGCTCACTACAGTTTGGACTCAAATGTCACGATTCTGAATCTAATCCCGCAAAGTGCAATGTGAGACCGATAAATCACCAAAGAGACCAAATCTGGCAAATCGTTTTGAAAAATAGATTTTTAGAAAGAAGTGCCAAACATGGACTGCTTTACCAGATACAAAGTTGCCATCTAAATATTTATTTTGGGGGAATTTAGGAAACCCTGACTTGTACCTAAGGCCACGTGTCCGTCATCACCAAAGTTGCCTCGGCTTAGGAACTTGGGTACGATTGGGGAAGGTCACTTCGTGAGCACCCCCGCTCGCCCGATCAAAGATCGGTCTCTACTAACCATGATATTGAGTTTTGAAAACATTATGTGCTCTTATCCCGGTTATTAGCCTAGAATTATTATGTGATACGCGCAGCATACAAGTATAGACTGGATCGCCTGATTTGGAACAAAACATTTCATGTTTGTTTTTGAAAGCTGTGGAGAAGTGGTTCTGGAAATACTCTTCAGATCCTGGGAGACGCTCTTGATCCTCAGCTAGTCACCTGCAAAGACAAACACTCCGGTCGGGGGTGCCGGGGTTAGCACTCCGACGGGCAAGCCAGTTCTTATACTCAAGAAAGCTTGTTTACTAAGTTTAGTGAAGTGATTCTTACATACCTTTCTAAATCTGAAGCTCTTGTATTTATACTCAATCTCTGGACCTCGGGTTCAAAGCCCACTTTTTACTTATTATCCTTTTGTTTATTCCAACATACATCTCCCCGTCTATTCGGCGATCTCAATGTATTCGGTATCTTAGTTGATTAATGCGGGCGAGCAGGTCTCGACTTCGGGATACATCCTTCCGACTCTTCTATTTATTCGGCTCCCACAAGCATTCTCCCAACGTCTGTTGGTGGAGTGCTTGGTTCAATTTTGAATACGCAACCAAAATTTTGGTGATTGGGCCCTAAAGCATACGTCTAAGTACACCCCCTTTTGGTTGTCGTACCGACTTCCCGCCTCTTCGTACATACCTATTCATTGCGTTTTTAAAGATTGGCGTCCCTTCGGATTCGCATTCCATGATACTGGTCGCTGGGTTGCCTTTTGGATCGTTCTTGCAATTTTGTCTCCTCCAATATCTTTTTCACCCTCTGTAAGTTTTCCACTTCTTTGCTTCGAGAACTATTCCCATTTTATTCTTTGGCATATCTGTGTCAACTGTAGAGTATGGCGAAACATTTGAAAGACCTCCTCACATCAGATCGAATTGCTGGTTTTAGACGCCATTTCTCTATTCCTGATGACGTCCGTCTGTCACATTTGGCAGACGACACCCTTGACATGGAGAGGGAGGACGAAACCACAATCGTCTTTCCTCTTTTATCAATCGTAGAGGGTGGAGTCCGCTTCCCTCTATACCCATTTCTAAGGGTTGTGCTTCGCTATTGGGATTTAATCCCTTCTCAACCTAACGTGAATTTCTTTAGAATTATAATGGGGATTGTAGCGTTGAATCGTTGCCTTGGAATTAACCTTGGCATTCCGGCTATCCGGCACTGCTATGCCTTGGCTAAGTCCTCCGATCGACAAGGGCGTTATTTCCTTAGAGCTAAGGACACCGACCATCAACTAATCACTATGCTTTCTAGCTCTGGAAAACGAGTTGATGATGTTATGGTCGTTGTCCAGGGTAACTGGGAATTTGGCGAAGGAGAGGATCGTGTTGACCCTATTCCCAGACGGAGGGGCGAGCCAGGTCACCGAGTATCTCCTTGTTTTTGTCATGTGTTCATTTTTATTGTAAAACCTATTCCATTGAAATCTTACGGGTTCGTCTCGTGCAGGGAGGGGTTTGAAAAAGGTACTATCTTCAACCCATGACGCCGTTCTTTCAGATATTAGGGTTGCTCTAAGGTATTTTGGCCGTCGAAGTCTTCAGAAACAGGGGAGGGCGGCTCACATTCTGCTTTGTTACGAGCTGACATACATAACCTTCTCGGCGGCGGAAAACATACCGATTCCGAAGGGTGAAGATTCCCTTACTGCTCTTATTCTGTCTGACTTCAAAAACTTGAGGCAGGTAGGCTTTGAAGGGTCCGATTCGAAGCGAAATGAGGTAGCTGATATCGCCGAATCAGATCAATCCGAGACCGAGTCTGAGGAGGTATTGGATCTCGCCGATCCTCCATTTACATCGGGACCAAGGGATCTTCCTTCTACCGACGTTTTTCAACGCTTGGAGGATCTTCCCGTCATAGACTCCACGAATATGGCCAGATTGAGTCTGACAAAGCTTGCCAAAAAGGCGAATGCGGAGAGGTTAGCCGCACGGCGAAGAGCGGAGGGCCTTTCGTCTAAAATACCGCCCGCCACCGAATCTCGACTCCCCCTCCCTGTTGCCGAATCAGAGTCCTTAGGGGTTGCAGAGGAGATGGAAAAAGGTCAGAATGCCGAATCTTCGTTGGTCGGGGAAGTCGGCCAAAAAGTTGAGGAAAAGGCAGAGAAATGCTCTGCTGACCTCAAGGCCGGTTCAGACGAACAGGGTGGTAAGCATCATCGATTGGAGGGCTCTAATGAGGTTGTTCCTTTTGTCATTTGTCTAATGGTAAAGGACATGCCGGTTCCCTCTAACTCTTCGGCACTTAAAGATCCAGAAGTCGCATTCGGTGTAGCTACGTCCGTGTCGTTGCCGTCTGATATGGAGGCTTTCCGGATGGAACCAGATCTGAATACGACAGCACTAACCGCGCAATCGGCACTTCTGGTACGTATTCTGCCTTTTCTTCACTTTATCCAAGTACTGTTGAGGTTATGTTTTTGGGTTCTTCCTTTGCAGACTGTTAGAAGGATAGCCGACATGGGACGTCGGCATCTCGACGCCGTCAAACAGATTGACTGCTTATGAAAGCAAGTGGAGGGCCAGAGGAAGAGGGCCGAGGATGTAGTTTTGAGAGCGAACAAGGAAGCTTCTCGGGCCGAGGCCGAAGTAGAAAAGGCTCGCATTGCAGATCAATCCCGAGCGGACGCCGAGAAGAAGGCGGGCCTTGGTGAAGCTCTGAGATTGTCCTGAGCGGTTCGGCTGGATCTTGAGTTGGCTTATATGAAGGCTGCTTCCAAAAGTATTGGCCGGGAAAGATCTTTGGGCTCGTCAAATATGTGGACCAGTCCCGGTTCAGCAGGGGTTCAAGCATGGTGGCACAAAGCCCTTCTTAATTTGGAGTTTCACCGACTATGCAAGGTCTAAGTATGAGCAAGTGGATATTGAGCCGTTGGAGACCGATTCAAGGAAATTTGGTGGGCAATTGACTGTTAGGATTTCACAAATGTATTAGGATTTCACAGATGTATTGTTACAATTGTTTTGTCAGACATTTTTGTGCGAGCTTATAGCTTATTTATTTTGCATATATAAAATGTCATGAGTTGTGCTCGATTTTGCTGATGAAGGATGATATTACTTAATTTTGAGCTCGGACGATCGGACTAAGGAATCTGCCCTTGCCTTAGCCAGGGTGCGGGCTCGCGAAGCCGAATGAGCCGATGGCTTTGAATCGTGGGCTGGCTCAGGCATAGGTTACTCGGTGATCTCTTGAAAAGATAGCCGGCTAGATTAATGAATCTGCCCTTGCCTTAGCCAAGGCGCGAGCGAGGAACCGAATGAGCCGATGGCTCTGAATCGAGGGCTGGCTGAGGCAAAATTACTCGGTGTTATCATTTGAAAATATAGCCTGCTAGATCAATGAATCCGCCCTTGCCCCAGTGATCTTAGGTTAACCGACGATAGCGCTTGAAATATAACCGACTAGATTAATGAATCTGCCCTTGCCTTAGCCAGGGCGCGAGCCTGAGGAACCAAATGAGCCGATGGCTCTGAATCATGGGCTGGCTGAGGCGTAATTTACTCGGCGTTATCGTTTGAAAATATAGCTGGCTAGATCAATGAATCCGCCCTTGCCCCAGCGATCTTAGGTTAACCGGCAATAGCGCTTGAAATATAGTCGACTAGATTAATGAATCTGCCCTTGCCTTGGCCAGGGCGCGAGCCTGAGGAACCGAATGAGCCGATGGCTCTGAAGCGAGGGCTGGCTGAGGGGCATACGACGTTTGGCGCTCAGTCTTTCTGACGTTTTCTCGGGGGAACTGCATGTACCCCAGAATAAATGGGCGAGTTCATGCCAACAACTTGACTCATTTCTATTCAGGCTTGATCCAAACCTGGCAGGGGCCAACATTGGCTAGGTTTAGCGGTCAAAATGAATTGCAGAAGCGAGCCTATTCACACGGGAAGAAGAGCATCCATGGATCGGGAAAAAGAGTGGCCCCCTAGTCATCGAAGTAGATCACCCCGAAAGGACGGACAACGGGGAGATTCTCCGCACCCACGACCGCAAGTTAAGCCTGACGCGACGCCACGACCGTTAAGTTTTGCGGTTCTCGTGAAGAATAGACCAATGACGGAGGTAGATTCTATAATTAAAGACCCAGATGTGGCAGTCGAGTTCGCTCGGCAGATTTTTCCGCCGGAGGTCCAACAGTCAATGGTCGGACGTCGAGATTTCGAAGTATTTCGGGATGGCATACGTGGAACATCAAGGGACAGATATAAGCTTATGAAGTCGAGGATGCATCTGGCTTGAAGCCCGAGTGAGAAAAACAACGAAAGGAATCGTAGTCTGAAGGCTCGCGAAAAAAGTGAGTGAGCCGGAGTGAAGAGTGTTCGAGCGGTGGTCGATTGGGCGATAGCGAAAAGCATTGGGGAGAGGGCGAACCGAGAGGCCTCGGGTTATGAGAGAGGATATCGAGACGGCTTGAAGGCCAGGATCAAGAAGACCAAAACAGACCTAGCTAAGGAAGTCTACCGATGTGAAAATCGTGGTTTCAAGCATGGCTGGATCAAGGCCCTTCAAGCCGTGGAAGCTCTTGGGTCCGTGGGCATAAATTCGACTTCACCCCTATATCATCAGCATTACCTTCCGTATCCCGAGTTCGAAATTGAGAAAAGCGACGACGAAGACGCTGACTTAGTGGGCCATAATGTTGAGTAAATAGAATTACTTTATCAAATGCTTGAAATGTTTGGCGGCTTTTGAATAAATAGAATTTCTTTATTAGCAGCTTTTGAAATGTTTTGCACGTAATTAAACGCCCTATCTCAATTTATTGTTAGTTTTTGTATTGCGTGATGTAAACGTTCGAACATGCATCGATCGGCTCCAATTAGGAACCATGTAGTTGGTCAGTTAAATCGTGGTCCCCACGAAGGGTGCTCTGAATCCGGAGACTTATTCGGCCAATCGTGGTATCCACGAAGGGCACTCCGAATCCAGAGACTTATTCGGCCCTTAGATGTCATGCACCCAAAGGGGCTCCGAATCCGAAGACTTGTTTGGCCAATCGTGGTATCCATGAAGGGCGCTCCGAATCCAGAGACTTATTCGGCCAATCGTGGTATCCACGAAGGGCGCTCCAAATTCGGAAACTTATTCGGCCCTTAGATGTCATGCACCCAAAGAGGCTCCGAATCTGGAGACTTGTTTGGCCAATCGTGGTATCCACGAAGGGCGCTCCGAATCCGGAGACTTGTTGGGCCAATCGTGGTATCCACGAAAGGCGCACCGAATCCAGAGACTTATTCGGCCAATCGTGGTATCCACGAAGGGCGCTCCGAATCCGGAGACTTATTCGGCCCTTAGATGTCATGCACCTAAAGGGGCTCTGAATCTGGAGACCTGTTTGGCCAATCGTGGTATCCACGAAGGGCGCTCTGAATCTGGAGACCTGTTTGGCCAATCGTGGTATCCACGAAGGGCGCTCCGAATCCGGAGACTTATTCGGCCCTTAGATGTCATGCACCCAAAGGGGCTCCGAATCCGGAGACTTGTTTGGCTAATCGTGGTATCCACGAAGGGCGCTCCGAATCCGAAGACTTATTCGGCCAATCGTGGTATCCACGAAGGGCGCTCCGAATTCGGAGACTTATTCGGCCCTTAGATGTCATGCACCCAAAGGGGCTCCGAATCTGGAGACTTGTTTGGCCAATTGTGGTATCCACGAAGGGCGCTCCGAATCCGGAGACTTGTTGGGCCAATCGTGGTATCCACGAAGGGCGCTCCGAATTCAGAGACTTATTCGGCCAATCGTGGTATCCACGAAGGGCGCTCCGAATCTGGAGACTTATTCGGCCCTTAGATGTCATGCACCCAAAGGGGCTCCGAATCCGGAGACTTATTCGGCCAATCGTGGTATCCACGAAGGGCACTCCGAATCCGGAGACTTATCCGGCCAATCGTGGTATCCACGAAGGGCGCTCTGAATCCGAAGACTTATACGGCCAATCATGGTATCCACGAAGGGCGCTCCGAATCCAAAGACTTATTCGGCCAATCGTGGTATCCACAAAGGGCGCTCTGAATCCGGAGACTTATTCGGCCATCAATAAACGTACGAGCTGAGGCATAAAAACGAGAAACTTTTGCATTACAGCAGAGTATGTACAAGTACCAAGCCCACAAATTGGGTCATTGGTAAAATTTTCGTAGATGCGTTAAATTCCAAGGCCGTGGCAGGCTTCTTCCTGACATGTCCGAGAGCCGATATGTCCCTGTTCCTGCAATGGAGTCTACTTGATAGGGGCCGTCCCAATTCGGACCCAGCTTTCCGTCGGCCGGTCTCTGGTTGGCTGGAAGTACTTTCTTCAGGACCAGCTCTCCTGGGGTGTAACGCCCGAATCTCGTTGATTGTACGACTTAGCGAGCTGCTGCTGATACCGTGCCATGGAGGCCAGGGCGCGGTCTCTTCGTTCCTCGATTAGATCCAGGTCCAGGGCGAGCATCATGTCATTTCGGCCCGTATCAAAGGCTTGCGATTTCAAAGTCGGGAGGCCGATTTCCAGGGGTAAGATTGCTTGGGTTCCGAAGCATAGAGCGAACGGCGTTTCTCCGGTGGACCTCCTCGGCGTTGTGCGATACGCCCACAATACACTCGGCAATTCTTCGACCCATTTGCCTTTAGCTCTTTCCAGCCTCTTTTTGATGCCGTCCAAGATGGTTTTGTTAGAGGCTTCGGCTTGACCGTTACTCTGGGGGTACGCGGGCGTAGAGAAGTAAGGCACGATACCGTATTTGCTACATAGTTCTCGGTATACGCCACAATCGAATTGGGTGCCATTGTCTGAGATGAGAGCTCTTGGAATGCCGAATCGCATAATGATGTTTCTCCATACAAATCGCTTTATGTCGGCATCTCGTATATGTGTTAGAGCCTCCGCTTCGACCCATTTTGTAAAGTAATCTGTTGCTACGATTAAGAATCGCTTGTTTCATGGGGCCCTTGGCAACGGTCCTACGATATCAAGCCCCTATTGAGTAAACGGCCAGGGACTGGTGATAGAGTTCAACCCTTCGGCGGGCAAATGGGTTAGTGGCGAGAACTTTTGGCATTGTTCGCATCTTTTAACATAATTTTCTGCATCGGCTCTCATTGTTGGCCAATAATACCCCTGTGTTATAGCTCGATGGGCCAGGCGTCATGAGTGGGCACCTAGCGCCCTCATGTATCTCAGTTAGAAGCTCTTCCACTTTATCCGGGTGTACGCATTCCAAATAGGGACCAGAGAGGGACTTTTTATAAAGCCCTCATTGTGGATCCAAATAGTATCGCAAGGCCTTATTGCGTAGCTTGTGTGCTTCTTTTTTGTCCTCTGGGAGTTGTTCAGAAGAGAGGAATCTGGCAATGGGGTCCATCCAGCTTGGTGTGGATTTTATAACGTTGACGTGGGTTTCCTCCAAAGGGCCAATACTCGGCTCCGGGATGAAACCTACTTCAATGGTCCATTTGAGCTCAGAATTGATGGCAGAGGCTAGGCATGCCAGAGCATCTGCGTGTGTGTTCTGATCACGTGTTATTTGGTTCAGTTCGTGATGGTCAAACTTCGTTAGCAAAGAGTTGGCCGTTTTCATATAGGCCGCCATACGGTCGTTTTTTGCAGCGTACTCCCCCTTTAGCTGGTTGATGACCAATTTTGAGTCACAAAACACTAGCAAACGCCGAGCGCCGAGAATATGTGCATTTCGTAGACCGGCTAAGAGGGCTTCATACTCGGCCTCGTTATTTGATGCTTCGAAGCCAAGCTTGACGGCCTGCTCTATTACTGCGCCGTCGGGAGACATGATTACTACGCCGGCGCCGCAGCCCCGTTGGTTAGACGATCCATCACAGTATAGCTGCCAAATATCCCCGACATAAATTCTCCAGTTCGGCTTTGATCGAACTTCAGCCTTTGGAAGAACGTCGGCAGGTTTAAGGTCGGAAAGCCCGCCTGTGAATTCGGCAACAAAGTCGGCCAGCACCTGTCCCTTGATTGCGGTTTTGGGTAAAAACTGAATGTCATATTGGCCGAGTTCAAGAGCCCATTTTGAAACACGTCCTGATGTACGCACTCCGTGTAATCGATCGGAGGATAATCATTATCACCCCAATGCTATGCCCCTGGAAGTAGTGCATCAGTTTTCTTGCTGCCATGACCAAGGCTAGGATGAGTTTTTCTAGTGGAAGATAACGTGTCTCGGCATCGACCATTGCCTTGCTCACATAATACACTGGCCGTTGCTGTCCTTCCTCTTCTTTTTAATAGTCTGGTGACGGCCCTATCGAGCGCCAGATATAGAATGAGGGGTCACCAAATTTGGTGTTGTCAAGAGAGGTACTGTCCGAAGGTAAGTCTTGAGCAGGTGAAAGCCGCTTTTCGGCGGACCATTCAAAAGCTTTGCCTTGACGTAGCGTTTGGAAGAATTGTCTACAGTGGTCTGTTGACCGACTGATGAATCTATTGAGTGCAGCGGCCATCCCCATCAACTTTTGGACTTCTTTCACTGATCGGGGGGAACCGAGTTCCAAGATTGCTGTGACTTGCCTCGGGTTGGCTTCGATTCCACGGTGGTTGACGATATAACCCAGGAATTTGCCGGAGCCGATTCCAAACGCGCACTTGGAGGCGTTCAGTTTCATTCTGTATTTGCGCAAGATGCCGAATGTCTTCTCTAGATCGGCTATGTGATCCTGTTCTTCTTTGGACTTGACCACCATATCGTCGATGTAGACTTCCATAGTGTGGCCGAGTTGTTCTTTGAACATAGCGGTGACCAGTCTTTGGTAAGTTGCCCCTGCATTCTTCAGCCCAAAAGGTATAACTTTGTAGCAGTAGGTTCCTCTTGGGGTGAGGAATGCAGTTTTGTCCTGGTCATCCGGATGCATGGCAATCTGACGGTAGCCTCTGTAAGCATCGAGGAACTCATGCGTTGGTGGTGCGTCGTTGCATCGACGAGTTGGTCGATTCTAGGTAAGGGAAAGCAATCCTTGGGGCAAGCTTTGTTCAGATCCGTGAAGTCGACGCACACTCGCCAAGTTCCATTTTTCTTCTTCACCACCACTGTGTTGGAGAGCCACGTGAGGTAGGTGACTTCTCTAATTGCCCCGGCGTCAAGCAGTCTGTCGACTTCTTCTATGACGGCAGCAGTGTGCTCTGCAGCAGACCGACGGCCTTTCTGAATGATGGGCTTGCATGTGGGGTCGACGTTCAGGTGGTGCTGTGAAACTGATGGGTCTATACCCGGCATCTCGTACGGAGTCCACGCAAAGACGTCGAGGTTGGCGAGTAGAAAGGAGATCATTCTTTGTCTTGGTTTAAAGAGGTGCCGATTATGAAGAACTTTTTCGGGCTTCCATCGATGTCAACTCGGTCTAAACCTTCTGTGGCCTTTTCGCTTGGCTGCCGCCCGACGTCATCCAGGATTTCCTGATTGGGTACCTCAATGGAGTTTACCTGCAATTCCTTTGGCATTTTGGCGGCCAGGAGGTAACATGCTTGTGCCGATTTTTGGGAGCTGCGGATCTGCTCAATGCCGTGTTCTGTTGGGAAACGTAACAATTGATGGTAGGTGCTCGGGACAGCCTGTAAGGTATGCAACCATGATCGCTCCATGATGAGATTGTACGGCGATGGCAACCGGACGACCAAGAATTCTACATCCACCGTTCTGGAACCCGCTCGAACGAGTAGGTTGATCTTTTCCAGTAGGTATTCGGGGTTGGCATTGAAGCTGAATAGTGGATAAGGGGCCGGAGTCAAGTCCGATTCGGTGAACCCGAGTTTGATGAAGGTTTTATAATACATGACCTCCGAAGTGCAGCCCTGGTCTATAAGAACGCATTCGACGGTGAACCGATTTACGCGTAGCGCGACAACTAATGGATCGATGTGAGGGAGTGTTACGCCGATCAAATCAGAGTCGTCGAAGGTGATGCTTGGCGATTCTCGGGGTCGCTTTCTTTGGCGTGAGTTCTTCTTGAGGGCCCAGGAGGGATGGATTGCATGTCTGGCCGGGCTTCGGCAGTTGTATATCATATGGATGTTATCATGCGGAATACTTCGCTGGAGACGTTCGTCTTTTGTCAACTCCTCAAAGTAATCGGTTGAAGCACAACGAGCGTCGGTGTTTTGCTGTCGGGCCCGAGACCGTAGATCGCTTGCCCTTGGGGGTCGCTCAGAAACCTGGCGCACTGTTTGTTTGGACTTTGTTATTTCCAAGGCCAGATCGCGGCGAAGGCGCTCGTTCTCAGCGATGGTGTTGTCTAAACTGTGTTTGGTCTTTTTGGCTCGTTCCATGATGGCTAGCATCGTCTCCTATGCTGAAGTCGTTTGTGAATCGACATTCAAGGCACGTCTTGCAGTGATGATTTCCTTCTCAAGCATATTTGCCGGAGTGAGGTCGACTCTCTGTGTGATCGCGTCGGTGGCTATCGGAGAATCTTGAGTCATGCCTTCCATGGATGTACTTGAGTATTCCCACAGACGGCGCCAATTGTGGGGAAGTGGTTCTGGAAATACTCTTCAGATCCTGGGAGACGCTCTTGATCCTCAGCTAGTCACCTGCAAAGACAAACACTCCGGTCGGGAGTGCCGGGGTTAGCACTCTGACGGGCAAGCCAGTTCTTATACTCAAGAAAGCTTGTTTACTAAGTTTAGTGAAGTGATTCTTACATACTTTTCTAAATCTGAAGCTCTTGTATTTATATTCATTCTCTGGACCTCGGGTCCAGAGCCCACTTTTTACTTATTATCCTTTTGTTTATTCCAACATACATCTCCCCGTCTATTCGGCGATCTCAATGTATTTGGTATCTTAGTTGTTTAGCACGGAGCCGAACAGTCTCTGACTTCTGGGATACATCCCTTCTGACTCTTCTATTTATTCGGCTTCCACAAAAGCGATTTGCTACTCGCAAGTAGGCTAAAACACGGATTTTGCCACCCTCAAGTGGGCTTAGAAAACATGGTGATTTGCCACTATCTAGTGGGCTTAAAACTTGCAATCAATGAATTGTTTTTGAAAGCAGTTTGCTACTCGTGAGTAAGCTAAAATGTGGATTTGCCACCCTCGGGTGGGCTTAGAAAACGTGATGGTTTGCCACTCTCAAGTGGGCTTAAAACTCACAGTCAATGCATTATTCTAATTCAGATAATCCAACCTTCACCCACAGGCATTCAGGCAGGTATATCACATAAGCACATAGCCTCATGGTAAGCATGCTATCATGGCAGTCACTCACACACATGCAAGGATGCTAAAACATAAACACTTACCGAGTACTCCAAGTCAAAACAGAAGCTATGTTAGAAATCCATGCATGATCCTAACTATGCTGAAATGCCTAATGCAATACATGCAGGAATGCAACTAGAATAGGCTCGGCTATTCTAAAGATGGCATGTGAAATGCTACAACTAACAAGTATTCAACTCGGAATTGAAATACAATGCAGTTAGTATGATACGCCGAGCCTAGTGCAAACAAGACAGATGAATGGATGCAAACATGCGAGCATAAGTATGCTAATTGAAACATGCCCTAAACTAACCATCATAAGCTGGTAAATAAAAGGGAGAAAGACATGGGGTTGGAAGACATACATCACACACATGCACACTTATTACACAATTGCCCTCGCTCGGAGGGTCCGAATAAATAATTAACTACTCTAGCTAATTAAAAATTACAAAACCCTAATTAATTAACAAATTAAATAGGAAAGCGAATAAACTAGCATGCAAGTTATAAAATGAACTGCCTCAGCTCTTGTTCCGAATGATGAAAGATGCATGCGTGCTCGGGTCGCTTTGTCGGGAAATTCCTTGCGATGCCACGATTTGCCTCTGTTTGCTACTGATCCCGGAATACTGTACAAAGCTCCAGAAGACTTGTTGACCAACTTTGGTTGCTAGTTTCCGGTTTGCTGCAACAGAGAGCAAGAAAGGGGCATAGCAAAGTATTTTCAACTTATGTGTGCACGACCACTCTCCCAGTCATTGCACAAGCTCTAGGGAGTATAGACCTTGATCCTCGTGCCACCAATCACGCATCTCGATGCATGATGGCTGAGGAGTCAAATTGCACGACTTAATGCGAAATAAATGCACATATAAGCATAACAAGGCCTAAACTCCATCATGGGCAGTCAAGAGTGTCGGCGACCAAGAATCGAGGCACGTTTCGTCACTTGGAGTACGAAACGTCCCTCGTTTTCCGCGTTCAGACTAACCCCTACTCCAAACAAAAAGCAATGAGATGGCATACACAATGCGATTAACATGCAACCTAGCATACGCAATGCTATGGGCTAAAATGGCATACACAATGCACGTGACATAACATGGCATACACAATACACTTACGAAGACTATCATGCGCACATGAACTAAATGGCATATACAAATGCAAGATGGACTTACACCAATATGAGTGGACCTCAGCCACACTCACATCAGTGGCCATATGATGAAAATGAGACAACCGAAATACATGCAAGCATGCACGAATGCAATGGACTGATCCTAAGGCACAACATGCAACTCTAACTAAGCATGGCAAAGGATGAAATATGGCAAACAAGCATACATTTTCCAGCTCTGAAACATGATGTACAATGGTCCCGAATCATGCAAACATGTCACCTAATGCATGCTAGATGGCCCGAATACCGAAACTAGTGAAGTGCGTTACACTAGAGGTACACAAAGCAATGCACGAATGGCAAAACCAACCCCAAACAGACCCTAGGCAGGTCTGAAACAGTGGGAAAATGACCCAAAATGATGGTTCAAAATGCATGGAAATGAAGCTCATTCAATGGTCTGAAAACAAGGCATTCATGCACAACTCTCAAGCACACTTAAAGAGGAGAAAACATGAGGATATGGCATTCATATAGGCTCTGAAATATGATACAAAATGACCCCAAAGCATGAAAACACCTCAGTATATGCATGCAATAGACCTCCAATCTCAAAGCTAGGCAAGTGTATTAAACTACAAGCATGCAAAACAAGCATCATTCGACCATGATACCCAAAAACAGAGCTAGGGTAGTCCAAATATGCACTAAATCAGTTTAAGGCAAGGCCAAAAAGTGCTAAAATCAAGGGTCAACAAAGCATGCAAAATCAGCTAGTGAACCATGATTTGCACTACAACTATATGAAGCACATGAGAGCTCACCAAACCAGACAAAAACAGAAGTATGCCATGCCAAATAATGCCCAAAAACCCACTGAAACTCAGTCAATGCATGCAAGAATGATGTGTCCCTTTGAAAGGCCAATAAGAGAGTTGTTCTACACATGCAAGATAGACATACAAAATGGAAAAACCACCTCTGGAAAGAGGTTATGAGGGCCTTAAAACTCACTAAAAAGGGCCTAAAATGAGTCTAGGAAGCATGCAAGTAAAGGCCCCTTTGGAAGGCCTTGAAGAGGATTACTCTACACATGCATAATAGACATTCAACATGGAAAAAAGGGCTTTGGACAGAGCCTATGTAGGTCACAAAACTCACAAAAAGTGGCCTGAAGCATGGTTTTGAAACATGAAAATAGGGGCTCCTTTGGAAGGCCAAGAAAGCTAGTAAAGAGAACAAAGGGTGGGTCACCCCTCTTTGATTTTGAGGCTCAAAGACACATGTTAGCCACTGAAAATCCACTAGATTTCAGTGGCTAAAATGCAAAACCAAGGCCGACACAAATGCTCTAAAGCATAGCTCAAAACATGAGGAAATGAAGCATGCAAGGGGGTAGATGACCCCCAACAGAAAAATGGTCTTAAACAAACATGTTTAAAAGATAAAAACAAGACTTTTTTCAGTTTATTTCAAAGCCTAAATATGCTTGCAAATAGAGCTAAACTATGAAGCAAAACAATGTCAAAAAGAGGGAAATGGAGTGTTACCCTTGTAGCCAAAGGAACCAGCAACTTCTGGACCAAGATAGCAAGTCTTCAACCTCTGAAAATGAGCTCCAAGGTGCTTGGATGGATGATGGAGAGGTTAGGCTAAGAGGTGTAGTGCAATGGTGCAAGAACAAGGGACCTTTGGAGCTAAAATGGAGAGAAATAGAGAGGGAAGTGTATGTATGCCTTGAAGCAAAATTCTAAACCCCAGGAATGGAAGAGGGCCCTTTCCTTTATAGAGGAGAAGATCTAAAGCTTCTCAAAGAAGCTTAAAAGTTAGCGTAAACATCCTCTATACACGTGTATAGAGGATGCATTCTGAGGCTTCCAGCTGGCACAGCTGGCTTCAACTCATTGAGACAAAAAAGTAGAAGGCTGGCCGACCAGTTCAGGTGGTTGGCCGACCACTCCCCCTGGTCGGCCGACCAAGGGTCAAAAGGTTCAAGCTAAAAAGGTGGTCGGCCTACCCATATTGGTGGTCTCCCAGGTGAATGCAGCTCAGTGGTGGTATGGAAGACCAGAAATTGTAGCTCAAAAGTGAGGGAGACCAAGGGGTCAAAAGGGTCAAGCAAAAAAGGTGGTCGGCCTACCAAGATTGGTGGTCTCCCAGGTGAATGCAACTCAGTGGTGGTATGGAAGACCAGAAAATGTGGCCCAAAAGTGAGGGAGACTAGCTCTCTAACAAGAAAACCGGGTGGCGAAGAGAAAGGTGGTCTCCAAGAAGAAAAGGTGGTCTTCCACCATAGTACCACCTTCCTAACAAAGAAACTAGGGTCCATGCCAAAAATGAACCCACACCGATGCAAAACGAAGGTTCGGGGGCCAAAACGCGCAGCCGGGCGCCCCGAAAACAGGCTATTAGGCATTGGAGGTGGCGTGCGACCACAAAGGTGGTCTCCCGGGCCACAATGTCCCTCTAGGGAGAGAGAACAAGGTGTGTGCCAAAAATCAGAGCAAACGGAGAAAGTTAAGCGGTCCCGAACAGAGGCGTATGACCGACGGCTCCGAAAATCAGAAACTGGTCTCCAAATGGGAATAGTGGCCTACGACCACGAAACGTAGCCTACGGCCACTGAGAGATGGTCTTCGAGATCTCTCCCTCCCTTCGGGAAGAGAAAATAGAGAAAACAGGACCTGGTTCGCAAATCGAGACAAAGCACAAAAGTGTCCCGAAGTCCGGAGGCATGGCTCTCAGCCGAGACTCCGCAACCTCAGAACAAGCACAATATGCATCATCACCGATCGCTCAATCGGTGACGTCTGAGTCTTAAGGTCGGTCAAAAATGGGGTGTCTATAGTTGTCCCTCTTTGACAGAACTCGGAAGTCATAAGTGACGGGAGTGAATGTCAAAGCCCAGAGACGACCCATTTTGACAAGACCGAAGACTTACACAAACAGGTGAGATAAAAGAGTTGTGCTCGCAGGCATGCCCGTAGGTGGGGACAAAATGCAAAACGATATGCACCAAGCCGGACGTAACTCATGATCATACAAAGCAGCAAGCTGTAATGAAGCAAATATTCACAATAGATACAACAGTTTTAAGCAAGAATGCAAAGCAGCAACTACATTTCATGCAGTTATGATGTAAGAAGATCATGCAATCTTAGCGAGCATGTGCGATAGATACACAAAAGTAAAAAGAGTGTGATGGATACACTATATGAATAAAGTGTGATTGATACACTAAGTGAAGCAAAGTGTGATAGATGCACTATGTGAAGCAAAGTATGATGGATACACAAAAAGTGAACACAAAGTGTGAGAGATGCACTAAGTGAACAGAGTGTGATTGATACACTAAAAGCGAACACAAAGTGTGAGAGATGCACTAAGTGAACAGAGTGTGATTGATACACTAAAAGCGAACACAAAGTGTGATAGATGCACTAAGTGAACAGAGCGTGATTGATACACTAAAAGCGAACACAAAGTGTGATCGATGCACTAAGTGAACAGAGTGTGATTGATACACTAAAAGCGAACACAAAGTGTGATAGATGCACTAAGTGAACAGGTGTGATGGATACACAAAAGGTGAACACAAAGTGTGATAGATGCACTGAGTGAACAGGTGTGATGGATACACAAAAGGTGAACACAAAGTGTGATAGATGCACTGAGTGAACATGTGTGATGGATACACAAAAGGTGAACACAAAGTGTGATAGATGCACTGAGTGAACAGGTGTGATGGATACACAAAAGGTGAACACAAAGTGTGATAGATGCACTAAGTGAATAGGTGTGATGGATACACAAAAGATAATGAAGTGTGATGGATACACTAAAGTAAATGAAGTGAATATGTTCATGATAGATACACAAAATGAGGATGTGTGTGATAGATACGAAAATGAGAATGTGTGTGATAGATACAGAAAATGAAAGAAGTGTGATTGATACACTAAGTGAAGAGAGTGTGATTGATACACTAAATAAATGAAGTGTGATTGATACACTAAGCAAATGAAGTGTGATTGATACACTAAATAAATGATTTCAAATGAAACTTCTTTGAATGAACCGTATATACAATACCGTGCATGAATGAGAAAGAAACTTGATAGGTAAATGCAATACAATGCATGATGTTTAAGGAACGTAATAAACAAGCATAACGGCGCTTTAGAAAACACCTCATAGGGTGAGTGGCAATGAATCGCTCTACTTTGACGGGGATCTCCCCTCGTGCTCTTCGAACACTTACCTTCAACTGACAATACAAAGGCTTTGGAATACTGATAAGGGTTCTTCACGTAGAACACTTTGGATGCTGCCTTTTTTCCTGATCATATTCACAACTTTCCCTATTCTCCAACGGGGTGACAGACTAGGTTGGTTTAGTATCCAGAATTGAGGTGCATACATGTTATCTCAACCTATGGGGCTTCCATACAGATTTCAAGCCGAGGACACGCCTTTGGGTATTTAAACCAGACTTTAGTCTCGGAAATCCTGAACCTTAGTGTTCTAGGCAACAGCCATTCGAACTCTAGTTTCTACCGTCGTAGTTGGTCTTCTAGGAACTCATTCCGAACACAGCCAAGATGCCTCTGGCAGAGAATGGTACTTAGGGAGAGCACTTTTGATCGCCATTTTGGCTTGAAGCAGACTTGATCTTGAGCTTGAGGTAGAGGCACACTCATACTTTGGAGCATTGGCAAGACTTGAAGAGGTACACACGGAATGCAATCTCGGAACTTACTGAAGTTGAAACAAACTCAGATGCCCGACATTTTCCCTCTTTTCTTTTGCTTTGCAATCTGGAACCTATATAGCTTCAGATAGGTCCTGGTTTTACTATTCCCGTATGACCTGGGTTGAACCCTACAGTTTTACGAAAGAACGAATCTTGTTTTGCACAGATGTGGAGAACGGCACGGCACTCGGAGCATAAAACGATTTTATTTTTGAAATTGAGAGATGAGTTCTTGACCGGGGTATTGAGCCTACGACTGAACATAGCGCACTACGACTCAACAACGGAAAACAAAAGGTAAACAACCTAAACACATCGAGTAACACTCGAAACGACTCGAAACAAGAATAGAGATAAAACAAAAAGACACGACACTCAGACGTGCACAGGGAGCCTGTTTCTCTGGGTATTATTTCCCACCCTTTCTCATTTGTGATTCTCACATCACTCGGCCCTCAGGCTATTTTTTTTTCTCTGAAAAAGCCCTTTTTCCTCACTTTTTCTCTCAGCGCACATCTCTCTATTCTTCAATCTCTCATTTTTTATCGCTTCCCTGGGTGGTTGATGGATAAACAAGAAGTTGCAGGCTCTTGCCCCTAGCATTCTGCTAGATTCTCTTTCTTCTGCTCACAACAATGAACTTCCCCCACAGAGGGGTTGTGATGTGGCTGGATGTGCAGCAGATCTGCAATTGACATTGGTTGACGATGCTCTACTGGGGAGTTTAGATGTGATTAGATCTGTCCATATGAGGGAATGGAATATCCGGTCCATTCTAGTTCGTGTTTCGCACTTGGCTTGATACCTCGTTGCTTGGAGGATATGAGAGCTTTCAGCCCTTTTCTGTTAGCTTCCGTTGTGCCCTTCTTGGCGAATAGGGTGCCCTTTTCGGCAAGTAGGGTGCCCTTTCTGGCAAATGCATTGACAATGGGGGAAAGACAGGAAGCCTGACTCAACTGTGCCCCTAGTTCATCATTTTGACCATTTTTTGTTTTTGGTTTTTTACTAAAACAATTTTGACCAAAATGAGAGTTAGATTAACATACTTGTTCAATTTTCTGATTTAAAATCATGCAAGTCAGGCTATGAGTACTGAAAATTTTCCTTTTTTTGGGTCCAAGAAATGGTCTAGTTTTAGAAGAATGGAATAATTTTCAAGAGAATTAGTCAACCTCAGTAAAAATTCTCAGAAACTATTTTTGCAAACAGCCATTGCTCGACGAGGATGGAACCTACTCTTGAGATACACAACCTCAGATCCAAAACAATGGAAAACTGCCCTTTTGTCTGAAGGATACCGCATGGCAATGGAAAGTTGCCCCTTGTTTGAATAGCACCACGGCACACTGTATGACAACGGAAAGTTGCTCCTTGTTTGGATAGCACCGCAGCGCATTATAATCAGTCCTCAGAGTGACGATCACAACCGAACTCTCGGATACAGAGTAGGCAAAGATGATCAAAACCAATACATGGACACAATCGAATTTGAAGTGTTTTATGGCTAGACTTCAGAATGAAGTTGCCTACGTATCTCAAAGATGGGAATCAAGCCTTACGTAGATCGGGGTAAGGTATACTCGGGTATTAACCTCTCCTTTTGCGCTCTAACTTTTGCCAAGGCCGCCCTTTCTGGGTTTTCAACCCTGCGAGCTTTGTTCTTCTTTTCTTTTCAATTCTTTTCATTTCTTTTCTTCTTTTTTCTTTTTCATCTTTTCCTTTCATTTTCTTCATTTTTCTTTTCTTTTCTTTTTTTTTTTCATTCTTTGCATTTTTTTTTTTTGTTCTTTTTATTCTTTTTCTTGCTCTAACTTTTGCCTAGGTCGTCTTTCCGGGTTTTCAGCCTAACGAGCCTCTCAAGGGTAAAAGTGTAGTCTTGTTTATGTCGAATGGTTTGAGATCTCGGAGCCATCTAAATCCAAGAGAATGGCTGCTGTTCGCTGATGATGTAGAAGTCCATCCAATGGAGGGTGAATTTGCCCTTAGTGTTGTGGATAGGTACTCAATTGTCCTTCAGCGATACCTTGTTCTTTCTTCCCTTCTGGAATTTGGCATTCTTGCCAGTCTTTATCTTTGACTCTTCAAGCACATCTGACATTTTTTGCCCCTAGTTCAAGGGCTGCTTTTGATCTAGCTTCGCAAGCTTCCTTTGATCACATTTGATATTCTTGCCCCTAGTTCATGGGCTGTTTCTGATCCGACCACATGGGCCTCACGTTGTGGTTGATCGTTGAACATTCTGAATCTAAGTTCCAGGTTTGAAAGTGAGGGGTCGAGTGTCGAGGCTGAGAGCGATCCTAGGCTGCACAATCTCAAGAGCGATTCCACACAGGTCTTTGCAGGACCGTGCAAAGCATTTTTTGAAATTTTTTTAAGAAAGTGACAAATCACTCGCGCTGAAGACAGTGCAGAACCAAACTGGATCAAACTAGGATCCTTCCCAGTACTCACACTAACAAGCATGATCTCATTCGTTAAGGGCTCAGCATGCCTCTCTTTCTCTCAATTGATCAAATTTTCACAAATCCCGAGGAATTCCTTCCTCTTTGTTTTCACTACAGTGTTCAAAAAGAGTTTTTGAAAAACTTAGGTCAATGTAATGAATTCAAGGCACAAAAGAGCAGGTGAAATGCACTGCCGTTTCATTCAAGTTTGCTGGCACAACAGGCTCAAAGTATAAACAAGCACAAAAGCATGAAAACCACAGCTGTTTCAATTAGATCTACCGGTGTAACTGGCTCCCCAACAGAAACAGACTCAAAAGAAAGCGAAAAGACAAACACAAAACAAAATAGTGATATCTGAGGTAACGCCCCCGGGATCACCCGACTCTAACAAAACAGGACTGACTCGATGCAACAAGACAGACCCAACTGACTTAGTATGAAAAGACTGACTCTATATAACGGGACAGACTCTAAACGACATAACAAAAACTGACTCAATACCCGAATCAGAAAGCACAAAAACAAGCATTCACAAATGCTCAAAACAGTACGTGCCATACGCCATATCTGGAGTAAACTGAGTGCCGCCCGTAGGTGGTTCATCCCTTGATCACATAGTCACCTTATCCCCCGTAAGTTCACTGATCAAGTGTCGATAGACTTTGCAAGACTGGTGCGGCGATGACCCTGTTGTCAAACAGATCCGTACATCATGGCGCAGACAAAAGCAACTATCAGTGTCATGACCGGTTTGTTGATGGTAGGCACAGTACTTAGTCTGGTCATGCTTTGGAGTGGGAGAATCGGGTAGAGGCTGTTGTTCCAACGGTTTCAGATATCCCTTCTGGAGTAAGGCCTCTAGAGCCTTTGACAAAGGCATATAAAGTGGGGTAAAAACCCTCTTGACTCGAGGTGGACATTTAGTTTTTTGTGAGCTACTTCCAGACGCACCGGTAAATGGGGTAGCTATTTTTGATATGGTGGTGGTGACCATGCCCACTTTAGAAGATCTTGCAGCTGCATCACCACTGGTGGTCGTATTCGAACTGCGAAAAAACGCCCTCCTGGGCTGCTCCTTCTCCTGGTCAATGAGGCCCTGCCTCATAGCATCCTCGATTTGCAACCCCATCTCGTGTAAATCTGAAAAGGTGGGGAAGAGGAGAACAATCATTTTCTGCATAAGCTTGGGCTAGAGATTGCGCACAATCATTCGAATCTGATCTTTATCCGTCGGTCTTATGGTCATCATTGAGGCCTTGGCCCTCCAGCGGGTTACGAATTCAGAGAAACTTTCCTTAGGCTCCTGCCTTGTTGTCTCGACATCACGGGTCATAATCTCGATTTGCGTATTATAGGAGTACTGAGCGACAAAAGCCTCGGCCATCTCATCCCAATTCCTCTTGACATCGTCCTCTAGTTTTGTGCACTAGATGGCCGCCACACCCGACAGGGTCCGGCCAAACAATGAAAGCTTCTGTAGTCTGGTGAGGCCCATCGGCCTTAGTATGTCCGAAAACAAATGGAGATGCACCATGGGATCCCCGGACCCATCAAAATGGTCGATTTGTGGCATCTTGAACTGATCTGGCAGCGTCACAGCCGCGTCGGTATACTCGTCCTCGATGTCTGGGATGGACTTTACCCCTTGGGATTTCTTGAACAACTTTTCAAGCTTGCTCAACTTCAACGCTGTAGGGTCCACCTTGAACTCAAAGGGAGAGTTCGGTTGATTGATAGGAGTAGGTGCCTTGGATAATTGAGGTAGAATCAGGGGCGGAGCCGGCCCTGTCGGGATGTCTGTATCCTTCTGGATATTCTAGACATTTGGTGTCTCCCCGAGTATTGGATCTCTTGGTGGGGGAGGAGCTTGGTGTGAAGCGTATGCCCCGGCTTGCTACTGGAGTTTGGTGATTAGCTCTGCTTGTTGGGCCATGACCTCGGCCTGCTGTTTGGCAAATTCCGCTTAGCGAACAGCGTCCTGCTGCATGATTTTCATACTTTTTTGGAGTTGGCGCACCATCCCCTCCATCCCTGCCATACTGCCCTGATCTATCTGAACTACCGGTATGTCTATCTCTAGAGTAAAAACAGATATCTCAACCTAACTGCACATAGGTGAGATGGATAATGACTTCTGATTCGAAGACTATTGAATTGATGATCTGTGCCTGATTGGCCTTTTTACCCTGCCTCTGGCGAAGGAACACTGATTTGCCCTTGAACTGAATCTCTGACTTGACAAAGTCTATTGACACGAGTCCAATGAACTTGGGGGATATTGGAGCCTTCTGAAGATATGGTTCCAAGACTACCTTACAAAAGAGAAAACAGACAGCACCTCAGCCTGATTTCACAAAAACCAAAATGAGCAAAGTTGAATGACTATGCCTCCCCTACAGAATTCTGCCACAAGTTCTGCCTGTAAACTGATACCCTCAGGTAAAACTAATTCCCAAATATTGGTGCCCTCAGACCTGACACCCAGACTTGCAAACTAATACATGCATTCCTGTAGAGACGCACTCTAAAAGCACATAGCAAGCAAGTGAGAGCGAAAACACCCCTATGTTGGGGTAAGGTTTCCTTGTCCTATTTTGTCAGGAGCTAGGGTTTTACTATGCACGTAGCGGTTTCAAACAACCTACAATCGGGTAAGCAACATGTCCTACCTTGGAATGGTCACTATGGATTCCGAATATGCACTAGATCGAATGGTCAAAAAAAAAGGTGCCTCGGTAAAAACCGAGGTTTGTGTTTCCATCGTGGCAGAGCCCGCAACCGGTCAGCCTTATGGCACGCTTCTCGAAGCGAGCCTCTGGCAAACTGTTCAGGAATAGCATATGACAAACACGGTGTCCGAGGCACACCAATGCAAATGCAATGCAAAGAAACACATAAGTGTAATCAAAACAAAATATCATGAGTTCGAGTCAAGTTCTCTATATTCCCCAGCAGAGTCGCCAGAAACTGTAGACGTCCCCGAACATCCCGGGAGAAATCCCGTTTTGTTCATTTGGGGTCACTACAGTTCTGACTCAAATGTCACAGTTCTAAATCTAATCCCACAAAGTGCAATGCGAGACCGATAAATCACCAAAGAGTCCAAATTCGACAAATCATTTTGAAAAACAGATTTTTAGAAAGAAGTGCCAAACATGGACTGCTTTGCCAGATACAGAGTCGCCACCTAAATATTTATTTTGAAGGAATTTAGAAAACCTTGACTCGTGCCTAAGGCCACGTGTCCGTCATCACCAAAGTTGCCTTGGTTTGGGAACTTGGGTACGATTGGGGAAGGTCACTTCGTGAGCACCCCCGCTCGCCCGATCAAAGATCGACCTTTACTAACCAGGATATCGAGTTTTGAAAACATTATGTGCTCTTATCCCGGTTATTAGCCTAGAATTACTATGTGATGCACGCAGCATACAAGTATGGACTGGATCGCCTGAGTTGGAACAAAACATTTCATGTTTGTTTTTGAAAGCGATTTGCTACTCGCAAGTAGGCTAAAACGCGGATTTTGCCACCCTCAAGTGGGCTTAGAAAACATGGTGATTTGCCACTATCTAGTGGGCTTAAAACTCACAATCAATGAATTGTTTTTGAAAGCGGTTTGCTACTTGTAAGTAGGCTAAAATGTGGATTTGCCATCCTCGGGTGGGCTTAGAAAACGTGATGGTTTGCCACTCTCAAGTGGGCTTAAAACTCACAGTCAATGCATTATTCCAATTCAGATAATCCAACCTTCACCCACAGGCATTCAGGCAAGTATATCACATAAGCACATAGCCTCATGGTAAGCATGCTATCATGGCAGTCACTCACATATATGCAAGGATGCTAAAGCATAAACACTTACCGAGTACTCCAAGTCAAAACATAAGCTATGTTAGAAATCTATGCATGATCCTAACTATGCTGAAATGCCTAATGCAACACATGCAGGAATGCAACTACAATAGGCTCGGCTATTCTAAAGATGGCATGTGAAATGCTACAACTAACAAGTATTCAACTTGGAATTGAAATACAATGCAGTTAATGTGATGCGCCGAGCCCGGTGCATGCAAGACAAATGAATGGATGTAAACATGCAAGCATAAGTATGCTAATTAAAACATGCCCTAAACTAACCATCATAAGCTGGTAAATAAAAAGGAGAAAGACGTAGGGTTGGAAGACATACATCACATACACACACTTATTACATAATTGCCCTCGCTCGGAGGGTCCGAATAAATAATATAGTCCGAATAAATAATTAACTACTCTAGCTAATTAAATATTACAAAACCCTAATTAATTAACAAATTAACTAGGAAAGTGAATAAACTAGTATGGAAGCTATAAAATGAACTGCCTCAGCTCTTGTTTCGAATGATGAAAGATGCATGCGTGCTCGGGTCGCTTTGTCGGGAAATTCCTTGCGATGCCCCGATTTGCCTCTGTTTGCTACTAATCCCGGAATACTGTACAAAGCTCCAGTAGACTTGTTGACCAACTTTGGCTGTTGGATTCCGATTTGCTGCAACAAAGATCAAGAAAGGGGCATAGCAAAGTATTTTCAACTTATGTGTGCACAACCACTCTCCCCGTCATTGCGCAAGCTCTAGGGAGTGTAGACCTCAATCCTCGTGCCACCAATCACGCATCTCGATGCATGATGGCTGAGGAGTTGAATTGCACGACTCAATGTGAAATGAATGCACATATAAGCATAACAAGGCCTAAACTCCATCATGGGCAGTCAAGAGTGTCAGCGACCGAGAATCGAGGCACGTTTTGTCACTTGGAGTACGAAACGTCCCTCGTTTCCCGTGTTCGGACTAAACCCTACTCCAAACACAAAGCAATGAGATGGCATACACAATGCGACTAACATGCAACCTAGCATACGCAATGCTATGGGCTAAAATGGCATACATAATGCACGTGACATAACATGGCATACTGTAGACACCCCATTTTTGACCGTCCTGAAGACTTGGATGTCATCGTTTGAACACTTGATGATCATCCCTGTTCATGTTCGTCCTAACTTCTTGGAGGTTTCAGCTGCGTGCCTTGCCTTGAGACCTCTCGACTTGTGTTTTTCCTTCTGAGGGCAGGGAATGGCTTGTTGGCCACCCCAACACCTCACCGGCCATGGCTTGAGGCCACCGGCCCTCTTTTCTTGCCACCGGCCATTGGTGATGGCCGGTCGGCACTTTGTTTGGTCGGCCGACCATTAATTTGGCTGATTGACTCCTTTTTTGGCTAAGACCTTTTTTGGGGAGGCTTGACCCTTTTGAACCCCTGTTTTAGCTTCTTGAGGAAGCTTGAACCTTTTGACCCCCTGTTTTAGCTCATTGAGGAAGCTTGAACATTTTGAACCCTTGGTTTTTAGCTTCTTGAGGAAGTTTGAACCTTTTGAACCCTTGGTTTTTAGCTTCTTAAGGAAGCTTGAACCTTTTGACCCCTTGGTTTAGCTTCTCTAAGAAGCTTGATCCCTTTGCACCTTTGCTCTAGCTTCTCCAAGAAGCTTGAACCCTTTGCTCCAAGCTTCTCCAAGAAGCTTGACCCCTTTGCCTAGCTTCACCAAGAAGCTTGGCCCTTTTGCTCCAAGCTTCTAAGAAAAGCTTGGCCCCTTTTGTGTTAGCTTCTCTTACAAGCTTTGAGCCATTGCCTTGTCTATATAAAGAGGGCCTCTCCTCCCATTTCAAGGGTTAGAAAAATTTGATATATAGGATATATATATATCACTCCCTCTCTATATCTCCCTCTCTATCTACATTTGTGTGGGTCAGAGAGTTCAAAAGGGTCTAGTTCTTGGCCATTTGAACTACACCTCCTAGCACAACAACTCCATAATCAAACTAAGGAGCTTGGAGGCCATTTTCAGAGGCTAAGAGACTGTTTTTTTAGACCAAGAGGCTGCTGTCCCCTTTTGGCTACAAAGGTAACTCCTTTTCCCTTTTTATTCCCCGTTTTTGCACACACTTTTATCCTATCTTTCTTGCTGTTTTGAGCTTTGTGTATGACATAAAAAAAGTTCTATTTTTTTGTGTTTAAGATACTTCATTAAGGTCACTTTTGTGTTTGGGGTCGTTTACCCCCTCTTAGGCCTTGTTTGGCCTCATTTTTATGTGTTTTTGGTGAGCTCCGGGACCACCTTGTTTGGACCTCCTCACCACTGAAATCTTGATGGATTTCAGTGGTGAGAATGGTGGTTTGAGGTCCTAAGAAGGAGAGGGTCATCCCCTCTCCTTGTTGTCTTCAAAAAGTGCCATTTTAGCCTCATATGTGAGCACCATTTTTAAGTGCATGTTGGCCATGTGTTAAGTGTTATTTGTGCTTATTTTGTCATGATATAGCACTGTTTTAAGTTGATTTATACACACCATGCATGCTTAGCATACTTGTCTTGTAATGCCATAAAATTGCCTTAATATGTATCTAGCATTTGGACCACCATGCTTCCATATTTTGGCTTAGCTTTGTGAAGTTTTTGGTCATGTTTTAACATGCTTAAGGTCTGTCTTGGGTCTTTGGAGTCATGCTTTCCATGTTTTGTATAGCTTCTTTGCATTCTAGCTTACTAGCCTTAGGTATGTGGATCACTAACATGCTTTACTTGGCCTATTCTCATGATTTGGCATCATTGGAAACCATATTTCAGTCCATGTTCCATGCTTGCATACTTGCATTTTCCATCCCTTTCATGTTTTGAAGAGTTGATGGCTTATGCTCTATGTTTAGGCCATTGTGCATGCATGCTTGTGTGTGCGTGTTTTCATGCCTTTGTTGCATCGTTTTGGCCATTGTTTTAGACCTCGTAGAGAGCTGTCCAAATAAGTTTAAGACCATCCCTTTGGCATGTTGTTGCATGCTATACATGTTTGTATGTTTAGGTACTTAGCCTATTAACATGTTGCATGTTTAAGTGTCATCGCATTTGGCATGCTTCTTGTGTTAAGTTGCTTTGCATATTTAGATGTGTTATGCCTTTCATGTTATTGCATGTGTGTCATTAACATTGATGTTATATGCCTTGCATGCTTACTTGTTTAGTTCATGTGCCTATTGCACATGGTTTTGTTGTTTACATGATCATGTTGCACACTTAGCTCACATGCCTAGATTGCATTACATTGGCATGTATGCTTTGCCTCTTGAATTGAGTATGATAGAGGTTGAGCTCATTGTTTGTTTATGTGCATTTCATTCTACATTGAAAATGCATACTTGGTCTCTTGGGCCATCACGCATTGAAATGCGCGATTGGTGGTCCGAGAATCGAGCACCATACCCCTTTGAGTCATAAATATGATAAGGGATGTGGTGGTGCATACATTTGCTTGAAATGCATTGCCATGCCTTGTTTTTCCCTCTGCTGCTGTCAAAACAGGTTCTGCAGGAAGCTTTGGCCGGCCGGCTATCTATACTGCCGACCGGCCATCCATTGTCGGCCGAGGGCTTTGCAAATGGTCGATGACCATCCGGACATGGCCGGTGGTGTTCTGTCTTAGCCGGTGATGTTCCACAGTGTCCATAGAGTGCTCCCTGGGACTTGTGCAATTTTCAGAGAAGCAGAGCAGGGAAAACAGAGGCAAACTTGTGCATAGCGTTGGATTTCCGAGCAAACCCGAGCACGCGCGCATTGGACCCTCTTCCCGAGGCCTTTACTGCTTTCTTAGCTTAGTTAATTTGCTTAATTAATTAGGTGGCCTATAATAATTAATTAGCTTGTAGGTTAATTAATTTGTACTATTCTTTTAGTCCCTCTGAGCGAGGGCGAATTTGTAATAAGTGTGGGTGTGTGTATGCATATCTTCCAATCCCCACTTCTTTCTCCCTTTTACTTACCTGCTTTCAATGGTTAGTATTAGGGCATATTTAATTTAGCATACCTTATGCTATGCATGCGTGCATCCATACATTTGTCTTGCATGCACCGGGCTCGGCGCATCATACTAACTGCATTGTATTTTAATTCCAAATTGAATACGTGTTATTTGTAGCATCTCATATGCTATCTTAGATTAGCCGAGCCTATTCTAGCTGCATTTTGTGTGCGTTGCATTAGCCATCTTAACATGAACTAAGATCATGCATTGATTACTAACTAATTTCTGTTTTGGCTTGGAGTACTAGGTAAGCTTTTATGCTTTAGCATCCCACATGCGTGTGAATGTTGCCATGATAGTATGATTACCATGAGGCTAGCTGCTTATGTGATATAACTGCTCGAATGCCTGTGGATGGAGGTTAGGTTACTTAAATTGGAACAATGCATTGAATGCGAGTTTTAAGCCCACTTCAGGGTGGTAAAATTCATGTCTTAGCTTACTTGCGGGTAGCACCATCAAACCATTTTCAAATAAACAAACATGAAATGTTTTGTTCCAATTTAGGCGGCTTAGTCTATACTTGTTTGCTGTGCGCATCACGTAGTAAATCTAGGCTAATAACCGGAATAAGAACACATAACGTTTTCAAAAATGAGATATATCATGGTTATCTTCGGATTGGGCGAGAGGGGATGCTCATAGCTGACCTTCCCCAATCGTACCCAAGTTCCCGAGCCGAGGCAACTTTGGTGATGACGAACACGTGGCCTTAGGCAAACGAGTCAGGGTTTCCTAAATTCTCCCATTAAAAAATATTTAGGCGGCGACTTTGTATCTGGCAAAGCAGTCCATGTTTGGCACTTCTTTCAAAATCTGTTTTTCTCAAAACGATTTGCCGGATTTGGACTCTTTGGTACAGATTAAGAACCATGACAAATCGAGTCCGAACTGTGACAGCATAAGTCCCTCCCGCGGGGCACGTCCACACATACACAATACACTTACGAAGACTATCATGCGCACATGAACTAAATGGCATATACAAATGCAAGATACACTTACACCAATATGAGTGGACCTCAGCCACACTCACATCAGTGGCCATATGATGAAAAAGAGACAACTAAAATACATGCAAGCATGCACGAATGCAATGGACCGATCCTAAGGCACAACATGTAACTCTAACTAAGCATGGCAAATGATGAAATATGGCATACAAGCATACATTTTCCAGCTCTGAAACATGATGTACAATGGTTCCGAATCATGCAAATATGTTACCCAATGCATGTTAGATGGCCCAAATACCGAAACTAGTGAAGTGCATTATACTAGAGGTACACAAAGCAATGCACGAATGATGTATCCCTTTGAAAGGCCAATAAGACGGTTGTTCTACACAAGCAAGATAGACATACAAAATGGCAAAACCACATTTGGAAAGAGGTTATAAGGGCCCTAAAACTCACTAAAATGGACCTAAAATGAGTCTAGGAAGCATGCAAGTAAAGGCCCCTTTGGAAGGCCTTGAAGAGGATTACTCTACACATGCATAATAGACATTCAACATGGAAAAAAGGGCTCTGGACAGAGCCTATGCAGGTCATAAAACTCACAAAAAGTGGCCTGAAGCATGGCTTTGAAACATGCAAATAGGGGCTCCTTTGGAAGGCCAAGAAAGCTAGTAAAGAGAACAAAGGGTGAGAGGGTCACCCCTCTCTGATTTTGAGGCTCAAAGACACATGTTAGCCACTGAAATTCCACTGGATTTTAGTGGCTAAAAGGCAAAACCAAGGCCGACACAAATGCTCTAAAGCATAGCTCAAAACATAAGGAAATGAAGCATGCAAGGGGGTAAATGACCCCCAACAGAAAAATGGTCTTAAACAAACATGTTTAGAAGATCAAAACAAGAATTTTTTCAGTTTATAAAAAAGCCTAAATATGCTTGCAAATAGAGCTAAACTATGAAGCAAAACAATGTCAAAAGGAGGAAAATGGAGTGTTACCCTTGTAGCCAAAGGAACCGGCAACTTCTGGACCAAGATAGCAAGTCTTCAACCTCTGAAAAGAGCTGCAATGTGCTTGGATGGATGATGGAGAGGTTAGGCTAAGAGGTGTAGTGCAATGGTGCAAGAACAAGGGACCTTTGGAGCTAAAATGGAGAGAAATAGAGAGGGAAGTGTATGTATGCCTTTAAGCAAAATTCTGAACTCCAGCAATGGAAGAGGGCCCTTTTCCTTTATATAGGAGAAGATCGAAAGCTTCTCAAAGAAGCTTAAAAGCTAGCTTAAACATCCTTCATACACGTGTATGGAGGATGCATTCTGAGGCTTCCAGCTGGCACAACTGGCTTTAACTCATTGAGAGAAAAAAGCAAAAGGCTGGCTGACCAGTTCAGGTGGTCGGTCGACCACTCCCCCTAGTCGGCCGACCAGGGGTTAGAAGGTTCAATCTGAAAAGGTGGTCGGCCTACCCATATTGGTGGTCTGCCAGGTGAATGCAGCTCAGTGGTGGTATGGGAGACCAGAAATTGTGGCTCAAAAGTGAGGGAGACCAAGGGGTCAAAAGGGTCAAGCAAAAAAGGTGATCGGCCTACCAAGATTGGTGGTCTCCCAGGTGAATGCAAGTCAGTGGTGGTATGGGAGACCAGAAAATGTGGCCCAAAAGTGAGGGAGACCAGCTCTCTAACAAAATCGGGCGGCAAAGAGAAAGGTGGTCTCCCACCATAGTACCACCTTCCTAACAAAGAAACTAGGGTCCATGCCAAAAATGAACCCACACCGATGCAAAACGAAGGTTCGGAGGCCAAAACACACAGCCGAGTGCCCCGAAAATAGGCTGTTAGGCACCCAAGGTGGCGTGCGACCACAAAGGTGGTCTCTTGGGCCACAGTGTCCCTTTAGGGAAAGGAAACAAGGTGTGTACCAAAAACCGGAGCAAACGGAGAAAATTAAGCGGTCCCGAACCGAGCCGCACGACCGACGGCTCCAAAAATCAGAAACTGGTCTCCAAACGGGAATAGTGGCCTACGACCACGAAACGTAGCCTACGGCCACTAGGAGATGGTCTTCGAGACCTCTCCCTCCCTTCGGGAAAAGAAAACAGAGGAAAGAGGACCTTGTTCGCAAACCGAGACAAAGCACAAAAGAGTCCTGAAGTCCAAAGGTAAAGCTCTCAGCCGAGACTCCGCAACCTCAGAACGAGCACAATATGCATCATCACCGAGAGCTCAATCGGTGACGTCTGAGTCTTAAGGTCGGCCAAAAATGGGATGTCTACACGTGGGCACATTGGAGTGACTTGGAAGGCCTTTGTCAGCGTCTTCCAGGATAAGTTTTTGCCTTCCACTGTTAGGGAGAAGTTGAGAGACCAATTCTCTAAGTTGGTGCAGTTCAACACACTAGTGGCCAAGTTTGAGGCCACCTTCACTAGCTTGTCACCTGAGCTTGTGGCGAGTGAAGAGTGTCGTTGCTTGGAGTTTGAGAAGAGATTCAAGATCGAGCTCATGTTCAAAGTGGCTAGATCCATGATTAGAGATTATGGGTACCTTGTGGAGGCAGCGGCCCATCTTGAGACCATTATGTAGATGGACGAAGAAAGAATGAGGGATTCCAGGAAGAGTCAGGACAGTCAAGGGAACAGTAAGAGACCGAGGGGCTCTAACCCCCATTCATCCCAAAGAGCTCAGTTGAGATCTACCTTTCCAGTGTCGAGTTCGGGTTCTGGAAAAGGTGGACAGGGAGATTTCACTTGTTACAAATGTGGCCAGTTGGGCCATAAGTCTCCAGCTTGCCCGTAGAGAAGAGGAGGGTAGCGTTCTACATCATCTTCGACTTGTTCTCAAATCCAAAATCAAGGGAGAAGCCAGCCACTCACTTGTTATCAGTGTGGGCAGGTGGGCCATATGAAGAGGTTTTGCCCAGAGTTAGGTGGCACTCCCAGTGCGTCTGGTTCGAGACAGACATAGAGCCACCAGCCAACACAGTTAGCACAGGCTTTAAGGGCCAATTAGGGAGCCTTTTCGGCTCAATTAGTGTATCAGGCTTATGCTCCAAAGGGTGAGCAGGTAGGTCAGAATCCTACAGAGCGGGTGTATGCTGTTACCTTGCTAGATCTTGTACCAGTTCCTTCAGTAGTGAAAGGTACCTTATTATTTTGTAATTTAGTTGCTAATGTGTTGATTGATACGGGTGCATCCCATTCATTTATCTCGTCTGTATTTGCATCAGTTTTGGGGTTAGAGTTAGCTCAGCTAGCATCTCTTATCTGTGTAGAGTCACCTATTAGTGGTGAGGTTGTTTTGAAACAGGGGTGTCGGGGTTGTGACATAGAAGTTGCGAGTTGCTAGCTTCTTTTTTCATTTGTGTTGATTAATATGTCTAGCTTTAACATAATTTTGGATATGGACAGGTTGTCTTCATATTGGGCTATTATAGATTGCCATCGTCAGAGGGTTATTGTATGTACCTTGAACAATGATTGTTTTCATTTCTTGGGAAACTAGGAAGGGTTACTGTATGTACCTTGAGCGATAATTGTTTTCATTTCTTGGGGGACTGGTTGGTAGAGTCTTATCACCAGTGTATGATCTGCGTAGGTGAAATGAGCTTAGTTGTCTTCTTGCCAACTTCTTGAGTAGTGAGGGTGATGAAGTTCAGGTTGAGTTGCTAAGAGTAGTTTGTGAATATCTGGATGTTTTTCTGAAGGATCTTACTAGTTTACTACCTCACCGAGAGATTGAGTTTTCTATTGATTTAGTGCCTAGCACGGTACCGATTTCTATGGCATCGTATCGATTTGCACCTACTGAGTTTAGTGAGTTGAAGATTCAACTCCAAAAATTGTTAGATAAGGGTTTTATCCGCCCCAATACTTCACCGTGGGAAGCACTGGCTCTTTTTGCCAAAAAGAAAGATAGAGCGTTGCAACTTTGTATAGATTACCAGAAGTTGAACGGGGTGACTGTCAAGAACAAATACCCAATGCCTCGTGTAGATGATTTGTTTGATCAGTTGAAGGGGTCTTGTTGCTTTTCTAAGATAGACCTGAGATCGGGTTATCACCAGTTGAGGATAAGGGAGGATGATATCCCGAAGACGGCATTCCGCACTTGGTATGGCCATTATGAGTTTCTAGGGATGCCTTTTGAGCTCACCAATGCATCGGTTGTATTTATGGATTTGATGAACCGGATCTTCCGCGAGTTTCTAGACCGTTTTGTGGTTGTCTTTGTGGATGATATCTTGATTTATTCACCCTCCGAGAAGGAGCACGAGGAATACTTGCGGGTGGTACTTGAATTACTTAGAGCCCACAAACTGTATACCAAGTTTGGGAAATGCGAATTCTGGCTGAGAGAGGTTAAGTTCTTAGGCCATGTGGTATCTGGGAAAGGGTTGACTATAGATTCATCCAAGATAGAGACAGTGCAAGATTGAGAGCAACCTAAGAATGCTTTTGAGATCTGTAGTTTCTTGGGGTTGGCCAGGTATTATCGTCGATTCGTGAAGGATTTCTCTAGATTAGCCTCACCGTTGACTAGACTGACGAAGAAGGAAGTTAAGCTTGTGTGGGATGAGACTTGTGAGAGATTGTTCCAGGAGCTTAAGGTTAGACTTACCACTGCTCCAGTATTGATTATTCTGGATAGGGGTTTGGGTTATTCAATGTATTGTAATGTCTCACAGGAAGATTTAGATTGTGTATTGATGCAAGAGGGAAAGGTTTGGGTTGTGTATTGATGCAATAAGGGAAGGTACTGCCTATGGCTCGCAACAGTTGAAAAGTCATGAGAAGAACTACCCTACTCACGACTTAAATTTAATAGCGGTGATCTTTGCCTTAAAGATTTGGAGGCAACCCATATAGTGAGAAGTTTGAGGTGTTTTCTGATCACAAGAGTCTAAAATATATGTTTATACAGAAAGAGTCGAATCTGAGGTAGAGGAGGTGGATGGAGTTTGTAGAAGATTATGATTTCGAGCTACACTATTATCTGGGGAAGGCCAATGTGGTGGCCGACGCTTTGAGTAGGAAGTCTATTAGCAATATGGCTTGTATTACCATCTAGGAATGGGAGATGTTAGGTGTCATTGGAGAGTTTGACTTGCATCTTAACGAGTCTATTGAGTCTGCAGCCTTATTTTCGGTAGTTGCACAATCTACACTTGTAAACCAAGTGTTAAAAGCACATAGGGGTGATCTTGAGGTAGAAACCCTCCGGGAAAAGATCTCTAGTGGAAAAGTGGAGAGAGGCTTGAATGTGTATCTCGATACGAGTATTAGATATGGTGACCATCTTTTTATGCCAAAGTCTTGCCGAGAGGAAGTGTTCCGAGAGTTCCACCATTCAAGCTTTGCGGTGCATCTGGGAGGTACAAAGATGTATCGTGATCTTAGTCGACATTTTTAATGAAGGGGTATGAAAAAATATGTGGTTGTGTTTGTGTCAAAATGCCTTACTTGTCAGCAAGTACAGGTTGAGTATTAGAGGCCAGCAGGTTCATTACAACCTTTGCCTATAGTTAAGTGAAAGTGGGCGCGTGTCACGATGGATTTTGTTGTGGGCCTTCCGAGGACTCAACGGGGTAGTGATGTCATTTGGGTGGTAATTGACCAGTTGACTAAGTTGACTCACTTTATACCTATGCGCGTAAGTGACTTAGTAGATTTTCTCGCCGACTTGTATATTAGGGATATAGTGAGGTTGCACGGAGTGCCAATGACGATTGTATCGAATAGAGATCCGCATTTTATGGCTCGGTTGTGGCAGAGCCTACAGAGTACCTTGGGCACTAAACTGACTAATGCTTATCATCTTCAGATTAATGGGCAGTCTGAGCGTACTATTTAGATCTTTGAGGATATACTTCGGGGTTGTGTTCTTGACTTTAAGGGTTCGTGGGAGAGGCATTTGCCCTTGGTGGAATTCGCCTATAACAATAGCTTCCAATTGAGCATTGGCATGGCATCGTTTGAGGCCTTGTATGGCCAACCGTGTAGATCTCCTATGTGTTAGGCCGAGGTGGGTGATGCACCTATGTTGGGTCCACAGTTAGTCCGAGAAACGACGGAGAAGGTTGCACTTATCCGTAAGAGGTTGGTTATGACCCAGAGTCGCCATAAAAGTTATGCCGACTGTAGGAGGAGACCTTTGTCTTATGCAGTGGGAGACCATGTGTTCTTGAAGATATCACCTAGGAAAGGTTTGATGAGGTTTAGAAAGAGTGGAAAGTTGACCCCTCGATTCATTAGGCCTTTTGAGATCTTTGAGTGCATTAGAGAAGTAACTTATCGTTTGGCCTTGCCGCCACAACTTTCCAAGGTTCATAATATGTTTCATATTAGCATGCTTCGGAAGTATGAGCCTGATCCATCGTACATATTGGATTGGACTGACTTAGAGGAGATAAGGATGCCTCGTATGAGGAGAGACCAGTGAGAGTCTTGGATACTCAGGACCAAGTCTTGCAAGACAAGAAAATTCCCTTAGTTAAGGTATTGTGGAAACATCATGGGGTTGAGAACGCAACTTGGGAATGTGAGTTGGCAGTCCGTGAGAAATACCCGCACCTATTTGTTGATGTTTGAACATGTATTGTATGGTTTTTATGTTAAATAGAATATGAGAACATTGTATATGTTTTAAAAGGTGGAAACATTGTATATGTTGTTTGTGTTTTGGAAATATGAGTTTATTATAAACATTGCATTTGTTTTGAGAAAAATATGAATTGTATGTTCAGTGCTAAAAGATTGTTTATCTTGTTGATGAGAGTGGATGATCAGAGAATGGGTCATGATGATGGAATTGGTTGGTTATCACTATTGTAGTTGGTTTAAATAGAGTTTTAAAACTTGATTTAAAATTTCGGGGACATAATTCTTTAAAGGGGGGAGGTTATAATGATTACAATTTTGACCCAACCCTTCTTATATCCCGGACTCAGGTTTATTGGTTTCATACTGTTTCTTACACCTTGCTTCCCTTATATCTCCTTAATTTTGGCTTTGGGACTATTGTGTTTGTATTTGTAATAGGTTGGTCGCTTGGTTTTCAAACCTTATGTTGTCTAGATTTTTGGTCCTCTGCTCGAGCGGCACTTCTTGCACTCAAGTGGACTTTGCAAACTCTCAATACTTTGACAGGTCTGCAAACTACTGGAAGAGTATATTTTGCGCACGAGCGGCGTTTCCTGCGCTTGAGCGAGTGAGAGCTTGAGCGGCCTTTATTGCGCTCGAGCATTGGTTTACTGTCTGCAAAACTATTAGATGTGTGTATCCTGTGCTCAAGCAGCATTTCTTGCGCTCAAGCGGTAATGCCCTTTTTCATTGTGTTTTAGGGCTCGAGCATCACTTCTTACGCTCGAGCGGAACAACTTATTGTGTTTGGAGCTCGAACATCACTTCTTGCGCTTAAGCGGACTGTGTGTATATCAGTTCATAAAAAGGTCGTTTTACATTACTTTTTCACTTCTCTCTCTCTCTCTTTACTTTTCAAGAACTCTAGATCTAGAGTCTCTTTCTCTAAAACTCACATTCTCTCTACATTTTTACCTAGATCTAGTGATCTCCATACTCATATGCCTTTGTTAAAAAGGTAGTATGCCTCAAGAGCTCTCTTTTGGTTCGATTAAAGCTTGGTTTCAGAATTTTCGAAGTTTCTACACCTCTTCATTTGGTCTTTCAACTTGAGGTAGGGATTTTCTACACTCTCATATGATTTTTAACTTAGTTATGGGTTGTTGTGTAAAAATTGTGGAATTTGGGTGTACTATGAACAAACCTAGGGTTTGGGTATTAAATCAAAAGAGGGGTTTCTAAGTGAATAAGTTATAAGTGGTTACGGGGTTAAATATGAGGTTATATTGTGACAAAATAGTTGATTTTGGCATTTGGGTTAATATTTGGGAGAGAAGAAGTTGCCCTAAAATATTTCAAATATCTATTTTGTATAAATAAATGGAATTGGGATTAAAAATGTGAAATTGAATGGATATGGACATAAATGGTGAAGAAGAATATGTATTATTACTCACTTGTGAAATTTTGAATGAATTATCTGTCTTGAGATTGAATATCTGTTTAGAAATATCTGTATTGGGCTATCGGTGGAGAATAGCTATGATTGTTGTAGAAATTGCATGATGATTATATGAATTGAAACTAATCTGGTTATCATTAATATAATTGTGTTTTAAATACATTGTATATGTATGATATTTGGAAGGAGAAAGGGATGTACTCCATGTTTAGGATGAGAAATGGAATGGACTCCATTAAATTAAGTTAGCTTGTGTATCCAGGGTGAAAGTCCTGAAACTGCGCGTATACATGGGTACCGAATCCCGCAGATGAAATTTTCATAAAATAGCAAATTGAAGTGTTTGTGTGATTAAGGTGTGATTTGAGCACCACTGGGTTGTAGTCTCAATTAGGTTGTTTGGAAAATAATAAAATTGGCTCATGAGTTGAGATGAAATGAATTGACATAAATGGAATTGAGATAACAAGGATTGAGATATAAAACTTGGCATATTATGATTTGTAAAACATGAATGATTTTACTACGAACCTCGTATATACACACTTTACTTATATCTTTGTTAAGACTCATACCTTGTGTTAGATTGTTTCTACTAGGCTTTGGCTCACCCTATTTGGGAAAAATCATTTTCAGGTGTTGGTGATATGCCTTCACTAAGACAGTAGCTTGGAGGAATTTAGAGCAAATGCTTTTAGTTTTGTTGTATCTATTTTGTATAACCAAGGGCTTTAAATTTGTAATTGAGCTAGGCTCACTTTTGTTGTATCCAAGAATTATCTTGGAAAGATATAAGCCATTAAGGCGAATGATTATCTGTGTAACCTTCGTTTCTTCTTATATCTGTCTTTCATGTATATCTACTCTGATGAATGAAGGCATGTTAATTCAATTATATTTCCGCTTATGAGATAGGTTTGGTGTATTCATTTTTGGGGCATTACAACTTGGTATCAGAGTGTACCGAGTTTGAATACTTTGGGTACGTGGAAAGTGGTTAGTACCACAATGGGTTTGTCTCGCTTGATAGAGACTTTAGTATGAACGATGTGTGTTTATATGATAACATGCTTATGTGAATATATATGTATGAGATTTAATTTCTAGGATGTTGATTAAGTCTACGGGTTTCTAGAAGTCCTATTGCAAGAGTACTTGGTCACTGTTGTTTCTAATTGGAACTCTGGCAACGCCACAGGACGATCATTATCCGGAAATGAAATTTGTATGTGTTTACGTGACTATGTGCTTATGTGGAATGAATTACAATTGTCCATTGCATTCGGACGCGAGTGAGTTAGTTACGACACATTTGTAAATGTGCTAATCTCTTTTGTTACCTTCATTAGGATGTCAGGACGTGGACATGGACGTGCTAGGCATGGTAGGCCTAGAAGGCATGAGATGTCTTTATCGAATGAGATTCTGGCGTAGGAAGAAGAGGTTGGTCGGGTCAATATGGCCAAACCAGTTGGTCAACAGGCCATGGGTACCTTAGCCAGTGAAATGGCCGGAGCATTAAGGGAATCCATGGATATTCTTAGGGTTGAGAATCAAGTACAGACCTAAGTAGCTGAGGCAGGGCCATATTTTCTAAAACGAGAGTTTTTCTGTTCAAATCCGAACGAGTTTTTGGGTGATCCCAAAGAATTAATGAAAATAGATGAGTGGCTAGAGCAAATAGTAAAGACATTCGAGATGCTTCATGTCGAGAACGACCAACTGAGTGATTCCCTTAAAAGTGTGTCCTTATGACCTTAAAAGTTTAGCATCCAGAGTGATTCCCTTAAAAGTTTGGAAATTGAATTTATGACCTGAGCACCCTATTTACTAAGCAAAAATAGACTAGGTGCTCTAGTACATAGTATAATATTTTTTGTATTAATTTGTTTTTTTTTTTTTTTTTTTTCTTCTACATGTCAACCATCATTCACTAATTATTAATTGAAGTCAAATTTATAAAATAAATAAAAATTACATTGAACAAAACAAATGCAATACATAATCATGAAATTTTTGAGAAGGCTTTGTTTTTATTGAGTGTACTATTATTTTAGTATAAATCTTATTTTTATGCTATTGATAATAGGATTTTGCCCAAGGCTTCATGTTGGAGAAGTTGTTGCTCCTTTTCATTTACATCTTTCGGTACTCTTTTTCTTCTAATTTATATCACACATTTTATTTATTTGAATTCTCCATCAAATCATAAAAACAAAAGTTGAAATCATATGCTATATTGCTCGTTGTATGCTATTCCTTTTCCACAATTATTCATTGGGTTTTTTGTTTTTTTTTTTTCCAGTTGAATCTTAATCAAAGTCCACATAAAAACAACTAAAAGAAAGGCATAAATATTGTGTGCATGCTCGAATGGGAATAACCTTATTTATCAGATCTAAAATCTTGGTTTCGAGTCTCATATATTTGTAGTATAGATCTCAAAATGAGAGTCATCGTATTGGGAGGTGGGTTAGAGGTTGTTGCATGAGTCATTGACTTTTTGAAATCTTGACACTTGATATTGGTATTAATATAAATAAATAAATAAATAAATAATAAAAATTGGTGAATATTTTAATTTAGTGAGTACAGATGAGAATTCAAACTATACTAACATTGTGCTGTATGTTAAAAAAATTGATCAACCGAATAAACTAACATTGTGCTATATATTGTGACAAATTAGACACAAAAACTAGCGTTGTGTTGTTTTGGTAGTATTTATTTTAATGTAATAAATACTACTTTGATACTGTTACACCTAAATAATATACTACCGAAATTACTATAATAAAATACCAAAAGCTCTACCTTGCAACATTAAGTAAAAAAGGGAAACAAAAAAAAAATTAATATTAAAAAATGCTCACTAAAAAAATATAGATTAAAAATTAAAAATTAAAAATCAAAATTTGAAAACTCCCTACTAAACTAGATGATATTTTCTATTAATTTTGAAAATTAGCAACAAATTATTATTTTTCCGTTTGCATTTTTCCTCACAAAAAAAATTGCTACATTAATATTATTTTTATTTTTTTATTTTTGTGGAGAGGGGTTTTGGCCTTCAATTTTTCTAGTGGAATTGGTTCAAACAAAAGGGCTTGCGTGCAAGAAGGGGCTTCACGGTGAGAAAGAATAGTGGGTTTGTATAGGGCGTCTTCTTGGATAACAGCTTTAATGCTTGCATTCACTAAGGGCTTAAGTGTGAGATAGAAGAGAGGGGCTCTAGTGTGAAATAGAAGAAATGGTTTACAAAATGTCCTCTTGAGTCACAGCTTCAATGCTTGTGAGACAAAAGGCTCAAGTGCGAGAGAGAAATGAGGATTTGTAGATAGTGTCTTCTTAGGTCATTACTTGAGTGTCCATGTATATGAAAGTGAATGATAAGGGTGAGAGTATGTCTTTTGGGGTCACGATTTTAGTGCTCCGAAACACAAAACGATGGCAATTTAATAAAAAGAAATAATAATTATTAAAATATGTTCGTCTTCTTAAACTTATATGTTTATTGCGTAATCAATTGAAATACAAGAACATTGTTGTTTACAGGGAATTTATTATTGGTGATGAAATATTTTTATCCTCCACAACTTTAGTGACAATATTTTTGTCTCCCACAATTTATTTTTCCAAGACAAAAATATATTTGTCAACTAATTAACAAAAAGATTGTGTTACAAAGGGAGAATTTATTTGTGATAAAATATTTTCGTTTCCCGCAACTTATTTTTTTGAGACAAAAATATATTTGTCGCCTAATTAACAGAAAGATGAAACGACATTGTGTACCTAACGGAGTATTTATTGGTGATGAAATATTTTCATTTTTTTATAATTTATCATTTCTAGACAAAAATATATTTGTTGCCTAATAAATAAAAATATTCAACGGCATCGCTTAATAGCTGAGGAATTTATTGGTGACGAATTCCGTTCGTCACAAAAACAAATTATATTTTGTGACAAAAATATTCGTCTCCAATGAGTTAAAATAATTTGAGCCAACAAAAAAAATAAAATAAAAAATTTGGTGCCTTATTTTTTTACACGAAATTTTTTTCGACAAAATTTATATTTTGTCATCTTTGGGTTACATTTTTAGGACAAAAAATAAATGTTATCATCAAATTTCGTCGCAATAACCTATATTTTATCAATATGCTTTCATCACCAAATTATACCGACGTTAAAAAATTATTTAGAAATTTGTCGAGGAAAAAAATTTTATGTACCAAGTTTCATTTTTTATGTTCTTACAAATATCACTATGTTTTTTTTCAATTTTTTGAAAATATTTTTCAGAAAATTCTACTTTCTTATTTTCATATTTTTTTGTTTTTACTGATTTTTTAAAATATTTTAAGTAATTGTTGTAATTTTTAGACACACCTAACACAAATACATTTAAAAATATAATTTTCGTAAAGAAAATCTTTAAAAAATTCACTGAATACCAAAAATATTTTTTAAAAAATTATGAAAAATCAATATATTTTTCGTATTTTTGTGTATCAATTAATTTTTTAAAAATATTTTTTTATAAATATTTTACATTTTAGATACATCTAAGTAAGGTGTATTTAAAAAAATAAAAAAAATGCTTAAAACTTAAAAAAAACATTCACTAAAAATAAAAAAATACAAAAAATTAAAAATTAAATTTTAAAAAAATTAAATTAAAAAAACTAAAGTGAATAGAGGATCAGTTTACTAATTTCATTTTTTATACTAGAGTAGAGGATCAGTAGGCCAACAATGGGCCAATATAATAGTAAATAGGCTTGGTGGTTGATTAGTGACCGCAACGTAATTATAATCAACTCCACGGGCGGCGCATTTTTCTAACATTTTCTTGTCTTTCAATCGCCTTCATATTACGCTTCATTTTATACACAAATAGATATCTCACATATTTTTCTAAAAAAAAATTTAATACAAAATTGGCCGATGTTAGGATTTGGACCAATAAATATAATTCTACAATACCATTTGAATTTGTTTTGGGAGTTTTAAATAATTCTCTCTTAAATTTTTCTATTCTCGTTTTCAATGTAATTTTTAGCAACTAATCAAACTTTAAAATTTATATGTCTTAAAAACTTTTAGATATGTAATCATTGAAAAAAAAAAAAGAAAAAAAAAAAAAAAAAAAAAGGCTTAATCGTGTGCAAATATTATACGGTATCCCATTACTTTTGTGTTAAATTTTAAAAAAATAAGAGAAATTATAATTCAATTCATTTAAAAAATTATCTATTGATAAAAAAATTTATAATTTTAATTATTAATATCATATATGTATATTATTAAAAATAGTATTTTTCCTTTACTTAGGTGACATATTATAAAAGCTTATTTTTTTTCTTCTAAAAGAGCTACATCAGTATATATTTTCTTAATTACATATAGAATTTTATACAAATCCAAACCTAATTCACATTATATTAACTTTGTCTATTTTATATGGACTCTATTTAATAAATATTTAATTTTTATATATTTTTCATGATAAATTGAGATAATCCACAAACTCAATATCAATTTTGCATTTTATGTTTTTTTTTTCTTAATTCTTTCAAGGGTATTAGGATTTTTGTTTAATGTTAAATTGCCCCCTTTTATTTCTTATTTTTTCCGTATATTATTCTATATCCAATATCAATTTTATATTATGAATTTGTCATTTAAATTTTATAGTAATTCTATATTTAAAATTGTGCTTTATTTCTTATATTATTTTATATAATTACAACTTACAGGAAGAAAAAACTATACAATAATGATACTCTCAAAAAATCTCTAAAGTTTAGATTTACTGATTTAGTTACTTTTCCAATTATTGAATAGTAATTTCTTTTATCTGTCGATATCATATTACAGAAGATTAATCACTTTACACACTGTGATATGTATTTATTGTTTTGATGTTTTCATTATTTCTTTTTATTTTGAATTTAAATACTGTTATGTGATTCTTTTTTGATTAGTTGTTGAATTTCTTTATATAGTTAATATTTTAATTTAATTAAAAATTTTGTTTACAATCGTACAATTTAATATATATATATATACCAAATAAAATTATTATATGATAATCTAGCTACAATATTTTGTATTTAATTGTTTAATAAATGATATATAATTTCTATTTCTACATATTTTTTATATTTCAAATAAATATAAAAGAAAATTAAATAATTATAATTACTTTTAATTTTATGTTACTAATTCTTTTTATAATTTAACTATTATTTTTAATATAAAAAGTATTTATTTTACTATTTTATAATTTAATATATATCATACAAAATTATTATATGATAATTAGACTTTGACAATACAATATAAATAAATTATCAAAATATACAAATAATTTAACTAAAATTAATATATATTTATATAAGTATTCAAATAAAAATTTTATAGAACGATAACGCGAATATTATCAAAATAAATAATTAAAAACATATTTTAATTTAAAATTTAAATTAAAATTGGAATTATTATTTTATAATACACATTATACTATTAAATATATATATATTTTTAAATAACACATATATTACACGGATTAACTGTTAATTTATATAATATACTAATTTATAAACAATTTTTATATATCACTTCAATATTATTATTACATTGAATTTTTATTCAATTAATAGCGAATTGTGTGGCGGCCCTGCCTCACAACCGCGCGTCGATATGCTTTTGTCAGTAATTAAATTCAAAATATTGTAATCCTGTCGTGTACCTCATATTCAATAATGGCGGCGACATGTCAATCCCATCAACTCATCACATAAATCCCACACACACTCTCACGGTCTATCTATAAGAGGAACGTTATATTTAGGGATTTTTTGGAACGATCTAAATATGTGTGTTTTTTATCTTTTTATAAAAAGGTATATAGAAAATTAGAGAGGTAACGTGATGATAAAAAGATAAATTATTTTATGTATGTCAAACTTGACCTTAGGTCTCATTAGAAATTTAAGATTTTAATTAAAAATTTATTATAAATTATCACATTATTTTTTTAAAAAAATATTTTTATAAAATTTTAAAAATTAATTAAAATAATTAATTCACAAACGAAATCTTATAAGTGTGTAATAAATTAAAAATTGATACATATTCTACTATTATTATGAGTAAAGTTATGAATATTTTTTTTTAAAAGGTAGATTACGAACACACTCTTTGAAATTTACTTAAATTATAAATTACCTCATATAATTTTAGAAATTACATTATGCCTTCTAAGGTAATTTCATAATAAATAAGTCATTTTATTAATAAATTTTTAAGTTAACAGTTTTTAATAATGTTAAAATTTTATTTCAATTAATAATTCGAATAATTTTATTATTGTATAAATAAACAGTTAGAAATTTAACTTTTTCAATCGATTCTGTTAAATAAAAAATTTTGACAATAAAATATTTATAATTTTTAAATCATAAAAAATAATTTATATTTTAAATAAATCTCAAATAATGTATTGTAATTTACTCATTTTAAAATCTCAAGCAATCTCCCCGTCTATAAATAGCCTTAAACAACAACCATCGAAGCTTGAACACATATCCACTTATTCCTCGCGATGGCCAACCCTCCCGTCTCGGCACCTCTCTATGATCGAATCAGTCGTAGAAACAACATACCCAGAGCTATTGAACTCATCATCCTCTTCCTTCTCTTCTCTCTCCTACTCTATCGTCTTCTCTCCCTCAAAGATCATGGGTTCACTTGGGTTTTGGCTCTATTGTGCGAGTCATGGTTTACTTTCACTTGGGTTCTCGTTATTAGCACCAAATGGAACCAAGTTGAATACATGACTTACCCAAAACGTCTCTTGCAACGGTATATAGATATCATACCAAATCTTTCTCTTATGCCGTTCACTGTCATTTCTAGTTCTTCACCATCTCTATTACATACTCATGATTAATTTATTTTTTTCATAAGTACTCTATACACACACCAAAAATAAAATATGTATATATACATATATTTTTTTCTTAAATACTCTACACACACACACACACACAGAAAAAGAGAGAAATTCCTAAAAAAATTAATGACTGGAATCATGGAAATATGATTATTAGTGGCCGCCCGAATTGAATAAACATTTCTCCTAGACAACTGGAAAGAAGGTTCTTCTAAAAAAAAAAATTTGTAAAACGGAAAATGTGTTGATCAAATTCATTCTCAAGTGTGTTCTACCTTGCAACAAGTTTAAATCTACACTATATATGTTCAAATTTATGCACTTTTTAAAAAAATTAAAAAAAAGAAAAGAAAGAAAGTATGTGATATTTTTCAATTTCCTTTTTGGTTAAATAGGAAGGTTGAGCTCCCTCCTGTGGACATGTTTGTTACAACAGCAGATCCGGTCCTGGAACCCCCTATCCTCACAGTGAACACTGTACTATCTCTGTTAGCTGTTGATTATCCAGCTGATAAGTTGGCTTGCTATGTATCTGATGATGGGGCTTCACCTCTCACCTTCTACTCTCTTGTTGAAGCTTCCAAATTTGCAAAGATTTGGGTTCCATTTTGTAAGAAGTACAACGTTCAAATCAGAGCTCCCTTTCGATTCTTCTCTGTTGAATCCATATCACCTCAAGATGTTTCACAAGAGTTCCAACAAGAATGGAAAAAGATGAAGGTACTTCAATTGTTTCTTTTAATTGCAACATTTACATAAATTGATGATTTTGAATGGTGAAATTTATTATTTTACCCTTACAAGATAAATAAAAAGTTCTTCACACTATATTTTTGTTGAATAATTTTGCAATTGTAACAGTGAAATAGGATTTTTTGTGCAATTTTGGTGCTCATTCTAACTCAACTATATTATATAATTTTGGACTAGGGGTATTTATTGCAATTTGTGGTAGATTTTTCGTGTAATAATATGACAATCTTATTGAGTAATGATACACAAACAAAAAATAGTACAGAATTTTCATACTAAATAATATGGAAACTTGGGATCCTTTAACCGAAAGGGGTTAACTTTAGCCGTCAAGGCCTAAGTCTGGAAGCTAATCTCACAGGTTCGCAACTTCTTAAGTACAAAAAATGTTTTGGAATCAGCTGATATGATCTCTCGAAATAAATAAAAAAGTAAAACACCCATGGTTGATTTATTTTCCTTACTTTTTTTGTGAATCAAATTTGTTTAGAGATAGAGGTAAAAGTTGTTGCAGATGATTCATGACTGACAAAATGTAAAAAACAATGTTTGTCTTCATATATATGTTTGTAGGGTGAATATGAAAAGCTTAGCCAAAAAATTGAAGATGCTTCCAAAAGGTCCCAACCTTGTGAACTTACGGGCGACTTTGCTGATTTCTCAAATATACAACGCAAAAACCACCCCACTATAATCAAGGTATTTCATCACTCCAATATTACTACATTATAAATGAAAGGTAAATTACATATAATTAGTCCTATAGTTTAACTGAAATATCATTTTAGATTTTATTGCTTTAATTTCAGTAATTTGATTCCTATATTTTTAATTTTGTTACAATGTGATATTTTTGTCACTTAGTCAGAATTTGAAATGGAAAAAGTCTATGTGTAAAATTAGAGAAATCAAAATGAAATTCAAACTAAACTACAAGGACACTAGTAAAATATATTCATTACATTGGTGATTCCTACACTTTGTTTTAAATTCAATTTTGGTTCGTTTAGTTTTGCATGTGATTTTTTTTTTTTTTTCAAAATGTTAACAACGCATGATAGAGGAATTATATTGCAACAAAATTGAAAGTGCAAGGACTAAATTATTCAAAATGAAATTATGAGGGACAAATTGAAATTTCATTCAAACTAGAGGGACAAATGATATATAATTTATCCTAAAATAAATTTGAGTTACACATTAATATTTGGATAAATGACGACAGTAGTCCTTGTACTTTGGTCCCTGTAATTTCAATTGACTTGATTTTGATATTGAATTTAGGCCTTTATTTCAATTTGGTTCAATTAATTACAATTCTTAATATTTTTATATGAAAAATATACACATAAGTGACGTGTTATATTTTTAAGAGAAATTATAATTTACTCAATTCAATTAGTTGACCTCAACCAATTTAATAATCATTTTCTGTCGAAAGCACTAACGATATTATCGATTGGACCGAATTAATAAAAAAATTAAAATTAAAAGTCAAAATTAAACCAATTGAAAATACATAAATCAAAAAGATACAAGAAACAAAATATAAGAATAACCGATATAATTTTCCTTTAATATTTTGATGTAAAATTTTAAATAAAAATTCTAAATATATAGTATTAAATGTTAATTTGAAGGTTATATGGGAGAACAAGGAAGGAGTATCCAATGGAGTGCCACAACATGTTATCTACATATCCAGAGAGAAGCGTCCAAAGCATCCACATCATTTCAAGGCTGGCGCTATGAATATTCTGGTATAAGAAGTTTCTCACGACAACAAAGTTCTAAATTATGGGAACTTCCATACCTACTCACTTTAATGATCCATCCATCTTTTTTTTCTTTTTTTTTTTTAATATATAAAAATAATTTATTCACACAATTTCATCCCCAAATCCCTTGAATAATATGGCAAGTAACACTGTTATTTTGGCACATACTTTAACATATAATAACGGTGTACACTTGCATTTTGTCTTACCACATCATTTGAAAAAGTTTGGAAAGAAAAAATTGTGTGGATATAACATTGTTATTTTTCTTAAACACAAATATGATTAAATTATAATTTGTAAATAAATCACTAATAAGTTTTAATAGTTTGATTTAATTCTCATCAAGTCCTATTGAAAATAAATCTGAATAAAATTGTTGGTAAAAATAATTTTTTATAATGATTTTTTATGTATGTCGCTAAAAACTGACAATTAGTGATTTTTTTGTTACAATTTTTATAAATTATCGCTAAAACTTACAATTAGTAACGTTTTTCTGTGACAAATTTCTCAAATTGTCGTTGAAAGTTACAAATTAGTGACATTTTTTTATGATGATCTTTTTAAATTGTCACTAAAACTTATAATTAGTGAGATTTTTTGTGACAATTTTCAAACTATCACTGAAAATTAATAATTAGTGATTTTTTTTAATAGTGTTTGATGAAAAATACCGCTAATTATTATAAGACCTATTAAATAATAAGTTCTCCTATTAAGATCAACACATAAGTTTTCCAAATTTTTACTATCAATAATTTATACAGAGACACCTAATAATTTGCCCATGAGCCAAAGCATCTTTCATTCCGGGCAAAACTACCACTCCGTGTGAGATTAGTAAAATGTTAACCAAAAGGTGAGAATCCTTTTAGGGTGTGTTTGATTGGGGGATAAGGGGGGGACTATCCACTGTTTGGACTCCATGTCCGGCCTCCCTCCTTATCCATCGTTTGATTTTTTTTTAGTCCGGCGGACTCCATGTCCGGCCGGACTCCATGTCCCCCATATGGGGGATTATCCTGTCCTAGGGGGGGTGTGGGATTGTTTTGGGGGGACTAATCACTATTGGGATTAGATGTGAAAATGACAATTTTGACTCTCTACTATTTAATTATGTATTATATTTAATAAAATTCAATAAAATTTAAATGTCTCAATTTAAAAATAAAATAATTTTATTTAACTTTTTATTAATGTTTTATTTATTTAATTTTTTAAAATAATTTTTTATAGATATTTTATTGATGTTTTATTTTAAAATTTTGTTTATAGTCTATTTAATTTCATTATTTAAATTGTAATAGGTGTTTTATTTAAAATTTATTTAAAATTTTAATTAAAAAAATAATATAAATTTTTTATACAGGTTATACTGTATTTTATTAAATCAAATTTAGTGGTTATTTATTTATTTAATTGTGTAAAAAATAAATTTATGTAAAAAAATAAATTTAATTTATATTATTAAATTAATGATATGTTTGTATGTAAAAAAACACAAGAACGCTTTTGTATGTAAAAAAAATAATGATTTGTTATACAGTAATGATTTAAAACAAATTTTATTGATATTTTATTTATTTATTTATTTATTTTAAAAAAACAAAATTATTTAATTAAAAATAATTAAAATATTAAAGATATGTTTAATATTGCTATTCCTTAGTAAACAATTGAAAAAGGGCAAAATAGTCTTTTGTTCATTTATCCTATCCAGTCCGTCCAACCAAACGTTGGATTCACTAAAAATAGTCCGGGGGATTCACAGTCCGGACATCTAATCCCATGAAAAAACAAACACAGGATACATATCCAATCCAACCAAATAGTCCGGGGGATTCTAATCCCAGGACTCAAGTCCGATGGATTCTAATCCCCCCTTTTCCAGTCCGTCCAATCAAACACACCCTTAGAGTACAATTTTCACTGGGAAATTACCCCTCAATGGTAATTTGAAAATTTTATTACAAATATATGAAAATTTTTATAATTTTAATTATTAATACTGATAAAGTTTACTACTAATTTGTAATTATTTTTCAAGTTTTATCCTGATTTAAGATTCTTCAATTTTCAGAGTGTTTTTTTACGCAATAAAAAGTTGCATCCCATGTTTTTGTAAATATTTTCAGTCAAATAGTCCGTATGGAATTTCCTCTTCATTCTTTAAGCATAGGGCAAATATTTACCAAATGTGAGGATCATTGTGGGGTGCAACTTTTGCATACAAAAAGAGTTGCCCTCAATCTATTTGTAATTATTTTTATCAAATTGGTTAATCTATAATTTCTTCTTAAACATATCCCTCTCCCCTATATATATATATATATAAATTGTTATTTATGCAAATAATTGTACAATGATATGAACAGACAAGAGTATCAGGAGTGATAACAAATGCACCATTCATGCTGAACTTAGACTGCGATATGTACGTTAATAATCCTCAAATAGTGGTTCATGCAATGTGTTTACTGTTGGGAGTCACCAATGAAAGGGACTGTGCATTTGTTCAATCTCCTCAAATCTTCTATGATGGATTAAAGGACGACCCATTTGGCAATCAAATGGTGGTTTTGTTCCATGTAAGTCAATTTTTTAACCTTTTTTTTTCTTTTTTTTTTTTTTTTTTTTGGGTGAATACAATTTTTTAACTTTATACATGCACAATTTATTTTTTATTTTTCCTTTTTTTAGTATATTACATAGAGACGAAATGTTTTTATTGTCAAAAGTGTTGTTATTGTATTTTTAGGGATGAATATAAATATTTAGTGATGAATTACTATTCTTTTGAAACTAAATTATTTGTCTCAAAAAATGTCATTTTTTGGACTAAATTATTTTGCCTCAAAAAGTATTTTTATTAGTGACATTTTCAAAATTTTGTTCCTAAATCTTTTTTTTTTAATAACTTTTCTGGAATGACTTTTTGATGACTATTATCATGACGATGGTAATTATTTCTCAAATATTTTTTACAAAAAAAATTTTACTTTTAAGAATAAAAAAAAATTAATTCCTAAAACTGTTACTTCTTGTAAAAGAGACTATCCTGTAGAAAAATTTGAAGTTTTGATCTTCTAGTGTATGTTTCTAGTCAATTCGGCTAGTTGCAATTGGTTAAATTTGTACAATCTTGCTCGGTATTGTCTTTAGCTTTTAGTTTTGAAAAAAAAGCAATATAAAATCTTGAAGAAGCAATTTCCTTCTGTCTTTAACCGGATTGGATGATATTGTTCGGCCTGTGAAAGTTTACCATGGATTTTATTTTGATAATCTGAACCGTTAATGTATAGAATTCATCAAGTACTATATGCTTGTAAAAAATCACATTGATCGGATATTGATAGCTATGTGATCAACAGTTTTGTATAAAAAAAAAATAGACAGTGAACAAATTAACAATTGATAAAAAAAAACTGATAAGATGAGATAGCTATCGACATCCGATCAATATGATTTTTTATAGGCATATAGTACTTGATAAGTTCTATATATTGAACGATTTGAATAATCAAAACGGGACCTTTTCACTACAAAAAAAAAGCACTTTTCGTGACTAAAATTAAATTTTTCGTCGCTGAAAGTAGGGCTTTTGGCGACTAAAATGGGATTAGTCGCCAAAACTGATCAGAATTGCCGACTAAACTCTTTTAGTCGCCAAAGGAGTGGGTTTTAGCGACTAAAGGCAATCAGAGTCGCCAAATGTAGGGCTTTTACCGACTAAAGGTTGTTTAGTAGCCAAAAGTCACGGTTTTTGGCGACTAAATATGATTTAGTAGCCAAAAGTGATGCATTTGGCGACAAAAACCATTTTAGTTGCTGAAAGATGAAGGTTTGCCGACTAAAATGTACTTTAGTCGCCCAAAGTAGAAGTTTTGGCGACTAAAATTCAGTTTAGTCGCCAAATGTGCTATCCTTAGGCCGGATTTCATTGTTTTAGCGACAGAAAATAAATTAGTAGCCAAAAAATGTATAATTGGCGACTAAAATTAAGATTTAGTCGCCAAAAGTGCTGTCCATTTTTTTTTTAGGAAATAATTTATTTTTTACATAACATATATTAAATAAAAATAATTATTTATATATATATATAGTTGTGTATTAAATCCGGCGAATATAGTATATAAATAATATATGTTGCATTAATATTCACGTGAGGCTATAGTGGCGTAATGGGGAGAGAGTGTTGGTGAAAATTGAGAATGTTGGGAAGTAGGTGGTCATGGGTTCGAAACTTGGTAGCAGCGGAGAGGCAAAAAAAAAATTTTCTGAAAAAGCTTTGAAAAAGCTTTTAGCAACTAAACTCATTGGTTGCCAAAGGTATAAATAATAAACTCATTGGTTGCCAAAGGTATAAATAATAAAGTAAAAAATGAACTATTGGCGACTAACAGGTTTGTCGCCAAAGGTATAAATAATAAAATAAAAAATGAACTATTGGCGACGAAATCTTTAGTCGCTGAAGACGTTTACATGGGCGACTAACAGTGTTTTAGTCGCCAAAGGCATTCGCGACCAACTATTGGCGACAAGACGGGCGACCAAAATTTTTAGTCGGAAAAAGTGAAATTTTGACATTTGGCGACTAAAATAGGACCTTTGGCGACTAAAAATTTAGTCGCCAAAGATGTTTTTTCTTGTAGTGTTTGTGGACTTCCACGGGCCGAACAGTACCGTCCAATCCAATTAAAGACTAGAGGCAAGCTGTCTCAATCTTGAAAACACCAAGTGTTTTTTTATATATTTTTTGTGCAAAATTTATTTTCGAATTTTTTTTTTCTTAAAGGTCAGTGGAATTTAAAAAAAATTGATAATAATTCAAAAACAGTTTGTCAAACAAACTTTTTTCGTATTTTTTAAAAAGTAAAAAATAAGGCAAATAATGAAGATATATCAAATAGGCCCTAATTAACAATAATAGCTAGAACTCGTACCGGATGACTATTAACAATTCACATTTTGTTTAAAAACAGTATATGGTACATGGACTGGTAGGGATTCAAGGACCCTTATATGGAGGAACTGGATGTTTTCATAGGCGTAAAGTAATCTATGGCTTATCTCCTGATGACAATGACATTACTAGTAAGTCTCCCAATTTTTTGTTATTTATAATAAATTACAATACATTCTAGTGTTTGTTTTTATGTGCCTACTTAGCAAATAAATTTGATTTCTTATTATTAGGAAAATTAAGCAATGAGGCTTTGCTCAAGACTTTTGGAAGATCACTGGAGTTCACCAAATCAGCTGCTAAGATATTGTCAGGCATGAAGACAAGTAGTATTGGTCCTAACAATATTTCAAGTTGCACTGAGACAGCCAACCAAGTTGCTGGTTGTGACTACGAGTATGGTAGCAGCTGGGGTAGAGAGGTTAGTACTATCATTTCATCTTTTTTCCATAAATACAAAGTACTAGAAATCATGGACTGGTCCATTCAATCTAGCTCGTAGATTTTAGTGTGCAAATCAATCGTGAAAAAATTATATTAATTTGATAATCGCAATTATATAATTATATCATATTTATTTAAAACAAAATATGTTTAGCTTTTTTATTTTTATAAATAAACTACACAATAAATTCTAAAAAAATAAAAAACAAAATACATAATTGATGTGGGGCACGTGAAGAATCTCACTGATTGAACTAGATGGTTCAATTAGTAGTGGAGTGGAGAGAAACAGTATTCAAACTAAAAATGTGGCGAGATTATAAGTTTACATATATCATTACGTTTGCCTAAATAGAAACATGTACAAGTTAAACATATATTTATTAGGCCTAATTTGAGTCATATATAAAAGGTAGATAAGATGGATTGTTGTGTTCTGTTATACAACCATTATGAAAAATCATCTTAATAAATATAATGACTCTTTTTAATTTAAAATAATGATAAATTTTTATTTTTATTTTATAATCATTAAATATGAGAGAGAATCTCCTATATGATTGTAATGGTCCTATTCAAGATTATTTGTCGAGTGGGACACTGCAACATAGTTTATATTATATGATAGCTAACCAAATATGACCTTAATTTTGGAAGTGTACAACTTGCCACGACACTAGTTAAAAATGATTTTCGGTGAATATTTTGTCATAACTTTTTGAATGACAACTTATTTGGAAACTTTGAAAAATATTAAAGCAAAACAACAAAATACATGTAACATCATACAATTGCTTAGGGTGTATTTGGTAACGTTTACGTTTTCAGTTTATATTTACAAAAATTTTATAAACTGGTTTTTATTTATTTTTTGTTTATTTTTAGAAAAACATAAACTACAAACGCGTTTGGTAATTGACAAAATGTTTAAAAAAAAATTTAAATATAAAAAAGGGTGAGAAATGGCAAGTGGCGGCAAGTGGCAGCGGAAGACGGTAGTGGGAAGTGGTGACGATGGGTGGTGGGTAGCTGGTGGTGATGGATGGTAGAGGGTGGGTGGATGGTGGTGGTGGGTGGGTGGGTGACGGTGGCGGGTGGTAGCGAGTGGGTGGTGGTGGTGACGGGTAGTAGGTAGTGGTGGCAGGTGGATGGCGAATGCGGGTGGTGGTGGGTGATAGCAAGTGGGTAGTGGGTGGGTGACGGTAGCGGGTCATGGTGGGTGGTGGCGGATGGGTGATGGTGGCAGGTGGTGGGTGGTAGCGAGTGGGTAGTGGTGGTGGTGGTGGTGGTGGTGGTGGTGGTGGGTGGTAGCGAGTGGGTAGTGGTAGTGGTAGTAGTGGTGGTGGTGGTGGTGAGTGGTGGTGAGTGGTGGTGGCAGGTGGGTGGCGGATGGCCTGTGGTGGTGGGTGTGGTGGCGGGTGGCAGTGGTGGTGGTGGGTGGGTGGGTGTGGTGGCGGGTGGTGTGAGTGGGTGGTGGTAGCAGGTGGGTGGGTGGTGGGTGGTGATGGTGGGTAGGTGGGTGACGGTGGCGGGTGGTGGGTGGTAGCGAATGGGTAGCGATAGTGGTGGTGGTGGTGGTGGTAGTGGCGGGTGATGGGTGGTGGTTGTAGGTGAGTAACGGATGGCGGGTGGTAGCAGGTGGGTGAGTGACAGTGGCGGTGGCGGGTAGCGGGTGGGTGGGTGACGGTGGCAAGTGGTGGGTGGTAATGAGTGGGTGGTAGTGGTGGTGGTGATGGCGGGTGGTGGGTGGTGGTAGCAAGTGGGTGGCGGGTGGTAGTGGGTGGGTGGGTGACGATGGCAGGTGGTAGCGAGTTGGTGGTGGTGGTGGTGGTGGTGGGTGGTGGTGGCGGTGGGTGTGGTGGGTGGTGGATGGTGGTGGTGGTGGGTGGTGGTGGCGGATGGGTGGCAGGTGGCTGGTGGTGGCAGGTGGTGGATGGTGGTGGCAAATGGGTGGTGGCAAGTAAGTGGCGGGTGGTGGTGGTGGTGGGTGGTGTCGGGTGGATGGCAGGTGGGTGGTGGGTGGTAGTGGTGGTAGCGGCGGCGGCGAGGGGTGGGTGGTGGTGGCGAGTGGGTGGTAGGTGGGTGGTGGCTGGTAGTGGCTGGTAGGTAGTGGTGGCGGGTGGTGGTGGCAGGTGGGTGGTGAGTGGTGGTGGCAGGTGGTGGTAGGGGGTGGGTGGTGGTGGCGGAAGACGGTAGTGGAAAATGGTGGCGGGTGGTGGCTAGTGTTGGGTGGTAAAAAAAAAAAACTGAAAACTCAAAATGGAAACACATTTTTTGTGTTTTCATTTTTTGGCCAAATTTATAAACTAAGACCGCTGATTTATAAATCAAAAATTTTACCAAACAAGTTTTTATTTGAGTTTTTTAAATTTTTATAAATATAAATAGAAAACTGAAAACGTAAGTGTTACAAAACGACACCTTAACAACTTGCAATTAACCGACAAAAACTAAGCCAAAATTTTAAAAGTCGTTTCCAAGCTTATTATGTTGTCACTTTCTAAACGTATCTTACAACAATTTTTGTTTTTGTTTTGTTTTGTTTTTTTTTTTTTTTTGTTGAACTAGTCGCAACAAGTTTTACAGTGAGATCACTTTATTATTAGTAAAATATTTTATTCCAATTCGTATATTTTAACTCTTATAATTAAAAAAAATAAATATTTAATTTGTTTAGTTTGAATTTTTTGAATTTACTTTTCAAAAAATTAAAAATTTTTGTTTTCCGTATTTTTTAAAATTTTTACTGAAATTTTATAATATTTTACGTAATTTTTTAAATTTTGAGATACACCTAACATAAATATACTTAAAAAGTATAATATTTGTGAGTTTTTTAAAAATAAATACTAAAAATATAAAATAAAAAAAAGAAGGAAAATTCAATATATTTTTCGCATTCTTGTGTATTTATTAATTTTTAAAATATTTTTTTATAAATATTTTATTTTTTAGATATATTTAAGTAAGGTGCATTTAAAAAAGTAAAAAAATTACTTCAAATTTAAAAAATATTCACTAAAAATAAAAAAAATAAAAAATAAAAAACTCACTTTTTATAAAATTGAATCCAGAAAATTAAAACCAAATACAGTGATTATTTTTATCTTCTACAAACCCCCTCCAAATCTCTTCTAAAATGGATATATTTGTATAATTTTCATAGATAAGAGGGTCAATATATATAAATTTATAAATGAAGAGAGTAAAACAATATATGTTAATAGTTAAAGAAGTCATAATATATAATTAACCCTTCTTTTTTATTATAAAAAATAAAATAAATAAAATCAACTTCACATTAGATAAAGAGTACCCAAATCACCTTCATCTTGTATGAGGCATAATATTCACCCAAAGCTTAAATTTTTACCTAACAAAATGAGAAAATATTTTGTAGTTTTCAACCTAGCGGAACATGTCATGTGATATTCCAATAACAAAGCACAATAACTATTTTATCTAATATTAACTTTTTTTTTAATAACATGATAGTATGTTTTACGACCCTACCATATTAGTCGAACATACAAACACGTGATAAGTCAAACTTATTAGATAAATATGTTATTTACATATATCCTCAATAAGCCACCTCAAGTGTGGTCGGATTTTCCTCTATAATCAGTCTACTCGGACACTATGTTAAATCGTCCACCATCAATTCATTTGTTTAAACTGTTAAAGAAAATGTGACAATTCCCCTCAATATATGATTCAAAAGTTCAAACTATCAAAGAAAATGTGACAATTCCCTCAATATATGGAACAAGAACTAGCAAGATAATTCATCTTAAATCTTCCTAACAATTTGTTGTCACACAAGAAATGACACAAAAGGAGTGCCACAATCCTGGACCCAGGTGTGATCCAACTTAACCCATATTAAATATAATGGTTTGTTGGTAGTGTTTTTCAATTTTTTTTTTTTTGGGTCATTATTTTTTGCAAAAATAATTAAATAATTTGAAATTTTGTTTCCAAAATTTTTATTTTATTTTTTTGAAAACAACCAATTGTTTAAGAAACAAGATGTTATTTTTGAATTTTAAAAGACTGTTTTCAAACAAAAATGAAAACAATATAAAAATAATGGTATTTTCAAACTTTTTTTGTTTGCTCCTTTTTTTTTTTTTTTTTTTTTTTTTTTTTTGAAACATAAAAAATAAAAACAAAGGAAACGAAAATACAACTCAACATAGTCTTAAAAATAAATGTATTCCTCACCCTCAATACACGTATTATATTCTCCACGCTGAGTTTGGGCCTATACAAGGCAAATTCGATTTTAGGCTGCCCTTTACCTAATGTCGTCACATCATCCAAGCCCAACTCTCCACACATTTTATATGGGATTGAGATTTTCTCAAAGCCAAAATTTGAACTTAATTATCATGTAAGAGTACGTGAAGCTTATTATGAGTCTTATTTTAATAATTTTAATTATTTATTTTGTAAAGTTTATATATATATCATTTATAAAAAAAAAATTAGATTTTATCCGATAATCATAATTTATTTATTTTATCGCATTTGTCACCAAAAAACAAGCGACAAATATATTTTTAAAACTATATCATCTAATTTTTTTAGATAAATGCGATAAAATTAAAATGCTATGATTATCACATAGATCTTTTTTTTTTTTTTTTTTTTTTTTTTTAAAGAATTGATATACAGAGAAGAGTTTACAAAATAAACTGTTTAGATTATCAAAACGAGATCTATAATGGGTCTCACGACCCTTAATATGATGGTCAAGTTCATATTTTAAACTTAAGAGAATTTCCATCTCTAATATCACTTTCACACAAAAATACCATGCTCCTAAAACATATAGATTCATGAAGGCTGGGCTTGCCTTAAGTTTAAATCTGAACTTGACGTAACTTGAATTGAAGGGCCTAAGAGGCCCACAACGGCTCATGTTAAGAACATCTTTACCATTCATTTTGTAGATCCCTCAGTGTATATTATTCATGAAAAATTTTAGATTGATTCGATAATCATAACCTTGCCACCCAAAAAATAGACGATATTTATATATTTTTAAATAGACCTTTCATTTTTTTTTTGAAGACAAACACAATAAAATGAAAATACTATACCTATCGAATCAAACTTAATTTATTTTATAGATGATATACACATAAGGTTTTACAAAATGAACTGTTCAAATCATCAAGACAGGACCTGTAATGAGCGTTCTCTCAAGTTTAAATTTGAAATTGAATCCCAACACACATTTATCAAATAGAATCATTTTTGCTTTGGTAACTAATAATAATGGCTACTATTGTCCAGGTTGGCTGGATGTATGGATCTACAACAGAAGATGTCCTTACTGGACTTACCATCCATGGGAGGGGCTGGAAATCTACCTTTTGTTCACCTAACCCACCTGCATTTCTTGGGTGTGCACCCCCAGGTGGACCTGCAACTATGATCCAACAGAAGAGATGGGCTACTGGGCTTCTTGAAATCTTGTTCACCCCAAAAAACCCTTTTATTCTTACCCTCAATGGGAAGCTCCAGTTCCGCCAATGCTTGGCTTACACGTGGGTTATACTATGGGGCCTCCGATCCATTCCTGAGCTATGTTACGCTGCTCTGTCGGCCTACTGTCTCATCACTGACTCACATTTCATGCCCAAGGTAAGGACAAACCACCACCATCTGATTTTACTTTCAAGTGGAGTCAAAAGTATAATTGAGCAAGTGAACCCAAAAACCCTAAAATAGGATTAACTCGATCTCTATGAGTTTGGTTAGTCCAGTTTTTGAAGATGTATGGTTTGGTTATAAGTCCTGAAATGGGCAATCCAACTAGGTTAGTTTGGTTCTCAGATTAACCTCAATCAAATTCGTGTTCACTCCTAATTAGAGGTGTGTATGGGTCGGTACGGGTCGAGTCGGGTTTGCCATAAATTGCTACTCGAACCAATCATTTCATGTTGGATATAAGCCCACCCGTGATCGGCAGCGGTCTGATCGGCTTTCCTTATAGCCAAAAATCAAAAAGCTGAACTCTTAATGAGAAAGATGAAAACTGAAAAGACAAAAAACAATAGAAATATCGATTAAAAGATTCAACAAGATTTATGCACGGGTCAATTTGGGTCGAGTTTGCCCTCAATCCATCATCTGACCAAGCTTGTGTGTGCTATATAAAGCACACATTTTATTTTATTTTTATTTTTTTAGATCATATTATCTCTTTATTTTTTTATATATATATTTTTTTATAAAAGGTCAAAAAATATATTTATTTAAATCATCTCAAACAATTCATAAGACAGAAAATATGGTTTATATTCCAATGGTGTATGACATTACAGGTGTAAATTTGACCCGGCCTAGGCCGGTTCATATCGGGCCTCGCAGGTTCCCGTCAAAATTAGAGTCGGGTCGGACAGGCCACGGGGTCAGAAAATTAGGCCCAGGCTCAGGGGGTATTCAGGCCTTGGGCAGGACGATAGGCTTGGGCTTGGGTATAGCCTCGGGCTTGGGCTTGGGCTTGGGCTTGGGCTTGGGGCGGGCCTGAATAATTTTTTTATTTTTTTATTTTTCTTATCAAAATTTTTTTATTTTCTACTAAAAAAAATACTGGGCCTTGGGGGGCCCATGCCTAGAGCCTTGAGTGGGTCTTAAGGTCAGGTCGGATTTCAAAATGATGGCCCAAGCCCTAGTCCAGGATCTCGGACTGAGCTCCTAAACAGGCGTAAATGGATCGGGATCACCTCAGGGCACGGGCAGGCTTCAGGCCACCCAGGAGTCGCGGACTATTTTTACACTCGTATATATACGAGAGAGAGATATTATATTGGTTTCTTTTTTTTAAAAGAAGAGACACATAGGTTTGGTTTCATGAGAGATGTAAAAGTCTCATATATGGGCCATGTTTGGTAGAACTGTAAAAAAGTACTTATAGCTTATATCTTAACAGTTTATAGCTTATAATTAGGAACATAAGCTGATTTCTGACTTATAAATTAAGCTTCTCATGCCCCACTCGAAGAATAAGTTGATTTCTGGCTTACAAAAAACTATAAGCTGTATTGTTAAGCTAAACCAAATACATGAAAATAATTTAAATTAAACTGAAAGCTGAAATAAGCTGAAATTAAACTGTACCAAACAGGACCATGTTATAATAAGATGAGTAATACTTGTTACTTACCTCGGTGTAATCTCCAATGCAAATAGGAAGCTGACTGATCTAGGTTATGGGAACATTAATGTACAACTCTTTAGTCGGATCGGATTTAACGATTTCAAAAATAATAATGATTGAGATTTTCTTTTTTTTTTTGAGACTTTTACAATTCTTTTTAAATTTTAATTATTGATGGTGTAAGTCCCATATATATATATATATGAGTAGATTTTACATTTTTTTGAGATTTTTACAATTTTCTTTGAATTTTAATCATTGATAGTGTAGGCTCCATAGATATATGAATGGATCTCACACATACATCAATAATTGAAATTCAAATGAAATTATGGAATCCCAAAAAAAAGGAGGTCAAGCATTTTTCTTTCAAAAAATTCAAAACTGCACGTCGAAATGTAAACCGAAAGTAATGAATGGCAGAAACCATGGTTGACCGTTGTGTTTTTCGAAATCACCCGCAGCATGGTTGAGCTGGGCGGGTAGGTCAGGTTACGCGAATTCATGCACCCTTACATAAGAATTAATAAGCAGTTCTGTAACAAAAATATAGATCTGAAACAAAAATATTTAGTTCTCAACAACCAAGCTCAAACCCCCTTGAGCATCTTTCATGAAAAAAAAAAGTAAATAAATAATTAAAAAAACGAAGTAGGAAGAAGCGATTGTAGTCTCCAGCTTCGATGATGGAATTAGTGACAGCAAGGCGACAAAGTAGAAGTGACTTGGTTTTCTCCGAACGTGAAATGGAAAATCTGACGGTGAAATCACTCGAATGACAAGAGGGGCTTTGGTTTTTCTATGGAGCCAATATTCATCAACTAGACTGTGTGGAGAGAGAGAGAGAGAGAGAGAGAGAGAGAGAGAGAGTTAAAGATTTAGATTTGAAATGCATTTAAAAAAAAAAAATGAAAGGAAGATAAAGAGTTGTACAGAAAATTCATCAAAAAAATGTGCATAAAAAACAAGCAAGGAAGATAAAGACTTGTACAAAAAGTTCAAGTATGAAATTGCATAAAAACGTGAAAAAGAAAGATTTGGAGAAGATAGACTTCTTAAAGATAAGATGTAATCTCCTACGTAGATGAGAAGAATTCACATGGTAGAAATCGTAAAATATTTATACCTCTACAAATCGGTGGATTTGAGTATATAGGGATGATCAGTTAACTTGGATCTATGGGGTCTGGAGATGGCCAATTAAATCTGATTTGCAGGGTCCGCGCCATGCCCGCCCGAATGAGGCGGATTTTATCCGCCTTGACACTTATGTGGTGCGCGGGTTGGATTTAAATGGTTCTTAATTTTTTTAGTATGCTAAGAATTTAAATGATTCTTAATTTTTTTGATTATTTGAAACGTGGTCGGATATCCGCGGGGGTAGGTGCTGGAGTGGAGTTTGTCAATAGGGGCGGGGGCGGGGGCGGGGGCGCATGCGGGAGCGGGAATTGGCAAACCCGCCCTGTGACCATCCCTAGATTCGAGTGAAATTGATTTTTAAATTTCAAATCTGATATCCGACGGAGAAATCGAAAATTCAAATATTTATAGACTGTTACTGATCGTAGATGGGCTCGAAATCGTCCGTATGTGTTCGGGTTAGTTTGGGTCGAACGGGTTGGGCAGGTCGGACTAATTTTTGCACCAGCAATGTTAGGCATCATGAAAAACCTTTCATGAAAATAATCATGAAAGCTTTGTGACCCTTGGATTATACTTAGAATAAAATGACAAGAAACTGAAAAACTTCAATCTTATTTACCTGATCCGAAGAAGACACATGTTTAACCACAACTTTGTGAGAAAGAACTTGCTCCCGGATAAAATGATAATCCACTTCGATATGCTTTGTGCGGGCATGGAAAACAGGATTAGAGGCAAGAGATATGGCAGAGAGATTGTCACACCATAAAACAGGAGTCGCAGAAGGCAGAGAAAGCTCTTGAAGAAGCATGCGAAGCCATTGAAGTTCCGCAGAAGCCTGAGCAAGGGCCCGGTACTCGGCTTCGGTGGAGGACCGAGAAACAGTGGATTGTTTCTTTGCAGACCATGAAATCAAGTTTGGACCAAGAAATACACAATACCCAGTGGTAGACTTCCGATCAAGAACATCGCCCGCCCAATCGGAATCAGAAAAGGCATGCAAATCAAGAGAGCCTGAAGTGAAGAATAAACCATGATGAAGAGTGCCCTGAATATAACGAAGTATCCTCTTGACAATATTGAAATGGGCAACAGTAGGAGCATGCATGAACTGACATGCATAGTTGACAGCAAAAGAGATGTCCGGTCGGGTAATAGTGAGATATTGTAAGGCACCTACAATACTTCGGTACAAGGATGGCTGAGAAAAGGGCACCAAAGTAGATGATGGAGGAGCAGATGTAGAGGCCATGGGCGAAGAACATGGTTTACAATTGATCATACCAGCCTTGAGGAGAATCTCAGTGGCATACTTGTGCTGAGAGAGAAACAAATCAGAAGCAATACGAGTCACAGATATACCAAGAAAATAGGAAATATCACCCAATTCTTTCATAGAAAAGGCTTTATGCATATGCTGAATCAGAGAAGTGATATGTGCAGCACAATTGCCAGTAATTAAGATATCATCCACATAGATCAATAGAAAAGTAACGGTGGTAGAAGTGCGCTGGATGAACAAAGATGAATCACACCGACTATTTGTAAAACCAGTGGAGAGAAGATAAGATGAAAAGGTCGAATACCAAGCTCGAGGAGCTTGCTTAAGACCATAGAGAGCCTTTTTCAGTTTACACACATGATGAGTAGGAGATTGTTCGAATCCGGGAGGTTGCATCATATAAACTTCTTCCTGAAGATGACCATGGAGAAAAGCATTTGAAATATCCAACTGTTTAATAGACCAATTAAAATGAAGGGCAATGCTAAGGAGAACCCGAACTGTAGGTTGCTTGGCAACAGGGCTAAATGTTTCATAATAATCAATGCCTTCCTGCTGGAGATAGCCCTTAGCCACAAGACGAGCTTTGTGACGAGCAATGGTACCATCAGAATTTTTCTTTAAGCGAAACACCCACTTACAACCAATTGCTTGCTTGTGTGAAGGCAGAGGAACAAGAGACCAAGTATCTTGGTCTTGCAAAGCTTGAAATTCTTCTTTCATGGCTGTAGACCATTCAGGAGTTAAAACAGCTTCAGAGAAACAAGTAGGTTCAATAAGAGGAGAAATAGTAGAAAGAAAAGCAGAAGAAGAAGACTTGGACCTGGTAGTCATGGGATGAATATTGAGAGAAGAATGAGAAGACACAGCAGAAACAGGTGGGATAAAAGGAAGATCAATAGTGAGGGAGGAAATAGGAATAGAAGTAGGGACAGTAGCAGATGGATCTGGTGCAGCAGATGTTAGAACAGAATCTGTAGGAGGTGTAGAGACAGTAGAGGATGGAGATAAAGCAGAAATTGGCACACTAGGCAAGATAGGAGCAGCAGCAGTTGGGTTTGGAGCAAGTTGTGACGGGTAATGCAATGACCAGAGACTGACTTGGTGACACAAATGGTGGAACAGACTCTGTAGGTGACGGAGAAGAAGACCAGAAAAAGGAATGTAGCTGAGAAAGAGTAGGTGATGAGTGATGACTAGAGGTAGAATTAGATGAAGTCAAAAAAGGAAAAAGAGATTCATCAAAAATAACATGCCGAGACAAATAAATTTTTCCAGAAATAGGATCAAGACAACGATATCCCTTGATAGAGGGATGATAACCAATGAAGACACAAGGAATGGATTTAGGGGCGAGCTTATGAGAAGCATAGGGTTGAAGCCAGGGAAAGCACCTACAACCAAAGCTTTTAAGAAAAGTAAAATCAGGGGAATGATGAAACAAGACCTCATAAGGAGTTTGATTTTGAAGTTTAGAACTAGGTAATCTGTTAATAAGGAAAATGTAAGTGGCAAGAACATCAAACCAATAAGCAAGAGGAATAGGATTCTTTGGAGTAAAGCAATAGTGGTAGTGACAAGATGTCTATGTTTTCTCTCGGCAACTCCATTTTGGAGGAGTGTGTGGACAACACATTTGATGAATAATGCCATGAGTTTTAAGAAATGTTTCAAATTGAGAACTAGTGTATTCTCCACCACCATCAAGCGAAAAATTTTAAGAGTAGTCTCAAATTGATTTTCAAAGAAACACCTTAAATTCCATGAATTTTGCAAACACCTCACTTTTATAACAAAGAGGATAAACCCAAGTAAATTTGCTAAACTCATCAACAAACAAAACATAGTATCTATATAAAGAAACAGATGAAGAGAAAGGGCCCCAAACATCGCTATGAACAAGAGAAAGGGGCTTATTCTGATGGAATTAGACAATACAAAAGAGTCTGTGACTCTTGGCCACACTACAATGAGGACACAAAGTTTTATTAGAAGATGCAGAGTAGGCAAGCTGAAACTTATTAACAAGATATTGCAGCTTTTGTGGAGATGGATGACCAAGTCTGGTATGCCATGTAGCAGTAGCCAAACAAGCTGAAGAAGAATGCTGGGAGGATGAAAATTGTGAAGAAGAATACTTTGAGGATGAGACTTGTGAAGAAGATGAAGGCCACTGATAAAGTCCATGCTTATACATACCTCTGAAGAGAGGTATCTTGGTGGTCTTGTCCTGAACCACAAAGGATTTGTCATCAAAAGTTACCGTACAATTGTTATCAGAAGTCAATTGATGAACTGAAAGAAGATTAGATGATATATGTGGAACATGAAGAACATTAGTCAATTTGAAAGGACAAGAAGGAGTTGGAAGGATTCCATTACCGGTGTTGTGAATAGGAAGCTGACTACCATTTCCAATAGTCACATGATCTTGGCCATGATAAGGACTATGAACCTGGAGATTAGTAAGATCAGGAGTGATATGGTTTGTGGCAGCAGAGTCCACATACCAATTAGGTAATGCAGAAGATGAAGATGTAAGAAAAGCAGGTTTATCAGTTGATGTTTGTGGTGAATAGGAAGTATCCAGTCTGTGCCAGCATTCAAGAGCAGTGTGATTCGGTTTGCCACAGATCTGACAGACCAAAGAAGAGGAAGATGCTGATGGATGATGAAAGGAGGAAGATCTTCCTCCTTGACCTCGACTGAAAGTATTTCTAGCAAAATTTCTACCTCCTCCTTTATGAGAAGAACCTCTGTATGATGAGTATGATGATCTACCTCTTCCTCCTTTAGGAGTCTCATGTCGAGTTGCAGTATAAGGAGTCTCATGTCGAGTTGCAGAATAAGCAACAGTGAGATCTGATGAAGTAGATTTATGATCGACTTCAATATGCAAAGCTTCTGAACAGAGGAGAGAAGCAAGATCCTCCATAGTAATGGCCTCTGATCGAGCTCGAATAGCCACTTTTAATGCATTATATTCGGATGGCAATCCATTTAAAGTAATCAAAACAAGATCCTCATCCTCAATAGGCGAAATGACAAGTGCGAGTTGATCGCAAGACTTTTGATCCGAGCAAGATAATCTTCCATGGATTGATTTCTTCACGATCTTCTTGAGTTTGTTCTTGAGTTGGTGTATATGAGATCTGGAGAGTGATGTGAAGCGTTTATCAAGATATGTCAGATTTCTTGGCGGCTTTTGCAATGAAATCTGAGGTGAACACTTGTGGGAGTAAGAGTTGTCAGAATACAACTTAGCAAATGTGAATCAATTTGTGTCCAACTCAAGAACTCAGGATTGATAACATTTTTTCCTTCTGGATCTGTGATTGTTGCAGATGGACAAGGACAGGTGCCATCCACATAACAGAGAAGATTTGTAGCTCTGAGTATGTTTTGGAGATGTGTTTTCCAAACAATGTAGTTTGTAGAATCCAATTTAACAGTGACAAACGAATTGAGATTTGAAATTAGAAGTGTGAGATTAGGAGGAAGAGAAGCCATTGAAACAGGTTCAAGAACTTGAACTTCAAGAATTCAATGTGAGAAAGAAGATGAAGAAGGATCAATACTCGTTGGAGTAGAGAGGCTTTGATACCATGACAAGAAACTGAAAAACTTCAATCTTATTTTTTACAATCAAAACAGTACATCTATATTTATAATACAAGAGTGTAACTGACTTACTAACCACAAGTCCACCGCCTCTACAATCTAGATATTTATATAACTGCCTATACAATCTATACATGCATATATCACTCTAACTAATTCTGTTACTAAGTCTGTTAGAGTTGAGGAAGGTATCCTCTGTTTTGCTGTCCTTCTTGAGTTGGTGAAACTGAAACTGCAGTTGGTAAATTCTTATCATAAAACACCATACACTAATCAAGATAATTCAAAGATCATAAATCTTTTATATCATTTTCATTAAAAAAAATTCTTGATCTCTAACTTTTCTCTTTTTGCACACCCATGCTCCTAATTGGTCCTTGCATGCGATAGTTTTTTTCTTTTTGGTTGCATCACTCACATTAAGAATTGTATCTGTCAATGAAATGTGGCTACAATATTTAAGAGTTTTATTAACTTTTTTTTTTCTTCTCAAAAGTAAAAATTTAGTTGCAATAAATATTGTGAGACAAATTCTAATATCCGCAAAAGTTGTCGCTAAAAGGCCGTCCTAAAAAAGTCAAATAAAAGATTTTTAGCAACAAAATTTTAAAAATGTCTAATAAATGCAAGATAACATTTTGGTCCCAAAAGGATATTAATTCATGATTAGATGTTCAATTTCGTTGCTAAAAATACAATAAGGACACTTTCGACAACTAGAATATTTTGTTTTCAAGACGTAATTTTGTTCCCAAATTTTTATTTCTAAAATCTTAATTTGTGCCTATTGCAACCAAATTTATTTATTTATTTTTTAAAAATTTTCCTCATGCACATTGGATTCCAAATCCTAGATATTATGTTTGAACATACTTGAATATATTTAGTCGATGATCAGATGATTTAGATCCATCTATTGATGCACACTATTTTTGTTGTTATTGTAACAGCTTAATATTTGTCTATGTAGGTTGGAGAACCAGTCATATTTATACCCATTGCCCTTTTTACCATCTACAACCTCTACACTCTCTCTGAGTACCTTCGCATTGGCCTTTCAACCCGGGCATGGTGGAATAACCAGAGAATTTGGAGGCTAAACACCATGATCGCATGGTTATTTGGAGTCTTAAGTGTTCTATTGAAACTCTTAGGACTATCAGACACCGTGTTTGAAGTAACACAAAAAGATCAATCAACTAATGTCGATGACAACAATGTCAATGCCGGAAGGTTCACATTCGAAGACTCCCCAAGTTTCGTCCTCGGTACCACCATTCTGCTGGTGAACTTGACTGCGTTGGCTATTGGATTGTTAAGGTTCCGACTGGTGGGTGGCGATGGAAATGGGTCCGGGATAGGGGAGTTCATATGTAGTATGTCGGTGGTGCTATGCTTTTGGGCATTTTTGAGAGGGCTATTCGAGAAAGGGAAATATGGCATTCCCTCATCCACCATATACAAGTCAGGGGCTTTGGCATTATTGTTTGTGCAATTGTGTAAATGGGTCTAAGCTCATACCCTTATATTTTGTTTTGTGCACTTTTTCTGTGCATTTAGCTTTTTCCAATGAAAGCTCAATGGGTTCAATTTGATACTTTGGACCCGAAACTTGAGAAATATGAATTGAAATTTTGATATAATCGAAGTGAACCTTTGAAGTACAACTTTTGGTTACCAAAAAAGAAAATGCTAAAAGTATGAAATTTTCAAGTTGTGTAATTTCTCAATGAAAATGGTATTGAAAATTAAGAAATTCTATAATATACACACCATTTGTCCCATTTTCTTGTACGAAATATGCATTTTGACTTGTTCTATCTTTTGCTGAACTATGGCATGCTAGTGGATGTCAAATTTGATGACCATAGTTGCACAAATTTTTGGGCCAGTGTGTGATCCATTTCTTTACATCAATCACTAGGAGAAAATTTGAAGTATATCACCCAAATCAAGCTATTTTAAGGGAAAAGTTATACAATATTCCATGGGCTTGGCCAATGTGTCACTCACATGTCCGATGAGAGGAAACAACAAACTAATGTGTGCAGCACTGGCTTGACACTTAAACTAGTCAGCCAAACCAAACTAGGACAACATGAGTGATAAACAACGCAAACAAACTATACAAGCAAAATTCACATTACACAAACATTATCAAAACAAGGCCATTTCATTACAATTTTATATACATTTACAAGGCAAAAATGCTTACAAATGACAACCTAATACAACCCTAAAGTGGGGTCTGTTAAAGGCGCAAGTGATCAGAACCATTAACCATGCATCCCTTATAATAGTATAATAAGCCATTAACTGTCTAGTGGGATGAAACATACCCCCAAGTTTGAGAAGCCGTAATAGACTTTCAAAAATCACTTAAAATACCAAAAGATAGACCTAGAAAACGAGCACAACACTAGATTCCATTGCTTCTTCTTTTTTTTCTTTTTCTTTTGTTTTTTTTAAATAGAGAAAATTGGTGAAAAGCCCATTTTAAAGGGAGTATAAGTCATTAGATCAAAGGTAAAATCTTATTCGGATACGCCAAAAAAGTTGCCGGTATCGAAAAAAGTTACTGGCACCGAAAAGGTCACTGGAAATGTTGTTAGAAAAGTTGCTGGCAGTAGCAAGTGGCGGTGGTGGTAAGGTACAAAAATGTGTGATTCAATAGATAGGTAGTTGAATGAGTGACATGTGTCATATTTCAACAGATGATTAGTTTGGTGAATTTTAACAGATAAATAGATAGGTTGATTTTAATAGATAGTTATTGTTTTGGACAAATTATGTCTTTTTAGCCTAAAGATATTAGAGTTTGGGCTTAATATTGGGCTTAATAGCCAAATGGTGAAATAGGAATATGTATATATATATAAGAAAATAATTTTGTTACAGTATCAAAAACTTTTAGGAAATTTTTATATCAAAATACTTGGCGCCAATTAAGTTTTATGAGAATCAGTACTCCTCTTATTGATGTTGTTACAAAAAAATAAATGTATTGACTTTCTTTGTTTACAAACTCTTTTTAATATATTATACTTTGAATTCCACATGCTATCAATATTTAAAATTAATTTTTTAAATGGCATACCTTTTCGTTGACAAATTTTCTCGTATTCCTAAATTCGATTAGCATAAAACATAATAATAACTACTTTATTTTTTACTACCAGTACAGAAGTCTCGTATACATGCATAACTTCTTTATCAATCAAGTTTAAAATATGGGTACTACAACAAATATGAAATAAATTACCATCAACAAGTAATTGCAAAGTTGATTTCAAATGAGTTATAGTCTAATTGTAATAGGTACGAGAGAGGAAGGTCATGAATGCATTTAAGCACCCCCGCTCGCCCGATCAAAGATGCTACCAATTATGATATGATTTTTATCAACATTATATGCTCTTGTTCTGATTTAGTAGGCTAGCATTGCTATGTAATGTGCACACACACAAGTAGAGACTAACTTGCAAGAATTGGAACACTTGATTCATATTTGTTTTGAAAATTGTTTTGAAATATGCATCACTTGAAAAAGTGATCACTTATGAACATTTACTCAAATTATTCCAATTCAAGTAACAAGCCTTCATCCACAAGCGTTCAAGCAGTTATAGCATTTAAGTAATTAGCCTCATAGCAAGCACGCTAAACATGACAACATCAACACTCATGCAAGTATGCTAAAGCGAGTAAATGCTCACCTAGTACTCCAAGCCAAAAGAGAAATAAGTTAGAAAAAAAATGCATGATTCCTAACTATACGATATAATTAATGCAACACATACAAAGAATGCAGTTAATAGGCTCGGCTACTAAACATGGCATATGAAACAATTTAATAACATGCAGTCTAAGCACGTATTCAAAGAAGTATTGAACTAACAATGTAAGTAGAATGATGAACCGAGTCTCGGTGCATGCAATACAAATGGATGTAAAGATGGAGAATGCTAAGCAAAACTTGATGTCCCTAAACTAACCATCATAAACTAGTAAATAAAAGGGAGAAAGACATGGGGTTAGAAGACATACACATTATTACATTGTGCTCTCACAAAGGAGAGTCCAAATGAATAAATTAAGCTAATTAACTAACTAATTAGAGCTAAGCTAATTAAGCTAATTATTACAATACTTGAATTAACTAACTATTCTAGTTAACTTATTAATTAAATAATTACAACGCAAGTGCAATTAAAATAAGTAATTAAACTAAACAACTAACTACTACACCTCGAAAAATGAGGGATGTTCATGCGCATGCTCAGTTTCCACTCGAAAAGCCACTATTTTGCTTCTAAATGCCTTTGTTTGCACAGTTGAACACTAACACTATTGCCCATTTCCAGAATAACTCTGCTCTGCCTCAGAAACACACTGCTCAATTTTTCATCAGTGGCCGACCGGCCGGCCAGTGATAAAGGTTGCCGACCACCAGTGATGACCTGCCGGCCATGAAAATGGCCTGCTGGCCACTGATGCACAGGTTCATCTTGCTACAACAGAGGACAAACAGAGCATATATAGGATATTTGAAGGGTTTGTTTGCTCCACTTACCCCTCCTTTTCATTGAACAAATCCAAGGAGTAGCAAGTTTGGTTAACAAACCATCAATGGATGCAATTTCATTGCATGATGGCTTATGAAACCAAGTGTGCAAGTTCAATAAATGCAAAACAAGACACAAACCTTCTCCCTTTCATGAATGATCAAGGGAAGTGGTGACCTTGGAAACTTGAATCATTTCATCACTAGCAAGTATGAAATGGTTGGTAGTGATGAAATGATTCAAGTTTTCATGTGTTCAATTAACGTCCGATTAAACACAACGAAATTATTATCCTTCACCATTTTAGTTCCAAGTTTTAGTTACTCCATTTTAAAATTACCATCCATCCTTTAATCAATTAAGTCCAAAAGGTGAGATTAAGTCCTCTAATGGAAAGAAGACTCAAACCAAAAGTTGTTTTAGGCATGAAAGAGACATCATACCGTTGGTAATGAACCCCCTAAGGGATTAAACCATTAAGCATGACACCTCAATCTCATGCTTTCAACAAACCAGTAGTTTGGACCACTTTCAAAGAAAAACAAAAAGCTAAAACAGGAGGGAGGTTGCAAAGATTATTAGTGCTAAAAATGAGTGAGAAAAACATAAATAAATGTTATCAACTCAAAGGAGAATGTGTCTAAGGTTTAGAATGCCAAACTCATGAGGACAATTACACTACAAGCATGCAAAATAAAGCTCAAATGCAACTGACAACCCAAAACAATGCTAAAATAGTCTAAAATAAGTCCTAAAACGTGTTGGAATTGAGCTAAAAATAGCTAAATTAACATGCTAAAACATGGCACAAGCTAGACTAGTAAACAAGACAAAATGAGAGGAGGCTAACCCGTTCAAATTTGGACTTCAAAACATGATTTTGGCCACTGAAAAAGCTCTGAAAATTAGTATTTAAAAGGTTGGAAAAAGATAATAAAAGGGTGGGAAACAAAAAGGCAAAGGCCTCCAAATCAAGGTATAAAGAAGGGTGAACCACCCCATAACCTTTAATGGCCTTAAACCCAAGCTTCAGCCCCAAAAACATAGAGTTTTGATAGCCCAAAACAATGGAAAAATAGTAGGAAAAATAGTAAAGAAAGCAAGCAAAGAGGCAAAGCCTTATACCTCTTGAAGAGAAGAAGCAATTCAAGCAACAAAACCAAACAAATAACACCCTTAAGAGCTCAAACCAAGCTCAAGAGTACCTCAGGTCAAAGATGAGAAGATCTGGTTAAGGGTGTATAGGTAAAGGTTGAGGAATTGTAGGCAAAAGTGTAGAGATTTGGTAAAGAGAGAATTGTAGAGAGAGAGGAAATTTTTTTATCTCAAAATTTTCTAACCTTAAAACATGAAAGAGGGGGCTCTTATATATAGAAAACATGAAATTCCCTCAAGAAGATCCAGCCCTACACGTGGGGATAGATGCATGCATCTCTGCAAACAACTGGCACAACTGGCATAAAATATTTGCAAAATACAATGGTGGTCGGCAAGCCACATCAGTGGCTGGCAGCCCAAAAATGATGGCTGGCAGCCCAAAAGGAGTGGCCGACAGGCCACCAAAGACTGAAGGCTAGAAAAGCTAGGCTTGGTCCAAAACTGGGACAACAAAGACACAGGGTTTGAAAGGCTCAAAGTTGTGGCATTCCGTTGAGGACTTCAAGCACTTGGCAAGCATATAAACTCATCATCGGGTATGCATGTAATGGTGTCCAAGTCGTAAAGGCTGTAAAAAATGGGGTGTCTATAGTTGCCCTTCTTTGATAGAACTCGGAGTCATGAAATAATATGAGTGAATGTCAAAGCCCCGAAGACGACCCATTTTGACAAGGCCATAAGACTTGGATAAACAATCAAGACAGAAATAAAATGGGTTGCACCCATAGGCTGCCTACGTATCCCTTTGCAAGGAATCAAACCAGCGTAGTTCTGAGGTAAAATACAAATGATATACACAATGCAACTTTGAAAGCCGGACTCACACGCTTCACGAAGTCGACTTTTTTGAAAACTCATGATCATGCAAGATAATGCAATAGGCAATAACAAATGTGATAAGCAAGAATGAATACAATAAGCAAAATAACAACATATGAATGAGCAGTTTCAAGCTTAAAACCAACACAGGTTTCCATACAAGAGATAAAACACACTATACCCATGTCAAAATAAGAGGCAAGGAAAGAAAACACTGCTTACGGTTGCGTTTTACGTACCCTGAGAACTTGAGAAAATCACTCAGGGTCGTGTTTCACACGTCCCGAGATAAAAGAGAAATCGCTCGGGGTCACGTTTCATGCGTCCCGAGAACCAGAGGAACAAAAACTGCTTGGGATCTTGTTTCACATGTCCTGAGAAATAAGAAAAATTGCTCCGGCTCGCGCTTCACGCATCCCGAGATACAAGAGGACCCACTCAGGCTCCCGTTTCACGCGTCTCGAGAAACAAGAAAGAAAAATCGCTCGAGTTCGCGTTTTAGGCCTCCCAAGAAACAAGAGAACCTGCTCGGGCCTGCGTTTCACGTGTCCCTAGATACAACACGAAAATCGCTCGGGCTCGTGCTTTGCACGTCCCAAGATGAAACCCGTCCAGGACCGCATGTTACGCGTCTTGAGATAACAAGAAAATTGTTCGGGCTCGTGCTTCGCACGTCCCGAGATGAAACCCGCCAGAGCCGTGCATCATGCATCCTGAGATAACAAGAAAATCACTCGAGCTCATGCTTTCCACGTACCGAGATGAAACCTGCCCAAGGCCGTACGTCATGCGTCTTGAGATAACAAAAAAATTGCTCGGGCTCGTGCTTCGCACGTCCCAAGATGAAACCCGCCCAGGGTCGCACGTCACGCATCCTGAGATAACAAAAAAACAGCTCGGGCACGTGCTTCGTACGTCCCGAGATAAAACCTGCCCAAGGCCGCACGTCACGCGCCCTGAGATAACAAGAAAACTGTTCGAGCTAGTGCTTCGCACGTCCCGAGATGAAACCCGCCCAGGGCCGCTAGTCACGCCTCCTGAGATAACAAGAGAGGTGTGCGATAGATGCAGAAAGTGAACAAGTGCGATAGATGCACAAAGTAGATTCCATGTAAGAAACAAAAGCAGATTCTATGCGAAATTGGAATGGTGCGAGATACGCATGCAATATGCACAGGTGAAATGCATAGTTGAAATGCATATTCTATACAACAATATATATATATATATATATATATGAAAATGCATATTCTATGCAACAATAGAGAACGAAAGGAGAACGAAGGCAAAACGAACAAAAGCGACATTCAACGGCACCTTCCGATTTACTTCCCGGAGGAATTGCAACATGTTTAAAAAGGATACACCCTGTTCATGTTAACAAGTGATGAACATCGTGCGCCAAAACACAGTTTTGAGCTTCTGTAGAGACAATCTGAATCCAACAATGAACCTTCCTTACACTTCTTGGGAACCAAGGACACAAAACAGCATCAAAACACAAAAGAAGGCCCCCAGCCATTGACCGGTCACAGGTGGAGGCTGCCGGCCACCGATCGGCCACTTATAGCTTTGCCGGCTCCCTACTGGCCACTGATGGCAGTGTGGGGTTTTTTTTAGTCTTTTTGGCTCGGGTCTTTAAGTATAGCCCGAAGCCCTTCATTTCCTCACTACCACACATCTAAAATTGCTCTCTCTCTCTCTCTCTAGGTGCTTTTCCTCTCTAGATTCGAGCATTTTACGCGTTTTTCAATGCCCCACGCAAACTTCATTCGCTAAACCCTCTTAGTTCTCTTCACTTTGAACCGATTGGAATTTGATTTCGACACTTCTTTTCTCATTTTCACTCTTCTAGGCTTGTTCCCCTCGAGTTTCTCTCGAGTTCTGTGAACTTTTCCCGGCTTTGACTTTTTTCTCTATTTTCTCTCTCCTAGGGTTGACTTTTTTCAAGTTTACCCTCCCTTCTCCATTTTTCTTCATTTTTCACCCACTTTTCACTTATTTTCCAGATGGCAGATAATATTCCACATGACTGGGCCCCTCAAGAGGTTTCCCCCACATTTTCACCTATTTCCAAGGCAGATGAGCCGGTCGTTGTCAAGACGACTGGAGGTATTGAGGCTGACTTCTAGGCAGAGTTCGAGCCTGAGCCTAAGCCTGAGCCTGAGCCACTACCAGTGAGGGAACGACCATTTGATCTAGAGAGGTACCATCCTCAGACACATATCTTGCCACCCGGAGGCATCATGCACTTCAGCGACTTCGTTCTCAGTGTACCGGAGAACCTCCTGCTGAGGGAGTTGACTTCTCATCTTTCATTCATCACTGTTGAGGTATGAACTCTATTTTCCTGTATTTCTGCCTATATTTAAACTGCATTTCTTGCACTACCTTTCGTCTGACTGTACTTTCACTTGATTGTACTTTCACCACTGTCTTGTTTGATTCATCTGTTCTTTGCCACAGGGAAAGTCTCATGGTTTTAGAGGATACGGAGCCACGATTGCACGAGATTGGTACAACGAGCTCTCCGCAGGAGTACGTGACATTGTAGACGAGACCGGCTTCGGCCTATTTTGCTCCGGCCTGACGTGGGTTACCACGAGCCGTCTTCTTCTAGGCACACTTGTGAAGAGGTGGTGGGACACCACCAACTCCTTCTACTTGTCCACTACCGGGGAGATGACGATGATTCCCTATGACTTCGCTATGATAACTAGCTTAGGAGTAGGGGGTGATCTGATCCCCTTCGATACAAACATGGAGAAATGGGAGGCGACCTGGGTTGAGCTGCTAGGAGTGCATCCACCCTTGTATCGGACAGGCATGGTTAGATATACATGGTTCGCCGAGCAGTTCAGAGAGAGCGAGCCCAAGACAGTAGAAGAGATGAAGCAGTACACCAGAGGCTTTCTGATGTTTGTCTTTGGTACCACCTTGTTTTCGAACAGGTGGAACACCGTAGGCTTATATCCGCTGAGTGCCCTGGTGACCCTTCTTCGGGTGCACTTCTATGATTGGGGTGGAGCTGGCCTCGCCACCCTATATGGATATATTACCTCTCACCTGAGAAGAGACTTGATCAGAGGCTATTAGCGAGCCTGGGAGGTATGCATCCCAGTTTCCTCTTTACACTTTACATTTTCTGTTCTGCATTTTCTGCTTTATATTTGTTCAACACCTATGCTTTTTGTTTTGCACTTTCTGTATCTATTCATACATTATGCTTTTTGCTTTGTACTTTCTATATCTGTTCATACATTGATCTCACATATCACTGCGTTTTCTTTGCAGCTGTGGGTGTATATTTATTTCCGACTCTCGCCTCAGAGCCCATGGAGGAGCTCCCATTGACAGTCCCTCACTCCCGAGGCCTGGGCCACTTTTCACTTCCATATTCTTCTTGAGGGCCCCATTTGTTGGGCTTGGTTCCTGAGTGAGCTGGTTCGTGTGCCAGACTATGGGCCTGCCTGACCTGATCGTCCCGATGGCACCGCAAAAGTCTATGAGATCAGCAGACAGCCTCATCATAGATGCAGTCACTCAGTTTATGGTGGGCCTGGATACTGATTACTTCAGAGCAGAGGGTGACTATGCAACCTTCATTCAAACACACTTCATGCCACCTCTAACAAGCGCTTGTGGAGGTGAGGGAGCGAGGGCTCCTATTATGAGAAAGGTATCTAGAGTGACCTGGACGACTAGGGCCCGTACTAGGGGGGCTTCCCAGGTGAGGTAGAGGACCATTTGGCCAGAGTTTCCCACCAGACTAACATGTTGGCGGCATACTGGAGATGCTTACCAGGTCACGATTGAGCCTGCGGCGGCTGGGCACGAGCTTGTCGGGGTTTGAGGCCCGACTCAGGTATGGACCACACTTTATGATTTGCACCCCACATTTCATTTCAGATATGTTTATTGCGAACACTAATCATTCAAATGCATTTGCAGGCATCCATTGAGTACACAGGAAGCACTCTCGAGCTGATAGCCTCCTTGATGGGCATGGTACAGAGGAGGGAGACGCTATTCGGCTTCCACGACATCCTGATAATTTCTTCAGTTTGCACTCCAAGCATCAAATCTTCACTGATACACTGATATTTCAACTGTAGTCTTCTCCAAACTACACTGATACACTACATCGGCACATTGCATTCACACACTGTACTTACACATTATATCTAACTTTTGCATATACTCATTTTGCATACCATGCTTGCATTTGATACACACACTGAAACTAATATGTTGACAACTGTCTTTTCAGATCCTACCCATATTGATAGCTCCAGTGCTAGCAGCGACAATACCTCCTCCAGTAACAAGAAGAAGAGGTAGAGACATAGGCACCTGAGGCCAGAGCAGTCCTCCAAAGCCCATCTTGCGCGATGACGATGCTGAGACCAGTGACTCCAAGGAGGCAGTAAGTCACCATTTTGAGTCGTCCAAGAGTAGAGATGATGATGCCGGCTTAGGTTCCAAGAGCGGAGGCGATGCCGAGGCAGGCTCTAGGGCAGAGAGCGAAAACGATGCCGGCTCTGGTTCTGGCTCAAAGACTGATTCAGATAGTGGCGCTGATGGAGATAGCGCCCCAGAGTCCTCTCCTCCGAGGAAGAGGACGAAGAGGGCCTCTCAAGCCTAAGGCTACTGGCGTTGATTTTTGTATTTTTTGCTTAGTTTCTTTTTGTTAGTAGCATTAGCACTTTTATAGCCTCAAATAGGGGTTTTTTTTTTATTTATTTAAACTTGTACTCCTCTTTTGTAAAAAACCATAATCAGAATAAAACCTCGCAGCTTTTATAAAAAGTGTGTTGTCATTTTTGCATCATGAGCACCATATTTGCATGAAATGGACATGGAATTGAAATGGCCAAGAGCACTTGATTGAAACAAAATTCTTAATCAAGTAATGAACCAACCAACAACCAAGATACAAAATGCAACATACAACTCGATAAACAAAATAACAATAACTCGATAAACAAAACAAATAACTCAAATACAACTCAACAAACTTACTAAAATAAAAAAGACTCAAAACAAGACCTTTAAAACACATAAAGAGCAGAACAAAACACATGTTTTTAGCATTGTTCAGCACAAAGGTGGATAACAGTCTTGAGAGGAAGACTGCCGGCCAGGAAAGGAACTTACCGGCCATATGCCGGCCGCAAGAGATGGCCTGCTGGCCACTAATGTAGCCCACCGGCCACCTGCCGGCCATCAATGTGAAGAACCTCTAGATTGTTGACAGCTAGCTTCCACTCACTGCCTTATCTTCTACAAAAGGTTGAATTTTGTGAATTCTTCTCCAGAACTTCATTTTAGCTGCAATTTCTTCATAAATGGAACCATTTTTCACCGAAAAGCTCTCAGATTGGATTGCGATTTTGGACAACTCGGAAAAGGTAAATTTTCGGGATTTCAGTATAAATGCACTTTTTTCGTTGAGCCAAACTCAACTTTGTTTTCCATTCCTTCATGCCGTGGTTAGGTGCTGGACCCGATTACACACGTCTTTAGCTTTGGGGGACAAGAAATATGCTCGACAATTGAAGAATTTCAAGCATTAATGGAATTCTGGCATGATGAGGAAATCATATCGCAGCCCCATTTTGGCCACGCTCGATCTCTGGCCCATAACGGAGAACTGGACATTTCCAGTTTGATTCATTGATTTTCAGACGTTGGTAACCGTGATGACCTTCTGTGGTGGGGTTTTCGGCAACATGCCCTCTGCTTGTGTATGCTTGTTCATTTTTTTATCTCCAGTTTTGGCAAATTCAACATCCGATTGATTGAAGTGGCCCAAGATTTGAAAAAAGGTAAGAGTTGCATCGGTTTGGCGTTGGCTGAGACCTTGATAGGCCTAGACACCTTTCATCGATGGGAGACTATCAGATTCACGGGGAACCCGCTACTTCTTCAGGTAATGTTTTCCATCATTTCTCATATGTGTTTCTTAAATCGCTCGGCACTCATGCTCTGTTTTTCTCTCAAAGCCCTTTTCTCACTTTTCTCTTAACACACATCTCTCTATTCTTTAATCTCTCTTTTCTTTCATCCCTCCCCAAGTGTGGCTTATAGATAAGCTGAAGGTAGTGAACTCTTACCCTAAATACTCAGCTCGTGGCTATTTTTTCCGCCACCGACTAGTAGATTTCCCAAATGAGAGATGGTAGTGCCACTGGATATGCAACAGATCTGCTGCTAACATAGCTTGGCGTTGCCCTTGGCTTAATCTGACCGAGATGAGCTACAACATGGCTCGGTAGCTCGGCATTCAGTTGATTGGCCTGACACACTGTGTATTCTACTTCCCGTTTAGGTTCAAATGTTAGTTTGGACATAATCAGATGCGCCTAGAGGAGGGGGTAGAGTACTCAGTTTTATTCCCCATCCAAGGTTCACATTTAGCCAGGTACCTCACTGCTTAGAGGACGAGAGAGCTTCTGGCCCCTACCCCTAGTTTCAGTTGCACCCTTTTTGGCGAGTGTTTGGCTTGGCTTGAGAATGAGGCACAAACTGGGCCCATTTTATTTTCAGAAGCTTCCACAAGCACAAGCGGGGGACGCAGGAGTACCTGATTCATCTATGTCCCTAGTTTATTGCTTTGATCTTTTTTTTCAAGTTTTTTCAATGTAATAAAAGCAACTTTGATTTGTATCGAAGAGTTAGAGAACTTTGTACGGAAATCAATAAAACTAAAGTTGTGAGCACTGAAAATTTCCCTTGTGGTCCAAAAATGGTCTAAGTTGTAAAAGGTAAAATTTGAACAAAACAAACTTTTAATAAAACTTTCCAAAACCCTTTTTGAAAAGGATCACCACTTGACACATACTGAATCAATCCACAAAATGTACAACCCCAAATCAAAAGATTGTAATTGCCCCTTGATTGAACACTACTATTCAGCATTGTAACCAACTCTTCTCTCAGAGTAAAGATCACAACCAAACTCTTGGGTAAAGAATAAAAATAGATGACCTAATTAGACATATGGACAGGACAGTTGATTTGGAGATGCTTACGGCCAAACTTCAGGATGAAGTTGCCTACGTATCCCGAAGATGAGAATCAGGTCTTACGCAGTTCAGTTCAGGTTCACTCGAGTATTAACTCTCTTCTTTTGCGCTCTAACTTTTGCCAAGGTCGCCCTTTAGGGTTTTCAACCTTGCGAGCTTAGTTTTTCTTTATTTCTAATTTTTTGTACTCTAACTTTTGCCTAGGTCGCCCTTCCGGGTTTTCAGCCTAACGAGCCTCTCAGGGATAGTATTCCATGTTGATCGGTGGGGAAAATTCTAGGCCATCTAGGTCTATGAGAATAATAGCTCCACCTGACTAGATAGTTTTGATGATGTAAGGGCCAGTCTAATTGGGTTTGAACTTGCCCCTAGGGTCATGGATGGGAGCTCGATTGTCTTTTAGCACTAAATCCCCCTCTTTGAGATTCCGAGACTTAACCTTCTTATTAAAAGTCCTAGCAATTCTGCGTTGATAGCCGTGAACGTGAAACAATTCTTTCAGCTTTCTCTCATCAAACAACATCAACTTTTCAAACCTGCTCTGTTGCCAATCCGCCTCTGCTATTTGATACTCAACCATAACTCCTAGTGACGGGACTTCTATTTCAATTAGCAGAATGACTTCTATCCTATAGGCAAGAGAATAAGGAGTTGCCTCTGTAGACGTTCAGATTGAAGTTTTATAACCCCAGAGTGTGAATGGCAATTTATCTGGCCAGTCCTCGTAGGTCTCAACCATCTTTTGCAAAATATTCTTGATGTTCTTGTCAACGGCTTCAACAACTTCGTTGGTTTGCGACCGATATGTAGATGACTTGTGAAAAGCCACATTGTATTTCTCTAACAAGTCTATCATTTCTTTCTTGAACTGAGAGCCATTATCTGAAATGATCTTGTTTGGGACTCCATATCAGCAAATGATGTTGTTTCTGATGAACTTAGTGACATGCGCTGCTTTCAACACTGTGTAGGACTGAGCTTCCACCCACTTTGTGAAGTAATCAATTGCCACCAGAATGTATTCATGCCCATTCGACCCTTTTGGTGTGACTGCGCCGATGATGTCAATTCCCCAGACTGAGAAAGGCCATGGCGAAGTCATGTTGTACAATTTTGACGGCAGGATGTTCATGCGATTAGCATGAATTTGGCATTTGTGGCATCGCTGAACAAAACCAATACAATCCTCCTCCATGGTAGACCAGTAGTAACCCTACCTGAGAATCTTTCGAGCTAACATTACTTTGTTCATATGCGCTCCGCACTCTTCTCCATGGATAGCCTCCATCAGGCGCTTTGACTCGTTTTCTTCAACACACAACTTGTGCATTCCCAGATGACCTCTCTTGTACAATTTACCTCCGCAGATAATAAATTGAAATGCCATCCGCCGTATTGCCCTTTTGTCCTTGGCATTTGCCCCTGGTGGATAAATCTTATTTTTCAAGAAGTTCCAGATATTATAGTACTAAGGATTTTGATCTTGCGCTTCCTCTATTGTGGTGATAGTCTCATAGGCTGGCATGTATCTCTGTTCAATGATAATCGGACGCATCTGGACTTCAAGAGGGATGTCAATCATGGATGACAGAGTTGATAAAGCGTCAACGAACCTGCTGTTCTGTCTTAGTAAATGCATGAAAGTCAACTTTTTAAACCTAGGAATCAGAACGTCAAAGACTTGGTGATAAACCTTCATCTTTTCTTCTTTGACCTTCCAGTCTCCATTTGCTTGGGACACAACTAGGTTCGAGCCCCCTATAACGTCCAACCTTTTTGCCCCTAATTCCAGGGCGACTTTCAAACCAACAATACCCGCCTCATATTTTGCTTCATTATTGGAGACCTTGAACCGAAGTTTGAAGGCTATAGGTATATGGGAGTCTTCGGGTGCTATGAGCAACACACCTATCCCATAACCGTACTGATTGGACGCTCCGTCAAAGTACATTATCCAAGTCTCCTCTTTGACTTGTAGAATGGCTTCATCTGGGAACAGGTATTCCACTGCTTCATCCCCTTCTACTGGGTGATCTACTAGAAACTCTGCTACAGCTCTCCCCTTAACCGACTTGCGAGTGACATACTTGAGATCAAATTCGGAGAGAAGAAGCAACCAACGGGCTAGCCTACCTGTAAGCACTGGTTTCTCAAAGAGATATTTGATAGGATCTAATCTCGAAACCAGAATTACGGAGTGAGCTAACAAGTAGTGCCTCAACTTTCTAGTAGCCCATACTAAGGCTAGGTAAGCTTTCTCCAACGGAGTGTAGCGGGTCTCATAATCAAGCATTTTCTTGTTCAAGTAATAGATGGCTTTCTCTACTCTATCCTTAGATTCCTGAGCAAGCATGCACCCTATTGTAGTGTCTGTGACTAACAGGTACAGAATCAAAGGCTTCCCCGACTCTGGCGGCAACAACACAGGCAGATTCTGAAGATACTGCTTAATCTACTCAAAAGCGAATTGACATCAGTCATCCCATTGGAATTTCTTTCCTTTCTTTAGGAGACCAAATAGTGGTTCAAGAGTCAAGGTTAATCTGAAAATAAACTATCTTATGAATTGCACTTTACCCAGAAAGTCTCATACCTCCTTTTCAGTCCTTGGTGGTGACATTTATAATATGGCCTTAATTTTGGAATAATCTACCTCGATGCCCCTTTGTGTAATAAAAAAAACCCATCATTTTCCTTGTTGTTACACCGAAAGTACACTTTTGAAGATTCAACCTCAATCTATATTCTCTGATCCATTGAAAAAATTTCTTCAAGGCGGTGTAGTGGCCCTCTCTTTCTTTGGACTTAACAATCATGTCGTCCACATATACCTCGACCTCTTTATGGATCATATCATGCAGAATAGTGGTTGTAGCCCGTTGTTTGGTAACCCCAGCATTCTTCAGCCCAAATAGCATAACCCGATAGCAGTAGGTACCCTACGGCGTAGTAAATGCAGTTTTCTCTCTATTCTCGGGTGCCATCAGAATCTGGTTATATCTAGAAAATCCATCCATGAATGAGGGAAATGCATGGCCCGTGGTGAAGTTCACAAACTCATCAATGTGCAGTAGGGAAAAATCATCATTTGGACTGGCTCTGTTCAAATCCATGAAGTCTACACACACCCAAATTCTACCATCCTTTTTAGACACTGGGACGATGTTGGCCAACCAAGTCGAATATTCAGATACTAACAAGAAACCTGCTTCAATCTTCTTGGTGACCTCTTCTTTAATCTTCAAAGCCCAATCCGGACATATTCTCCGCAACTTTTGCTTGATGGGTCGAGCCTCGGGGTCAAGAGGGATCCGATGCTGTACAATCTCAGGATCGATTCTAGGTATGTCTTCGTAGGACCACGCGAAAATATCTTTGAAATCTTTTAATAAAGTAACTAAGCACTCGCGTTTCTCCGAAGATAATGTGGACCCGATCTGGACCAAACGCGGATCCTTCTCAGTACCCACGTTAATAGCAATGATTTCATTAGCAAGGGGTTTTGCAAACCTCTCATCCTCTCAATTAATCAAGTTTTTCAAAACCAGAGGAATTCCTTCCTCATCGTTTTCATTAAAATTTTGAAAATCTTGATCAATGTAATAAACAAGCAGCATAGAGAAATACTCATAATCAGCAGCGTTTTTATTCATAAGGTCCAGCTCTTCGGTTACAACCAACTCAAAAGCAAAATACAAAGAGGACCTAGACAAGACCTTGGCATCTGGGTTATCACCCTCAGAAATACCAGACTCAGACTCAAAATAACCGGAATCTGATTCCACATCTGATTCCGACTCCACAAACTCTATGGAATTAGATTCTGGTTTATCACCTAATTCAAAACTAGACAGGTAGCCCTTCTCCAACTGCTAGACAAGAGATAGTGCTTCAAATGCATCCAAAATGTTGCTAGATGGGATCACACCCGATTGGTCCCCGATCATAAAGATGTAAGGTTATCCCCCAAGCTCTCTGAGTCGGCCGGAGGATTTGAAAGGAGACACGCCAGTGCGGCCCCTACTCCAAGTTCGCTATTGTCCGAGTCATTTTCCATGCTCTTTTTCGCTTTAGCAGTTGGCTCAACCTTTTCCTCAGTATCACTATCTTGCAACTGCAGGTTGAAGAAGATTTTGAAGCCGGGGACACGCTACTTTGCAGAATTCATCCAGGGCTCGAGAAAGCAGCAAAATGGGAAGTCTTCACCCTCCTAAACAAAGTGGCCATTCAGCATTCCCTAGATCAGCCTGTGAACAAGCTCATAGTGTTTCTAAGCTTTCTTGGCTCTAGCTCTGCCTACCATCTCTTCTTTTTCCTAACCTAGTCCTTTTTGGTGGGTACATATCCTAGACCAAAGGCATGTGAATTATGTAGCACATCGGTTAATGTTGTGACACCTTTCCAGCCACTTCTTCCCAACCTCATTCCTGGCACATACTGCAGCTTATTCATGAAATAGATTGATTGGGCACTGACATACATACCCTCATCAGCTGCCAAGATGTTCTGCACTGCCCGGGCCTCGGCCAGAGTACACCATGAAAGGAATACATCCTCCTCGCCATAAATGATCTCCAGCACTGGTGTAGTTACCTCTGGCGGAGGATGGATGGATGAATTCCCGAACATAATCGCCACTCCCTTCCTGTGAGGGAACTTTAACATTTGGTGGAGGGCAAAGGAGACTACTTTCACCAGATACAGCCAGGGTCTCCCTAGCAGTAAATTGAAGGTGGCCGGGACATCCAGGATATGGAATTTGACATCTTGTTGCGCTGGGCCCACCTGAACTCAGATTTGTACCGTACCCATAACCTCCCTGCTAGTATTATCATATGCCTGAATCACTTGGGCTGTGGGCACGAAGTTTGCTAGTTTCAGGCCAATGGCATAAGTTGTGTGAGAAGGACAAACATTGATAGCTGACCCGATGTCAACAAACACCACTGGCACCCATTTTTCGTTGCATTTAACTGATATATATAGGGGTTTGTTATGAGTTAAGCCTTCTGACGGCAGTTCTTTATCAAAAAAGGTTAGAGTTGGCCCGGCGCCACTTGGGAAGACAAATCCCACAAGTTGTTCAGGGATAGTGTCAATGGATAGCTTGGCTTTATCCATTGCTGATAATACAGCCTGTCAATGCACTCAGGAGGATATAAGGAGACCCTAAATTGAGATGTCGACTTGGATTTTCTTTAGTTGCTTCAACATTGCTTCTTCTTCCAGTCACTTCTCTTTTTGTTTTTCAACCTCTTTATCTTTCCCAGAGGCCTCAGCTTGGTCTAAGTGTGGTGGCTTGAAATGCCACCCACTTCTTGTCATGTGATCTGCCTCTTCTGCATACCAGGTGTTGTCTGCCAGACATCCACCCTAGTCCTCGTCGGTGTGATCTAGAAGTAGATCATTATCCTCCCACCATACCCCTTCGGCAGCTGACAAATAGTTGTCCGGTTCCATTTGTATCACTTTCACCTTACAAGTTTCCCTCACAGGGTGTTGGGCCATTCTAGCTTTCTGGTTGTCTTCAATCCTCTTTTGTTAAAACTACTTCAATGTAGCTTCCTATTCTGTATCCGCAGTACTCACAGTGCCCAATTCCTGAGTTGAACTTTCTACGCCGGTGTTCTCCGGTAGTTTTTCCTTTTCATCGGCCATTCCAGCCACTGCAGTAATTCTTGCTTCCTTTTCCTCCGGTTTTGTTTCAGTTCCTTCCTCCTTGTCAGGTTCTTTACTCAATCACCTAGAGTTGTCCGCTGATTAATTCAAATTAAACCAGTCAATCTGCACATCCCCTTAATTTTGTTCGTCAAAGAACTGCAGGTTGTTTAAGTCCTCCTCAAGCTCCGCCAGATCATCCAAACCTTGACTCGGGCTATCCTCTCTAACCACATTGACCTCTGTTATAGTTGGCAGTACCAGTTCCGATTTGACTTGATCATTCGGCACAATGTAGCAGCTTGGATCATACTGCCCCTCAGACAACTCCACAAAGCACTCAAGCAACGAATTCGTACTCTCCTTTAAGGCTGGCCTTCCTTCTAAAGAAACTGTCACCACCACAGTTTCAGGTTGATGTGTGGACGTGTCCATCATGCACAAATCTGTGCTTTTAGGAATGAACAATGTCGGTCTAGGTAGGTAGGAAGGGGTAATATATACGCTGGGGTCGTAGGGGAGGGCCAGTGTATGGATTGGGTTTAGATTGTGAGGTGGGGAAACTTGATTGTGGGCCAGGAGAGGGCTGGTAGTTACATTTTGCTTTTGGGACGGTGCGATCACTTTGTTGTCGATGAGGTCTTGAATCTCATGACGCAGCCTGAAGCATTGATCGGTGTCGTGACCGTGCTGCTAGTGAAATGCACAATACTTGGCTGGGTTGTGTTTTGGTGGAACAGGATTAGGTAGTGGGTGAGGCTCTAACGACTTGAGGTGTCCCTTTTTGATCAACACCCTCATGGCTTGGGATAAACGCATGTAGAGTGGGGTAAAGGTCCTTTGGGATCGGGCCAGGTTGTTTGAAGTTTATGGGGTTATGCTGGCAAAGGGATTGGCGGTCTTAGTTGTGGTGGTGACAACACTTACATCTGACGGCCGCGCAGCTGTGCTGCCACTGGTGGTTGCATTGGAACTGCGCACAAAAGGCCTTTGGCCTGCTTTTTTTCATCAGTAATCAAGCCCTGTTTCATGGCATTTTCAATCTGAACTCCGATCTCATGGAGCTCAGTGAACGTGAACAAGGGTAGGATGATCATTTTCTACAATAGCTTCCTGTGCAGATTGCGGACTGCCATTCATATATGATCTTTCTCTGAAGGTTGTGTAGTCATCATTGAAGCTTTGGCCCTCCACCTCGTCATGAATTCTGAAAAGCCCTCCTTTGGCTCCTAGCACATTACTTCGAGATCACGGGCTGTGACCTCGATTTGGGTGCTGTAGGAATACTGTGCAATAAAGGCCTTAGCCATTTCCTCCCAACTCTACTTCATAGAATCCTCCAGCTTTGCATACCAAATAGCTGCTATTCCTGATAGGGTCCGGCCAAAGAGAGAGAGAGAGCTTCTGTAATCTTGTCAGGCCCATCGACCACATGATGTTTGAAAAAAACTGAAGATGAACCATAGGGTCCCCAGAACCATCGAATCTATCGATATGTGGCATTTTGAACCGGTCTAGCAATGTCACTGCAGAGTCGGTATACCCGTCTTCTATGTCAGGGATAGAATTTACACCCTGCGCTCTCTTGAAGAACTTCTCCATTTTGTTGATTTTAAGCACAATCAGGTCAACCTCAGACTCAAATGGAGCTTCGGTTTGATACACAGGCGCTTTGGAGGCTTGTGGTAAGATCGGCTCTACCGGGTTGCCCTAATTCTCAGCTTGGGCATTAGTAGCATTGACTGTGGCTATGGGTGCTGGGATACCCGTAGGAGTTGTATGAGATACAGAAGTCGCTGTTGGCTGTGGTTGTTGTTGTTGTTGCAACCTATTTATGACCTCAGCCTGGCATGCTATGACCTCGGCTTGATGAGCAGCGTCTTGCTGCATAGTTTCAATTGTTTGCTGAATGTGGTGGATCAGGTCCTCCATGCTGATTGGGGGATATTATGCCATTGGAATGGGTGAATGATCTCGTATTGGACTAGATGTAGAAGACTGAGCCTAACTAGATGCAGGTGATTGCTGGACTAGTGAATTGTGCCTAACTTTTCTCCGTCTAGTAATCGGTGAAAGCGAAGCAAACACAGGTTGTCCCCTAACAAGATCTTCAGATCTGTAAAGCCTCCTGACACGGGTCCAGAGTGCTTGGGGGATATCCGAACTGTCCAAAGCTATGATTTTATACTACCTAGTAAAAAGAAATAAAGCAAAAAGAAAGCGGTAATAGGAAATCACACAACACCTCAGCTTAGATGTTAACAACACAAATGTAATCAAAGCTGTAGGACCACACTCAACACTGAATTCTGCCCCCCAAAACTGATACCCAACTTGCAACTGATACGCACATTCCTTTACAGTTTCACCATAAAGCACATACTAGTTAAGTAAGATCCAAAACACCTCTATGAAGGGGGTAGGGTTACCCTGTCCTAGTTTTGTTAGGAGCTAGGGTTCACTATTCAAACAAAGTGGTTTCACGTAATCCTGCATTCAGGTAAACATCCTGTCCTAGTTTGGATCAATCTCTATGGCTTTTGTTATGCAACTAGGACAAATGGTCAAAAGGGTACCTCGACAAGACTACCTAATATACCTCTCACACCTAACACTGAGAAGTAAAGGAAGGATCAAGCGGTACAACAGTAGTCTAGATCCAAGGGTTGTGTTCCCATCATGGCAGAGCCCGTGACCGATTAGCCTTTTGGCAAGCTTTTTAGGCAAGCCTCCAGCAAACCGTCCAAGAATAGCAGATGGCAAACACAGTGATTTAAGCGTACCAATGCAAATGTAAATGCAAAGAACATATAAGTATAGATAAAATTTCATATCATGAGTTCGAGTTAAGTTCTCTAAATTCCCCACAGAGTCACTAGAAACTGTAGCTCGACTTTTTCGTGCCCCCCTTTCGAAAGTTCAAAATAAGCCCTACAGTTCAGACTCCAGCGGTTTTGAATCTAATCTCACAAGTGCAATGCGAAATTGATAAACACCAAAGAGTCCAAATCTGGCAAATTTTTTGGAAAATCAATTTTGAATCAAATTGCAAAAATGGACAGCTTTTCTAGATATAGAGTCGCCACCTAAATATTTTATTTTGAGAAATTTAGGAAACCCATGACTCGTGCCAAAGGCCACGTGTTTGTCATTACCAAGATTGTCTCGGCTCAGGAACTTAGGTACAAAAGGGGAAGGTCATGAATGCATTTGAACACCCCCGCTCGCTCAATCAAAGATCGTCCTCTATTAATCATGATATGATATTTATCAACATTATATGCTCTTGTTCCGATTTATTAGGCTAGCATTGCTATGTGATGCGCACACACACAAGTAGAGACTAACTTGCAAGAATTGGAACACTTGATTCATATTTGTTTTAAAAAATGTTTTGAAATATGTACCACTTGAAAAAGTAATCGCATATGAACATTTACTCAAATTATTCCAATTCAAGCAACAAGCCTTTATCCACAGGCATTCAAGCAGTTATAGCATTTAAGCAATTAGCCTCATAGTAAGCATGCTAAACATGGCAACATCAACACTCATGCAATTATACTAAAGCGAGTAAAGGCTCACCTAGTACTCCAAGCCAAAAGAGAAATAAGTTAGAAAAAAAATGCATGATTCCTAACTATGCGATATGACTAATGCAATACATACAAAGAATGTAATTAATAGGCTCGGTTACTAAACATGGTATATGAAACAATTTAATAACATGCGGTCTAAGAACGTATTCAAATAAGTATTGAACTAACAATGCAAGTAGAATGATGAACCGAGCCTTGGTGCATGCAATACAAATGTATGCAAACATGGAAAATGCTAAACAAAACTTGATGTCCTTAAACTAACCATCATAAGCTAGTAAATAAAAGGGAGAAAGACATGGGGTTGGAAGACATACACATTATTACATTGCGCTCTCACGAAAGAGAGTCCAAATGAATAACATAAGCTAATTAACTAACTAATTAGAGCTAAGCTAATTAAGCTAATTATTACAAAACAATTGAAACTAGCTAAACTACTTGATTAATTATTACAACACTTGAATTAATTAAATATTCTAGTTAACTAGTTAATTAAATAATTACAATGCAAGTGCAATTAAAATAAGTAATTAAACTAAACAATTAACTACTACGCCTCGAAAAATGAGGGATGTTCATGCGCATGCTCAGTTTTCACCTGAAAAGCCACAATTTTGCTTCTGAATGCCTCTGTTTGCACAGTTGAACACTAACACTATTGCCCATTTCCAGAATAACTTTGCTCTGCCTCAGAAACACACTGCTCAATTTTTCATCAGTGGCTAGCTCGCCAGTGATGAAGGTTGCCAGCCACCAGTGATGGCCAGCCATTTGCTAGCCACCTGATGCACAGGTTCATCCTGCTGTAACAAAGGACAAACAGAGCATATATAGGGTATTTCAAGGGTTTGTTTGCACCACTTACCCTTCCTTTTCATTGAACAAATCCAAGGAGTAGCAAGTTTGGTTAACAAACCATCAATGGATGCAATTTCATTGCATAATGGCTTATGAAACCAAGTATACAAGTTCAATAAATGCCATACAAGACACAAACCTCCTCCATTTCATGAATGATCAAGGGAAATTGTGACCTTTGAAACTTGAATCATTTCATCACTAGCAAGTATGAAATGGTTCAAGTTTCCATGTGTTCAATTAACGTCCGATTGAACACAACCAATTATTATCTTTCACCATTTTAGTTCCAAGTTTTAGTTACTCCATTTTAAAATTATCATCCATTCTTTAATCAATTAAGTCCAAAGGGTAAGATTAAGTCCTCTAATGGAAAGAAGACTTAAACCAAAAGTTGTTTTAGGCATGAAAGAGACATCATACCATTGGTAATGAACCCCCTAAGGGATTAAACCATTAAGCATGACACCTCAATCTCATGCTTTCAACAAACAAGTAGTTTGAACTACTTTTAAAGCAAAACAAAAAAGCCAAGAAATGAGGGAGGTTACAGGGATTATTAGTGCTGAAAATGAGTAAGAAAAGCATAAATAAATGCTATCAACTCAAAGGAGAAGGTGTCTAAGGTTTAGAACACCAAACTCATGAGGACAATTACACTACAAGCATGTAAAATAAAGCTCAAATGCAACTGACAGCCCAAAAAAGTTCTAAAACAGTCTAAAATAAGTTCTAAAACACACTGGAATTGAGCTAAAAATAGCTAGATTAACATGCTAAAACATGGCACAAACTAGGCTAGTAAGCAAGACACAATGAGGGGAAGCTAACCCCTCTAAATTTGGACTTCAAACCATGATTTTGGCCACTTAAAAAACTCTAAAAATCAGTGTTTAAAAGCTTGGAAAAAGATAGTAAAAGGCTAGGAAACACAAGGTCAAAGGCCTCCAAAACAAAGTATAAAGAAAGGTGAACCACCCCACAGCCTTTAATGGCCTTAAACCCAAGCTTTAGCCTAAAAAACACAGAGTTTTGATAGCCCAAAACAATGAAAAAATAGTAGGAAAAATAGTAGAGAAAGCAAAAAAAGAAGCAAAGCCTTATACCTCTTGAAGAGAAGAAGCAATTTAAGTAACAAAACCAAGCAAATAACACCCTTAAGAGCTCAAACCAAGCTCAAGAGTACCTCAGCTCAAAGATGAGAAGATTTGGTTAAGGGTGCATAGATAAAGGTTGAGGAATTGTAGGCAAAAGTGTAGAGATTTGGTAGAGAAAGAATTGTAGAGAGAGGGAGGAAAATGTTTTATCTCAAAATTTTCTATCCTTAAAACATGAGAGAGGTTCCCTCAAGGTGATCCAGTCCTACACGTTGGGATAGATGCATGCATCTGTGCAAACAGCTGGCATAAAATATCTGCAAAATACACTAGTGGCCGGCAGCCCAAAAGTGATGGCCACTAGGCCACCAGAGGCTGCAGGCTGGAAAAGCTAGGCTTGGTCCAAAACTGGGACAACAATGGTACAGGGTTTGAAAGACTCAAAGTTGTGGAATTCCGTTGAGGATTTTGAGCACTTGGCAAAATATAAACTCATCATCGAGTGTACATGCAATGGTGTCTAAGTCGTAAGGGCAGTCAAAAATAGAGTTTCTACAGTAGGGGAATGTGTTCAATCAATATCTGATTTAATAGTATTATCATCATTGTAGAATATAATTAAAGTTTCTTTGGATAGTTCATATATTTCAATAGTCCAATTAGTGGAGGGACTTCTTATTAGTGACATTGTGTGAAATTGATGGAGTTTCAATTGGACCCGAATATTGCAATGTCTTTGTCTTAAAAATGAAAAGGCCGAATACTCATTTGGAAACACCAGCCTGAGGTCTAAGAACAATTGGAGAAGCTATTAGAAGATACATTGTGTGGCGCTCAATTCATGGATATGTTATAATCTTATTTATTTATTAAAATAAATATCAAATGTTTTATATTTTTTGTAAGCTTGAAATTAAGTATATTGTAAATAATAATTATTTTTTTGTTCTTTTTGCAGATACTATCCTTTTGAGTATGTGATGATATCTTCGCATATCAATATTGGAGTTTACTATTGATACTAAAACAAGCTATAATGGATGTGTTTTTTTATTTGTACTGTCGTTTACTTTTGTTTTGTTTTAGATTCAAATTTGAATTCTTGAATTATCAAAAATTATTAGTATTGTTCGTGGTTGTTTTATATATTTCTATAATGAATGTTTGGTTGACACGATATTGTTACATGACATATATGTTATTGTGGGGATATATTTTATGAGTACCAACACGTGGCCAAGGTGACGTCGACGTGTCAGCCGAGGTGCCACGTGTCCTGGTCGTGACGCCGAGGTGATCTCGGCTAAGCTGAGGTTATCTCCGAAGATATCGAAATCCGGGATAAGTGGATAAGGGACAAGAGTCCTAGAGTGAGGAAGGACTTCAACTTAGATAAGGATAAAGCTCTTAGAGAGTTTATCTTTATCTATTAGAGAGTCCAAGATGAGCACTGAGCTAAAGTCCATTGAAGCTAGGCTTCTAATGGGACTAGGATTGAGTTGGCTATAAAAGAAAGGCACCCCCAATGAATCTAAGGTACGCAATTTATACTCAGAACAGTGAGTTAAGCACTATTGATTATCTTTGAGAGATATTTGATTACTGACTTAATCATCGGAGTGCCCCCGGGTAGACAAACCACCGCCAGAATCTTTTTGTTCTGTTGCAGGTCATTCAGGCGCCATTTATTTGGCCAGTGCTCTCCAGTTGAATACTAAGTTGGCAGTGTGGTCAGAAATTCACACCCACAATTTGGCGCTGTCTGTGGGAAAGAAAGGAGAATAGATGGCCAACGACGGACATAAAGAGAAGATTGGGGATAACACTCCTACTGGGAGTGGGAGACCTATCGACCTTGATGTCGAAGAAGACAATTGTAACGAAGAAACCCATGACTAGAATCACGGAGAGAAGGACATCGGCTAGGAAGGCGACGTACCAAAGAAAACAGATCAAAGCGGGTACTATAACGAGGATAACCTCTAGGTATGGAAAGACAGATGCCTACAGAGGGACGAAGATATGAAGGGGATAGCGAACAAATTAGCAGACATGCAATCGGTCATCAATTTCACGATGCAAAACAACGTCATGCAACCACCATTCCCGCTGCAGGACACGCTGATTCCAACTGCCAATACCCAAAAGGGAGGGCAGAAAACAATTCTTGTAGCCCCCTAGCACGCCAGGAGCGAAAAACACTCTCACCGGCCGTCAAGGGAGGTCGGGCGAGGAGAGTCGAGAGGGGAAGAATCTCGAAGGACACATCACACCAATGAGGCAGACCCTAGAGAACATCGGCATGTTCAAAGACAAAAGTTGTGCTTCGACGCAACTAATGGAGAAAGGTCGAAAAGGGCTCACAACAAAGCTAAGAGCAGTGCACCTAAAAGATTGAAATCAGGAGATAGCCGAGCTCCTGGGCAGACCAAGGAGGACTTGAGAAATTACCTCAAGAGGAAGCAACAAAATACCGAGGTAACTTCCCCTGTTAAACCGAGAACACCATTCTCGGTGGAGTTGAACAAATTTGAGGCACCAAAAAGATTCAGTATGCCGAGGTTCCAGATATACGATGGGAAGTCAGACCCCAACTTTCACGTCGGATTATACCTGAACTCGATGGCACTATACACTACGAACGAACCGTTGCTCTGCAAGGTATTCCCCTCATCCTTCAGCGAGATTGCATCAGACTAGTTTCACAAATTGCCGAAGGGAAGTGTGAAGACTTGGGAAGGCCTGGCCGAGATGTTCGTGGCCAGGTTCGTGACAAACAAACTATAGCCTTAAGGGTAGACGCCCTGATGGCTCTGAGAATCAATGAGGATAAAGGCCTTAGGGCCTACGTAAAAAGGTATTATGAGGTGTTCAACCGAATACCCGAATGCAACCAAGAGGTGGCAGTCGTGTCTTTCAAGAACGGCCTGAAAGATGATTGCACACTACGAAAGTCATTGGCAAAGACATTGCCAAAAAGTATGGAGCAGCTCATGGCCAGAATCGAGAAATATGCCAAAGCCGAGAAAGACACGCCATGGATTAAGGCAACAAAGCAAGAGAAAGCAAACGGCTCGCCGAAGTGAGGCCGAGGTAACAACGGATCCAACAAACAAAAGATAAGACTGAGAACCGCACAAGCAGTCACAACTGCGTTCCGAATCCCAATTCACAAAGTCCTGGATAAAATCTGAACCCAACCCTATTTAAGAGCACCGGCAAGGGTTCCAGGAGAGTTTATGGGAAAAAGCCTTGGGATAACGAAGATGGGCATCTGACTCAGGGTTACAGAGCCCTAAAGTCACACTTGGAAGACCTAGTAAGGCATGGTCATTTGAGGGACCTTGTAGATGAGGCCAGGACAAGAGAAGAGCAAGCAAGACTGCCTCAGGCACTAGCAGCTCCACCTCCCCCAACACAGCAGCTGCAGGCAGGCGGACCTCGGGTAGTTAATGTAATTCACTCAAAGGTCAACGAAAATGAAATACGAGGGGAGACACAAAAGGTAAAGCACCTACAGCATGTGTACCAGGTCCGGCAGAAAAGACCTCAGGCTGAGGAGTGCCAGAGACCAGTAGTGTCCTTTACTAAAGCCAACCCGGAGATGGTTCAACATCCGCACAACGATGCCTTGGTAGTATCCCTCCAGGTTGGGGAGTGTCAAGTAAAGCGCATCCTAATTGACCAAGGCAGCTCTTGTGACATCATGTATGTCAGATGTTACAAGGAGCTTGGCCTTCACCCAGACGATATAGAACAATCCAATGGCCCAATGGTCGGGTTCAATGGAACACTGACGTGGCCACTGGGAGCAACAAACTTAGAGGTGCAGGCTGGCACCAAGAGGGTGAAGATAGAATTCACCATAATCGACACATCATCCCCTTACAATGCTATACTGGGGAGACCATGGTTGCATGCAATGGGGGCTGTACCTTCAACACTGCATCAGCTATTGCGGTTCCCAACAGAGCATGGGATAGAAGAGGTCAGAGGGGATCAACTGCAGGCAAAAAATTGCTTCATGGCAGCAATGAAATCCACCTGCTGCATACGAGAACTAGAGACAGTAGAAATCGAAGACGAGGACGTGGAGGTCCTAGAGGATGTCGGCAAAGAGCCAGCCGAGAAGAGTGAAGAAGCCCTGAAGAAAATCCTTGTCCAGCAAGGGGATGAGGAACACTTTTTCCTTTTCGGCTCGAGCTTAATCGAAGAAGAGGAAAAAGAACTGGAGGAGTTCTTGAAGGCAAACATTTAAGTGTTTGCCTGACGCCTTATGAAATGCCAGGCATTGACCCCGAAGTCACTTGCCATAAACTGAACGTGGATAGATGGGCCAAACCCGTGACCCAGCGGGCAAGAAGACCGACGTTGCTGCATGTTAAGGCAGTTGAAGAGGAAGTAGACAGACTTCTAGAGGCCAGAGCCATTCAAGAGGTAAATTACCCGACATGGCTATCGAATATAGTGGTGGTGAAGAAAAAGAATGGTAAATGGAGAGTCTATGTGGACTTCACCAACCTGAACAAGGCCTGTCCCAAGGACAGTTTCCCATTACCCAAGATAGACCAATTGGTGGATGCCACTTCAGGGCATGGAAGGATGAGCTTCCTGGATGCCTACAGGGGGTACCATCAGATAGCGATGTTTCCCTCAGATGAGGAGAAGACTGCGCTTATCACCTCAAAAGGGCAGTATTGCTACAAAGTGATGCCTTTTGAGTTGAAAAACGTAGGAGCAACTTACCAGAGATTGGTAACCAAAATATTCAAACACCTGATTGGCCGAACAGTGGAAGTTTACATCGATGATATGGTCGTGAAGACCAAGGAACCTGAAGGTCATCTGTCTGACCTAAAAGCAGTCTTTGATATCCTTAAAACATATCGGCTCCGACTCAATGCATCCAAGTGTGTATTTGGAGTTGGATCCGGTAAGTTCTTAGGATACCTGGTGACCAGAAGGAGCATTGAGGCTAGCCCAGATCAGATCAAGGCCATCCTAGAGTTGAAGAGCCCGACGTCGGCAAAACAAGTGCAATTGCTGACTGGAAGGGCTGCAGCCCTGAATAGGTTCATAAGTAGAAGCTCAGACAAGTGCAAACCTTTCTTCAGCTTAGTGAAGAAAGCCACAGACATCTTACGGACCGAGGAGTGTGAAGCCACCTTGGCCGACTTATAGAAGTATTTAACCACGGCTCTAGTTCTCTCAAATCCAGAACCTGGAGAAGAGTTGTTCCTGTACTTAGCAGTTTCGAAATATGCGGTAAGCGCAGTGGTGATCCGAGAAGAAAAAGGGGAACAAAGAGCTGTTTCCTATGTAAGCAAAACCCTGGCTGATGCAGAAACTAGGTATTTACCCATGGAGAAGTTAACGCTGGCCTTAGTAATGGCTTCAAAAAAGCTGAACCATTACTTTCAAGCCCACAAAATTGTGGTGCTAACTGAACATCCTTTGAAGTCCCTGTTGCAACAGGGAGATCTGACAGGCAGAATAGCCAGATGGATAGTAGCCTTGGGCCAGTATGACCTGGAATACAGACCCAGAACAGCAATCAAAGGCCAAGTCTTGGTCGACTTTGTGGCCGAATTCACTCCAGGAGCCATCGAACATCAGGCTCCGTTGAGCCGAGGTGAACGATGTCCAAACGAGCAAAAAGGAGCCCACCCGAAGACAACAGAACAAAGGAAAGAATAAAAACTCAGGCCCTGCAGCATTTACATCGGCAACTCCTTTTGACTGTTTGTTGATGGGAGTTCAAACCGACAAGGAACGGAGGCAGGAGTAGTACTGGTATCTCCAGATGGACAGATACTAGTACAATCCATTCGTTTGGGGTTCAAAGCCTCGAACAATGAAGCAGAGTATGAAGCACTGATTGCAGGACTAAAACTGGCAGTAGGGGTAGAAGCAAATGAGGTGATAATCTTTTGTGACTCTCAGCTTATAGTCAACCAGACAACAGGCGAGTTCGCAATCCGAGATAAATGTATGTCGGCATACGCAAAGGAAGTAGGCAGATTGGTGGCCTTGTTTCAGAATTGTCAACTACAGCAGGTTAGCCGAGATGATAATAGTCACGCCAATGCCCTGGCCAACCTGGCTAGTGCAATATAACCTAGGAAGGCAAGGACGATAATGGTCGACTACTTGTCGGGCCCGAGCGTCGAACCACTGACCACAGAGCGTGAAGCAATGTGTGCGGATATGGGACCAAGCTGGATGGACGCAATAATAACATTCCTGAAGGAAGGAATATTGCCAGATGATCACAAAGAGACACACAAGATCAGATTGAAATCGGCAAGATTCAGTTTGACAGCAGAAGGACATCTCTACAGAAGATCCTTCACTAGACCCCTTTTGAGGTGTGTAAATCCTTCACAAGTTAAAGATTTTTTGTATGAAATACATGAAGGAATATGTGGAAACCACGCTGGGGGAAGATCACTTGCCCATAGGGCCATTACCCAAGGGTATTGGTGGCCCTACATGCAAAAAGATGTAGAAGCCTATGTCAAGAAGTGTGAAAAGTGCCAAAGGTTTGCACCACTGATACACCAACCAGCAGCAGACCTGAACCCAGTATCCAGTCCTTGGCCGTTCGCCCAATGGGGCATGGATCTTGTTGGAAAACTACCCCAAGCAACTAGGCAAAGGAAGTACCTGCTTATAGCAATAGATTACTTCACCAAGTGGATAGAAGCTGAACCCTTTGCCAAGATCCGAGACATGGATGTGAAGAACTTTATATGGAAGAACATCATCACCAGGTTTGGGATCCCAAGAGCACTAATTACAGATAATGGAACACAGTTTGACAGTATGCTAATCAAGAGCTTCTGTGCAAAGTTCAAAGTCAAGAATTATTTCTCCACCCTAAGTTTTTCTCAAAGCAATGAACAAGTAGAAGCATCCAACAAAGTCATCTTGGATGGGATTAAGAAGAGGCTGAAAGTAGCAAAGGAAAAGTGGGTGGATGAACTGCCAAGTGTACTTTGGGCATATTGGACTACGCCGAGAAGATCAACTGGGGAATCCCCATTTGCCATGGCTTATGGCACAGAAGCAGTCATTCATTTGGAAGTCGTCATCCCAGGGATCAGAACCCAGGGAGTAGAGAACAGGACTAATGATGTATGATTAGCCCAAGAGCTGGATCTACTAGAAGAAAGAAGGAAGAGAGCTGCAATTCAGCTGGCAGCATACCAACAACAACTTGCCAGGGCCTATAATAAGAAGGTCAACCCAAGGCCGTTTCAAGTCGGTGACCTCGTCTTGAGAAAAGTCGTCGGCAACAAGAAGAATCCCAAAGAGGGCAAGCTTGGCCCAAATTGGGAGGGACCCTATAGAATCATCTTGGTATTGGGCAATGGGACATATCGGCTTGAAGATAATGAGGGCAAAGAGTTGCCAAGGCCCTGGAATATTTCCAATCTTAAATTTTTTTATCATTAAATTTTCTTGTTCTTTATTATTAGCCGAAGTAATAAATAAAGTTTTAGCTTGATTTTTTCTTACACTTATGACTGATAAGGTACTTGACGACATTCCTGGAATACATGCACAATGAGAACCCAAGTGGAACTTAAGTTCATATTAGGGGGCAGAGAGTTGGAAAATGGTTCCTGGAAAAGTAGAAATTACAAGCTAAAAATAGTTTAACACTTGTTGAAATTTGTAAAAAATTTACAAGTTAAAGTTAAACCGAGATCATGTTTAACACTTGTTGAAACTTGTGAAAAATTTACAAGTTGAAGTTAAACTGAGGTTATGGTTAATACTTGTTGAAATTTGTGAAAAATTTACAAGTTGAAGTTAAACTGAGGTTATGGTTAACACTTGTTGAAATTTGTGAAAAATTTACAAGTTGAAGTTAAATCCAGGTTATGTTTAACACTTGTTGAAATTTGTAAAAAATGTACAAGTTGAAGTTAAACCGAGGTTATGGTTAACACTTGTTGAAATTTGTGAAAAATTTACAAGTTGAAGTTAAACCGAAGTTATGTTTAACACTTGTTGAAATTTGTTAAAATTTTGCAAGTTGGAATTAAACTGAGGTTATGTTTAACACTTGTTAAAATTTGTGAAAAATTTATAAGTTGAAGTTAAACCAAGATCATGTTTAACACTTGTTGAAATTTGTGAAAATTTACAAGTTGAAGTTAAACTAAGGTTATGTTTAACACTTTTTTGAAATTTGTGAAAAATTTACAAGTTGAAGTTAAACTGAGATCATGCTTAACACTTGTTGAAATTTGAGAAAAATCTACAAGTTAAAGTCAAACCGAGATCATGTCAAACACTTATTGAAATTTGTGAAAATTTTACAAGTTGAAGTTAAATTGAGGTTATGTTTAACGCTTATTGAAATTTGAAAAAAATTTACAAGTTGAAATTAAATTGAGATCATGCTTAACACTTGTTGAAATTTGAGAAAAATTTACAATTTGAAGTTAAACCGAGATCATGTCAAGCACTTGTTGAAATTTGTGAAAAAATTTACAAGTAAAGGCTAAAGTTGTATTAAAATGAATACTTATGTACTTGCCGATGTAAACCGTTGGTGGGTATAACCGAGGTATTTCACCCCGAGAAGATTACACAGTTAAGGTGTACATTAAAGATATGCAGAAATATTCTAAGTATGAAAGTCATACAAGACAGTAAAAGGAGGACAAAGATACAAACATTCAGGAGAGAAAGTTGTATTAACATTCAAAAGAAGGCACATCGACCACATCGAGAGTTTGCATTGTTTCAAAGAAAGAAAAAAATACAAGGTACAGAAAAAAGATAAAAGCATAAAACTAAGATTCTTCGGTGCCACTGGCAGGTTGGGTCTGGAGCTCGGAGGACTGCTAAGAAGATATCTCGGCGGCCTTTTCAGCCGCGAGCTCGGCGTCTATTTCTTCAAGGGTTTGGTTAATAAGTGCGTCCGACATTGCTTTCTCAGGAGCAGCATCTTTGGAAACCTCCTCACCCTCCTCATCTTGAGTCAAGTCCAGGACTTGCTCATTTTGAGTAGGGGACTTGGCCCCAGTAGCTTCCTTTGACTTCCTCACTAAAGCTTCCTCCTCAGACTCAGAATCGTCATCGAATTGGCTTGGAGTTGGGAGGAATGGCAGGGCAAGGACATCAGTGTTCCTGAGGAGGGAGTCCTCGGGGATTTCAGGCTTTTTTAGTAAAGTCATCCAACCAAGGGTGAAACCCTTGTTGCATGCCTGCTTCACCTGTTTCTCGTAGTCCGCCGTGACATCGGCCACCCCCTCATTGTATCCCTTCTCGTCGGCGGCCTTGATTTCGGCCTCTTTTGTGGCCAAGGCATCTTGAAGTTCTTTCTAGGCCTGGGTCATCTTTTCCTTGGCCTCTCTCTTTTCGGCCTCGAGAACCTTCTTGATGGCCTCAGCGGCATCCGTACTTTCTTCGGCATCATCCTTAACTTTGATAGCAGCCTCGGCCTGATCCTCCAAAGTCTTCATTTTTGCCTCGGCCCTTTTATTGGTCTTTTGCAGACTAGCAACCTCCCTAGTCTTATCGGCCAACGTCTTCCTTGTCTCAAAAGATTGCATTGAGAAGGAGTGGGCGTGCTGGATTGCTTGAAGAAAAATGGACAGAGCAAAAGTTATTAGAAAATTTTCTAAGTATAAAAAAGAAAAAAAGATACCAAGTGTGAAGACTTACTTGAACAAAACGCTGGAGCATCAGAGAAAAGTTTTCATACTCGCTCATCTCAGCGTTTCGGTCGAGATCTCCAGGAAGGAGCAAAGCTGTGCTAAGGGCAACACCGACGTTAACGTCATCGGCACTATCGCCAGCTCTGACCGGCCTATCCTCCAGTGTGATTTGGGAGGCCCAGGGGGAATCATGCTTTAGAGACCCCAAGGTGGTTGCATAGGATGACCTTGACCTCTTTGATCTGGTAGACTCAGATGGTTGGGCCTCAGCAGGCCTTTTCTCGGCAGTAGAATGGGATTTATCACTCTCAGCCAATTTTGAAATTAGCAAGGTGTCCTCAGTATCGATGTGAGTCACCGTTGCCTTTGGCTGAGCCTTCTTTATTCTTTTTGGCTTTGACTTTGGTGGGGGCTGGGACTGCGCTGGTTGGGCGTCTACGGTGGATGGAATGTTGGCCAAAGAGGTCTTTGGCGACTGCTTTCTGGCGGCCCATCTCAGTAGCAAAAACAGTTCATCGTCGTCGTCGGCGTTGAGATGGTGGGATCAGTTGCGAAGCTGAGGTGGATGGCTGCTCTGCTAGATCTGAGGTTGACCCTTGATCTAGCCGAGATGTTGAAGTAATGGAATGAGTAGTGGCGGACGGAGGAGATTGACTCTTCTTATTCTTTTTTGGAATGTCGGGAAGAACCGACTTGTAAGTAGGAGTGAAATTGAGCAACAGGGGGGCTCTCCGCTTGTGGACTGGCAAATCTAATAGCTTCTTCAAGTCCTTGTTGGGGAAGAAAGACTGGCGAAAGCCCTTTGGTGGCTGAGGAAGAACTGCAAAAAAAAAAAAGCATAGACATTAGAACCAAGTATTGAGAACTTTAGAAAAGAGAGTAAGAAAGAGTGACACTTGGCCCTTTCCATCTCTTTCCCCGAAAACTGTTTTGCTTAGGGGATAAAGGTGGAGGTCATCGTTGGGCTGAAACTCCCAGTTGCCCGAGACGATGAAGTAATCGTCTCTAGCACCCATGTTCGAGTCTAGGAGGTCGGCAATGAGCTTGTACTCAGTGGACCTCAGCTTGAGGTAATAGATATGGCCTTTTTCTGATTTCAGACGACACATAGTGTAACAGTACTGGAAATCGGCAAGAGTAAGCCTAGCATTCTCTTGTTTGGCTAGGGCTATTGTACCGTTGATAACTCGATAAGAATTGATAGTAAGCTGCATTGGGTTCAATTTATAGTAGTGAAGGACTTCTCGGAAAAAGGTGTCAAGTGGAAACCTAAGTCCACACTCGATAAAGACCACTACTGGAAAAGGCATGAGGTTCACATCGGGCATGATGGAGTCATCATCCCCAGCCAACCTCAGATGAACGTTGGCTAGGATGTCAAACTCCTGCTTAAAGTGCTCTAACTTGGTCAGGGTGTCTACCCTATGCTTCCATATACCCATAACGTCGGCTTAAATTGGAGGAGCTGGATTTCAGAAAGAATGTGTTTTGAAAGGGTTGTAGGGACCTCGGTAAAAACCTAAATGTGAGCTGGGGTAAGAATTTGTGGGGATCGCTTAAGTTCTTCCTAGAATTTGTGGGTTTTATAAACAAATCCCAAACCTAGATCTATGAAAACGAAGATGGGAGGCAAGAATCTGGAAAAAACACGGCAAACATAAACAAGGGCAATGATTCAGAATCAAGAATAGGGGTGAATCATCAAGAACACTGTGACAGAGTGTGTGCCAAGGTGCAAGGCCAAGAACAGTGGCAGAACGAACAAGTATATGTGTATATTAAAGAACGGTGTGGGCAAAAGGCAAAATTGTAAAATAGATGTACTCAGATACGTGATTTATAAAACAAGAACTTGAGCAGAATAGCAATGGCAGCAAGTAATAAGGTAAAGCTTTCTCAAAAATTAGAAACCATGAGGGAACAAAAGCTTACCAGAGGAGCGAAGCTGGTGTTGAAGACGCCGGAATTAGGAAACGGTTAGAATCAGAAAAATGACCGCGAAAGCTTCACCAGAGAAGAGGAAAGAAAGCTGTTACAGAGCTTGAAAATCTGGAAACAATGGCGTATTTTGGAGAGAGAGAGAAAGTTGAGAGCTTGAGAATAGGAATGCAAAAGTGAAGAGACGGAGGAAGAGAAATTGGTTTTGATCAAAACGTGGAGAATGGCGGCAAAACACCATCGATGAGCCTAGAACGACGTATTGATCAGACGGCGCACACAGGCGCGTATCGAGTACGGTCCAGTAGGGGACAAACGCGTGGCAGAAACGGATGATCTTTTTTGCGTGACAACTCATACGCGTGATAAAACTCTTAGAGTTCTTGGTTTAAATGAAGCAATGACATCGGCTAATAGGAAGATCTCGGTAAATAACTCAAGTGAACTAGGTTATAAGTTCTGAAAACCTTCATGAGACAGACTACAGTACCTAGTTGTGTGAAGCCGATACGTTGGATGATACAGCAAGGTTACCGACATTTACAATATAGGTTCCATCACCTCAAGATGTCGAGATAATAGACCTAGGGGGTAGTTGTGGGGATATATTTTCTGAGTACCAACACGTGGCCAAGGTGACGCCGACGTGTTAGCCGAGGTGCCACGTGTCCTGGTCGTGACGCCGAGGTTATCTCGACTAGGCCGAGGTTATCTTCGAAGATATCGGAATCCGAGATAAGCGGATAAGGGACAAGAGTCCTAGAGTAAGGAAGGACTTCAGCCTGGATAAGGATAAAGCTCTTCGAGAGTTATCTATTGGAGAGTCCAAGATGAGCACTAAGCTAAAGTCCATTGAAGCTAGGCTTCTAATGGGACTAGGATTGAGTTGGCTATAAAAGAAAGGCACCCCCAATGGGTCTAAGGTACGCAATTTATACTCAGAACAGTGAGTTAAGCACTATTAATTATCTTTAAGAGATATTTGATTACTGACTTAATCATCAGAGTGCCCCCGGGTGGATGAACCACCGCCGGAATCTCTTCTTTCTGTTGCAGGTCATTCATGCGACATCTATTCTACCAGTGCTCTCCAGTTGAATACTGAGTTGACAGTGTGGTCAGAAATTCACACCCACAATTATTATTCATAGATATGATTTTGTGAATGTGGATGTGTGTGGAAGTGAATGTGGATGTATTTTATTTTAGAAAATATTAATAATTTGTATAAGAAAATAATTTTAATACATTAATTTTGAGTGAGCATAACGGAGGGTTTTTCATTTCGTTGAGGCCCAACATGAGTGTGATGGAGAGTCAAACACGTGAAATTGAAACATTGGGATGTAAAGTAAAAAACACATGAAAACTTGGTGTTTTTCTTTTTCTTTTTTTCTTTTTTTTTTTTGTAATTAACGAATTTGTAAAACTTGAGTCAAATGATTACAAAATTTTAAATACAATGCCACATCTGTCTAACAAAAAATGTGTGTCCTTATGACCTTAAAAATTTAGCGTTTGGAGTGATTTCCTTAATAGTTTAGAAATTGAATTTATGTCTTGAGCACCCTATTTACTAAGCAAAAATAGACTAGGTGCTCTAATACGGAATATAATATATATATATATATATTTTTTTTGTCCCTACATATCAACCATCATTCACTAATTATTAATTGAAGTCAAATTTATAAAATAAATAAAAATTACACTAAACAAAACAAATGCAATACATAATCATGAAATTTTTTAAAAGGCTTTGTTTTTGTTGAGTGTAATATTATTTTAGCATAAATCTTATTTTTATGCTATTGATAATAGGCTTTTGCCCAAGGCTCCATGTTGGAGAACTAGTTGCTTATTTTCATTTATATCTTTTGATACTCTTTTTCTTCTAATTTATATCACATATTTTATTTATTTGAATTCTCTATCAAATCATAAAAACAAAAGTTGAAATCATATGCTATATTGCTCGTTGTATGCTATTCCTTTTCCACAATTATTTCATTAGTTTTTTTTTTTTCACTGGTATCTTAATCAAAGTCCACATAAAAATAACTAAAAGAAAGGCATAAATATTGTGTGCAGCCTTATTTTTCAGATCTAAGATCTTAATTTCGAGTCTCATATATATATATATATATAGTATAGATCTCAAAATGAAAGTCATCGTATTGCAAGGTGGGTTAGAGGTTATTGCAAGAGTCATTCACTTTTTGAAATCTTGACACTTGATATTAGTATTAATATAAATAAATAAATAATAAAAATTGGTAAATATTTTAATTTAGTGAGTATAGGTGAGTGTGGGGACATAATTTTTGAATGACAACACGTGGCCGAAGTGACATCGAAGTGTCAGCCGAGGTGTCACGTGTCCTGGTCATGATGCCGAGATGATCTCGGCTAGGCCGTGGTTATCTGCGAGAATACCGTAATCCGAGATAGGCGGATAAGGGACAAGAGTCCTAAAATGGGAAAAGACTTCAGTTTGGGTAAAGATAAGACTCTTACAGAGTTTATCCTAATCCTACTAGGAGTCCAAGTTAGCAGTAATTCTAAGTCCATTAGAGCTAGGCTTCTATTTAAGACTAGGATTATGTTGGCTATAAAAAGGAGGCACCCCCATGGGTCTAAGGTATGGTTTTGGATATTCTGTCTAGTGAGTTAAGCACTATTGGTTATCTTTGAGAGATATGGAGTACTGACTTGATCATCGGAGTACCCCCGGGTGGACGAGCCACCGCCGGAGACTCTTCTTTCTGTTGCAAATCAGACAGGTACCATCTATTCTGCCGGTGTTCTCCAGTTGAGTACTAAGTTGGCAGTGTGGTCGGAAATTGACACCCACAATTTGGCACCGTCTGTGGGAACGAAAGGAGAATAGATGGCCAATGACGGACAGAAAGAGAAGGTTATGGACGACACCCCTACTGAGAGTGAGAAACATATTGACCTTGGCGTCGAAGAAGACAACTACAACGAAGAAATTCGTGATAAGAATCACAGAGAAGAGGACGTCGGCCAGGAGGGTGACTGTAACAAGTTCGCGGGGGACCTCGCTACAGCTCGGACTCGATTTGTGTTACAGTTCTTAATCTCGAACCAAAGAGTCCAAATCCAGCAAATCGTTTTGAGAAAACAGATTTTTTTTTAAAGAAGTGCCAAACATGGACTGCTTTGCCAGATACAGAGTTGCCACCTAAATATTTTATTTTAGGAAATTTAGGAAACCCTGACTCGTTGCCTAAGGCCACGTGTCCGTCATCACCAAAGTTACCTCGGCTCGGGAACTTGGGTATGATTGGAGAAGGTCACTTCGTGAGCACCCCCGCTCACCCGATCAAAGATCGGCCTCTACTAACCATGATATCTAGTTTTGAAAACTTTGTGTGCTTTTATTCCGGTTATTAGCCTAGATTTACTATGTGATGCGCACAGCATACAAGTATAGATTGGATCGCCTGAATTGGAACAAAAATTTCATGTTTGTTTTTTAGAAAATGGTTTGATGATGCTACTCGCAAGTAGGCTAAGACGTGGATTTGCCACCCTCGGGTGGGCTTAGAAAAACATGGTTTTGCCACTATCTAGTGAGCTTAAAACTCACAGTTGATGATTTGTCCCAATCCAAACAACCCAACCTCCACCCACAGGCATTCAAGCAGTTATATCACATAAGCACATAGCCTCATGGTAAGCATGCTATTCATGGCAGTCACTCACACGCATGCAAGGATGCTAAAACATAAAAACTTACCGAGTACTCCAAGCCAAAATAGAAGCTAATTAGAAATCCATGCATGATCCTAACTATACAAAAATGCCTAATGCAACACATGCAAAAATGCAACTATAGCAGGCTCGGCTATTGTAAACATGGCATATGAGATGCAACAGCTATCAAGTATTCAACTCGGAATTGAAATACAAATGCAATTAGTATGATGCGCCGAGCTCGGTGCATGCAAAACAGATGAATGAATGCAATCATGCTATCATACTGTATGCTAATTGAAACATGCCCTAATTTAACCATCATAAGCTGGTAAATAAAAGGGAAGAAAGACGTGGGGTTGGAAGACATACATCACACTCACGCACACTTATTACAACATTGCTCTCGCGCAGAGGGTCCAAAAGAATAATATACAGTCCCAAATAAATACAGTCCGAATAAGTACAAAATCCTAATTAATTAACAAATTTAACTAAGAAAGCAATAAATTGGCATGCAAGCCAGGGACTGCCTCAACTCTGATGAATAATGCATGTTCGGGCTGCCTTGCGCGGAAATCCATTGTGATGCCCCAATTAGCCTCTGTTTTGCAATGGTTTTTGGAAAGCGCGCCAAGCTCCGGAAGGCTGCTGATTCTTGATTTGCTGCAACAGAGAGCAAGAAAGGGGCATGGCAATGTATTTTCACATATGTATGCATACCTCGATCCTCGTGCCACCAATCACGCATCTCGATGCATGATGGCCGAGGAGTCGAATTGCACAACTCAATATGGAATGAATGCATATAAAGACACAACAAAGCATAACTCCATCATAGATAATCCGGAGTGCCGGTGACTGGGGAATTAAGACACGTCCCGTCACTCGGAGTACGGAACGTACCTCGTTTTCGGGCTCGGGCTAACTCCTATCCCGAACACAATGCAATATGCATGACATGCATGAATGCAACTAAGATACAACCTAACATGCACAATGCTATGGAATGGCATACACGATGTACGAGATAATATGGCATACACAATGCACTAACATACAACCTAGCATACACAATGCTATGGAATGAAATGGCATACACAATGCATAATGGACTTACACCAACACAAGTAGACCTCAGCCACACTCACATAAGAGGCCATTAGATGAAAATGAGACAACTCAAAATGCGTGCACACGTGCACGCAAACCGAGGACCGAACCTAAGGCACGGAATGCCACTCTATCAAAACGTGGCAAGGCATGGAATATGGCATACTAGCATGAAAATTTTAGTACCAAAATGTGATGCAAAACAGCCCCGAAACATGGCAAAATAGCACCCGATGCATGAAATGAATTCCGAAACATGAAATTTGGCGCATGGAATGACCTATGGCTATGCAATACACACATTATTTGTACATGAAGTGTGAAGAAAGAATCAAGACAGCCCCAAAAAAAGAATATTTATAGTTTTAAGCAAGGCCAAACAGTGAACACAAATGGGGCTAAGCCAGCATGCAAAAATGGCCCCGAAAGCAAGATAATGAAGCAAGTAGCAGCTGATGACCTCAAACAGAGAAGGGCCATTCTACAATGTTGAATAGGGGCCCAAAATATGGTATTTTACAGTTTACAACAAACCATGAAAACAAACACAAGTATGGAAAAACTCTCATGCAAGAAATGGGCCAAAAGGGAGGCAAAGAAGCAAGTGATGGTTTCTGACCTCAAACGGAGGAGGGCCCTTCAACAAAGTTTAAGAGGGGCCCAAAAAATAGCATTTTACAGTTTATGACCAGACCCAAAACAGTGCACAACCATGCTCAAAATACTATGCAAGATAAGGCCAAAAAGAGAGCTATAACACAAAGAGCAAGAAGGGAGCCTCAAACAACAAAAGACCCTTGATCAAACATGAAGAGGGGGTCAAAATAAGGCAATTTACAGTTTGGACCAGAGCCCAAAATCAGAAGCACAAGAGGATAACAAATCATGCAAAAATAAGGCCAAAAGAGGGATACAAAGGCAAGTGGAAAATGGAAGCCTCAAAAAGTGATGAACCCTTCAAAAATGTTGAATAAGGGCTCAAAATAATCCACTTTCAGTTTATGACAGAGCTCAAAACAGTTTATAAGTAGGTCTAAAATACCATGCAAGAAAGAGGCATACAAGAGAGGTAAAGAAATAAGTGCAAAAAGGAAGCCTCAAACAGTGAGAGGCCCTTAAACAAACATGAAAAAGAGCTCAAAATAATGCTATTTTTAGTTTGGGTCGGAGCCCAGAAATGTAAGCAAATATGGCTTATAAATGGACCAAAAAAATACAAGTTTGAGGGAAATAGGGACTTACCCTTGAAGACCAAGTTTCCAGCAGCTTTTAGTCTGAAAATCTGAGCTTTCAACCTCTTCAAATGTCCTCCAAGGTACTGAAATGAGTAATGGAGGTGATAGGCTAGGGGTTGTAGTGCAAATGGTGCAAGAAAATGGATGTTTGAACTTGAAAATGGAGAGTTATGGAGGAGGAGGAGGGTTATGAGCCTAAGCCAAAAGTGTCTAACCCTTAAAAATGGAGCTCAAGGGTGTATTATATAGAGGAACTCATTTTGAAACCCAAAAAAGAGGGGGAAAAAAGAGGGGGAAAAACCAATTTAAATGGAGCAAAACAAAGGGGAAAAATTTCAGAAGTGGCGTTTTGACCACGAAGTTGGTCTCTTGGGCCACAGTGTTCCTCAAAAGGGAGGAAATAAGGTGTGCGCCAAAAATCGGAGCAAACGAAGGTAGTTAAGCGGTCCCGAACCGAGACACACGGCCGACGGCTCCGAAAACCGAAAACTAGGCTCCAAACAGGAAAAATGGCCTATGACCACAAAGTTGGTCTCCCAGGCCACAGTGTTCCTCAAAAGGGAGAAAACAAGGTATGTGCCAAAAACCAGAGCAAACGGAGGTAGTTAAGAGGTCCCGAACCAAGACACACGGCCGACGGCTCCGAAAACCGAAAACTGGGCTCCAAACGGGAAAAATGGCCTACGACCACGAAGTTGGTCTCCCAGGCCACAGTGTTCCTCAAAAGGGAGGAAACAAGGTATTTGCCAAAAACCAGAGCAAACGGAGGCAGTTAAGCGGTCCCGAATCGAGACACACGGCCGACGGCTCCGAAAATCGAAAACTGGGCTCCAAACGGGAAAAATTGCCTAGGACCACAAAACGTAGCGTACGGCCACTGAGAGATGGTCTACGAGACCTATCCCTTCCTTTGGGAAGAGAAAACAGAGAAAATAGGGCCTGGTTCGAAAACCGAGGCAAAACACAAAAGAGTCCGGAAGTCCGGAGGCAAGGCTCGCAGCTAAGACTCTGAAACTTCAGAACGAGCACAATATGCAACATCACCAAGCGCTCAATCGGTGACGTCTGAGTCTTAAGGTCGGTCAAAAATGGGGTGTCTATAGTGACGTGCTGAAGAAATCAGACCGAAGTGAGTATTATAATGAGGACGACCTCCAGGTATGGAAAGAAAGATACTTATGAAGGGACGACAAGATAAAGGGAATGACGAACAAATTGGCAGACTTGCAAACGGTTGTCAATTTCATGATACAGAATAGCGTCATGCAGCCACCGTTCCCATCACAAGATACGCTGACTCCAGTAGCCAAGAAAGATGCCCAGGTAGGGGGGCAGAAGACAACTCCTACGACTCCTCAGCACGATAGGACCAAGGAACATTCTCACCGGCCTTCAAGGGAGGTCAGACGAGGAGAATCCAGAAGGGGACATTCACATAGGACACATCGCATCAAGGAAGCTGACTCCAAAGAACATTGGCATGTTCAGGGGAAGGAACTCTGTTTCGACGCGACCAATGGAGGGAGGTCCAAAAGGACTCGTAATGACACAGGAAATAGTGCACCAAAGAGGCTGAAATCCGGAGATAGCCGAGCTCCTGGACGAACCACAGAGGATATGAGGGATTACCTCCAGAGAAAGTGATAAGATGCCGAGGTGACCTCACCTGTCAAGCCGAGGACACCGTTCTCGATAGAATTGGACAATTTTGAGGCCCCGAAAAGGTTCAGTATGCCAAGGTTCCAGATATACGATGGTAAGTCAGACCTGAACTTTCACGTCGGCTTGTACCTAAACTCGATAGCATTGTACACCGAGAACGAGCTGTTGCTCTGCAAGGTGTTCCCCTCATCCTTTGGAGAATTTGCATCGGATTGGTTTCACAAGTTGCCGAAAGGAACTGTGAAAACCTGGGAAGGCCTGGCCAAGATGTTTGTGGCCAGGTTCGTGACAAACAAGCTACAGCCATTGAGGGTGGAAGCCCTAATGGCCCTTAATATCGGCGAGGATGAAAGCCTTAGGGCCTATGCCAAAAGGTATTATGAGGTATTCAACCGAATACCAAGATGCAACCAAGAGGTGGCGGTCGTGTCGTTTAAAAGCGGCTTGAAGGATGACTGCCTGCTTCGAAAATCACTGGCAAAGACATTGCCGAAAAGCATGAACGAGCTAATGGCCAGGATAGAAAAGTATGCCAGAGCCGAGGAGGACACGCCGTGGAGAAAGGTGTCCAAACCAGAGAAGAGAAATGGTTCGCCGTAGTGAAGCCGAGATAACACTGGCTATGAAAAGACAGGAGCTCAGCCCAAGTAAGCTGATCCCGGATTTCAGATCTCGGATCCTAGATCCTATAAGACAAGATTTCGGCCTAAGATGATTAAGTCCTAGAAGAGAAGAGCTTACCGAGATGATGTTTAACACTTTTTGAAATTTGTGGACAATTTACAAGTTGAAGTTAAAAAGAAATCATTGTTTAACACTTATTGAAATTTGTGGACAATTTACAAGTTGAAGTTAAACCGAAATCATTGTTTAACACTTGTTGAAATTTGTGGACAATTTATATGTTGAAGTTAAACCGAAATCATTGCTTAACACTTGTTGAAATTTGTGGACAATTTACAAGTTAAAGTTAAGCCGAGGTTAAACCCTCGTTGAAATTTTATGAAAAAATTTACAAGGTGAAACCAAGGTTATGCCAAGAAAGGTACTTGGGTACTTGCCGAGGTAAATCATCAATTTGTATAACCGAGGTGTGTCACCCTGAGACGGTTGCAAAGGAGGACGGTTTCGGCTGAGAAACTCGAACGAACTTGGTCGTTGGTTCTAAGGCATTAATGAAAGCAGACTATAGGTCTTGGTCATATTGAGCCAACGAGTTCTGACTTCGGCAATAAATGATGAAACGAGCTTAGCCGACGTGCTAAGTGGAATAAATGATACAGGTGCCGTCTATTCTTCCGGTGTTCTCCAGTTGAGTACTAAGTTGGCAGTGTGGTCAGATTTTCACCCACACAATTTGGCGCCGTCTGTGGGAATAAATGATATAGGTTCTATCACCTCAGGATGCCGATGTAATAGAACCTAGGGGGCAGTTGTGAGGACATAATTTTTGAATGACAACACGTGGCTGAAGTGACACCGAAGTGTCAGCCAAGGTGTCACGTGTCCTGGTCATGATGCCGAGATGATCTCGGCTAGGCTGAGGTTATCTGTGAGAATACCGGAATCAGAGATAAGCGGATAAGGGACAAGAGTCCTAAAATGGGAGAAGACTTCAGTTTGGGTAAAGATAAGACTCTTAGAGAGTTTATCCTAATCCTACTGGGAGTCCAAGTTAGCAGTAATCCTAAGTCCATTAGAGCTAGGCTTCTATTTGATACTAGAATTATGCTGGCTATAAAAGGGAGGCACCCCCATGGGTCTAAGGTATGGCTTTGGATATTTTGTCTAGTGAGTTAAGCACTATTGGTTATCTTTGAGAGATATGGAGTACTGACTTGATCGTCGGAGTAACCCCGGGTGGACGAGCCACCACCAGAGACTCTTCTTTCTCTTGCAGGTCAGACAGGTGCCATCTATTCTGCCAGTGTTCTCCAGTTGAGTACGAAGTTGACAGTGTGGTCGAAAATTGACACCCACAGTGAGAATTTAAACTAGACTAACATTGTGCTGTATATTAAACAACAGTTATAATGGCATAGATGTAGTTTTTATTATTAAAAATAAAAATAAAAATACAAATTGATCAACCGAATAAACTAACATTGTGCTATATATTGTGACAAATTAGACGCAAAAACTAGCATTGTGTTGTTTTAGTACTATTTATTTCAATACAACAAATACTACTTTGATACTGTTACACCTAAATAATATACTACCGAAATTACTATAATAAAATACCAAAAGCTCTGCCTCGCAACATTAAGTAAAAAAATAAAAATAATAAAAATATTCTAATATTAAAAAATACTCACTAAAAAAACACAGATTAAAAATTAAAAATCAATTTTTGAAAACTCCATACTAAACAAGATGATATTTTCTATTAATTTTGAAAATTAGCAACAAATTTTTTTTTTCGTCTATATTTTTCCTCGCAAAAAAAATTGCTACATTAATAATATTTTTATTTTTTTATTTTTGTGGAGAGGGGTTTTGGCCTTTAATTTTTCTCAAATGCATATTCCAGAGGGAAATGGTGGAATTGGTTCAAACAAGCAGAAAAAGTAGGGTGTCTTCTTGCATAACAGCTTCAATGCTTGCATGCACGAAGGGCTTAAGTGTGAGATAGAAGAGAGGGGCCCCGTTTGTTTTCAGAGATAGAATGGAAGTGATTGATAGTGAGAGAATTAATAGTGAGGGGATTGAGTAAAATTGTGTTTGTTTTGATGATAGTTGTTAGTGTGGGGATTGTTAAATTATTTTTATGTAAAATAAATATAAAATAATAAAACGAATAAAAAAAATACAAAAACATTAAACATTAATGTTTTTAAAAAAAATGCCCAACATGTAAAAAATTTTAAAAAAATAAAAATAAAATAAAAAATTTTCAAAAAAAATAAAATAAATAAAATAATGATTTTTACTTGCAAAAAATACAAAAAATTAAACATTAATATTCAAAAAAAATACCAGACATGTAAAAAATAAAATAAAAAATAAATAAAAATAAAAAATTTCTAATCCGCCGGACTATTTTTCTAATACCAACTCCTACTGGCCTATCCTAATCCCCTCTCCAAGGAGATTCGTAGTCCGGAGGGGATTACGAATCCTCTCTTCATCTCTCAAAACAAACATGATATTAGTGGGTTCTACCTCACTATAAATCTCAATTCCCTCCCTATAACCCAAAACAAACGAAGCCTTAGTGTGAAATAGAAGAAATGGTTTATAAAATGTCCTCTTGAGTCGGCTTTAATTCTTGTGAGACAAAAGGCTCAAGTGCGAGAGAGAAATGAGGGTTTGTAGATAGTGTCTTCTTGGGTTATTACTTTAGTGTCCCTGTACGTGAAAGTGAATGATAAGGGTGAGAGTATGTCTTTTGGGGTCATGCTTTCAGTGCTTCGAAACACAAAACGATGGCAATTTAATAAAGAGAAATAATTATTGATAAAATATTTTTGTCTCCTTAAACTTATATGTTTATTGCCTAATCAATTGAAATACAAGAACAACGTTGTTTATAGAGAATTTATTATTAGTAACGAAATATTTTTATCCTCCACAACTTTAGTGACAAAATATTTTTGTCTCTCGCAATTTATTCTTTCAAGACAAAAATATATTTGTTACCTAATTAACAAAAAGATTGTATTACAAAGGGAGAATTTATTAGTGACAAAATATTTTCGTCTCTCACAACTTATTTTTCCGAGGCAAAAATATATTTGTCACCTAATTAACAGAAAGATGAAACGACATTGTGTACCTAATGGAGTGTTTATTGGTGATGAAATATTTTCGTTTTCTATAATTTATCATTCCTAGACAAAAATATATTTATAGCCTAATAAATAGAAATATGCAATGACAAATATGCAACGACATCTTTAAATTGCTGGGGAATTTATTGATGACGAATTCCGTTTGTCACAAAAAAAAAAAATTATATTTTGTGACAAAAATATTCATTTCCAATAATTTGAGCCAAAAAAAAATAAAATTTGGTGCCTCATTTTTTCACCCGAAATTTTTTTGCGTCTCCTATAGTTTTGAGAAAAATTAAAACAAACGACAAAATTAATATTTTATCATCTTTTGATTACATTTTTAGGACAAAAATAAATCATCAAATTTCGTCACAATAACCTATATTTTATCAATATACTTTCATCACCAAATTATACCAACGTCAAAAAATTATTTGCAAATTTGTTTGGGAAAAAAAAATATTATGTACCAAGTTCCATTTTTTATGTTCTTACAAATATATCACCATGTTTGTTTCCAAGTTTTTAAAAACACTTTTCAAAAAATTTTGTTTTTTTATTTTTCGTATTTTTTTTGTTTTTACTGATTTTTTTTTTGTTTTTATATTTTAAGTAATTGTCGTAATTTTTAGACACACCTAATATAAATATATTTAAAAAATATAATTTTCGTATTAAAAAATTCACTAAACACCAAAAAGAAGAAAAATAAGAAAAATCAATATGTTTTTCATAGTTTTGTATATTTATTAATTTTTTAAAATATTTTTTCACAAATATTTTACGTTTTAGGTATATCTAAGTAAAGTACAACTAAAAAAGTAAAAAAATACTTAAAACTTAAAAAATATTTATTAAAAATAAAAAAAAAATACGAAAAATAAAAAATTCATTTTTTGAAAAATTGAATTCAAAAAATTAAAACTAAACATATTAATTGATATTGACTATACGTATCTAATTTCATTTTGAAAAATGATTGAGAGCACTAAAAGTAGTACTCTAATAGCACAATTAATTATGTGACAGTAGACCCCGTCCACTGTTTATACTGTTTTTTTTTTTTTGAACATTTTTAATGTATTAATGCTATTAGTAATTTTTTTTTAGTAGTATGAATCATTTTTGTTTCATTTTTTACTAGAGTAGAGGATCAGCAGGCCCACAATGGGCCTATATAATAAATAGGCTTGGTGATTGATTAGTGACCGCAGCGTAATTATGGCCTCTTTTGGTAAGAGTTTCAGATTTTTTATCTCCTTTTCTCTCACAGAAAAGCTGATTATAATCTGCTTATAATCAGCTTTTCACCAAAAATCAGATTATAACCATCTTTCCAAAACACCTCTATAATCCACTCTACGGGCGGCACTGTAACAAACATTTTGTCTTGCACGTTTCATTTTATATACAAATAGATATCTCACATTTTTTTTTATAAAAAATTTAATACAAAATTGGCCGATGTTATGATTTAGACCAATAAGTATAATTCTACAATGCCATTTGAATTTGTTTTGAGAGTTTTAAATAATTCTCTCTCAAATTTCTCTATTCTCGTTTTCAATGTAATTTTAAGCAATTAATCAAATCTTAAAATTTATGTATCTTAAAACTTTCAGATATGTAATCATTAAAAAAAGAAAAAAGAAAAAAAAAACTTAACCGCTTGCAAATATTATACGGTATCCCATTACTTTTGTGTTAAATTTTTAAAAAATAAGAGAAATTATAATTCAATTCATTTAAAAAAATTATATATTTATGAAAAAAAATTATAATTTTAATTATTAACATCATATATAGATATTATTAAAAATAATATTTCTTCTATGCTTAGGTGACACATTATAAGGGCCTTTTTTTTTTTTTTTTTTTTTAAAAGAGCTACATCAGCATATATTTTCTTAATTATATATATAATTTTACACAAATCAAAACTTAATTTAAATTATATTAACTCTATCTGTTTTATATGGACTCGATTTAATAAATATTTATTTTTTATATATTTTTCATGATAAATTGAGATAATCCACAAACCTAATATCAATTTTGCATTTTACGTTTTTTTTTTTCTTAATTCTTTCAAGGGTATTAGGATTTTTGTTTAATGTTAAATTGCCCCCTTTTTTTCTTGCTTTTTTAATACATTATTCTATACCCAATATCAATTCTATATTATTCTATATTATGAATTTGTTATTTAAATTTTATAGAAATTCTATATTTGAAATTATACTTCTTTTTTTTGTTGGGTATACCTCCTTAGTGAAGTGTGGGACTCAATTGGTTTTGGAAAAAAGAGTTTTAATTTGGTTTGGTTTAAGTATAATATATTTTTATATATTATATTTGTAGAAACCCAATTCAATTTGGATACAATTAGGGTTTTATTAAAAAAACTCAAGATTTAATAATATATATCGTATATATATATATATATTATTTTTGTTCAACACACTAAAACAAGATGGACGGCGGCTGATACACTGCTTCGGGAATAGTGCCAGTGAATTGACAATTGGGGAAGGTTGGTCAACAGTGCTTGATTTGTTCAAGCTTTTGTTTTCTTTGTGTGGAAATTGATTTGGTTCGTTATTTTGGGTCTTCTATGACTCTGGTTCGAAAGATTTTGGTTCATCTATTTGGTGAGATCTTTACTCTTGTTTATTTGTGATTATTTGGAATTCACCTAAGGGTGGTTTATGAGACCATTCGTGTCTCGTTTGTAATCGTTTGGAACTTATTTGGTTGATAGTGGAATCGGATTTCAATCCCGTGGACGTACCTCACATTGAGGGAACCACGTAAAATTCTTGTGTTGCCTTTAATTTAATTTTTCCGCATTAGTTTTTATTCCCATTGATTGATTTACTTGTGGGGAATTACATCGATTTTTCCTAACAATTGGTATCAGAGCTTACGGTTTATTTGGGTTTAATTATTTGTGTAAATCAATAGAGGGGAATGTGGGTCGTATGTTTAGCTTCAATGGAAGGAATTGGGTAACTTGAAAAACTAAAATGGAGGACCTATTATTTTGTAAAGATTTGTATGGATCTATTGAGGGTGATAGTGGCAATCCTGATAATATGAAAGATGATGAGTGGAATAGTTAAATCGAAAAGCTGTTGGTGTTATCTGTCAATGGATTGATGACAGTGTGTTTCATCATGTTGCCATTGAAACTTCGGCACATGATTTATGGAAAAAATTAGAAAGTCTTTATGATAGAAAATCAGCCACAAATAAAACATTTATGTTTCGTAAGTTGGTTAATTTAAAATATAAAGAGGGCAGCCATATTCCGGAACATCTGAATGAAATAAAGAGTATTGTTAACCAACTTGCTTCTATAAAAATTATTTTTGATAATGAGTTGCAGGCTTTGATGCTACTTAGTTCCTTACCCGAAAGTTGGGAGACTTTGGTTGTGACAGTTAGTAATTCAGCGCCCGATGGAGTTGTCACAATGGACCAAGTCACCAGTAGTTTGTTGAATGAAGAAACTAGAAGAAAATCAGCGGGTTCCTTTCATTCAGAAGCATTTGTTGTGAGAGGCCGAAGCAAAACAAGGGGGAGGAGTAAGACTCCTCATGATCGTGTTCAAAGCCGTGACAAATCAAAAGATGGTTCTTTTTCAAAGAAAGATGTTGAGTGCTACTATTGCCATGAGAAAGGGCACATGAAGCGGGAATGCCGAAAGCTCAAGAACAAGGAGAAAAAGCGTGACAAAAGTGTGGATAAGAAACAAGAAGACACAACGGCAGTTACTACCGATGATCTCATGGTCGTTTGTGAAGATAATTGTATCAATTTTGTGGGCCAAGAGAGTCATTGGGTGATTGATTCTGGTGCTTTTTTTCATGTGACTTCTCGAGTTGATTTCTTCACTAGCTACACTGCAGGAGATTATGGTTCTGTTCGAATGGGTAATGAAGGTTTGTCCAAGATTATCGGCATGGGTGATGTTTGTTTGGAAACAAATTTGGGCTGTAAGTTGTTGCTTAAAGATGTGAGGCATGTTCCCGACATTCGCCTTAATTTGATCTCTACTGGGAAGTTAGATGATGAAGGTTACAACAACAAATTTGGTGATGGAGTATGGAAGCTCACAAAGGGTTCTTTGGTGGTGGCTAAGTGCAAGAAGACTCATACACTTTATTCGATGCAAGGAAAAATTTGTAAAGGTGTTGTCAATGCACTTGAAGATGATACTTCTACCGAATTGTGGCACAAGCGGCTTGGCCACATGAGTGAAAAGGGGCTGCAAGTATTGTTCAAGAAAGAGCTTCTACCCGGTTTGAAAGGTACACATCTTAAAACTCGTGTTCATTGTTTGGCAGGTAAACAACATAGAGTTTCTTTTCATAAAAATGTTGCTTCTAGAAAAGAAAATTTTTTGGAGTTGATTCATTCGAATGTTTGTGGTCCTTTAAAAGTTAGAACACATGGTGGTGCACTTTATTTTGTTACTTTCATTGATGATTATCCAACGAAAGTTTGGGCTTTTCTACTAAAAACTAAAAATCAAGTTCTAGAAGTATTTAAGCATTTTCAGACCATGGTTAAAAGAGAAACAGGGCAAAAATTGAAGTGCATCCGATCAGACAATGGTGGTGAATACATTGGGCCATTTGATGAGTATTGTCGTAGCCAAGGCATTCGACACCAAAAGACAGTTAAGAAGACTCCTCAACAAATGGCATTGCCAAAAGGATGAACCGCACCATTGTGGAAAGAACAAGGTGTTTGCTTTCACAAGCTAAATTGCCAAGATCCTTTTAGGGTGAGGCAATGAGTACAGCGGTTGACGTGATCAATTTATCTCCTTGCTATCCTTTGAATGGTGATGTTCCTGAAAGAGTTTGGACTTGCAAAGATGTGTCTTATGAGCACTTGAGAGTGTTTGGTTGCCGAGCTTTTGTTCTCATTCCAAAGGATGAGAGGTCCAAGCTTGATAGTAAGTCAAGACAATGTATTTTTCTTGGCTATGGGCGTGATGAATTTGGTTATAGATTGTGGGATCCGGTCGACAAGAAAGTCATTCGAAGTCGTGATGTTGTGTTTCTTGAAGACCAAACAATTGAAGACTTTGGCAAAGATGATCAACCGGAGCCAAAAACTAGTGATCTCATTGATATGGATCCATCTCTTTCATCTTCAGTTGATGATGAAAATGGGGGAGATGTGCAGCCACTTATTGAAGAAGTGGAGGATGATGTTAATCCTAATGAAGTTGAGCCAGAAATTGAGGAAGAGCATCCAACTTAAGAACCGCCACCACAACTTGAGTTAAGGAAATCTACAAGTGATCGACAACCTTCAAGAAAGTATCCTCCCAATGAATTTGTGTTGATTTCCGATCGAAGGAAGCCGGAGAGCTACCAAGAAGCAATTGAGCATGCAAAGAAAGATGATTGGAAAAAGGCCATGGAAGAGGAGATGAATTCCTTGTTTGAAAACCAGACTTATGATTTAGTGAAGTTGCCTAAAAAGAGGAAAATTCTGAAAAATAAGTGAGTTTTCAAATTGAAGAATGATAGGAAGAATCTGAGGTACAAAGCACGTCTTGTTGTGAAAGGCTTTGGGCAAAAGAAAGGTATTGACTTTGACGAGATTTTTTCACCAATTGTAAAGATGTCTTCTATTCGGGTTGTACTTGGCATGGTTGCAAGTATGAACCTTGAAGTTGAGCAACTTAATGTGAAGACCGCATCTCTTCATGGTGATCTTGAAGAAGAATTTTACATGGAGCAACTGGAAGGTTTTGTAGAGAAAGGGAAAGAGAAATTTGTGTGCAAATTAAAGAAAAGTTTGTATGGCCTCAAGCAAGCTCCACGGCAATGGTACAAAAATTTGACTCTTTTATGATGAATAATGGTTTTCTAAAACCACTTCGGACCATTGTGTGTTTGTGAAAAATTTTCCGGATGGCAAATTTATTATTCTTTTGCTTTATGTTGATGACATGTTAATTGTGGGTCAAGATTCTACCATGATTAACAGGTTGAAATTGGAGTTGAGCAAGTCTTTTGCTATGAAAGATTTGGGACCGGCAAAGCAAATACTTGGTATGAAAATTGTTCGTGATCGCAAAAAGGGGCTGATTTGGTTGTCTCAAGAGAGCTACATTGAGAAAGTTCTTAAGAGGTTTAACATGGATAAAGCAAAGCTGGTTGGTTGTCCACTTGCGGGTCACTTCAAACTTAGTTCGAATCAATGTCCTACAAGTGAAAAAGACAAAGAAGAGATGTTGAAAGTTCCTTATGCTTCAACAGTTGGTTCTTTGATGTACGCCATGGTTTGTACAAGGCCGGATATTGCTCACGTAGTTGGTGTGGTGAGTCGTTTTCTCTCTAATCCGGGTAAAGAACATTGGGAAGCGGTAAAATGGATTCTAAGATATCTTCGAGGGACTTCAAAGGTGTGTTTTTGTTTTGGGGATGGTAAGCCGATGCTTGATGGGTTCACAGATTCTGACATGGCTGGTGATGTTGATTCTAGAAAATCTACTTCGGAGTATTTGATGACTTTTGCAGGGGGAGCTGTGGCATGGCAATCTAAATTACAAAAATGTGTTGCTCTCTCAACTACTGAAGCTGAATTTATTGCCATTACAGAAGCTTGCAAAGAAGAGTTATGGTTGAAGAAATTTTTGCAAGAGTTGGGTTTAAAGCAAGAAAAGTATGTGCTTTATTGTGATAGTCAAAGTGCTATTCACTTGAGTAAAAATTCTACTTTTCATTCGAGATCGAAACACATTGATGTGAGATACCATTGGATTCGTGATATGTTAGATTCGAAATTGTTACAACTCGAAAAGGTTCACACAGATGATAATAACTTTGTCGAGGGACAAACATTTGAAGTGTCGAACTTTGGCGGGTATGGTTGATATCTCCACCTAAGTCGGTAGGGGGAGAATTGTTGGGTATACCTCCTTATTGGAGTGTGGGACCCAATTGGTTTTGAAAAAAGAGTTTTAATTTGGCTTGGTTTAAGTATAATATATTTTTATATATTATATTTGTGGAGATCCAATTCAATTTGGATACAATTAGGGTTTTATTAAAAAAACTCAAGATTTAATAATATATATATATATTATTTTTGTTCAACACACTAAAACAAGGTAGACGGTGGCTGATACACTACTTCGGGAATAGTGCCGGTGACACTACAAGAAATTGCACTTTTAGCAACTACTTTTAGCGACGAGATCAATTTTTCATCGCCAAAAGTATATTTTTGGCGACACAGTGATCAATTTCGTTGGTAAAAGTATACCTTTACCGACGTAAATTGCTGTCGTCGCTAAAAAAGCTTGACATTCACTGAGCGCCAAAATTTTTGGTTGGCGCCAAAATTTCAAAACTTTTAGCTACGAGGCTTATGTTTTAGCAACACAATGAGCGTTGCTATTAGTGTACTTATTTTTGGCGACGACAAGTTGGCGTAGGCAAAGAGTAAACCATTTAGTGACGATAACACTATTCGTTGGTAAAAAATTTTCTAATGAAATGAGGTGATTTATTGATTTGTGTTTTTATTATAACTTTTCAAAGAGTTTTAAATATTCTAATTATTGAATTGTAAAATTAAAATGATCATTGAATTAGATCACAAAATGAATTCATTAAGCCCAAACACACTCTTAAGTTGAGGATGACTAATTTAAAATAATTTAAATTTTTTCAAACAATGTGGTTAGATTATCAATTTAAATATGTTTAGTTTTATTTTCAAAAACTAATTTCATTTTTTTTCTTTTCTAAAAACTAAAAAAAAAATTGGATGAAAAAATAAAATAAAAAAACTTATTGGTATTTTAAATAAACTTATATCCGTAATTTATCCAAATATAAATTAAATTTTAGCATAGACCCTACTCTACAGAGTAGACCCTACTCTTCCTCTCAAACCCTTCCCCAAACACACGACATCCATCTCCAGAACCGACCCTTATCTCCGGACGCTTGACATGGCGACTTTCTCCGTGTAGTCGTTCTGCCGGGGGAGGGACAAGCTGGTTTTGATGGAGATCGAGTTGACGACGGCGAGATCCAAACGATCCAGATGAAAGCCGGTTTGGAGGGAGGTGTGGATTCTTGATGGAGAATCTCTCTGTTGGATCGAAGGAGTTTTATGACGATGGAGGCTAGATTGACGATGGGATTTCTCTTCTCTGTTGGACTTCATTTCGGTGTTTTTAGTCGGAGAAACGGATAGAGGCGGTGGGGGTGAGACGGCAATGGATTGGAATCTCATCACTAATTTGGTAATTATAAATATTTTCTGTCCTCTTTCAATAATTATAATTGTTGCACAATTTTAAATGGAGCCTCCTCATGTGCAAGTAGTGTCATGAAGGCTCAAAACGATTGAGCCAAGTTTTGCTTCATTTATAATAATTTTTTGTATAATTTTATCTTTTAGGTCATAAATACGTTTTAAAATTTTAAAAATATAATTTTGATTTTTATTGCTCTCAAATTGATTTTAATTTTTTTTTTAAAAACCTAAAAATTCCTTTACGCTTGTTTTATTCATTTACGATTTGTATAATAGTTTTCAAATTGAAAGAGGTCAATTTGAGTGGCTTACAAAACCAAACTGTTCCTTCAACAGTTGAGGGTAGAGGTTGGAACAGAAAAGTAAGGTTTTTACTTCGTCATATTGATTTAGGGAGAGTGTGGGCTAAACGGGGTTTGGTTTGGTTGGGGTTCATATCAAAATTTGGGTTGTACTAAATCTTTTTTTATTTTGTATATAGTAGGGCACCAAATCAAATCATTCAAAGCATGTAACCCTACCAAGCCGTAGTGTTTTGAGATGGTTTGATTGAGGCAGTTGAGTCGGTTGGTCTAAGAACGATAAATACAATTACGTAGGATTCATACACAAATTGAAGAGAAATAGGATAACCCAACACCAGCCGACTATAGCCATAACCACCGAAAATTGATTTCGTTACTAGTTTGAGCTCATCACACCCATCAACTACACACTCCCAACGCACAATGAATTTAGGCAGAACTAGTTATAGAAGATGCTCATGTTGTATCCCATTGTTGTTGTGAGCCCAATGCGCAAAATCCATCTGCAAGAGACTATAGAAAGTTTATTTAAAGGGAGGTCAATATAATTATGCCAAAATTTTGGGGCTAACTATATTTTTCTCAAATCTCACGGGAGGTGAGTGTAATTTACCCTAAATTATTAGACCTCTAAACTTTTTCTTTTATACTCATTCTCAGAAGTATGAAAGTAAACTGCTTATATCCCATCAAAATAACACAATAATTTTGGATTGCATGGCTGCCATGTATATGACCTTTTGACTTTTTGGATTTTTGTCTATTTTTTTTCTTTTTTATTTGTTTGTTCACAGAGAAGAGATAGAGAAACAAAAAGCTCATGAAAGATACATGAAATTTTGCAAGAACAAGGAAAGCGAAATGTGCAAGAAAAGATTTAGGTATGGCATTATTAATAATTCAATCTCATGTTAACCCTACTTGCATATTGGATTTTCTGCTTAGCTTATGTTGTGGTTTTGCATGTTATCTTTGTACACTGGCAGGAGCATCTTGATTTATTTTTAAATTAACTAATTAGTACACTTGTTTGAGATTTTAACATTGATGATTAATTGCTTTTATACATTTTACTTTTAGTATGCAGTTAACCCTACTGTTTGAGGTAAATTTTGTACATTTGGAGCTGTAGATATCTCATTGAAGTTTTGGTTGTACTTGAACAATTAGTCAGTGGTAGGTTGATTGATAGCTATCTACAAATGGGGATAAGGCTGTGTATATCTTGCTCTCTCCACACCTTGCTTTAGCTGAGGACCTAATATTTGCTACATCATAAGGATTTGCCCACTATGAGATACTAGTATTTGTGTTAGATTTTGAGAAGTCTAAAATTTCTTTTAGATGCTTGTGAGGTCAAGTTCCAAAAGAGTTTGACCATAGCTTGTTTAGCCTGGCATCTTGTGAGATTGTGAATCCTAAGATTTATAAGCCTAACATTTTGTGTTTGTGATGCTGGTGCTGATTGAAAAGGGTAAAAGTTTAAAGGTTGGCTCTACCACCTGATATATAGGAAATAGTTTTGTCAGGACCGTGGTTAGGAGACAAGGTACTGTAGGGGCTTGATATTGTGTTAAATGTTAGATGCCTCTGTTGATTGGTAGTTTGGGTGTTGGACACCTGTTGACTAGTCACCCGCTTCTCTTGATTGGAGTCTTGCTAAAAAGTTTTATGTTAGTTGCCCAGGAAATATACGAAAGTATAGGTGGTTGCACATTCTTCCTTGAGGAATTTGCAGTAGATTTTTATCAAGCTATTTATATTATTGTAGGAAATAGCTTGATAAAACTATTTGTATTATCAAGCTATTTGCAGTACAGTTTTATGAAGATATGTTTGGAATCATGGAGTTTCATAAATCAATAGAGAAACAGCACATATGCCTACTATATACCTTTCTTTTTCTATCCTTCTTGAACTTTTCCTATCCTTCTTTTAGTTGTTTGTTAAACTTTGTTAAGGTTTCATTTTTTTTCCCCATAACGTAGGCTTAGGCTTGCTATTGCTATTTCACTTTCTTCGGACACTTACCCAATTCATGACTAAATTTAGGAATGTAACATGAAAAAAAAATATATATATATATATATTGTTGATAAATGTAAAAAACACTGAACTTAATTCTTATTAACTGCAGGGGATCCCCAAAATTGAGCCCAACAGTGATCTTCAACATGTTGTTGAGATACACTTTTGTATGTAAAAATAGTTCTTCAAGTTAAAATTGAATTTCTATTGAAGTTGGGGTTTTTTTCACTAGACAGTTTGTTGAATTCTTTTTTAACGTCTAATTTTCTATTTTGAAGATCAAGACTCCTTAGCAAATTGAGAGAATGAGAGAAACTTGCCGAGTAAGTTCTTAGCACCCTCTCTTTCTCGAAAATGAAAAGGAAATTTTATAAGTTCCATTTGCATGAGGCAAACCTCTGTCTTATTATATGGTTTGTTCATGGCTTTTATCATTACCTTATCCAAAGTTGCCTTCTTTTGCTAATTTGTCTCTTTCAATTTGCAAGTGTATTTGCAGTAGTGTATAGGAAAGAATGAATTTGATGTGAACAGTAGACTAGGAAGGCTAATCAAGATTTGCATTGTGGATAGGAAAGAAGGAATTGACAATGATTGGTTGGCAATGGAGATAATGATTCATAATTTGTTATGATGGCATTTGAATTTAAGTCTAGTTTCTTTTTGATCACCTTTTAGCCGAGTATTTATGCATGTGTACATTCTCTTTGCTTCTCTTCCTAGAATACTCGTTGTTGTATGTTTTTAGAATGCTTTCTAATAGAGAATCAGCTAGACGCTCTAGGAAAAAAAAAAACAAGCCCATTTGACTGAGCTAGAAACATAGGTTTTATCCTTTATCTTGCCCCTTGGGACCTAGCATATAACACTCTGCACTTTCTCATCAAAGAATACAACACATGTATTTGCTGCATTAGATAGGCCAAGTGTCATGTACAGTAGTAACAAGAAATTACTCTACAACAATGTAAATTTGAAAGAGGTTAGTCATATGTGCCCTTTCAACTCTGCTGCTTTTCCGGACAAGTAAATTTGGCTCTCTCTCTTAATTTAAAGTTTTTGCCCCCTCATCATCGTCAATTGAAATGTTGGAACTTGATTTTGTTGTATTTTTGCTTAAACATACTTCTTGAATTGGAAAAGGAGAAATCTTTAATTGTTATTCTAGTCCATGCTTCTAAAGGTAATTCTATGCCACTTGTTTTCAAATTCATTTTTTGTTCCCCAAAGAAGGAAAAAATGGCTTCATCTTTAATTCTGCTGGCTGCTGCCATATACAGTGGATGCTACTTGTCGCTCATCTTCTGCTTGTTGTGGCGTGCATATTGCCAATCCATCTGATGAAGTTGCACCTATCGGAATGTAGGTGAAGTTGCACCTGTCGGGCATGCATGTTGAAGGGAAGGTAACAACTAGTATATTCTTTTTTTTAGACTAGAATGTGTATGCATGGTATATGTTTTCATTTGTATTATATGTTCATAGCCTATAATGAATTTGAATATTATATGAACGTTGAAAACTCGTGGTTAAGATATCTGTTAGACTTCTGGTTAACAAATTAGAATAATATAGTAGTCTTCATGCATAATGGAACTCTTGATCTTCCAGGAGCAAACTAATGCTACAATAGCTAGAAATTGGTGATGGAATGGAGGAACCTTTTCATAGGTTTAAGAGTTCTCATATTGCTATTGTGTACATTTTCTTTTTATAAAGCTAACTTTAAATTAGCCAACAAGTGAGTAGGTCTCATGTGCTATGCTTTCTTTTTTATTGTTGTTGTTATCATTATTATTTTATTTTATTTTTTGCATTTGAATGTGTACTAGCATAATTGGTGAAGGTTTCACTCAAAAAATCAGTTGATTTGCATTGATGGTAGTGAATATAGGGTCTGGTTTTATATTTTACATTGGTTAATAGGACACCATTTTATGCTAAATCAGGTGGTCAAATTTTTCCAAAATGGTTTTCTATTTATTTCAGAAGCTGGAAACCAACAGACTGTTGTTATACAGATAAAAGACGTCAAAAAATCCGTCGGTAATATATTTGTTCATAAGGGTTCTATCAAGGAGGGAAGTATAGAGGTTGGCGATGAAGTGGAAGCTGCGGTAGATGCAAAGCTGAGGCAACGAGCTAAGGTACTGGCTTAAATAATACAATTTACCACATTTACAGTATAATTAACTTGTCTGCACTTGTCTGCATATTTAATGATGCAAATTTCTACAGTTGTGTTTGTTAGATTATTTTTCTATCTCGAAACTCTATTTGACTTTTTGTGAACCTTGTTTGCTCTTTGGCAGGTTCATCACACTGCTACTCATTTGCTACAAGCTGCACTTAAAATCAAATAAACCCATGAAAGGTTGAGTTAGTGGGAGGGAGCTCCAATGGAGAACAACAAGTGTGGGTGTTGGGCAGTTTTCAGGAAGAGTGTTAGAAGTACTTGCAAGTCTTCTGCTTCCAAAGACACTCCCAACACTATTCCTAGAACCGGCCTTGTTTATGATGCAGGTAATCATATGTAATTATATATATGTATGTATACCTATGCAGATTCATTCACATATTGCAGGCATTTAGTGTTGCTCCGATTCTCAATTTTCTTTTGTTATTTTCAATTTTTACATGTTGGGTTTTTGCTAGTTGTTTGAACCAATAATTGATCCAATTCTTCTGGTGAGTACTCCATGTGTTTGTAGAAATGGTCAAAGCTATTTTCATTGTTCTGTTATGATATTTACTTCTTCTTTCTCCTTTTCCACTCTCTCTCTCTCTCTCTCTCTCTCTCTCTCTCTCTCTCTCTGATATCCCAACCAATCCAACAAAGCATTCTTGTTTCCCACTTTTGGCTTTGGATTTGCATTTTAAGTTGTTCAAAAGTATTTCAGAAAGGTTCTGTATTCTTGATATTTCAAAATAACAATAACCAAGAGATCCCAAAATGGTTTCTACTAACCAAGATTAGCAACCTGAGTTCTACCCACCAGGGCTACAATTATTTTTCTTCAATCTTTGTAAAAAATTGGGACAATCTGAGATGCATAGCTCACTTTCTCTTAATATTGTCAATTGCTTTGACCCTTTGGAGAAAAAATATTTCATCTGTAGTTCGATGCTCTCCCCAAATTTTACTCAATCTTTTTTTGGCTACATTTATTCACTTAATTGGCTTCCTAAGAAAATGTAACAACTGTGCAATGAGTTTTTCTATTTTCCCTTTCCTTCTTGTAGGCGGGTTTGAGTCACAGAAACACTTAGGCTACATAAATCGCCCCCACAGACTCAGCTTTAGCAAGAGCCTTGTGCCTTGAGTTACTTTTTTTCTTTTGACATATGTAACTTTATGCAATGGACATTTTTGTCGAAATTCGACAAATTCAATTGCACTTGTTTCTTAAATTATTTGTTAATTTTCCAACTTATAATAAGTGAGTGTGACCCTCGGTTTCTTTAAATCCAAATCTTGAGACATGATACCTAAATGCTAGTAATCGGAAGATGTGTGCTCCCAATGAAGCTCAAAACTCAATCGATAATACCGATCCTCTGCCATTAGAAAGCAAAGATCCTTGCGGCTACTCCAATTTACTTTCCAGAACTAAAGTCGCAGAACGGAAACTTGAGACCGATAGTATTCTTGGGGAGGCGGGTTTGGGTATATCTTCAAAGGATGGATAGAGGAAAATGGAACGATGCCGACAAAAGCTGGATCGGGGATGTGATGGCGGGGAAGAGTTTAAAGCCAGACAGCCTTCAGGGCCATAGAGAATGGGTGGTTAGTAGGTTATCTGCTTTGGGTTAGTAGATTGATTGTTCAGAAGATGTTGTGTGTGAGAAGCAAAAAATTGATGGGAGGTAACTAAATTGTACTTTTTTATTGTATACAGGCTGAAGTGGACTTCCTTGGGCAGCTTCACCATCCTAATCTTGTTAAACTTGTCGGGTACTGTATTGAAAATGATCAGCGGTTGCTTGTTTATGAATTTATGACCCGTGGAAGCCTCGAAAACCATCTTTTCAGAAGTGAGTGTGGAAATTCTCTTGATTAAATTCCTATATATGCTTTATTTTCATGATTATTACCTTTAGCAAATTGGTAATCTGACATCATTGTTCATTTGACATCTGCATTTGTTTTTGCTGATATCTTGTGAATTTTTTTTTTTTTTTTTTTAATTTGTTGCCATCCCCCCTTGTAGCGGTACTAATACACTTAGTGTGGTTAATTTTATCAATGCATCAAATACCCAAAATGTGGGTAGTTTTCCTAATGTCTGGACTCAATTTTTTAACATGAGCTAAAACTTTATTCTGCAGACTGAAGGATAGATGCAACCAATTTGAAATTTCTTAATCCCGTAAGAATTTGAGGTTATAAAAAAAAGACATTAAAACCCATGAAAATAATTGTATTTGATATCAAAGGACATTGATTTTAGTTAGTGGTGAACTTACTACAACAATTTGAATTCCAAACCACCTTATTATTATCTGTCTAATCTTATACCCTGTTTCTTAAACAAAAGCTGATGCTGGTAAAATTCTTGAAGGGACAATACCTCTCCCTTGGTCCAATAGGATCAAAATTGCACTTGGTGCAACTAAAGGGTTAGCATTCCTCCATAGCGGCCCTGAACCTGTCATTTATAGAGATTTCAAGACGTCTAACATTTTGCTTGATTCGGTATGTGGTTAAAGATTGATCTACTGAAACCGCTATTAACGAATATATCAAGTCTTTTGCTTTACTGAAACTACTATTGAAAAGGATTTTTTTCACAGGAGTATAATGCAAAGCTTTCAGATTTTGGTCTGGCAAAAGCCGGGCCCCAAGGAGACAAAACGCATGTTTCTACAAGGGTTGTTGGAACATATGGCTATGCTGCTCGAGAATATGTAATGACAGATACAAAGTCATACCTATTTTAGATAGCTTGAGCTAATTGATTCCTGAGATGGATCTTTTGTAACAAATCTACTTTATGTCAGAACAAGATTATATTTGAGTAGAAAAATACAATAGGATCAACAAGGGTGCAAATCATCTGTTGAAAATGTGCATTTAAGGTTTTAATAGCAGTATTGGGAGATGAATCGGTATTGATCGCCGTCTAGCTATATTAAGAGTATTGAGTGAAACAAAACAACAATCAAATGACGTGGTTTTAATTTTAATTTAATTTAATTTTTTTTTTAAATGATTTATACCATTCTAACATATCTTGACCATACTAGAATCTTATTTTTGTAGGTATTGTTGTATAACTGTATCTATATTTTATCTGTATCCATGCTTCATAGGTTATGTTACTTTAGTATTATTGAAAAGTGGTTGTTGCATGCTTGACTTGTAATTTTCTTGTGTATGATGTCAAAAGTTCTTAAAAATAAATGTTGGACAGTTTGGGCTGTGCTAAGAGGGTTACTTTTGTGCCATGATGCTGTGTTGCGTTGAATCTGGTGCTGATTGGCTCTGTTCTGTGTGCTCTGCCTCTGATGCAGCTTTTGATTGATGCGATCTGTTTGTCCTGATTACTGATTTGGTTGAGTTGTTTTGTTGTTGGTTTTGTTTGATTTGTTTTCTGACTGCTCTGGTAAATGAGGTAAACTGCTGCGACAATTCTGATTTGGTTATATGATTTTGTTTGGGTTGCTGAGTTGAAATGGTTTTCTGAACTGGTGATGATCTGTGTTGAATTTGTTTGCTGATTGCTATACTAATCTGCTATTCTTCTGGCGTCTTTGTTCTTTGAGATCTTTGTGGTGATCTTCTTTGTGATGGTGTTTGTTACGATGAGGTGCTGCTGTGTTGTTGGATGTTTGCTGGTGTTGTTGATGTTTGGAAGGGTGCAGGACTTTTGTCCAATCTGTAATAGATCAGGTTTTCATTAATGGGGGTTGTCATTAGGTGTTTTGGCTGGAAGGGTATGGAGGGGGTATTTTGTGTGATTTCATATCAATGTTATTAGTTTGTTATAGTGGTGCCTGAGGGATACCTCTTATAAATCTGTAAATCTTTTAAAAAATTATAAATGAGTTTCAATTATTTTTGTTGCTGCAAATTTGTCGTCGTTAAAAAGTAAAGCTTTCTCGACAAACAATTTATCGGTAAATGTGTAGCCAAAAGTTTATTTTTGTCCACTCATATTGTGTTGTTAAAAGTGTATTTTTTGCCAATGTCAATTTGTCGTTGCCAAAACTAAAGCTTTATCGACAACCAAATCATTGGCAAATGGCAGCATTTACCGACGTAAATGTGTCGCTAAAAGTTACTTTTGCCCACTCATTTTGTGTTGGTAGAAGTGTATTTTTTGCCAATGCCAATTTGTCGTTGCCAAAAGTAAAGCTTTATCGACAAACAAATCGTCGGCAAATGGCAACATTTACCGACGTAAATGTGTCGCCAAAAGTTTACTTTTGCCGACGCATATGTTGTTGCTAAAAGTATATTTTTTGCCCATGCAAATTTGTGTCGCGAAAAGTGCCACACAATCATCATATTTGAATGACTTTTACCAACGCAAGGTAAATTGCCGACGATGGATGGAGGCTTTTAGCGACGACTATGTTCATCGCTAAAGGCATTACTTTTACCAACGCAATGATAATTTCGTCAACAAAAACTTTTACCAACTCACTTTTGCCTACGGGTTGCCAACGTAGCTTTGTGTGTCGGCAAAACTCTTTGCCAACGAATTTTTCCTTTTAACAACATATTTTGTTGCGTTGCGAAAAATGCAATTTCTTGTAGTGCAACTTGCTTTAGTCCATTTGAAAAATAAATCCATCAAATGATTAACATTTTCACCTCATCAAATTATGTAATGACAAATGCCAAATAAAGACATTAAAATCTTACCAAGAAACCCAAGAGAGAGAAGCAAAGCAATGAAAGCGAATGGCAATCCTACCAAGAAACCCAATGGCCTGTAATCTGCCATTTAAATTTATCTCTCTCTCTCTCTCTCTCTCTCTCTCTCTCTCTCTTCCCTTTCTTTTTGTTTGTTTGATTCTCTTCTCTCTACTCCTACAAATTTTGTTACATTGAAGGAGAGCCTTCCACTGCGGAACAAAGAAAAAATTCAAAAAATAAAATAAAAATAAAAAACTCAATGATTAGAGAGAGGGAGGGAAGAAAAGATGTCAAAACCATTTCCTCTTATTGTGGAAGATAACATATAAATTAAGGTAAAAAAATTAATGTGATAGTAATATTATCTCATCATTAACACGTAAAAATTAAGATAAATAAATTTTTTCTAAAAACAAATAACATAAACAAGTAAATTTTTCTATTGCATTACTGACCTGAATTTTCAGTTCCTGTAAAACCTGGCACCTTCAAAATTCTATCTTTGTAGCTGAAAGCATATGGGTTTTAAGTGAATATATTCGTGTTCATATTTTCAACAAGTCTTATACTTTGGTTTACAAATACCATCAGGAAGATTTCATTAATTACCTGTGCTTGAACTCACTTCACATTGTGAACTTTCACAAGTATCAACTTTGTCATGATTGATATAAACCTTAAAACCTGCCAAGAGAAACTTAGCATGAAGGAAACCATATGAAACCATAGTAAAAATAACCATTCAAAGTCCTATATGACAAGAACAGGCAAGTTAATTCGTTATGTTTTGATATGGAGGAATAAAATAAAATAAACCAATTTCATTGGCAATAAATGTCATAAGCACATGAACATAATAAGTTTTCTCTTATAGGCATATTGTCAAACACAATGTGTGCAAGGTATACATATTAATAAACACCGATTTAACACAAACGTACAAATCCAATACCAACATCTGCAAACAAAAGAAATTGAAAAACATGATCCTAAGTAAGAAACAAGTATTCATAGTGCTCTCCAAGTGATTGTAGAATGTCACTCACCTTGACAATCAATGTTGTAGCACCGAACATGTTTGGAGTGTCTACCCCATTGAGATAAGCTTTGATTTCTGGGATACCAGGTCCACCAAGATGGGTGTGAAACACACACACGTAATAAAGAAGAACCATGGTCAGAATAAAATTAACACCAGTAAAAAATATAAATCCCATCAGGTACCTGCATACACCAAGATGATTGCCAAAGCATTTCTCAATTCCCAGCTCTAGCCAAGGTAAACATTTTTTTTTTTTTTTTTTTGGGTGAAGGATATTTGAGAATTATCTGTTAGCTGAAAATATTTCAAATGAGTTTCCTAATTTAGTGCAAGGATATAACAATACCTTTCTTCTTCTATGTAGCAAACCATGGAGAGATGCTTGTACCCTGCAATATTCTCGACTGCAAGATTGATGAACGTGGCAATTATGCTAGTTAGAAGCCCAACAAGGAAAGCTAGCGTCCATTTTAAGAAAATATACTACAATACTTGGACTTTTGATTTGCTTCTCCAGTCATGCTTGAAGAGATCATTCTCATTGATCCTATATAAAAAGAATTTGCTGCATAAAGAAAAATGTGAAGAAGAAAAAGGAACATTAGTACGATGCTTTTACTCATAGTCCAAGCTGTCAATATGAGAGACCTCTTCATGAGTTGTAATAAAGGATTAGCATGGGTGAGTTGTAATGGATAAGCTCTGGAAAATAGGCAAGTAACAGGAGCACCGGTCGGTCTTGGAAATTTCTAGGAAAAGTGAAATTTGTCTTCTTCTTCTATTATGTATGTGGATGATTTGAAGCCCACGTGTCTAGCCCAAAATCTGCAAGGAAAGAGTTAGAAACCAAGCAAACAAGAGCGTTATATCACTGGAGGCGGCAGCGTTATACCACTCTTACACACTTTTTATATATGTTATAGATATATATCAACATAAATTACATATATAAAGCAGAAAAGGAAGATGAAAACATACTTTTAACCATGATCTTGCTTGCGAGAGGGAAATTGAAGAGTGAGGAGGAGGCATGAAGCCTTAAAGATTTGGGTTTAGTTTGAAATTTAAGAGATGTGACAATATTGGGGTGGGGAGTTACAGAGGAACCGAACCAAACTCCTGTATGTGTAGAGAGTAACATTGTGGACGCCTTGAAGCTCTACTCATGATACACTATTAGGAGCTTTTAGATACTCATACTTTTTCAAGCATATATATATAGGTCATTAACAAATAAATTCATATCAATTCCATAAATAGATTATAATCAGCAGGTAGCTTTGGTAACTAGTATCCATGTTAAGCTAGATTACCTCTCCTGCAGCATGGTCAATCAGAAAAACCTTGGTCAGCATCTTCAGTGGATGTTGCAGAAGTTTCACATATCATAAGTGCTGATTCAGCAAGCTCTTCATCAGATAGATTGGTAGTATGCACGCCTCACAGCAACGTTGCAGTAGCAGCAGCCAGCAGAATTAAAGATGAAGAACATCTAAGCAACAATGTAATCACTATTGTAGTGTGTTACCGAGTAGAAGCAGTAAAGATGAAGCCATATTTTCTTTCTTTTGGTAACAAAAATTGAATTTCAACACAATCACTATTATTGTAGTCAAACAATAATTCTATATTTAGAATTTAGTATGTTCAAATTTGTAAATCTACACTTACAAGGATAGATGCTTTTGATTTTATTAAAATCAAAACTTTACACACAACAACAAATGAATAGCATTAAGTAATTAAATATGCACAATAATTTAATAATCAAAGATGGATAGCTATTAAGTGTTAAAGTAGACTTGAATAAATGAGAAGTCAAAAACTGAAACTAGAAAATAGATTTAATTTGCATATGTAGCATTTTACGTTGTGGAAGGAAAGGGAGTTCAAAATAATATTAAAAGGACAAAAGCTTAAAACACTGATTAGATATTATAATATTCTATAAAGTAGCATGAATTGTGAATATAGATTGAAAAACATGTAAATATTCTTGGGCCCCATGAAACCATGATAAATGAAGTATCTAGCAAGAAATATGAACCTGTAATGGCATAGGAGTGATGATAACTAGAAGAAACTTTAATAATTTCCTTGGAAAGTCTAGAAACTTTGAGGGGCTCCTGCATTAATAATACAACCAAATTACATGGTCAATTCAAAAGGAACACCATTGGAAACATTACAAATAACAATCTAAACAATCACATCTCTTTTTCCTTTTATTGGTACTAAAATAGTCGAAGAAGATAGTGAGTGAAGTTAACCAAAATAAACAGAAGTAGAAAAATAATATGTAGTTTGAGTGGGGAATTTATGCAAACATGTGTGAAGCATTGTAAAAAAACACAACCAAAACTGTGCCATCATCAAATAACATGACCCTCTTCATAAATATGCCTTATTTTAACCCATAACAATGCACAATGAAAAAGGGTTTAATTTTACCAACATCAGCCAAGCAATCACACACAACCATATAAATCATGTCAGAAAGCCCTACCTAGAAGATAACATACATACTCTTAACAAACATTTTATCATCTTGTAATTCATACCCTAAGGCTACTCATCATACCCATGCTTCCATCCATTGTGGTCCTTCAGCACCATCCAGGGCACATCCTGCAAGGGTACCATCAATCAGAAACTACTTTACTGCACAATCATCCAATAGCTGGTTGCTACCTGTATTCACAAGAAATGCCCTTGCATAGATCAAGGCACTCCCCTGTAAGTGCAAATTATAGGAATCCCAGTATTTTTCTTTATAAAATAAATGTACCAAACGGAAGAAGCACTGGAAAGTACCAGGCTTTATATGCTGCAAACAATCTGCATTAATAATTTGAATTGTTTCGTTTGTCAAAGCATAGTGAAGAGAAATAAGGTCACTTGCAGCAAGTAAATCATTAAGGGTATCCATTCTTTGGGCAGGAGGGAACATCATTGAGGATCTACTCAACTTTCCTTTTCCCTGCATGAATGTAATTAAGGAAAAAATTAATTAGATGACACATTTCATTTTCCCTGTGTAACATAATTAAGGGTAATTAATTAGATTAAGTCATATATATTAGAGGACAAATATCCAATACATGACAGGAACATCAAATTCAAAAAGCCAAAAAGAAGCACATCTAGTTCTCAAATAACATATATTTAATGCCTTTGGTGATACATATAAACAAAACTTAATGTACTAACAACACTTCACTGAAAAAGATTACTAGCACTTGAGATTCTTCCCAACTTGTTGCTTTTACAAAAAAACCTCTAAGATTTCCAAAGATCAATAGACTAGATGCTCTCAAATGACAACTCTAATCAATTTAGTCACATATAACTATTTCTTAGTTCCAAGACAATAGATTGAACAACTCTAATACCTAACTAGGCCTGTCTCTTGTTGGGAATTTTATAGAGCTTTAATTTAAGTTTCGAAGTCAAGCTATTTCAGAAAACTACAGAATGAAATCTCATTGAATTTTCTTATTTCCTTTTCTCAGCAACAAAACAAAAAATGAACTACAACAGAGAAAGAAGAAGAAGAAGAAGAAAAAAAAAAAAAAAAAACGCAGCAAATCAAAGCTATAAAAAAGTGATTAATCAACTTACTCTCTCAATCACTACAGATCCCGGACTAGAACCCCCGCAAAATCCAACGAAACAAACAGTTGAACATAAAAAAAATATATATAATTTAACAACACATCAAATTGAACATGAATTCTGAAAAAATAAAGAAGGAACAGATTGCATCAATCAATAAAAACTGATACAGAGAAAAATTCAAAAAATAAATAAATAAATAAAGCCAGAAATTGATTAGAGAACAGGGGCTAAAATTCAAAAGAAGAAATTGCAGAGAGTACCTTCAAGATTCATGTCAGTCATATTACTGTGAGAGAGAGATAGGGAGAGCGAAGAGACCGATCAGTGTTTATGAAGGGGCTAGGGCAAATATAAGGAAAATGGGGAAAAAATATAAATGTTAGGGTTTACCGAGAGAGAGAAATAGGAGCATATACATACCAGTTATTATGGAGCGGCTAGTGACGACAAGAAGCCATGCTCACCGGTAGTGGTAACGGAATGAGAGAGGAGATGAGTTGCGCGAAGGTGGGGAGAACTAAGAAAGGTGATGAATCTCACGCAGAAAGTCAGTAGAGTTGGCTATGAAAAACAATTCAACGCAATTTTTAGGTTTTTTTTTTTTTTTTTTTTTGAAAAAATTAAAATTAATTTGAGAGCAATAAAAATCAAAACCATATTTTTAAAATTTTAAAAATTATTTATGACCTAAAATATAAAATTATACAAAAATAATAAGTATTTTTTATTTTTTCACCCAATTGTTTTCTGTTTTTTAGAAAAAGAAAATTGAAACTAGTTTCTGAAAATAAAACCCAACATATTGAAATTGATAATTTAACCACATTCTTTGAAAAAAGTTTAAATTATCTCCAATTAGTCATCTCAACTTAAAAGTGTGTTTGGGTTTAATAGGTTCATTTTGTGATCTAATTCAATAGTCACTTTAATTTTACAATTCAGTAACTAGAATATTTAAAACTCTTTGAAAAGTTATAATAAAAACACAACCACTAAATTACTTTATTTCACTAGCAAAACTTTTACCGATGAATAGTGTTATCGTCGCTAAATGGTTAACTCTTTGCCCACGCCAATTTGTTGTCGCCAGAAGTAAGCATACTAATAGCAACGCTCATTGTGTTGCTAAAATATAAGTCCCGTAGCTAAAAGTTTTGAAATTTTGGCGCCAACTAAAAATTTTGGCGCTTAGTGAATGTTATGCTTTTTTAGCTACGGTAGCAAATTGCGTCGGTAAAGGTAAACTTTTACCAACGAAATTAATCACTGTGTCGCCAAAAATATACTTTTGGCGATGAAAAATTGACGTCGTCGCCAAAAGTAGTTGCCAAAAGTGCAATTTCTTGTAGTGATTCTTATATTATTTTATATAATCGCAACTTAGAGAAGGAAAAACTTGCATAACAATGATACTCTCGAGGAACCTCTAAATTTAGATTTACTACTTAAATTACTTTTTCAATTATTGATCAGTAAGTTCTTTTATGTTTTAATATCATATTACTGATGATTAATCACTTCATACAATGAGATGTATTTATCATTTGGATGTTTTGATTATTTTTTTCTTTTTGAATTTAGATGTTGTTATGTGATTCTTTTTTTGTTAGTCATTGTTGAATTTATTTTATATAGTTGATATTTTAATTTAATTAAGAATTTTTATTTACAATCTTATAATTTAATATATATATATATATCAAATAAAATTATTATATGATAATCCAACTACAATATTTTTGTATTTAATTGTTTAATAAATGATATATAATTTCTATTTTTACATATTTTTATTTTTCAAATGAATATAAAAGAAAATTAAATAGTTAGAATTACTTTTAATTTTATGTTACTAATTCTTCTTATAATTTGAGTATTATTTTTCATATAAAAAAATGAATATTTATTTTACTGTTTTATAATTTAATATATATCATACAAATTATTATATGATAATTACACTTTTACAATACGATATAACTAAAATTATCAAAATATATAAATAATTTAACTAAAATTAATATATATATATATAAGTATTCAAGTAAAATTTTTATAGAACGATAGTGCCAAAATTATCAAAATAAATAATTAAAGTCATACTTTAATTTTAAATGAAAATGAAAATTAATCTTTCATAACACATATTATACAGGCTAACTACTAATTTATACAATATATTACTAATTTATAAATAATTTTTATATATCACTTTAATATTGTTGTTACATTGGATTTTTATTCAATTATAGCGAATTGTGTGGTGGCGCTGCCTCACAATCGCACATGGATATGTAAGGCTCTATTTGGTGGAACTCTGGAACGTTAGTTCCAGAACTTGATTTGAACATAGCGTTTGTTTATGATTTTCAAAAATTAATTTCACACTCATTTTTGAAAACGCGATCGAAGGCGGAAAAATTTGAGCTAACTAGTCGTCCCACCGGATGTCCCACGGGTCGTTCGGCCGGTTGACCGGAACAGTGGAATTTTTTTTTCTTTTTTATTTATGTTTTTGCAATTGACACATGTTAATTTTTATATATTCAATAAAAAATATTTTCTGAATTTTTTAAAATTTTGTATGAGCTTTAATAGAATTTTGAGTTGTGTATTTGGTTATGAGTTGTAAGTTTTTGTATCAAATATCATATGTCATATTAAAAATTCCCCACTCAATTTAAAACTCATTTCAAAACTCATTCACCAAACAAATTTTCTACTCTCAAATCATAATTCCAAAACTCACAAACTCAACGTACAACTCTATTCTCAAATCATATTTACAAAACTCTACCAAACGCAACCTAATTTTTTTTTTTTTTTTGACTTTTTAAATTTTTTTACATAGAAAAATCATAGAAAAATCACCCAAAAGTTAAAAAAGCTAAAAAGGTAATTTTTTACCAACTTCTCAGAACACCACATAAATCCCACACACACTACACTCTCGCTGTCTATGTATCTATAAGGGTGTGTATGATTAGACGGACTAGATAAGGTAGAATTAAAATCTATCAGATTTGAATCCTAAGACTGTGAATTTCCGAACTACTTGGTTGGATTGGATGTGTATCCCGTATTTGTTTTCTCATAGAATTAGATGTTTGGAAATAACTATTTTTAGTGAATCTAATATTTGGTTAGACGGATTGGATATGGATAAGGATAAGGATAAACGAGCAAAACACTATTTATCATTTTTTAATTGGTGCATAGAAAAATGGATTTCTAGCAGGGTGTAGACCAATAATAGGACTAGATGGTTGTCATTTGAAAGGGATTTTTGGAGGGCAGCAACTCAGTGCTATTGGCAGAGATGGAAATGATAACATGTATCCTATTGCAGTGACTTTGGTTGAGATAAAATGTAAAGCCTCTTGGTCTTGGTTTCTTCAGGAATTGATGAGTGGTATTGGGAGTGTTAAGGAGATGGGGTGGACATTTATATCAGATAGACAGAAGGGGTTAGTTGAAACTTTTGCAGAGTTATACCCTACTGCAGATCATAGATACTGCTTGAGACATATGCATGGTAACTTCAAGACAAAATACAGTGGTTGTGTGTTGAAAGACCTCTTTTGGAAAGCTGCATAAACTGGAAATGTGCATGAATTCAATTATTGGATGAAGATGATTGAAGAAGCTGATCCCAAGACTGGAAATAGGAAGACAGTTGTGGAGTGGTTGAGGGAGACTGACCTTGCTTTGTGGTCAAGGTCATATTTTTCTCCAAGGAGCAAGTGTGACATCATTGTGAACAATCTAAGTGAGTCATTCAATTCTTACATTCTAGAAGCTAGAGAGCTACCAATAATCTCCATGTTTGAATGGATCAGAAGGAAATTGATGCAGAGGATTCAAGTTAAAAAGGCTGGAATGGCAAAATATAGTGGTGAAATTTGTCCCAATATTCATGACAAACTTGAGAAGTTGCAGGTGGAATCAAGGAACTACTTTGCAACCTGGTGTGGACAATTGGAATTTGAGGTTGATCATTTTCAGATGAGGTACATAGTGGACCTAAGTACTAAGACATGCAGTTGCAAGAGATGAGATTTGTCTGGTTTGCCTTGTAGTCATGCCATCAGTGCAATTCAAATCAATCATGAGCAGCCAGAAGCCTATGTGCATGAGTATTACAACAAGTCTAGGTACTTGGATACTTATGCATTCATGATACACCCAATTCTAGACATGCATGAGTATAAGGAAGGTGGCCAGAAATTGAATACACCAGAAGCAAAGAAATTAGCAGGAAGACCAAAGAAGTTAAGAAATAGACAAGCAGATGAGCCAAGAAATCCACACAAGGCATCAAGGAAGAACATCAATGTCATATGTGCTAAGTGTCTGCAAAAGGGGCACAATCAGAGGTCATGCAAGAACAAGCTGCATCCTAAGTCCAAATTGCTGAAGGTTTGTGTATACTTATGCATTCATTTATTGTACACATGTTATTATTTGTTTGTTGTATACTTAATTTATTGTATACTTCATTTGTTTGTTGCAGCAGAGATGTACTACTGGGCAATCATCTCAACCTGCATCAACTCCTACTCCTGCTCCGACTCCTACTCCTACTCCATCAACAAACATTTCATCAAATGAGGTAACTAACTTTTAATGTTGACTTATAACTTCAAGTAGGAATCTAACTGGAATGTTTTTTTGCCTCAGATGTCCAGTAACATCGAAACTAGAAGAGGAGGCCAAGCAGCACCTCAGCCACCAATGAGTATTGCTTCTATTGGACTAAAAATGAGGAGTACTAGGTCATCCACTCAGGTAACTCACTTGTTTATATAACCAACTTTTTAATTTTGTAACTTTTCAGTTTGTTAATTGAAAATGTTGTTGCAGCCCACAAAATTACCAACCCATGGTAGAAAGGCATCAAGTGGTCTTAGCAAAGGATCTGAAATCACAGTTGGTGGGAGGGGTAGTGGTAGAGGACCAATTAATGCATCTGCATCTGGAGTCAATGTTGGAAGAACTAGAGTGAATCCTCGAGTGAATGATAATGTCAGAGGGCATGCTATTTCAGTAACTTCTGTACTAGAGACAATCAAAGCAAGGAGACTACACAAAGAACTGGCAACTGGGTCAAAGTAGAGTATGCTTATAGTTATGGTTTTTGTGATGAAACAATACTTGTAGTTATGGTTTCTGTATATAGAGTTATGTTTTGTATTTAGAGTTATGGTTTTTGTATTTAAGTTATGCTTTGTATTTAGAGTTATGGTTTTTGAGAATGGTTTTTAAATGCAGCATACTTCTGTAAATGGATTGGTATTGAATAGCATTGTCAGCATACTTCTGTAAATAGATTGGTATTGAATAGCATTGTCAGCATACTTCTGTAAATGGATTGGTATTGAATAGCATTGTGAATCTCAGTTTTTTTTTTTTTTGGTATTGATTAGCATTGTTTGTATTGGAAATGTTGGTTGTATATTTTGCATTGGAATGCAGTAAAAGAAATTAAGCTCAGCAGGGTTGAATAGCATTTTCGGCATACTTTTGTTTGTTGATTTTTTTCCAATTCAACTGAGCAGGGTTGATTTTTTCCCAATTAACCTCAGCAGGGTTAATTTTTTTCCAATTAAGAATTTGTGATAATTTTTTTCCACTAAAACAAATTATGAATTTGTTGGAATAATTTTCAATGTTGCAGTAAAAAAATTCATACAAAAATCATGTTGCAGTAAAAAAAAATTGAATTTATTTTCATGTTGCAGTAAAAAAATTCATACAAAAATCACAAGTTTCATAAACATAATTTCGTTTCATTCAAACATACATCAAGTATAAAAAGCACCTTACAAATTCTTACAAATTCATTTCATACTGAACATTAACATGGTGGAAATGAAACACACAAGCAAAACCACCATCGATGTCTTAATCATCATGGTCAGTGCCTCAATCTTCATCTCCAGCTTCATCAGTCTTCCATTAAACTGTACACCTTCCTCAACTCTTGGCTTCTCATTATTAATCTCATCTCTTGCATAGATGGGAGCATATCTGTAACGACCCCGGTTCGTAAATAACTACTAATTCGTAATTAAGAATGCTAACTAAGTGTTTAGAGTGGAATTATGTGTTATTATTAATTGCGATATGTGCTTTGTAGTATTTTGTGCATATCTATCTGATTTGAAAATTATTTGTCATGATTTCTACTTTAAATCTGAAATTGTTAGCCTAAATGCTTTCAGAAACCGAATTTGAGTTCATGGATTAACTAACTAGAATATTTGGAACCATATGAGAAGTTTTGTTAAAATTTGATTTAGTTCAGTAAAATTGCATGTGATTAAATTGAGCCTTAATTGGAACTATTTTGGATTAATTGAGTCATGTGCTAACCTTGATTAATTAAGGTTACTTATGTTTAATTAAGACGATGCATGATTTATGCCTAATCTACTCCTATTCATGATCCAAGATGTGATTAAGTGTATTATGTGCTGAGGCATTTTGTAATGTTGGGTGTAGAGGATTAAAATCCTTTAGTGGGTATGTGCTAAGAAATCTGTGTGGGTGTATTAAGAAATCTGAGTTGGGCATTTTGTGTTGAGTGTAGGGGATTAAAACTCTTGTATGTGTGTGTTAGAGTTTTGCATGTGTGTGCACATGTATTGTGCTCAAGAAGTGAGTGTGTGTTGTGTATATTCAGCTGAGTGAGGGAGTGTTTGTATCATTCCTTTGCTTTGGTTTTTTGTGTTGAGATAGTTCAAGCTTAAGAGAGAGAAAGAGAGAGAGAGAGAGAGAGAGAGAGAGAGATAGAGAGAGTTTGAAGAAGAAGAAGAAGAAAACTAGGAAAATTCATCTCACATTTCTAAAATTAAAGCCTTGGGTAAGGATTTTATGTCTAATTTTTGTAGTTATTCCTCCATGCATCATGATTTCATCAAGTTTTAAGCTACTTTCATGAGAGTGCAAGAAATGGGTCTTTGAACATGTAGATTACTTTCATGTGTATTCGTGGTAGATCATCTTTGATTTTATCATTTTGAGTTTGAGTTTTTAAGTCCTTGCATGCATGTGAGTTTAAATTATGTCCATTGTTTCATAAATTTATGGGTTTGTTGATCACCAGTTGCATGTTATGAAAAACTATAAAAAGAGTTGAAAAATCTTGCATGAAGGAGTTTTGATTCAAATCTTTCAAGAATTGATGAGTTTTTGAATAAAAGATATTTTAAGGGTTATGTATTGAAGTTTTCTAAAGCTATTTTATGTGTTTGATCAAATCATGCAAGACCCCAAGTTTTGAAAGTTGTTTGGAAACCATTTTTGTTAAGCTTGGTGCCTAGAAATTCACAGCTGGCTCGAGCGAAGAAGTGGTGGCTCGAGCCAACATTATGAGCTCCCAGTATTTTGAACTCTGTAAAAACTGGCTCAAGCGAAGAAGTGGTGGCTTGAGCGAGCTCAGTTTTTGCCTTCAGCTGGCTTTAGCCACGAAAAGCTGGCTCTAGCTACCAGCTTATTTTCAGCATGTTTTCAAAAAATGTTTTAAGTACATATCTTCACTCCCATTTCTTTTCGGGCATTCTTAGGCATTATTTATGAGCCATTAAGGATTAATAAGCTAAGAAACAACATACATAAGTGAATTAGAAATTATGTGTTGAATCCGAATATGTGGTTCTATATGAACAAGCTATGTGTCATGGAATGAATAGGAAGTTAAAGTAAGAAAGCTAAGCCATGTATGGCCACATGAATGAGTAATAATAAGACATATTTTGTGCTATGTACATTTATGTTTGTAGGTCAAGACTCGAAGACTGACCAACTGTTTCTGGAAGCCCACTATGAGCAACGTTATTGTAAAGATATGTTCATATGAATTATGTTCCAAATGTAATTTGATAAGTTATGATTTCTAAAATGATATTTGTTTACGTAAACGAATGTCCTATGTTGAAATCTATTATGGCATCCATAGATAGTCCCAAGTCATGGGGGACGGCATGTTAATGCGGGTCCATGACATATATATGATTACGAGATCTTGTTAGCCACTTCATTGTGGTGATATGTGTTTAATCGGTATCCGGAACCGATTACTCTAGTCGGAAGACGATATGTGATGTGTTCTATGGAATGTACCATTATTATGTTCGGATATGAGGATGATTATGTTATGATCTGTTTTATGATTATGAAATATTCGGAATTCGTTCATTAACCTCTTTACATTGATATTATTCACTGGGTTTTAGCTCACTGTGTGTATATATATGTATAGGTGGGCATTCTAGAGATCAGACTTGAAGATTTTTGTCTGTATCTGTGTTCTTTTGTCAGCCAACCATTGTGCCTCACGTGGAGGTTCCGGAAGTGTCACATGTTATAGATCTAGTTGTTTCTGTATATGAGACTTATTTTTTTTTTTGTTGGTTGTACTTAAGATGTTATAGTTAAGTGTGAGTATAATGTGAAAATGATTTTTGGTTATGTATATCAAGTTTTAAAATCTCTGTTTCATATAAGTCAGCACAGTTCATTGGACAATTATATTTATGTATTTGCTTCCGCTAACCCCTTATTTTTGTTTATCCGTTCAGAGGCCTTTGGTAATCCAAGGATTACTGGCCGGTTGCGATGCTAAACCTATAGGGGCGGGTTTGGGTCGTGACAATATCCAACTAGGTTGCACCAAGCCCAGAAATCATAACCCCCCAAACTCGCATTTTCACAAACATAGTACAACCTACCTTTTGAAGGTTTCTTAGACTCCACAATTCTAATGGTTGTTTTTCTCCCACAACGACATTTCTTGCTCATGAACCTCAACATTTGTCCTTTTCCACCTCCAATGCTTGAAGATGACATTTTTTCTGGGGAGGTTAACTGCAACTCAACATATAAAGCAACGAAGCAATATAAAAAGTAAGGTAAGCTTTTATGTTTAACCCTAGGGGCATTTTCGTCTTTTCATTGCGAGGGAACATCATCAGTTCATGCCCACTCGCACCATTTTCGCATGCACTACACAGCCGGTTAGAAAACACGGAAAAACTAACGGTGCACATTACTCTATCAACCACATGGAGGTTATGTGGTTATATTTGAAAGGAGAGGGGTAATCCGCACATGGTCTAAACCATAAGAGGGAAAAGTGAAATTTGCCCTCAAATAAATAAAGCAACGATAAAAAGTTAAATAAAATTATTTTACTTTTAAATTGAGACATTTAAATTTTGTTAAATTTTACTAAATATAATACATAATTAAATAGTAAATGGTCAAAATAGTTATTTCACCACCTAATCACATGGAATTGTTATCTCATGAAAATTGTCCCACAACCCTTCCCGGACAGTGTAATCTCACATATGGGGATAAGAAGTCCGGTCGAACTCCATGTCCGGTGGATTAAAAAAAAAAACAAACGCCGGATAAAAGGCTTTCAATAAATTACAATCCAAATAGTGTTTAGTCCCCTTGATCCCTTAAATCAAACGCACCATAAGAGTAATGCTATATTTCGGTCTTGTTAGAAATTTAAGATTTTAATTAAAAAATTATTATAAATTATCACATTATTTTAAAAAATATATATTTTTATAAAATTTAAAAAATTAATTAAAATAACTAATTTCTAAACGAGATCTCATATCCACAAATTTAAGTATAGGAGTTGGACTTACCATCGAAGCTTGAACACATATCCACTTATTCCTCGCAATGGCCAACCCACCCCTCTCGGCACCTCTCTATGATCGAATCAGTCGTAGAAACAACACACCTAGAGCTATTGAACTCGTCATCCTCTTCCTTCTCTTCTCTCTCCTACTCTATCGTCTTCTCTCCCTCAAAGATCATGGGTTCACTTGGGTTTTGGCTCTATTGTGCGAATCATGGTTTACTTTCACTTGGGTTCTCGTTATTAGCACCAAATGGAACCAAGTTGAATACATGACTTACCCAAAACGTCTCTTGCAACGGTATATATATACATATATCATACCAAATCTTTCTCTTATGCCGTTCACTGTTATTGCTAGTTCTTCACCATCTCTATTACATACTCATGATTAATTTATTTTTTTCATAAATACTCTATAAACACACACACAAAATATATATATATATATACATATATTTTTTTCTTAAATACTCTACACACACACACAAAAAAAATTCCTAAAAAAATTAATGACTGGAATCATGGAAATATGATTATTAGTGGGCCGCCCGAATTGAATAAACATTTCTCCTAGACAACTGGAAAGAAGGTTCTTCTCAAAAAAATATTTTGTAAAACGGAAAATGTGTTGATCAAATTCATTCTCAAGTGTGTTCTACCTTACAACAAGTTTAAATCTACCCTATATATGTTCAAATTTATGCACTTTTTAAAAAAATTAAAAAAAAGAAAAGAAAGAAAGTATGTGATATTTTTCAATTTCCTTTTTGGTTAAATAGGAAGGTTGAGCTCCCTCCCGTGGACATGTTTGTTACAACAGCAGATCCGGTCCTGGAACCCCTTATCCTCACAGTGAACCCTGTACTATCTCTGTTAGCTGTTGATTATCCAGCTGATAAGTTGGCTTGCTATGTATCTGATGATGGGGCTTCCCTTCTCACCTTCTACTCTCTTGTTGAATCTTCCAAATTTGCAAAGATTTGGGTTCCATTTTGTAAGAAGTACAACGTTCAAATCAGAGCTCCCTTTCGATTTTTCACTGTTGAATCTATATCACCTCAAGACGTTTCACTAGAGTTCCAACAAGAATGGAAAAAGATGAAGGTAATTCAATTGTTTCTTTTAATTGCAACATTTACATAAATTGATGATTTTGAATGGTGAAATTTATTATTTTACCCTTACAAGATAAATAAAAGTTCTTCAAACTATATATTTTTGTTGAATAATTGTGCAATTGTTGTTGTAAATTGGCAAGGATTGTGCGTGCAGCACTAGGCAACTCCACCAAGGATTGTGAGTGCAGCACCAACCATGAGTGCAGCACCAACTCCAGCACCATCCATTTGTGCAGCACCATTCTTCTCCACTACCATAAATGGAAGCTCCACCAAGAGAGTGGAATGGAGTAGGTGATGGCCAATCACCTCCTCCCTCACCTGTGTATATATAGAGAGGTTGAGGCAGAGGGAAAAATACAGCAGATAGTAGAGTGTGGTGAGCCAACACAAGAGAGAAAATCAGAGAGAGAATTATTCAGAGAGTTGTAATTCTTACCATTTTTCTCAATATAGTGAATCCGCTGCCCGTGGACGTAGGCGACTTGCCGAACCACGTTAAATCTTGTGTGTTATTGCTTGTTTGTGTTCCTTGGTGTGCCCCCGATCCGCAACAATTGTAACAGTCAAATAGTAATTTTTGTGCAATTTTAGTGCTCATTCTAACTCAACTATATTATATAATTTTGGGCTAGGGGTATTTATTGCAATTTGTGGTAGATTTTTCGTGTAATAATGTGACAATCTTATTGAGTAATGATATACAAATAAAAAAATTATACAAAATTTTCATACTAAATGATATGGACCGAAAGGGGTTAAAGTCTGGATGTATTCCTAATCTCGTAAGCTAACAACTTCTAAAGTACAAATAATTTTTAAATAATTTTTTGAAATCATTCGATATAATCTCTCGAAATAAAAAATAAAATAAAACACCCATGGTTGATTTATTTTCCTTACTTTTTTTGTGAATCAAATTTGTTTAGAGATAGAGATAAAAGTCGTTGCAGATGATTCATGACTGACAAAAATGTACAAAACAATGTTTGTCTTCATATATATGTTTGTAGGGTGAATATGAAAAGCTTAGCCAAAAAATTGAAGATGCTTCCAAAAGGTCCCAACCTTGTGAACTTACGGGCGACTTTGTTGATTTCTCAAATATACAAACCAATTGGTTGGTGGTCAAGTGGCGATTGGAGCTTGACTTGGTAGGAAGGACCACGGTTCGATTCCCCGCATCGCCAATTGGGAGGGGATTTGAGTCTAACCATCCAAAACTACTCCCCGAATCCGGATTAGTCGGCCTAAGGGTCGGATACCGGGTGGTGAACCAAAAAAAAATATATATATATACAACGCAAAAACCACCCCACTATAATCAAGGTATTTCATCACTCCAATATTACTACATTATAAATGAAAGGTAAATTACATATAATTAGTCCTATAGTTTAACTGAAATATCATTTTAGCTTTTATTGCTTTAATTTCAATAATTTGATTTCTATATTTTTAATTTTGTTGCAATGTGATGTTTTTATCACTTACCGTCAGAATTTGAAATGGAAAAAGTCCATGTGTAAAATTAGAGAAATCAAAATGAAATTCAAACTAAACTACAAGGACACTAGTAAAATATATTCATTACATTGGCGATTCCTACACTTTGTTTTAAATTCAATTTTGGTTCATTTAGTTTTGCCTGTGAGTTTTTTATTTTTTATTTTTCAAAATGTTAACAACGCATGATAGAGGAATTATATTGTAACAAAATTGAAAGTGCAAGGACTAAATTATTCAAAATGAAATTATGATGGACAAAGTGAAATTTCATTCAAACTAGAGGGACAAATGATATATAATTTATCCTAAAATAAATTTGAATTACACATTAATATTTGGATAAATTACGACGGTAGTCCTTGTACTTTGATTTCTGTAATTTCAATTGACTTGATTTTGATCTTGAATTTAGGCCTTTATTTCAATTTGGTTCAATTAATTACAATTCTTAATATTTTTATATGAAAAATATACACATAAGTGACATGTGTTATATTTTTAAGAGTAAAATTATAATTTACTCAATTAAGTTAGTTGACCTCAACCAATTTAATAATCATTTTCTGTCGAAAACACTAACGATATTATCAATTGGACCGAATTGATAATATCGTGTGTGGCAGTACCCTATTCAGGACTTTGTATTCAATCTCCAGCAGATTAGAAAGTGTATCCGTAGGGATTAATCTGTTCAGTTGGTTTCTCTGCTGTGTTATGTTGGGTTGCTGTGATGCGAAGTGTTCTTGTGCTTTTCTGGGTTCGCTTGGGTCTGCAGGGGTGTTTTTGTTTATATTTACAAAAATTTTAAAAACTCAAATAAAAACTTGTTTGGTAAAATTTTTGATTTATAAATCAGTGGTCTCAGTTTATAAATTTGGCCAAAAAATGAAAACACAAAAAATGTGTTTCCATTTTAAGTTTTGAGTTTTTTTTTTTTTTACCACCCAATACTAGTCACCACCCGCTATCATTTTCCCCTACCGTTTTCCGCCACCACCACCCACCACCCATCCTCTACCACCACCTGCCACCACTACTCACCACTACCCGCCACCAGCCACCCACCACCACCACCACCCACCCACCACCCACCTGCCACTCACTTGCCACCACCACCATCACCACCACTCACCTGCCATCCACCCGCCACCACCCACCACCCGCCACTACCATCCACCGCTCGCTACCACCACCCGTCACTACCATCCACCGCCCGCCATCACCACCACCACCACCCACTTGCCACCACCACTCCTCACCCACCTACCACCACCATCCACTACCCGCCACTACTATCTACCGCTCACCACCACCACCGCCACCTACTTGCATGAACCACTCCCCCACCCACCACCAGCCACCCACCAATACCAGCCACCTGCGACCCACTCGCCACCACCACCTACCACTCACCACCACCACCGCTACCCACTCGCCACCTACCTGCCACCACCACCCACTCGCAACCCACCCGCCACCACCACCACCACCACCACCACTCACTACCACCACCACCATCCCCCACCATCACCACCCGTCATCCGCCATTTGCCACCCACCTGCCACCTACCACCATCACCACCCACTCGCTACTACCCACCACCGTCACCCACGCACCCACTATCACCCACCCGTCACCACCCATCATTGGCCATCCACCTACCACCCACTATCACCACCCAAGATCCATCATCATCATCCACCCACCTACCACTACTACCACCCACTCTCTACCACCCACCACCCGCCACCCACCCACCCACCACCACCACCCGCCGCCTACCCACCATCACCACCCACCCGACACCACCACCACTCACTCGCCACCACCCACCACCAGCCACCGTCACCCACCAACCCACCCACCACCACCCTCCCATCACCACTTGTCACCACTAGCTACCCACCACCCACTGTCACCACTTTCCACCACTGTCTTCCACCGCCACTTGCCACCACTTGACATTTCTCACTCTTTTTTATATTTTTAAATTTTTTTAAACATTTTGTCAATTACCAAACACGTTTGTAGTTTATGTTTTTCTAAAAATAAACAAAAATCAGTTTATAAAATTTTTGTAAATATAAACTGAAAACGTAAACGTTACCAAACACACCCTATTCTTTTGAAACTAAATTTTTTGTCTCAAAAAAAATCCTTTTTTGGACTAAATTATTTTGTCCCTAAAAGTACTTTTATTAATGACATTTTCAAAATTTTGTTGCTAATTTTTTTTTTAAAAAAAAAACTTTTTTAGAATGCCTTTTTAATGACTATTATCACGACAATAGTAATTGTTTCTCAAATATTTTTTGCAACAAAATTTTTACTTGTAAGAATAATAATAAAAAAAAAAAAATTATTCCTAAAACTGTTACTTCTGGTAACAGAGACTATCCGGTCAGAAAAAATTGAAGTTTTGATCTTCTAGTGAGGTGCATTTTTCTAGTCAATTCGGCTAGTTGCAATTGGTTAAATTTGTACAATCTTGCTCGATATTGTCTTTAGCTTTTAGTTTTGAAAAAAAAGCAATATAAAATCTTGAAGGGAGCAACTTGCCTCCTGTCTTTAATTAGATTAGACGGTATTGTTCGGTCCGTAGAGTTTATCATGGGTTTTATTTTAATAATTCGAACTGTCTAATGTGTAGAATTCGTCGAGTATTATATGTTTGTAAAAAATCACACTGATCGGATATCGATACGTATATGATCAAATCAGTTTTGTATAAAAAATAGACGGTGAATAAATTAACGGTTGACAAAAAACTAATAAGATGAGATAGCTATCGATATCCGATCAACGTAATTTTTACAGATATATAGTACTTGACGAGTTTTACATATTAAACGGTTTAAATTATCAAAACGAGACCCGTGGTGGGCCCCCATAGGCCGAACAACACCATCCAATCTAATTAAAGACCGGAGGCAAGCTGCTCGCAATCTTGAAAACACCAAGTGTTTTTTTATATATTTTTTGTGTAAAAGTTATTTTCAAAAACAATTTTTTTGTTGTTTTCTTAAAGGTCGGTTGAATTTTTTTAAAAAAAAATTAATAATTCAAAAATAGTTTGTCAAACAAGCTTTTTTCGTATTTTTTAAAAAGTAAAAAGTAAAAAATAAAGCAAAAAATGAAGATATACCTAATTGGCCTTAATTAACAATAATAGCTGGAACTCGTCCCAATGACTATTAACAATTCACATTTTGTTTAAAAACAGTATATGGGACATGGAACAGTAGGGATTCAAGGACCCTTCTATGGAGGAACTGGATGTTTTCATAGGCGTAAAGTAATCTATGGTTTATCTCCTGACCACAATGACATTACTAGTAAGTCCCCAAACTTTTTGTTATTTATAATAAATTACAATACATTCTAGTATTTTTCTTCTTTTTTATGTGCCTACTTAGCAAATAAATTTGATTTCTTATTATTAGGAAAATTAAGCAAGGAGGCTTTGCTCGAGACTTTTGGAAGATCAATAGAATTCACCAAATCAGCTGCTAAGATATTGTCAGGCATGAAGACAAGTAGTATTAGTCCTAACAATATTTCAAGTTGCATAGAGACAGCCTACCAAGTTGCTGGTTGTGACTACGAGTATGGTAGCAGCTGGGGTAGAGAGGTTAGTACTATCATTTCATCTTTTTTCCCCAAACACCAAGTACAAGAAATCATGGACTGGACCATTCAATCCAGCTCGTAGATTTTAGTGTGCAAATCAATCGTTAAAAAATCATATTGATTTGGTAATCTCAGTTATATAATTATATCATATTTATTTAAGGAGAAATTACTCATAAATCCCATTTTGATAAATGTTACTCTAGTTAGTCCTGAATGTTTTTTATTAAACCATTTAGTCCTAAAAAACATCACCAACATCACTAATAAACATCATAAAAAACCAACATCATAAAAACATCAATATCGTCAACTACATCGTAAAACATCATCAAAACAACATCCTAAAACATCACAACATCATAAAAAACAACGTCGTAAAAAATTACACATCAGATTCATTTAAACATAAACACCAAAAATCAAGTTTTTGTATTCAACCATTCATTCACTGGTAACACCCTTTCTACAACTCTGTTCTTTTGTTCTAACTACACATCTGGAACTTGCTCACAACATCAAACATTAGCCACAAAATCCTTTGAACTCTGTAAAGCAAACTTTGTAGCCACAAAACCAACCAACAGAGACAACCCAAACAACACGAGCCTTACAATCACAATCGGAACACAAATCAAGATCTTCAACCACTCATAAACCCCTTCAATCCTCTGCATGTGGTTCCTAAACGGATCGATTGTGGTGCCGAAACGGACTTCGACAGGCCTAGCACCCAGAAACTCGAATGGATTCTCAATCCCCAAATGGGTATTGTTTGTTTGATCATTTTGAATGTTGGGTTGATTGGAATTCCGATCGTCATCGACGGTGTTGATGATGATGTTTTATCTTGAATGTCGGATCTGTGATGTTCCAAATCTATCACAACAACAACAATAATAGTAATCAACAACAACAATAAATTAAAAAAAAAAAAATTAGAGAATGACTTCGATCTGTGACTCGGATCTATGGTTTCATGTCTTTCTTTGCAAACTTGTAGATGTACGTGTATTATTCGAAGCTTTAGTAACGGAGCTTCAATGCGGACCCAAACTTGTAAATATATAGAGAGAGAGGGGGAGAGAAGGATGTTAGGGTTTTGGACTGACATCAGGGGAGGAGATCGGATTTGAGGCGGCGGAGGAGAGCGGTAGGCAACAAATGTAGTTGATGTTAGGGTTTTGGATTGACATCAGGGGAGGAGATCGGCGATGGAGATGAGTAGCTCTGGTGCGATGGCTGCAAAGGAGTTGCAGCTATGAAGGTTTGAGGGAGACGAAGGAGTTGCAGCTATGGAGGTTTGATGTAGTTGATGTTATGTTGATGTTTATGTTAATGATGTTGTTATGGGTACAAATGCAATGTAGTTGATGTTCTGTTTATGTTTATGTTGATGATGTTGTTATGAGTACAAATGTAAATCGAGGAGAGACTCGACTGAGTGTTTGATGATGTTAGATTAATGAATATAATGGTGGATGAATAATGTTTGATGTTTTAATGAATTTATGATGGATTTCGAGTAATAGTTTTAATTTTTTTAAAATAAATCTGATATTTGATGTTTGACGAATAATGTTTGATGCTTGATAAATAATTCTAATGTTTTATGGATGTGTTTGATATTTGATGAATAATGTTTGCTGTTTGATGAATAATCTTAATGTTTAATGGTTGATGTTTGATGAATAATCCTGACGTCAGAATTATTCATCAAACATTAGATTATTCATCAAACATTAAACGTTTTGATGTTCAATGTTTGATGTTTGATGAATAATTCTAATGTTTAATGGTTGTGTTTGATGTTTGATGAATAATATTTGTTGTCTGATGAATAATCCTGACGTTGCTAATGTTTGATGTTTGATAAATAATTCTGACGTTACTATGTTTGATGAATAATGTTTGACATAAAAATGCCTATAGTAAGCTTTTAGAGAAATAGGACCTATTAGTCTAACAAAAAACATTCGGGACTAAATGGACTAACATTTCCAAATTTGGGATTTATTGGTGCTTTCCCCTTTATTTAAAACAAAATATATTTTTATTTTTATAAATAAACTACACACCAAAATCTAAAAAATAAGCAAAATACATCATTGATGTGGGCAGTGGCGGAGGGAGCATCTGACCAGGGGGGTCACGTGCCCCCCCTGGATTTTGGGAATTTTTTTTTTTTTTGCAAACATAAAAAATAAAAATAAAAAAATATTTTAAATAAAAAATTACAAAAATATTATTAGAGTGAAATGTCAATGACATTTTAAAAATTATGAAAACAATAATGGTTGTTTTGATTGAAAATGAAGAGACTATTATAAATAAACCATATTAGTTATGAAAATTTTTGAATGCAACGACGACGTCGTGATATGCAAGTATAAGTAATCTCACTATAAAGTTCGTTTTGAAGAAACCTGCTGAACAGAATCCATTGCATATTAAAAAATCATCTCTCTGAAAGGCAAGAAGAATATGGAGGGTAGGGGCTACGGCGGTGGATGGCAACCAGTGCTCTATAAGCGACGTTCACAGGGTCAACATCGGAAGGGGTTCGCCGGTAATCTTATTACAATTTTTGTGGACAACTTGCCTGCGGAGATGGACCCGACTAGGTTGTTTCGGATGTATTCCAAGTTCAGAGTTGTTCGCCATGTGTTTATACCCCACAAGCGAAGCAAAGTGGGGACGAGGTTCGGATTTGTCAGGTACGATTGTGAAGTTGCAGCGGGGATCGCAGTTTAGAGGACAAACAGGGTGTGGTGCGATAATAAAGAGCTGAAGGTCAAGTTTGCAGACTATGACATTAGTAAGGATCGAAAAGCTGCTTCCAGAAGTATTACAGTCCCTGTGGGTGACTCTGGCAAGAACACAGAGGCTATTGGCAAGATCCCTTATGTTAAGGGTGGTAAAACCTTCGCGGATGTTGTGAAACAAGGACGCGGCGAAGACATCAGTCGGCTGAAGGTTCTGGTTTCAGAGGAGGGCAGTGATTGGCTAGACAGAACTATGTTTGTTCGTTTGAAGTCCCTGTCTTTGGTGGGCAGGTTAGAAGTTTTGGTGAAAAACTTTAATCCTAATTTTTCTATTCGCTTTGGATGTGGTAACATTGTGTTAATCATGTTTGGGTCCAAGGTTGAATTGGATAAGGATTTCAGTTCCGTAGCTGTGATTATTCAGGACTTGTGTGATGAGGTACGATCTTGGGGGGAGGATTGTGCATTAAAACCCTCTCGTCTCGTTTGGCTGCATTGCTTTGGAATTCCGTTCCATGTGTGGAATCCGAGTACTTTCCAGAGGATTGGCAGCTTGTGGGGTGATTTCATCAGAATTGGTCCTTTGGATTCAAAATCACTGGTTTGTGGTAGAATTCTAGTGCACACTAGAGTCATGGAGTTTAATAGCTCGATGGTGTATGTGGAGTGTAATAATAAGCAGTTTGCTGTACCGGTGATAGAGAGGCAGGGATGTATGGACTTTGCAGAGGAAATGGAGCAGAAATGGGGTCTCAGTTCGCATGCTGAGCACCGGTCGGAATCTTCAGTTGTTGGTGGCAGGAGCAAGAACACACAGAGGCCTGAAGTGGCGGTGGGTAATGATGAGGAGGTGCAGTTCTACTCTTCCCAGAAGGTTGTCGGAGCTGTAGTAGCTGGCGTGCAAGGGCTTTGGAACTCGGTGTCGGCAGTAAATGAATCATGCTATGTGCATGATGGCCAACGGGTTGTTTGTCATAAGGAGGGTAGTAAGCTTTTGAATTGTGATGGGCCTGTCAATGATGTGGGTCTCGTTAGGCCTCAGATGGGCTTCATGAGGAGTATCAGTAAGTCAATTGGGCCTCAACCAGGTTTGAATTTAGAAGTTGTGCTGGGTGAGCCCTCTTTTGTTGGGCCTACTCTTGGCATAAGGTGTGGGTTTTCTGATCTAGAGAAGGTGGGCCAGTTTATGGAGGTTGAGCCTTCTATCTTTGGGGAACATCCGCAGGTTGTGGACATAGAGGGTGGCTCTTCTGAGTCAAGGGAGGAAGGCATCTCTGGGAGCACCGATGGTGTTGTCAATAAGGTCCATTCGAAGGCCAAGTTTCAGCTCAGGGGTGGCCATAAGGGACGCAAAAATCCTCTTCCTGTGGAACCGATTCAGGGGGTTATGAGACCTCAAGGGCAGTGGAGCCGAAAACAGTTGACCTATACGAAGAAAGGAGACACTCTTAAAGCTGCGATTGCGACTTTTTCGCTGGCATCGTCTTCAAAGTCGGAGGCTAGCAGAGGGAGAATTATTCTTAATGAAGCTCAAGCATCTGTGCAGTTGGGTAAAGTTTTTGGTATTGACTTTGATGCCCAGGAGGACGTGGTGCTTAGCAAAATCGCTGATTTGGAGAGGAATGATTTGGCAAGGATCGAACAAATGAGGAATCAGCAAGGCAGGTAAGTCTTATCAGTGCTTGGAGTCTGCTGGGGTTTTGCTGTCAGTTTTATGCATATTATGTCCTGGAATATTAGAGGTTTGGGGAGGGAGGTTAAAAGGAGGAAAATCAGGAAAGTTCTTAAAGATGAAAAGGTAGACATGGTGTTTTTCCAAGAAACAAAGAGAGAGGCCATCAATTCTAATATGGTGAGATCCATTTGGCCTTTCGATAGCTTTGAATTTCTCGAAGTAGGTGCGATTGGAACTGCTGGTGGTCTTTTGTGTGTTTGGAATCTTGGAGCTTTTTCGATTCAGGATAGTTGTTGCTCCAGGAATTTTATTGTGATAGCTGGTAAAGTTACATCTGGTTTTGATGGTGTGTTAGTCAATCTTTATGCTTCCAATGAAGTTGTTAAGAGAAGAGAATTATGGGATTTGATTGTTAGGATCAAGCCTCTGTTTCCTAAGCCATGGTGCATCGGGGGTGATTTTAATGAGATTAGGTGTTTAAGTGAAAGAGTAGGTTGCTCCAGGAGAAGTGTGGGTATGCATGATTTTAATGAATTCATTGATAAACTTGAGGGGGTGGAGCTGCCAATGTTAGGGAGAAAATTCACGTGGAGCAATTCCAGGGAAAATGGAAATTGGAGTCACATTGATAGGTTCATTCTTGATCCCGAGTGGCTTGCTGGTTTCAATTTTAAGTGTTGGGGGTTACCTAGGACTGTTTCTGATCATTGTCCTATTGTTTTGAAGGAGGATAATAGGGATTGGGGTCCTAAACCTTTCCGGTTTATGAATTGTTGGGTTCTTCATTCGGATTTCCTGCCTATGGCTGAAAAGGTTTGGCTCAAAGATGGGTCTGAGGGGTGGGCTAGTTATAAGTTGTTCAAAAAATTGGGTTGTCTTAAGAAGCATCTTAAGGAGTGGAATGTATCTGTGTTTGGTAACCTCTCATCCCAATTAAGACTTGCTGAGGAGGAGTTCCATCAGCTAGACTTGCTAGCCGAGTCTAGAGAGTTATCGGTTGGTGAGAGTTCCAGGAGAGCTGAGCTGAAGGAGTCAATTTGGAAATTAAGCAAGAGGGCAGAGTGGTTTTGGCTCCAAAAATCCAGACAAGATTGGGCTCTTAGAGGTGATAAGAACACAAGGTTTTTCCATTTGATAGCTAAGTGCAGACAGAATATTAACCTCATTGATTCTGTGGTAGCTAATGGGGTGGTGGTTGATGATCCAGCAGCAGTAAAACTAGAGGTCTGGAATCACTTTAAGAATGCTTTTTCAGAATCTTGGAAGGTCAGGCCTAGAATAGGGGGTGTCTTTCAGACCTTAACTGGTTCCCAAGCGTCTGATCTGGAAAGGGAGTTCACAGAGGCTGAGGTGTGGAATGCTTTGAGGGCCTGCGATGGGAATAAGGCCCCTGGGCCAGATGGCTTTAATCTTTTGGCTATTACGAAGTGTTGGAATTTTATGAAAGGGGATATCATGTTATTTATTAAAGAGTTTTATGCTTATGGGAAGCTGGCCCCAGGTCTTATATCTTCTTTTATTGCTCTTATTCCTAAGTGTGATAATCCTAGTAGCCTCAATGAGTACAGACCTATCAGTCTTATTGGCTCTATGTACAAGATTCTAGCCAAAGTACTTTCTAATAGGCTGAAGTCAGCTATTCCTTTTATTATCAGCCCTTCCCAGTCAACTTTTTTGGGGGGAAGATTCATCCTTGATGGGGTGCTTGTAGCTAACGAGGTGTTGGATTGGTGGCGGTGTAAAAAGAAGAGAGGTGTGATTATTAAAATCGACTTTGAAAAAGCGTATGATTGTGTAAATTGGAGCTTCTTGCTTAATATGATGGAGAGTTTTGAATTCGGTCACAAATGGAGAAGTTGGATTCATAGCTGTGTTACTAATGCTAGAATTTCTGTCTTAGTCAATGGCAGCCCTACAAATGAGTTTATTGCTGAGTGGGGTCTTAGACAAGGGGATCCTCTCTCCCCCTTTCTATTTAATCTGGTTGTGGAGGGTCTTAATATTTTGCTCTTGAGGGCTAGACAGTTGGGTCTCTTTAATGGGGTTGTTGTGGGGAATGACTTGATTAAGTTTTCTCACCTTCAATTTGCGGATGACACCATCTTATTCTGTGAGGCCAATCTAGAGGATATTTTGTGCATTAAGAGGTTGCTTAGATGTTTTGAAGTTGTGTCTGGCCTCAAGATTAATTACAGCAAAAGTATGGTTATTGGAGTCGGTGTAGAAGAGGTCAGTTTGGACCAGTATGCTGATATTCTCAATTGCTCTAAAGGTGTGCTACCTATTTCTTTTTTGGGTCTTCCTCTGGGTGTTAGTCCTAGACTCAAAAATACTTGGGCTCCTGTCATTAGGAAGTTTAAGGTTAAGCTTGCTAGCTGGAAGAGAAGGCATCTATCTTTCGGTGGTAGATTATCTCTGATCAAATCTATGTTGAGCAATCTTCCCGTTTATTATTTATCTTTGTTCAAGTTACCTGAAGGTGTAGCTAAAGAACTTGATAGAATTCAGGCTTCCTTTTTATGGGGGGGTTCTGATCTCAAGAGAAAGGTTCATATGGTGAAATGGTCTGAAGTTACTAAAGATTTGAGAGATGGTGGTCTTGGTATTAGAAGGATTAGAGATGTGAATCTGTGTCTTCTGGCTAAGTGGTGGTGGAGGTTTGGGAGTGTGGAGAAGGTTTTGTGGAAAGAAATCATCTGCAGCAAATACAAGTATGATCCAAAATCTTGGTTGCCTTCAACTGATTCCCAGATCAGTGGTTCTAGAGTTTGGTCTGACATTCTGTCAGCGGTGGTATCTAAGCCTACCTTCTTTGATTTTCTGCACTCTCATGTTAGAATTGAAGTAGGAGATGGGAATAGGTGCTCTTTTTGGAATGACTCATGGACTAGTGCCGGTTGTTTAAAGTTGGTTTTCCCTAGACTCTTTATGCTCTCACAAGATAAAGAGGCATCTGTTTCTGTTATTCTGTGTAGGAGGTCTTCTCGTAATGGGTGGGTGTTTAACTTCAGAAGAAGACTCTATTCCTGGGAATCTGAAGATCTTTCTAATCTTATCCTATTGCTCAATTCTGGCCCAGTGTTAAAATCTGGTGTTGACGACAAATTGGTGTGGACTTTTGGTGCCTCAGAGGTTTACTCAGTGAAATTAGCTTATGAATGGATTTCCTGCACTAACAGATCAAGTGTTCTGGTGCCTAGTTTGCTTTGGAAGGGCATCTCTCCACCTAAAATGCAATTCATCTCATATCGGCATGGAGAGGCAGACTCAAAACCTCTGTGCTTCTTCAGAATATTGGAGCTCTTGATCCCAGCGGCCCCTCTCTTTGTTGCTTTTGTAACTCATGTGCTGAAGATGTGTGTCATGTTCTCCTTCATTGCCATTTTGCTTGGCGAATCTGGTCTGACTTGGTAAAATGGTGGAGTTTGGTGTGGGTTGTGCCTCATAATGTTTCTCAACTTTTGGATTGGTGGAGTGGCTTTAAATTTAAGAAAGTGCTTCAGAGTATGTGGGATGCCTTGCCATCTGTGGTTATGTGGTTTGTGTGGAAGGCTAGGAACGAGGTCAGATTTGCTGGATCTGGGGCTAATTGGTGTGAAGTTCGTGAGTCTATCAAGTTACACATTGCTTTTTTGGTGAAGTATCACAATAAAGGGGTGGATTGTTCTATAAATGATCTGTTGTATAATTTGGATTCCATCAGGGGGCTTTGAACTGTGGCTCTGTTTCTGCTGTTTAGTGGCTCTGCTGGTGGGTGCCAATGCGGTGTAGGTCTGCTGCTAAGCGATGGCGGCACGGTGTGGAGTCAAGCCGCTTTTTAGTTCTTGTCTTCGCCTTGTGTGTTAGCTTTGCAGTGTGTTAGTTGCTCTGGCTCGCTACGATGGTGGGTCTTCCAGAGGAATGCTGCTAAGCTGTTGGCATGTGTTCATAGTTCTGTTTAGTAGCTTGGTTTTGCCTTCTGTGTTAGCACTCTGCCTTCTGTGTTAGAACTGGCACTCTACTGGTGCTGCTTCTGTGCTGCTACCCTTTCTCTGCTGCTGTTGGTGTGGTTTTCGTGTGTCCATCAGTTGCAGTTGGCTTGTGTTAGCTCTTGCCAACTAGCCCTTGGCTTATGTTAGCTCCCTTTTGCTGGTTGAACTCTTGCCAACTAGCCCTTGGCTTGTGTTAGCTCCCTTTTGGGTGGCTTTCTTGTTCCATCCAGGTTTTTCTTTATTGATATAAAATGTAAGGTTCCCTCCTTGGTTCTTATTCAATAAAGTTCTTTTCGCTGATCAAAAAAAAAAAGTAATCTCACTATAAAAATATAAAATTTATTAGATTGTTAGTTACATTTGACATGTGAAGTTCACTCTTTATGCGTTTATTTACCATTAGTGAGTGATATCACATACCAATAATGATGTGGAATTATCATTGCATTGAATTTTTAATCAAATTTTGTATCAAAAAATAATTTATTATTATATAATTTATTTTAAGGCTTGTATCCATTTTTTTTTTGTATTGTTCATGATACACTAGTTACAAATACACATTCAACTTGTTTGTTTCCAGTTTTCAGAAAATTTACTTTTTTATTTTTCGTATTTTAATGTTTTGAATGAATTTTTTTAATATTTTAAGCAATTTTTTTAATTTTTAGACACATCTAACATAAATACACTTAAAAAATATAATATTTGTAAAAAAAATATTTAAAAAATACATTAAATACCAAAAAAAACAAAAAAAACAAACAAACAAACAAACAAATTCAATATATTTTTTGTATTTTTGTGTATTTATTAATTTTTTAAAATATTTTTTTACAAATATTTTATTATTTAGATATATCTAAGTAAGGTACATTTAAAAAAGTAAAAAAAATACTTAAAATTCAAAAAATATTCACTAAAAAAAACGAAAAATAAAAAAACTCAATTTTTAAAAAATTGAATTCAGAAAACTGAAACTAAATGCACTAATTATTATTATTATTATTTTTTATGTTTCTTGAAATCAATCGTAAAAACTTACGTAAAATATTTTTATAAAAATTATTATAATTAATAAGTGTCTCATCTAATTTAATTTTCTTCCTCCGCCCCCAGATGTGGGGCATGTGAAGAATCTCACTGATTGAACTAGATGGTTTAATTAGTGGAGTGGAGAGAAACAGTATTCAAAATAAAAATGTGGCAAGGTTATAAGTTTACATATATCATTAAAGTTTGCCTAAATAGAAACATGTACAAGTTAAACATATATTTCTTAGGCTTAATTTGAGTCACATATAAAAGCTAGATAAGATGGATGGTTATGTTCTCTATTATATCATCTAATGGTTACGCAAAATCACTTTAATAAATTATAATGACTTTTTTTTTTAATTTAAAATAATGATAACTTTTTATTTTTATTTTGTAATCATTAAATATGAGGGAGAATCTTAGGTGGGGTAAATTTGATTGTTTGTTACTCCTCAATTTGGAGTGTTTTTTTTTTTCTGTTTGGTTAGTTTCTTACCAATTTTTTGGCTTGAGTTAGCACATGATTGCGTATCTGTTAGTTTTTTTGGCTTTCGAAAATTAGTATTGTAATTTTAAGTGTGTCAGTAAAAATCAATCAGTCCTTACCGAAAATTAATTGCCAACCAATTATCAGAAGATTGTGTTTCAGTTTTTTCAGTCTCAATGAAAATGACTTTTACTGGTGACTTGTTTAGGAGAATTTAGTAACCAACAATTAAATAAAGAACAATTGTAGTATTTCATTAAGCAAAAATAAAAAATTTACAATAATTTGATCCAGCCTCGTAGAGGTTTACAGCAACAAGCCATTCGAAACTACTCGTATGAATAAAGTCCAATACAAGAATTTGAAGTGCAGAAATGTAAAGAATAAGAAATGTAAAAATTGGAAGGAAAATAAAGTAGATAACAATTCGTTTCTAGATTTGAGTTTGCAGCCCTCTTTCTAGGGCCTTCTTTGCTATTTATATTTCTTAATGATAACCGTCGAAATGAACTTCTAACCGTCGAAACATTCTTCCAGGATCGTTGATCATGCTCTCTCACAGTTAGCTCCACTACACCATGTCTGCAGTTAGGCTTCCCTCTTGATTTTGAATTTGAACCTTATGAGTAACTGTTAAGCCACATCATCTTATATCTCTCGATCATTCTAGTGCTATGCAAACCCATTATTACTAGTATGAGTTGACACGTGTCTAATTATGGTTGGCAATTTATATTACCTTTCCAAATTGCCCTTCTCATTCCACGTGTTGAATCGTGATTGGCTTATACAATTTATACAGCCAACATTACCCCCCGCACTAATATACCTAATACTTGGTGATATTAGTGGATCAAAACACTTCACCCACATCCTAGGACGTCTATGGGTTTCACATCTTCTTAGAACTGCATTTGCCTTCATTAAATTCTTTTTTACACCTTGAACATTTCCCATTATCTGAGCATTCGAAAGGACTGATACAGCTCGCATGGCCAAACAAACTTTCTTTGACATATATCAAGCATACGAGGAGTTGTTAGATAATAATGTTTGCCCTCAAAAGAATTTCCATGCATTTATTAGCCACTCCTATCCATCTCTCTATATTCAAATCATGGAAGCTTTTGTAAACTATCGACCTTTGGATTACGAACCTATTGTTCATAATTCTCTAGCCCAAAACTTTGCAAACATGAATATTGAAAGCTCTTCTTCTAAGCAAAAACCTTCTTCGTGGGATGAGGTTGCAGCTTCTTCTTCTTCTTCTAAGACTTCTGGCTAGGGAGGCTGGCCAGAACCTAAGGAACCTAAGCTGAGAGAGCGCATTAATCATCACTTCATCGAATTCGCTAATCTTCCATCTTTTCCTCCTTTCGTTCGAAGCTTGGTGGTTTACCCGTATGTATCCATCGATCGCCGACGCTGTTTGGAAGACAACTTACTCATAGCATGGTACACATCTTCCATACTTACGAAGATTGTGCAAGCCATTTGTCGTCCAGAGAAAGCACATGGGTACAGCCCGTCATTCTTAGCCCAGAGGGCAAAATTTTGCTCTTTTGACTGGCTTGAATGCGTAAACAACCCTCAGTTCCCTCCTTCTTTCGAGATGGATACTCCTGCACCTCCTCTTCCGCAAAACCCTCATTGGATGAAGGAACTGAGGCTTACTCTCTTTGAGAATCAGTTTATTCCTTTCTATGAACCTCCAACTTCCCCCACTATATTTGAGCAATATCAAGCTCAGCTTCTGCTCGCGGCCTTTTCTCACTTGCCATTCACTGTTCTTGGGGGTGATATTCCTCTTAAGAACCTTCGATGGGCTTGTGACGTTATGACTCGAAGTCATGTCCTCAATCCTATTGCCCAAGCAGAGCTTCAGATATTTTTGGATCAACTCCCACTACTTCTTCATTGGCACCAAACTTCTGTGGCCACCACTCAATCTTTGGACAACATCTCAGCCTGTCGAATTCATAGCCAGTATGAAGTAGAGAACATCATCGATGAATATAATAACTTTAAAAATAAAGACTCTGCATACTGGGATGACTTGGATATGGATGAGATAGAACAATGATTGAAGGAAACAGTGTTCGAAATAAAAGCCGAACAACTTTTTCATTAAATAAGAGCATATTAACTTCAGCAACCTAGCTTGGAGAAGATAAAAAAACAAAATAAAAAAGGAACATAAATGCATTGACCACTGTTGGAACAAGTTCCATGACCTTGTCATTTTCTCTATTCCTTGTTTTTATGAAATTGAATATGTAGCCAAAAAGGATTTTTGATGTAATTACTTTTACCTTAATAAAGCTAGTCTTTCCTTTCTTTATACGATATGGTCTGATTTCATTCTATTTGTCCAAAACAAACAAAATCATAGCTTCGAATTCACCAATTTTGTCATTCGAAACCTGATTTAAACATATCCAATGGAATACTGGAAACCTAATTTGAACTTTACCAATATATGGAGTGTAATTGATAACCTTTGCCTTAGGTCTTCTTTTCCCAAATCATATGGTTAACACAATCAACAGTTTCGAATCAACTATTTTTGCTTCGAACAAACAGTATATATTTTCCGAAGTATGAAAACTTCCTTTAAAAAATGATTCCCTTTGTATTCTTCACTGCTTAACCAGATATTGGTTTTATATCACTTTGAAATCTAGAACAAACAAATTCTAACCGCAGAGTACTTCAAACTTTACTTTGAAGGATTTTACTTTCAACAAGAAACCTAAAAGCAGGTCTTTAATCCTCTTGAAGTAAACAAATAACTGGGCACTCCTGTATTCTTAGGTGTGAAATGTGCTTCGAAGTCAACTTCCTACTTTCGAAGCTCTAGCTGAATGTTTGTCACCTGATTTTGGCACCAAAGCTTGGCTTTGAAGCCCAACATTTGATTTCGAAGTCAATATTAGTATTTGAGATATGTTTCCCTCTCAAATTATCAACATTGAGAGAAACTTTTCGCATCCGTACCTTCAGTACTTCTTTGTGAATTCTACCCATTTAAAATGATTGGGTATTTTTCGAACAGAAAGGTTTAAAAACCCTTTTATTTTGTGCTTCTTATTCTTTTGTTCGTCCAACACATAAACCCTTTATCTCTATTGACTTCTCCTTTCCCTTACCCTCTTTCTCAACTTCGTCTTCTGAAAAAACTCTTGTCAATGGTTTCTTTTTCCTTGAAAATACCGGTTGTGGAGCGTGTGAGTCCATCCGTAGCCTTAAAAAGGATCATTGCTAAAGAGTGTGAGAAATACAAGGCTGGTGAGAAAAGTGCTATCGACGGGCGCATCTTCATTTCCCGTCGCCATGAACAATAAGAATACATGCTTGGGCCCATTTTTAAGGAGATTCCCACTGAGCTTTCAGCTCTGTATCCACATCTGGAGGATCATTGCTTCCTTTATGAAAGCGGTCTTGATTGGGGAAGTTGGAGGATGAACCGACCCCATCTCTACTGGCCCACAGTAAGACTAGAGTGGGAGGAATGGTATGATCGGGTCGTCCCTGCTAGGACACTGGATCTTTAGGAGCTTTGCCTCTTCGATGCCCTTTAATTATCCAGGTTCACCATTTCAGAGGACCCATTTTTAATACATGCTGCTTTTTGTTTTTAGAATTCTGCTTTCAATTTCTTCTAGTTTAGATGTGGGATAATGGCTTCTACTGTTCTTGACATCAGCCATCTGTTAAGATTATCTCCTATTGGTACCCCCATCGGACCAGACTATCCTGACCTCAAAACCCCTTTTTCTCTTCCCTCTATGAACTCATCCTATAGTGACTTTGTCAAGGTTGAGAACAAAAAAGAAGGCCCTATGAATGATAGAGAATTTTTTTTGTTTTTTATTGTATTGGCTTTGCAAATTCCTCTTCTGTACTTTTTCTCAGAGGATCATGCCTGAGTTTGCTCTTTTTGCCAAAGCCTTTGGTTTACAAAGAAAAGTAGCCTTAGCTCCATATGTTTTGGGTCATGTTTATAGAGTTCGTTCTCTCTTTTGTGAAAAACCCATGGATGCCAATCAAGGAGGCCCATTTTGGATACTCCAACTTTGGCTTTTTGAATACTTCACTGATTTGCAGTCTAAATGCTTAAAGTTCTTAGTGCCAAACCCTACCACTCATGGCATGAAGTTAGCCAATGTTTCACTTTATCCTTCCAATTTTGCCTTCTATTTTTCTTTCTTTCACCAACTCCCAGCTTCCCCTTCTTCTCACACCTTCCGCCTGTTCGAAGCCACCAATATTGGCCCAGCCTGGCTGAGGACCTTTTTGAGTGATAGGTCCTGCTCCACGTCTCAGCACAAAAACATGTGGGCTTCTATTTTGATCCCCAAGAAACTATTTATTGGTACTATGAACCCCAAAGCTTATAAGTGCATCTTTGAGCCGTATTGTCCTGTCCAATTTGTTAGGCAATTTGGACTCTCACAGGGGGTACCTATCCCTCTCTGCAGTCAGTCCAATTTAAACTTTGCCAGAAGAGATTTGAAGGTTCCAAGATCCAGATTGGAAGAAACAACTTCCAAATTTATCTAAGATCTAATTGAAGAAACTTCCAAATTTATCTAAGATCTAATTGATTTTGAGTACCTACCTTTCATACCTCAAAGCAATGCACTGAAAAAGTATCAGAACTGGTGGATGGCCAATATGGAGGTGCACTTGGCCATTTCTCCTCAAGATCTATTAATGGTACTAGACGTGCCTCAAGCCAAGTCTAAAGGGAGTGGAGTGGTTACTTCTTCCACTGCTCATGCTACCCCAATTCCTACCTTGGTTACTACAAATTCTGCTTCTGTTGCCTCACCTCTTCCTAAAGTTACTCGAGCTGCTTCGAAAAAAAGTATGCACTGCTATTTCTTTTCTTTTCTCCTTTTATGACACTTTTGCCTTTTACTTATAGTTCCTTCTTTGGTGTAGGTGGCGTAGGCGACTCATAGGGAGACTCTCCTCAAAAAGCTCAAGCTTTAAATCTCCTTAAAAGCAAGCAGAAGCAACAAAAGAAAATGAAACTTTTGCTTGATCCTAAAGAAAAGGTACCTGAGGCTCACATGGAGAAAGAGGAAGCAAAAAAAGAGCAAGAGGCACCATTAAAAAGGAAGAAGAAAATGACAGTCTCTCTCACTGATTTCACTGGGGACCCCATTCACGAAGCATCTGTTAAAGTACTGGAAGCGGAACATTCTAAAGATATCATTGTGTTCCAGAGGGCTGAGAAGAGGAGACAACAACAAATGCTTAGGGATGAAGCTGCTGCTGCTGCTAATGAACTCCAAAGAGAAGTTGCAAGGAAACAACAAACTGCTGAACATTGTACCCTTCGCAGCTCTCCAACCATTGCTACCACTTCTGAAACCAGTAATTTCCTTTCGTGTCTCTAATTTCCTTTCTCAAGTTCTTGATACTGAAACTTAACATTACTTTGTATTTCTTCTTTTGTAACAACAACTACTATGCCTTCTCCTTCAATAAGGACTTCTTTAGTTTCATCTGAAGTTGAAAGACCTCGAAATGTGAAGCCTATTCAAGTAATACTCCCACTCCTTGATTCTACACTTTTCATACATTTCTTGAGGCAAAGCATTCATGCATCCCTATCCTTTGGCTTAACTCCATACCTTCCTGTTCTATCCTTTAACTCTACCCAATTTATTCTCCCTTCAAGCCTTACTACTCCTTTTCCTCCTGAGGAAATTCCAGTTATTTCTTCATCTCTAGTGATAGCTGATTTCCTTAGAGAAGACATTAGTAGCTCACTAGTTCCTTGTCCACTATCTCTATCTAGCTCTAATCCCACTTATCTTGACTTACTAGTAGCCAAGACTATGGAAACTGCTAGGGATACTTCATCTTCCTCTCCTATCCCTATGCAGTTATCTCTTCTTTCTACTAGAGCCCTTTCTGCACCAACTATGTCAATAGAAGAGGTGGACATTTTTTAGGCTAGACTAGCTAGCCTTTTTGACATGCCTTCTACCATTCCAACAGCTAGTAATGAAACTGAGCCATTAGTTCTGCCTGATTCTCTCTTAGAAATTTTAATAGCTCTTCCTCCACCAGTAGGACTTCCTCACTTTCATTAGATTTGGATAGCTGTTTGGAGTTGCTGACACTCTTCTCGAGGATCCCCTTCAAAGCCTTACAAAGGCCTATTATCAAGAATGGTTTCCTCTAGTGCTGCAAGGCTGTTGAGCAATCTAGGATGACTATTTCAAGTTATTTATCTCAGGCAGCAACTACCATTGACTTTTATATCAACATCTGCCATGTTGCCAAAGCTGCAGATGAGAAATTGTTGAGAGACCAGAAATTCATTTCCCAGATACATTCTGAAGTGTCTGAATTGAAAGAACAACATTCCTCTATCTCCCAATTTCGAGCTCAACTGTTGGAGAAGAAAGCTCAACTAGAAAAAGAGTCATCAGCAGTCAACTTGGCTTTGGACCAAACTGCCACCAAGCTGCAAATTACCAACCAAGGACTGGCTGATCGAAAGCAGGAGATAACTACGGCCATTCAGTTGTTCCCATTTCTTAAGAGTAGAGAATCAATTGTAGAGGAACAACTGAAACATTGTACTGACTTTTGGGCCAATCTATGGCCGCATGTATTCAACTCCTTATGAAATAAAATCTTTATTTATTATTTGAGTATTTTCATGCTTCTTTTGTTTAGCACTTATTATACTCCTTGCGTTTCCCACACGGTTGGATAATAAGGCTTCAAATATCTGCCATTAATTTTCTTAGGGTGTATATATCCATTCAAATTTCTCAAATGATATGTTCTCCAAGGCAAAACTCTATGAACTTGATATGGTCCTTCCCAATTAGGTGACCATTTGCCAAACTTATGGTTTTTAATCCCTATTGGGAGTATTGTCTTCCATACCAAATCACCTTCATCAAAGCTAATGTGCTTGACTTTCTTATTATAGTTTTTGGCTGCTTTCTTCTTTTGGAGAAGAATGCTATTTAATACTAGAATTCTAGCTTCAGCCACATTCTCCAACTCCAAGCACATATTCTGATGGTACTGCTCAGGAACTACTAATCCTGGCATCTCACCCTCAAGGACTTGATGTTAATTTCTACAGGTAATACTGCATCATGTCCATATACTAAGGCATAAGGAGTAACTCTTGTATTTGATCTTGGAAAAGTCCTATAAGCCCATAATACATCCAACAATAAGTTATGCCAATCCCTGGGTTTGTCTTCAACAACTCTCTGTATTCCTTTTTTCAAGGATTTATTAGATGATTTTGCCTGACCATTTGCCTGTGCATAATAGGGGGTAGAATTAACAAGGCTAATTCCAAATTCTACCACAAAAGACTTTACCATCTTCCCATCAAATACAGTCCTATTATCAACAGTTATGGTCTGTGGGATGCCAAATCTGTGGATTAGATCTTTAATGAATCCAATAACTTTGGTCTGGTCTACAGCCTTATATGGTTTAGCTTCGACCCACTTAGTGAAGTAATTTGTGGCCACTAAGATGAAACAATGATGCTTCGAAGAGGGTGGATGTATTTTTCCTATCATGTCTATAGCCTATCCTCTAAACGGCCAAGGCTTCACAACCGTATATAGATCAGTTATGGGTACATGTCTAATCGTGCCATGCTTTTAGCATGCCTGACAACCTCTAGCATATTCTATGCAATCTTTAAGGATGATTGGCCAATAGTAAGAATGTCTTCGAAGTAGCCATCTCATCTTCACACCAAGCTGATGAGCATCACATATGCCTTCATGAACCTTAGCCATGGCTGTCAATGCCTCATTTGGCCCTAAATGTTCCAATAATAATCCGTCTGCCCCCATTTTGTAAAGAGCATTACCATACATTATGTATTGCATAGATTGCAATTTGATTTTTTTACTGGCTTTCGAAGATGGACCAGCTAGATACCGCATTATTGGATGCCTCCAATCTTGTTCTTGTAAGTCATTATGATTGACTTCTAACATCACATTCCTTTTAGTTAAAGGTGGTATTACTTTTTGATATGTTGTTTGGCTTATGTTCATTTGAGTGTTATCCCTTCTCCTGAAATTCAAAGCTTTCTGAGCCACATCATTAGCTTTGTTATTCATAAATCTTGTGACATAAGTCACATTTGCTAGCTGGAATTAAGAAAACAAATGTCATGCAACAACACAGTAAGGCAACATGCTTGCACTTTGACATTTGAAAATTCCTTTCACTTGGTTAACCACTAATTCAGAATCTCCAAATATATCAACTGCATGAACTTGTAATCCAATAAGTATTTCCAGTCCCATTATTAAAGCTTCATATTCAGCTTAATTATTGGAACAAGTAATTTCTTCCACTCTGAAACCATGTGTGGTTTCTACCCCCTTGGGGTGACTTAATCACCACACTAATTCCAGTTAGACCGTTGGTTTTTGATTCATCGAACCACATTTGCCATGGTCCAATACTAACCATACCAAGATCCATTATCTCTTGGCTTTTTGTTTGACATGGATGAACTGCCAAGAACTTAGCTAAAACTTATCATTTTACTACTTTTTGGGGGACATATTCTAGATGAAATTCTGATAAAGCTAGTATCTATTTGCCAATTCTTCCTCTCAACATAGGTCTAGACAACATATATTTAACCAAATTTGTGGTTGCAATTATGAAGACAGTTATAGGCAAAAGATAATATCTTAGTTTCATTGCAACAAAATACAATGTAAGGCACAGCTTTTCTATAGCTAAATATTTATATTCACAAGAATTTAAGAACTTACTAAGGTAATAAACTGCTTGCTCTTTGCTCTTTTTATTGTCATGGACTAAGAAAACTCCTAATAAATCTACATTCACAAGAATTTAAGAACTTACTAAGGTAATAAACTGCTTGCTCTTTGCCCTCTTCATTATCCTGGGCTAAGAAAACTCCTAGTAAATCTTCTGCTACAGCAATATACAACTTCAAAGGCTTATCACCCTTTGGTGGCATCGGCACTGGAGGCTTGGCCAAGTAGGCTTTGATTCTTTCAAAAGCAGTTTGATGCTGTGCTGTCCACACAAACTCCTTTTCATCTTTCAACCTTAATAAGAAAGAAAATACTTTAGTTTTCCCTGTAGTATTAGAAATAAATCTTTGAAGAAAATTAAGCCGTCCAAGGAATTTTTATACTTCTTTCTTACTTGATAGAGGCATGGCTTCAATGATAGCTTTGGCTTTGTTTTGATCAATCTGTATTCCCTTCTTGTGTATTACATAGCCCAAGAAGTGTCCAGTTGATACGCCAAAAGCACATTTGAGAGGATTAAGCTTCAACTTAAACTTTCACATTCTTTAAAAAGCTGCTTCCAAGTGAAACAAATGTTCCTCTATGGATTGGGACTTCACTACAATGTCATCAATGTAACACTCTAAATATCCTCTAATGAGATCATGAAAGATAGTGTTCATAGCCCTTTGATATGTAGCCCCAGCATTCTTTAGGCCAAGTGGCATTTTAACCCATTCGAATGTGCCAATGTTCCTAGGACATCTGAATGCTGTCGTATGGATATCCTCTTCTGCAGTGCAAATTTGGTTATAACTAGAGTGCCCATCCATCATTGATAAAATCTTATGCCCTGCTGAACTATCCACCAATAAATCTACTATGGGCATGGGGTATTCATCTTTTGGAGTTGATAAATTCTTGTTTCTAAAATCGATACATACCCTCATTTTACCATTATTCTTAACACTGGGCACAATATTGGATAGCCATTCAACATACTTGGCTATCCTAATAAAGCTTGTCTTAAGGAGCCTAAGAATTTCCTCCTTGACCGTCTGAATCACTTCAGGACTTATCCTTCTTGGTTTTTGCGTGTATGGCTTGAAATTAGGCTTCATAGGGATCCTATGTTCTACTAATGACTTATCCAATCCTGGCAGTTCATTATAAGACCATGCAGAACAATCTTTATATCTCTTTAAGACCACCAACAACTGGTCCCTGTCAAGAGCACTTAACCAAGCACTAATGTAGGTGGGTTGTTGTGCAGAACCTTCCCCTAAGTTAACCTCTTCCAAGGGGTCTCGTATCTGAGAACTCATTAACGCTTTTTTTTTTTTATTTCTTCTATCTTCGAAGCAATTTCTTTGTTTTGTTCTGCTCCTAGTTTCTTTGATTCAACATTTTTGCCTTCCTCTTCGAAGACAAAGTCTGTCCATAAGGCTTATTTCTCCTGTATTTCCCGGAATTTTGTTTCGATGTCCAATACACAGTATTTATCAAAGGTCAAAGGTCTGACCTGTTGTTGTTTATGCTTACAATCAACTATCATGGATTCCTTCTCTTGTTCCTGAACCTTTTGGACTATTGCTTTTAAGTCCAATGCTGTGAACTTAACTAAAGTCAAAGGTCTGGCTTCTTGGGTTTCACCTTCTTGCCTACAACCAGGCATTATTATCATCTTTGAGGACGAATTCTTCATTAGCACTCTCCTGTACCAAGTGCTTCAGGTGTGCTACTTCCTCATCAGCCGTCACTTTGGCTGAACCATCAGGTTTTCTCAATATACTGAGTGGTGTTACTCCTTCAGTATACAACTTGGCCTCCGCAAAATTAGCACAAACGATAAAGGGTTGAGGGTCTGCATTGATCTCCTTTGTCTCTCCATTGCATAAGGCCATCATTATCTTCTGTTGTAGAGAGGAAGGTACATATTTGTTGGTGTGAATCCAGTCCCTACCAAGTAGAGCATTATACTTAGCATTGCTGTCAATAACAAAGAATGTCGTCATGCAATTTCTGGTTCCTATACTCAGGTTGATGAGCAAAATACCCTGAGCCATCTGTTTATCTCCAGTAAAACCAGCAATGGTTGTGTTAGTTGGGATTTATCTAGGGTTCCTTTTCCCTAGTTTCTTCAAAGAAGATTTCGGAAGAAGGTTTACCGTTACTCCGTTATCCATCAATACCCTATTCATCTGTATCCCATCGAAAAAGGCCTTGATATATAAGGGCTTGACATGCTGTGTCATGGATGTTGTAGGATACTCAAACGGATATGAGAGATACTCACCTCTTCCTCACTCTCATCCACAGTTTCCATTGGTGTGGTCACTTCGGATTCGTCTTGAACCATACTAACTTGTGAATCTTCACTAGAAACTGGAATAGGGTCAATCTCCTAACCTTCTTGGTTTTCATCTTCAACCTAGAACTCCTGTGGTAGTATATGCACCATATTCACTGATGCTGGAGGAAATGAGCCAAATTGAACCACTGGCTATACTTGCTTCTTTTCCAGGCCAACTTGTTCAATTACTTCAGAAACATCTTCCATGCTGCATTCTGGCACTTCAGTACTAGTAACTTCCTTCGAATGGTCTATTCCTGCTGGTTTTTCGACCGAAAATGTCTGTTCAGCCATGAAGGCTTCAAACATTTCCTCCTCAACCAGCTCTTTCCTTTGGCCTAAGCCAATTTCTCCCTCTGTCTAACTGTCGTTTTCCATCAAAGCCTTTTCAAGACCTGCTAAACTGGATCTTTCTTTGGCTTTTAGTTCAGAGTGAACTTTAGCCAACTGCTCTTTGCTGAAACTCCTTCTGTCCTGAGGAGTCGATTTTGGACTATGATCCAACTTTGGGCTTTTTCTTCCCTCTGTTTGGCCTTTTGGTTGGGCCAATGAAGAACTTTCCCCACTTTTTTTCAGATCCTTTTGGTACTGAGTGTAACTTCGCTGGATCTTTCTCCTTTGGGACCTAGAAATTACTGGGACCATATTTGGTTCTTTTGTTTTTGGATGTTTTAGCAACACCCAATTATTTGGAGTCACCAAGGGAGGTTTAACCATTCTATCCTGGTTTCCAACAACACTTCTCTAGGTAGGTATTTCCTTAGGCTTGTTCTGCATGACAAACTAATCTGGAACCCCAGGTACCTATGAACCCACTAACTCAGTTATTGAACTGTCTCTTTCTGCCTTCGAAGCCAATTTCGAAGTTGCCTGTAGAGACCACTACTTGGCCCTGGCCCCCTGTCTTGGGCCTAATTCAGGCCTTCCATGAGGGTGGCCACTTTCTATCTTGTGTGAGGCTGGTCTAGGAAGCCAATCTCTATCTTTGATCTCATAACTTGAGCCCACTTCAGGTCTCCTCTCAGGATAATTGCCCTCTATCCTGTAATAGTTAGGTGGTCTGAACTCATGTAGAGGTCTGTTGCCCTTGGAATGCACTCTAGTGGCTGTTGGTCCAGCCAAGAATGGCTGCTGTCTAGAACCAGTTGGGTATGGCCTTTTGTTGTAGGCACTGGTTGGTTTAAGGCGTCTCTGCACATCCTTGTAATACTGCTTCACATCAATCGGAAGCCCTTTCAACCATTTGTAGCTTAACCTGCATCTGGGACACATTCTTTGCATGACAACTGCCTCTAAAGAGTCATAATCCAGTCAATGTTTTCAAAATCGGACCAGTGAGCGAACCAGAAAAAGGACCGGGTAGACGGGTCACCAGTTCAACTGTCGGGTCAAAGCGGTTGAACCGTGACGTCATAATTAATATTACATAATTAAAAAAATATTACTATAAATTATAAATAAATAAAAATATATATAAATAATCAAATAAAAATAAAAATTGTTGCATAATATTTATTAATAATATTTAATAAAGTCATAATTGATAAAAAAAAAATCACTTATTTTAAAGAAATTATATTTTTTAAACATTCCCTCCAAACAAATTGATTGAATGCTAGATTTAATTTTGGAGGAAAATGAAATTTTCAACCATCTCTCCAATCAATATGTTTCAAATAATTTGATTGAATCCCACATAGAATTTTGTAGGTTCTATTTGTAAAATCTTTTCCTATAAATAGGAATAGACTTTCATAATCTTCTCAAGCTTTCAATGAGACTCTTCCTTATGAGAGGAGACTCTTGAAATAAGAATTTTTAGTCAAAATTTTGAAATATATATATATAAATATATAAAAAAAGAAAGAAAAAAAGAAAAGAAAGAAAGAAAATCAAAAGAAAAAAAAAATCGGAAAAAAAAAAACAACCGGTCCGACCCTCTTGAGCCGATCCCAGTCACCGGTTTTCCCGGTTCGACCACTTGGTCACTGGTTTTTTCCGGTTTTGCTCCCACTCCGGGTTTAGGGGGTTAACTGGACCGGAACAAGGCCCGGTTCCCGGTTCAACCGGTCCGACCGGCCAGTCCGGTCCGGGTTTGAAAACATTGAATCCAGTGCCTCCTCATTAGAGTCTTTCCTTTGGTCTGCAAAGCCCTGCCCATTCGCTGGTGAACTTCTAACATCTTTCTTGACAGTAGTCTGACTGGCAACATGCATCTGCACATTAACCTCTTCCAATTCCTTCAAGGATAAGTTCTGGAAGTCTGGCGCAATGACATTGGCTGTAACTTCTCCAATTTTTGGGAATGGATTAGTGTCAATCCCCATAGCTTTCTCTGCTTTAGTTGGGAATTTTAAACTTCCTTTTCGAATCTGTTCTTGGATCCTGTCTCGAAAAATAATATAGTTTTTAGTTGAGTGAGACCAAGAATTGTGCCATTTACAATACATTTTTCCTTTAAGTTCTTTTGAAGAAGGAATTTTGACTCCTTTTGGTAACTTTAGGAAATTTGCTGCAAGCAAATGATTAAAAATGTCATCTGCCTTTGTTAAATCGAAAGAATATTTCCTATGAAGGTCTTTCTTTTTAAACTGCTAATCTATTGTGATGTCTTTATGAATTAACGCCTCACAGATCACAGGCTCTTTTCCTATGATGTCTGCTGCATCAATCTCATAATTAGGATCTCTATAATACGTCTTGTATGATGCATTACTTCGATCTTGTTCTTCCTCAAGTAATGATTCATATCTAGACACCTTATAGGTTAATTCCACTAAGTCTCGAAACTCAATTGAGTCAAACTTCTTTCGAAGTCTAAACTCTAAACCATTTTGAGCCAACCTCACAAATTCAGGCTCTGGTAAAATGATCCTACACTTGTTTTGTGCTCTTTTGAATCTGGCAATAAATTGAACAGCCTTCTCATCAGGCCTTTGACTCAACCTTGCCAAATCTACCATAGAAACTTCTGGTTCTGTTTGGAAGAATTGGGCATAAAATGCCTCCTCCATTTGTTGCCAAGTTTGGACAGAGCAAGGTGTAAGGTTAATATACCATACAAAAGCTACCCCAGTTAAAGAATTTAGAAAAAGTCTTAACTGCATGTAATCATTATTGGTAAATTCACCACACTAGGCAGCGTACCTAGCAATATGTTCTACCGTTGACTGGTTTCCATTCCCATAAAAAAGAGTAAAGTTTGGTATTCTAAACCCTCTTGGGTATTCATGTATCCTATCTACCCATTTTGGATAGGGTTTCTTGTACACAGGAGTTTGAACCCCTCGAGCCATAGGTTTACACATTTCTTTAACAATATCAGCAATTTAGTCCCTAGGAACCATATTTTGTGCTTGTTGAACCACCATTGGAGGAACAAACACAGGATTTGGTGGACAACCTTGTGCTTGAGGTCCTCTTGGTCCATAGGGAGGTGTATTTGGGACTGGTTGTCCCTGTGGTGCTGGCTGCTGTTAAGGGTATGGTTGATCTCTCTGAGCCTGTCCTGCGAAAGGACCTACGAAATGTGCTGGAATAGGTGTTGTGTCTCTTCCTTCCAACCCCACGAGTACAAATTCGAACAAAGGATTAGTGAACCCTCTTATGCTAGGCACGGCTTCGAACATAGGATTTGGAAACATCCTTATGCCATTTTATTGTGTTGGCCCAGATCCACCAATTTATATGGCTTCACTGTTAAGTAATGAGGCATTTTGATTTATCATGGGCCTCGAAATAGGCTCATACCAAGATTGAGGTGATGGTCTTTCATAATTTTGATTACTGGTTTGACCATTAGTATGTCCATTACTTTGCATAGGCTGTTTATCTCTAGCCAATCTTTGCTGAGGGACATTTGAAATTTCCTCTATATGCCTTGTGTTAGTTGGTTGATGGGTATTCATCTGATTCATAAAGAATATTGCCTATCTTTCCATTGTGTTCATTAACTGCTGTTCCATGGCATCTACTAGGCCTCCCCACGGATTCATTGGCTGAGTAGATAGAACAGTGGATGGTCCAATTCCATAGTCTTGTCCACTATTCTGGACACGTGGTGCATGTTCTGCATTACTGGTCTGTTCGACCATAGGTTCTGATGAGATAGGTGCTTCCATAGGATGTGTTATTACATTATCCTCTGGATCAGGTACCTCTACCTCTCTTTCCACACCTTCTTCTAGGCGTTTATTTTATCCTTGTCTCCTACGCCTAGCCATTTCAATTAGTCCCACCGCGCATGCCAAAAATATATATTAGCTTTTTTGGCTTTCGAAGGTTAGTATTGTAATTTTAAGCGTGCCAGCAAGGATAAATCAGTCCTTACAGAAGATTAATTGCCAACCAATTATTAGACGATTGTGTTTCAGTTCTTTCAGCCTCAATGAAGAGGACTTTTATTGGTAGCTTGTTTAGGAGAATTTAGTAAACAATAATTAAATGAAGAACAATTACAACATTTCATTAAGCAAAAATGAAACTTATAATAATTTGATCTAGCCTCATAGAGGTTTACAGTAATAAGCTATTTGAAACTACTCCTATAAATAAAGTGCAATACAAGAATTTGAAGTGCAGAAATGTGAAGAACAAAAAATGTAAAAACTGGAAGAAAAATAAAATAGATAAAAATTGACTTCTGAAACTGAGTCTGTAGCTCTCTTTCTAGGGCCTTCTCTGCTATTTATACTTCTTAATGATAACCGTCAAAATGAACTTTTAACCGTCGAAACATCCCTCCATAATCGCTGATCATGCTCTCTTACAATTAGCTCCACTACGCCATGTTTGTAGTTAGACTTCCCTCCTGATTTTGAATTTGAACCTTGTGAGTAACCGTTAGGCCACATCACCTTATATCCCTCGATCATTCCAGTGTTACATAGACTCATTATTATCAGTACGGGTTGACACGTGTCTGACTATGGTTGGCGATTTATCTTACCTTTCCAAATTACCCTTCTCATTCCACGTGTTAAATCGTGATTGGCTTATACAATTTATACAGCCAACAACATCTCTCTTGGTGCCAACCTAGTTGGGATTAGGTTGGAGTGCTATAATGCTATTTAGCTCTTGTCTTTTCTTTATTCATAGTTTCCATATGTAATGTATGTTTGATTTCATCAATAAAATTTTTTTCTTTCATTGATTAAAAAAAATAAAATAAAAAAAATGAGGAAGAATCTCGTATATGATTGTAATGGTCCTATTCAAGATTATTTGTCGAGTGGGACACTGCAACATAGTTTGTGTTATATGATAGCTAACCAAATATGACCTTAATTTTGGAAGTGTACAACTTGCGACGACACTAGTTAAAAATGATTTCCCGTGATCATCTTGTCATAACTTGTTGAATGACAATTTATTTGGAAACTTTGAAAAATATTAAAGCAAAACAACAAAATACATGCAACATCAAACAATTGCTTAGCAGCTTCCAATTAACTGACGAAACTAAGCCAAAATTTTAAAAGTCGTTTCCAAACTTAGTGGCTGTGTTTAGTTTGCTTTTGAGAGTGTGATTTTTAAAATTAAAAAAAAAAAAAATTAGAGAGAGTTTAGAAATTTTTTTGATTTGTTTGGTTATATATTTTGAAAGTAATTTTAGAGTTTGAGAGTTTGTGATGATTTGATATTTTGTTATAATTGAGTAAATATGTGTGAGAGAGAAAAAGTGATTGAAAATGAGAAATGAGAGACAAAAAGTAATTGATTGATATGTAAGACAGCAAAAGTAATTTTGAAATTTTTTTAAGAAAAATCACAAACCAAACAAAGTTTTTTAAAAATATTTAAAAACAACTCTCCCAAAAATAAACTAATCAAGCCCAATATGTTGTCACTTTCTAAACATATTTTACGACAAATTTTTTTTTGAACTAATCACATCAAGTTTTACAGTAAGATCACTTTATCATTAGTAAAATATGTTACTTTTTTTTTTTTTAATTCGTATATTTTAACTCTTATAATTAAAAAAAAAAGTTTGTTTGTTTAAATTTTTTGAATTTATTTTTCAAAAAAATTAAATTTTTTTTGTTTTTACTGAAATTTTTTAATATTTTACCCAATTTTTTTAATTTTGAGATACATATAACATAAATACACTTAAAAAGTATAATATTTGTGAATTTTTTTTAAAAAAATTCACAAAATACTAAAAATACAAATAATAATAATAATAATAATAATAATAATGAAAATTCAGTACATTTTTCGTAGTCTTGTATATTCATTGATTTTTAAAATATTTTTTTACAAATATTTTACTTTTTAGATATATTTAAATAATGTGCATTTAAAAAAATAAAAAAATTGCTTCAAATTTGAAAAATATTCACTAAAAATAAAAAAATACAAAAAATAAAAAACTCAATTTTTAGAAAATTGAATCCGGAAAATTGAAACCAAACACATTGATTATTTTATCTCCTAATAACCCCCTCCAAATCTCTTATAAAATGGGTATATTTGTATAATTTTCATAGATAATAGTGTCAATATATACAAATTTATAAATGAAGAGAGTAAAACGATATATTTTAATAGTTAATGAAGTCATAATATATAATTAACCTTTCTTTTTTTATTATTAAAAAAAAAATCAACTTCACATTAGATAAAGAGTACCCAAATCAACCCCTTCATCTTGTATGAGGCATAATATTCACCCAAAGCTTAATTTTACCTAACAAAATGAGAAAATATTTTGTAGTTTTCAACCAAGTATTCCAATAACATAAGCACAATAACTATTTCATTTATGTTTTTTTAAATAACATGATTGTATGTTTTAGGACCCTACGGTATTAGTCAGACATACAATCACGACATAAGTCAAACTTATCAGATAAATATGTTATTTACATATATCCTCAATAAGCCACCTCAAGTGTGATAGGATTTTCCTCTATAATCGGTCTACTTTAACACCATGTTAAATCGTCAACCATCAATTCATTTAAAAGTTTAAACTGTCAAGGAAAATGTGACAATTCTCTCAATATATGATTCAAAAGTTTAAACTGTCAAAGAAAATGTGACAATTCCCTCAATAAATGGAACAAGAACTAGCAAGATAATTCACCTGAAATCCTCCTAACAATTTAATGTCACACAAGAAATATGACACAAAAGGAGTGCCACAATCCTGGATCCAGGTGTGATCCAACTTAGCCCATGTTAAATATAATGGCTTGTTGGTATTGTTTTCATTTTTTTTTTGTCATTATTTTTTGAAAAAACAATAAAATAATTAAATAATTTGAAATTTTGTTTCCAAAATTTTTATTTAGAAATTTTATTTTATTTTATTTTTTTGAAAACAACCCATTTTCCAAGAATGTTATTTTTGAATTTTTAAAAACTTTTTTCAAACAAAAATGAAAACAATATAAAAATAATGTGTATTTTCAAATTTTTATTGCTTGTTATTTATTTTTTTTTTTTTGAAACATAAAAAATAAAAAGGGGAACTTACCAATAAGTCCCATATACAAAATTTAAGACCCATCTAATTCTCAAAAAAAACACTTGCACCAATTAGTCCCATACATTTTTAATTGTTACAAAAAAATCTTTTTTTTTTTTTTTTTGTAATTTACATACACTGTTATATCTTACTACCGTCGGACTTCTATCAAACGGTCACCGGAGATTCGTCGGAATGTTCAACATCACCGAAAAGTCGCCGGAGTATCGTCGGAAATTCACCGGAGTGTTAAGAACGTTAATGGAAGTCGCCGGAATGTTCAGAACGTTCATTGGACATTAAGAATATCACTGGAGACTTATCTGAATGTCTAGAATATTGCCCGAAAAAAAGAATAAATTGAGAAATTAGAGCAAAAAAAATAGCAAAATGTGCCAAATATTAATAAACTAAAAGAAAAAAAAAATGAAACGACAAAAACATCAACAATGGAAAAAAAACATATGCTATTTTTTAATTTTTGTAAGGTTTAAGCAAATAATCTCCAATATTGATCAAACTGAAAAGTAAGTTTTGAGACTGTAGAATGTTATAGTTTCAAAGCAAAAATTTATTAAGTATTTATCCTTATTAATCAAACTGAAAAACATGTTATGAAACTATAAAATTTTAGGTTGCGTTTGGTAGAGTTTTGTAAATATGATTTGAAAGTATGAGTTGTATTTTGAGTTTGTGAGTTGTGAAATTATGATTTGAGTGTAGAAAATTTGTTTGGTTATTGTTTTTGAATAGAGTGTTGAATTGAGTTTTGAATTGAGTGTGGAATTGAGTTTTGAATTGAGTGTGGAATTGAGTTTTGAAAATTTAATTTGACATGTGAAGTAAGAAAATTTGTTTGGTTATGAGTTTTGGAAAGAGTTTTCAAAACTTAATTCAAATTGTTATAACTCATAACAAAACACACTACTTTCACACTATTGAAAATTCTGATCAACACTCATAACCAAACTCTTTTTAAAATTCAATTAAAAAAATTTATTATTAACAGAAAATAACATTAATCAATTTTTTAATTGAAAATACTACAAAGGAAATAAATTTTTTTTCAAAATAAATATTCAAAAAATTTAAATCGTAAAAATTTAAATAATTTAAATATTCAAAAATTTTAAATAATTTAAAATGTTAATATTTTAAATTTAAAACTAACTCTACACTCAAATCGTAACTAAACACATAAAACAAAACTCAATTAAGAAATTATTTTTAAAACTCATAACCAAACACATAACTCGAAACTCTATACTACTTTCACAACTTTACACTCAAATCGTAACTAAATACATAACAAAAAAATTAAAATATTTTTATAAAATAGAGTTTGAATTTATTTTTATAAAATATTTTAAAATTTAAAAAATTAAAATCGTAATATTTTGAAATTAAAATATTTAAAAATATTCAAAAAATTAAAAAATTAAAAAAAATCGTAACATATTTAAATATTTAAAATCTTAACAAAATTAAAATATTGATTTGAATTGAGTTTTGAAAAGAGTTTTGAAATATGTGTTTTGTTATGAGTTTTGAAAAGTAATGATTATGTTTTAAATTGAGTTTTGAGAAATGAGTGTAGAATTACGATTTGAAAGCTCCAAACAAACAACACACTCAAATCAATTGGTGGAACTATAATTTGAGAGGCTTCCCAAACGGAGCCTTACACTGTTATACCATGATTCATTCCAGCAAAAAAAAAAAAAAAATTTGAAACTACAAAATTTTACAGTTTTAAACCATGATTCATTCCAGCACCAAAAAAATTTGAAACTGCAAAATTTTATAATTTTAAACTATGATTCATTCCAGCACCAAAAAAATTTGAAACTGCAAAATTTTATAGTTTTCACCGCTTGTAACTAAAACTTGAAAACTACTTGTTTAGAACTTGAAAATTTTCTCCATTAGAACAGAAAAAAAAAAGTGTATAGCAGAGAAAATGTAGAAAAAAAAAAAATAAGAGATCGAAGGAGAAAGACGAATATAGAGAGAGGATTGTACTCTGGCAACTTTTTTTTGTTTAAATCTACTTAGATCTGATGTAGATCTATATCAAATCTAAGTAGATCTAGTCATCTTCTTCGTCAGAAATATATCTTCTTTACCGTCGATGAGGGTGAAGTAAGGAGTCGACAGTCGGTGGTTGCCGATAAATCCCAATTGATGATAATCGTCGATCGATAGTGACTATATATTAGAAAGAAAAAGAGACAAAGCAAGATATGGTTACCTGTCAACGGTCGTCGAAAATCACAAAAAGCAAAAGTGGTAAAGAAGAAGAGAGGTAGAGAAGAAGAATAATGTTATAGGACTTTTAAGTATCAACAAAAGGTTATGGGACTAAATAGATTATACATTTTTCAAAAGACTTCTGGGTAATTTTCTCAAATAAAAATAAGGGAAACGAAAATACAACTCAACATAGTCTTAAAAATAAATGTATTCCTCACCCTCAATACACATACTATAATATTCTTCACGCCGAGTTTGGGCCTATACAAGGCAAATACGATTTTGGGCAGCCCAACTCTCCACGCATTTTATATGGGATTGAGATTATCTCAAAGTCAAAATTTGAACTTAATTATCATGTAAGAGTACGCAAAGTTCATTACGAGTCTCATTTTAATAATATAAATTATTTATTTTGTAGAGTCTTATATATATATATATATTATTTATAAAAAAAATTAGATTTTATCTAATAATCTTAATTTTTTTTTATTTTATCGCATTTGTCACCAAAAAAACAAATGACAAATATACTTTTGAAAATATATCATTTATTTTTTTTAGATAAATGCGATAAAATTAAAATGTTATGATTATCGCATAGATCTTTTTTTTTTTCTTTCTTTTTTTTTTTTTTTTTTTTTGAAGAATTGATATACAAAGAAGAATTTATAAAATAAACAATTTAGGTTATCAAAACGAGACCTATAATGGGTCTCACGACCCTTAATATAACGGTCAAGTTCATATTTTAAACTTAAGAGAATTTCCACCCCTTATATCACTTTCACACAAAAATACCATGCTCCTAAAACGTATAGATTCATGAAGGTAGGGCTTGCCTTAAGTTTAAATCTGAACTTTACGTAACTTGAATTAAAGGGCCTAAGAGGCCCACAACGACTCATGTTAAGAACATTCGTACCATTCATTTTGTAGATCTCTCAGTATATATTATTCGTGAAAATTTTTAGATTGATTCGATAATCGTAACCTTGTCACCCCCAAAAATAGACGACAATTATATATTTTTAAATAGACCTTCATTTTTTTTTTTTGGAGACAAACACAATAAAATGAAAATACTATAATTATCGAATCAAACTTAATTTATTTTATAGATGATATATACTTAAGGTTTTACAAAATGAACTGTTTAGATCATCAAGATAGGACTCGCGATGAGTATTCTCTCAAGTTCAAATTTGAAATTGAATCCCAACACATTTATCAAATAGAATCATTTTTGCTTTGGTTACTATTAATAATGGCTACTATTGTCCAGGTTGGCTGGATGTATGGATCTACAACAGAAGATGTCCTTACTGGACTTACCATCCATGGGAGGGGCTGGAAATCTACCTTTTGTTCACCTAACCCACCTGCATTTCTTGGGTGTGCACCCCCAGGTGGACCTGCAACTATGATCCAACAGAAGAGATGGGCTACTGGGCTCCTTGAAATCTTGTTCACCCCAAAAAACCCTTTTATTCTTACCCTCAATGGGAAGCTCCAGTTCCGCCAATGCTTGGCTTACACGTGGATTATACTATGGGGCCTCCGATCCATTCCTGAGCTATGTTACGCTGCTCTGTCGGCCTACTGTCTCATCACTGACTCACATTTCATGCCCAAGGTGAGGACAAACCACCACCATCTGATTTTACTTTCATGTGGACTCAAAAGTATAATTGAGTAAATGAACCCAAAAACCCTTAAATAGGATTAACTCGATCTCCATGAGTTTGGATAGTTCAGTTTTTGAAGAGGTATTGTTTGGTTGTAAGTAAGTCTTGAAATGGTCAATCCAACTAGGTTAGTTTGGTTCTCAGATTAACCTCAATCAAATTCGTGTGTGCAATCCTAATTGGTCCTTGCATGTGATAGCTTTTTCCCTTTTGTTTTCATCACTCACATTAAGAATTGTATCTGCCAATGCAATGTGCCTACAATATTTAAGAGTTTTAATAAATTTTTTTTTCTTCGAAAAAGTGAAAATTTAGTTGTAATAAATATTGTGAGACAAATTTTGATCGTCGCAAAGGTTGTCGCCAAAGTCACCAAAAGGCCGTTATGAGAAAATCAAATAAAAGATTTTTAGCAACAAAATTTTGAAAATGTCTATAATAAATGCAAGATAACATTTTGGTCCCAAAAGGATACTAATTCATGACTAGATGTTCAATTTCGTTGCTAAAAATATAATAATGACACTTTCTTGACAACTAGAATATTTTGTTTTTAAGAAGTAATTTTGTTCCTAAATTTGTATTTCTAAAATCTTAATTTTGTTGTAGTGAGTATAAACAGGGTTGTCCTATTGCAACCAAATTTATTTTATTTTATTTCAATTTTTCCTCATGCGCATTGGATTCCAAATCCTAGATATTATGTTTAAATATACTTGAATATATTTAGTCGATGATCAGATGATTTAGATCCATCTATTGATGCACACTATTTTTATTGTTATTGTAACAGCTTAATATTTGTCCATGTAGGTTGGAGAACCAATCATATTTATACCCATTGCCCTTTTTGCCATCTACAATCTCTACACTCTCTGAGTACCTTCGCATTGGCCTTTCAACCTGCGCATGGTGGAATAACCAAAGAATTTGGAGGCTAAACACCATGATCGCGTGGTCATTTGGAGTCTTAAGTGTTCTGTTGAAACTCTTAGGACTATCAGACACCGTATTTGAAGTAACACAAAAAGATCAATCAACTAATGTCGATGACAACAATGCCAATGCTGGAAGATTCACATTCGATGACTCCCCAAGTTTCGTCCTCGGTACTACCATTCTGCTGGTGAACTTGACTGCATTGGCTATTGGATTGTTAAGGTTCTGGCTGGTGGGTGGCGATGGAAATGGGTCCGGGATAGGGGAGTTCATATGTAGTATGTGGGTGGTGCTATGCTTTTGGGCATTTTTGAGAGGGCTATTTGGGAAAGGGAAGTATGGCATTCCCTCATCCACCATATACAAGTCAGGGGCTTTGGCATTATCGTTTGTGCAATTGTGTAAATGGGTCTAAGTTCATACCCTTATATTTTGTTTTGTGCACTTTTTCTGTGCATTTAGCTTTTTCCAATGAAACCTAAATGGGTTCAATTTGATACTTTGGACCTGAAACTTGAGAAATATGAATTTAAATTTTGAAGTAATAGAAGTGAACCTTTGAAGTGCAACTTTTGGTTACCAAAAAGGAAAATGCTAAAAGCATGAAAATTTTCAAGTTGTGTGATTTCTCAATGAAAATGGTATTGAAAATTAAGAAATTCTATAATAATACGCGCACCATTTGTCCCATTTTCATGTACAAAATATGCATTTTGACTTGTTCTATCTTTTGCTGAACTATGGCATGCTAGTGGATGTCAAATTTCATGACCATAGTTGTACAAATTTTTGGGCTAGCGTGTGATCCATTTCTTTGCATTAATCACTAGGAGAAAATTTGAAGTATATCACCCAAATCAAGCTATTTTAAGGGAAAAGTTATACAATATTCCATGGGCTTGGCCATGTGTGTCACGTGTCTGATGAGCAGAAACAACAACTGATGTGTAGCACTGGCTTGACACTTCAACTAGTCGGCCAAACCAAACTAGGACAACATAAGTGGTAAACAATGCAAACAAACTATACAAGCAAAAATAACATTACACAAACAGTATCAAAACAAGGCCATTTCATTACAATTTGATATGCATTTACAAGGAAAAAATGCTTACAAATGACAACCTAATACAACCCTAAAGTGGGGTATGTTTTTTTTTTTTTGATAACTCAGGTATCCGTAACCCGCTGATTTTAAGGGAAGCCAGGACTAATCCTGAGGGCCCTGGAGTTAACGACCGGGCAAACCTCCAGTGGCCCCAAGGGGTGACTTGAACTCGAGACCTATAGATTTTATCCTCCAGACTTTACCATTCAGCCACTAACCTTGGAGTTCTAAAGTGGGGTATGTTAAAGGCGTAAGTGATTAGAATGATTAGCCATGCATCCCTTATTATGTATAATAAGACATGGACTGTCTAGCGGTATGAAACATACCCCCAAGTTTGAGGAGTCATAATAGACTTCCAAAAATCACTTAAAATACCAAAAGATGGACCTAGAAAACAAGCACAACACTAGATTCCATTGCTCTTTTTTTCTTTTTTTATTTATTTTTATATATATAAAGAAAATTAGTGAAAAGCCCATTTCAAAAGGGTATAAATCATCAAAGGTAAAATCTTGTTCAGTGATAAGGATATGTCAAAAAAGTCCCCAGTATTGGAAAAAGTCACTGGTGCCGAAAAAGGTCACAGAAATGTTATTAGAAAAGTTGCGGGCAGCAGCAAATGGTGGTGGCGGTAAGGTAAAAAATGTGTGATTCAATAGATAGGTTGTTGAATGAGTGACATGTGTCATATTTTAACAGATAATTAGTTTGGTGAATTTCAACATAAAATATGTTGAATTTAACATATAGTTGTTCTTTTGGATAAATTGTGTCTTTTTAGCCCAAATATATTAGAGTTTGGATCAAATGACCTAAAAAATTCAAAAATTGACTTATGGCATGAATGCTTTTTTTTATACAATATAATGGACTCCTTGATGGGTAGCAAAATATGCATAGATTTATCCATAATTGCACTAAAGTCCTTCAAAGGCACGACAACACTCTAATACTGTGTTTAGTTGGGAGATTTGGGAAGGAATTTGGAAAGGGAAAAGGAAAAGGTGTATAAAACTAAGTGAAAAGGAAAAGGTGTATAAAATTAGGTGAAATTTAAGTATATTTTATTCAAATTTCATCTACCTTTTCTATTTCCCTTTCCAAATCCCTCCTCAAATTCTTCAACCAAATACAACATAAGAGTCTCCATCTATTTATAGTCAAAAAATCGTTTCTAAAGATAATTCAAAACAAAAATCCAAACCATTATGTGAGTGAAAAATAAATCAGAGTTTAAGTCCACATGCCTTTCCACAAATTATATTCCAATTGAGAAATAAAATACTATCAAATCAAATTAGGAATGCACATTCAGTTCTGGTTTTGGTTTGAAAAATAGTAGAATCGTTCAAATCGATCTAGTTTTCAATTTTGAACTGAATTGGAATGTGATATATTTGTTTATTACTTCTAAATATTTTTTATAATAAAAATAAAAATATAGAAATTACTAATAAGATTTAAATCCTAGTTTTCATTATGAAATTGACAAGGTTTAACCAACTTAACTAAACTAATTGATGTTAATTTATTTACTATTACAATATATATTCATATATATTAGATTTCTTGTTACATAAATTTCTAGAATTGTAGAACCAAACTGAACTAAATCAGTTTCTTTGATTCAATTTTAGTCCAGTTATATAGGTTTAACAATTCGATTACGGTTATAATTTTTCTGGAATCATAGGGACCGGTTCGGTTCTTAATTTACTCTAAACTGGATCAATCCGATATGTGAACACTAAGGGTGGGCACCGTGTTGTGTACCGTCATATAGGGTTTGCGGGTCAAAGACATAAATACGAACGCAACCTAGTTAATAAATGTATCATGTATACAAACACATTTACTTCATTCACATATTAAACATGCATGACACCACACAAATTGACCCAACATTCAAAAAAAAAAAAAAAAAACTCGTTTAACTTGCTAAATTGTTGTTCAAATTTTTATTTATACAATCATCATTCAGCAATAATAATAAATGATAATAAAAAAATAGCCAACAATATTAATAAAAACAGAACTTTTTTTAAAAAAATAAAAATAAAAACACAACTTGACTACATATATGTTGTCTTTCATCCATCTATAATGGCGTTTCCCAAAACGCCATAAAAGAAACGTTGCTGTAGGCCCATTTTCCTGTAGTGATAGCCATAAAAATAATCATAAAAAGACAAAGTAAACTAAAAAGTTAATTACATAAAATGTCAAATTCAAATTATAATCATTTTATTTTTTTCTCACAAAAGTCAAAATTTAACTCAAACGAATTTTTTAGCATCAGGTTAAAATAGCTAAAAAATCAGCTCACTTTCCAAACGAAGGCATAATTAGATTTAGCTTTTACAGTTTCACCTGTTTACTTGAGATAAGTTTTCAAATTGAACGAATGCTTGAGATGAATTTTGATTAAATTATATATATATACACACAAACGCGGGTACTTAATGTTGGAACAATCTTCACTGTATTTAAAAGATTTTAATTCTATTGTGTACAAAACAACAATTAGAATTTAAAGAAATAAAGAAAAGGAGAGAATTTGTTTGATTATAAAAATCAAACTCGAAATAATAAATAAATAAATAAAACATATTTTATTTTGTTACAAAAACAAAATTGAAATCTGATTTAAATAAATAAATAAATAACAGATTTTATTTTGTTACAAAAACAAAATTAAAATCTGATTAAATAAACAAATTAAAAACATAATAAAATTAAACAACTTACTTAGTTAATTTCTTTGAATAATTTTTCTGATCAAGTCCAGTGTTTAACACTGTGTCCTTAAGATAGATTCGTCCTCTCCACGGTGCTTTCAGAATTTGGACGTCTATCTCCTAGGATGAAATGATCTATCAACGAATAAATGCAGCACTACAATTTATTCGTCCGTCGAACACACAAAATGTTTACACTCTTTCTTTCAGAAATAAAATGCAGCAATATGTAACAAGCCCGCTGGGGGACCTCGCTACAGTTCGGACTCGATTTTTGTCACGGTTCTTAATCTTGAACCAAATAGCCCAAATCCGGCAAATCGTTTTGAGAAAACAGATTTTTGAAAGAAGTGCCAAACATGGACTGCTTTGCCAGATACAGAGTCGCCACCTAAATATTTTATTTTTGGGAAATTTAGGAAACCCTGACTCGTTTGCCTAAGGCCACGTGTCCGTCATCACCAAAGTTGCCTCGGCTCGGGAACTTGGGTACGATTAGAAGGTCGCCGTGAGCACCCCCGCTCGCCCGGTCAAAGACCGGCCTCTACTAACCATGATATCTGATTTTTAAAACATTGTGCGTTCTTATTCCGGTTATTAGCTTAGGTTACTATGTGATGCGCGCAGCATACAAGTATAGACTGAGTCGTCTGAATTGGAACAAAACACTTCATGTTTGTTTGTGAAAATGGTTTGTTACTCGCAAGTAGGCTTAAAATGCGGATTTTGCCACCCTCGGGTGGGCTTTTAGGAAAACATGATTTTGCCACCATCTAGTGGGCTTAAAACAAACATTTGATGAATTGTTCCAATCCAAATAACACAACCTCCACCCACAGGCATTCAAGGCAATTATATCACATAAACAGTTAGCCTCATGGTAAGCATGCTATTCATGGCAGTCACTCACACGCATGCAACAATGCTAAAGCATAAAAACTCACCGAGTACTCCAAGCCAAAACAAAAGCTCATTAGAAATCCATGCATGATCCTAGATACACAGAATTGCCTAATGCAACACATGCAAAGATGCAAATTATAGCAGGCTCGGCTATTCTAAACATGGCATATGGAATGCTACAGCTAACATGTATTCAACTTGGAATTGAAATACAAATGCAGTTAGTATGATGCGCCGAGCCCGGTGCGTGCAAGACAGATGAATGAATGCAAACATGCTATCATACTGTATGCTAATTGAAACATGCCCTAATCTAACCATCATAAGCAGGTAAATAAAAGGGAAGAATGACGTGGGGTTGGAAGACATATATCACACTCACCCACACTTATTACAATTATGCCCTCGCGCAGAGGGTCCGAATAAATGTACAGTCCCAAATAAAAGAATAGTATAGTCCAAATAAATATTACAGTCTAAATAATACAGTCCAAAATGTGTACAAATTCCTAATTAATTTACAAATTAACTAAGAAAATAATAAACTGGCATGCAAGCCAGGGACTGCCTTGATTCTAATGAATGATGTATGTTTAGGCTGCCTTGCGCGGAAATCCACTGGGATGCCCCAATTAGCCTCTATTTTGCAGTAGTTCTTGGAAAGTGCGCCAAGCCTCGGAAGACTGTTGATTCTTGATTTTTTGCTGCAACAGAGAGCAGGAAAGGGGCATAGCAATGTATTTTCACAAATGTATGCATGCCTCGATCCTCGTGCCACCAATCACGCATCTCGATGCATGATGGCCGAGGAGTCGATTTGCACAATTCAATATGGAATGAATGCACATGAAATCACAACAAAACCTAACTCCATCATGGATGATCCGGAGTGTCGGTGACTAGGGAATTGAGACACGTTCCGTCACTCGGAGTACGAAACGTACCTCATTTCCCGTGCCCGGGCTAACTCCTATCCCGAACACAATGCAATATGCATGACATGCATGAAATGCAACTAAGATACAACCTAACATGCACAATGTTATGAAATAGCATACACGGTGCACGATGCAACATGGCATACACAATGCTCTAATATACAACCTAGCATACACAATGCTATGGAATGAACTGGTATACACAATGCAATATGGACTTACACTAACACAAGTGGACCTTAGCCACACTCACATAAGAGGCCATTAGATGAAAATGAGACACTCGAGACGCGTGCACACGTGCACGCAAACCGAGGACCGAACCTACGGCACGGAATGCCACTCTAACAAGACATGGCAAGACATGAAAAATGGCATACTAACATGCAAATTTCAGAGGCAAAATGAGATGTGAAATAGCCCCGAAACATGGTAAAATGGTACCCGATGCATGGAACGAGTCCCGAAACATGAATTCTGGCGCATGAAATGGCCTATAGCTATGCAATGCATGCAATATTTGAACATGAAGTGTAAAGACAGAAGTAATGCAGCCCCAAAACAAGCATGTTTATAGTTTAAATCAAGGCCAAACAGTGGGCACAAATGGGGCTAAATTAGCATGCAAAAAATGGCCCTAAAAGCAAGATAATGAAGCAAGTGCAAACTTCTGTCCCTAAAAAGAGAAGGGGCCTTCTAAAATATTGAAGAGGGGCCAAAAATATGATGTTTTACAGTTTATAAAAAACCCCAAAAACAGATAAAAGTATGCTCAAAATGCTATGCAAAATAAGGGCCAAAATGGAGATAAAGAAGCAACTGATACATGATGGTCCAAAACAGGTAAGGACCCTTCAACAATGTTGGAGAGGGGCCCAAAATATGACTTTTTACAGTTGATGGCCAAGCCCAAAACAGTGTACAACTATGCTCAAAATGCAATGCAAGATATGGCCTAAAAGAGAGGCTACAACACAAAGTATACAAATGATGCTCCAAACAGAAATAGACCCTTAATAAAATATGGAGAGGGGGTCAAAAAAAGGCCATTTTCAGTTCAGACCAAGGTCCAAAAACAGAGGCTCAATAGGCTAATAAAGCATGCAAAAATGGGGCTAAAACATGGATATCAAAGCAAGTGATACATGGAGGATTCAAACAGTGATGATCCCTTCTACAATGTTGAATAAGGGCTCAAAATAAGCCTATTTACAGTTTACCACATGCTCCAAAACAGATTACATATAGGCCAAAAACAACATGCAAGGAAATGGCATGTAAGAGGGATAATGAAGTAAGTACCAAATTGGGGCCGCAAACAGTGAGAGGCCCTTAATGAAAGATGAATTAGAGCTCAAAAAAATGCCACTTTCAGTTATGGCCGGAGCTCAAAGATAAAAGCAAGAAGGGCTAAGAAAGTATGCCAAAAATGAGCTAAAAAGAGGGAAATGGTAACTCACCCTTGTAGACCAATCTTTAGCAACTTCTTGGACCAAGTTTAGGTGCTCCTCAGCTCTGGAAGACAGCTCCAAGTGTCTGGAATGGAGGTGGTGGTGTGATGCTAAGTGGTGGTGAAGAAATGGTCCAAGAACAAAGGATTTTGAAGCTTTGAATGAGAGATGGAGAATGTATGTATGCAAGAGCCTTAGACCATTTTTCCTAACCCTCAAAACACAGCTGGGGCTGCTGTTTTTATAGAGGAATAGAAGGGAAAAAGGGGGGGAAAATGGGGGGGAAAACAATCCAAGTTTCCCCCCAAAAGGGCCAAACCCTCGGACATGGGTGAAGTGCAAAACAAAATACATGGCTAGAATGTACTTGGGACAAGGATCATGGCCGGCTAGTTTAAATGGGAAAAAAAGATCATCCATCAGAAAAAGGTGGCCGGCCGGCTACTTTTTCTGGGTTTTCTGGCCGGCCAGCTACATTCAGGACAAAAAAAAGTGGGCTGCCGGAAAGAAAAGTGGCCGGTGGGTGATTGGAAAGTCCAAATGTAGCCGTTCAAGTGTCCAAATTGAAACCCCGGAAGTTATCTTTCCAATGGCACAAACTTTGCATCAAAATTCCTCCTGTGGAAAAAGTTATGCCTGTTTCTGTGAAGCCGCGCAGATTCGGTCCTAACCGGAGTGATGCCCTACTTCAATCAACCATATCTCCCCTATCCGGAATTGGATTTAGGAGATTCTTGAGTGCAAAATGAAGCCCCAGAAGTCTTAGTTCCAACGGTGGTGGCATCATAGCTTGATTCCAAGTATACGAATGAATAGGCCCGATTCGACGAGGGCTGTCCGATTATCTCTTAACGATTCATGCCCATTTTCTCCCCCAACTGGATTTCTTCCTTCTTCTCCTCTTTTCTTCAACTTCAAACCCCTAAGTAAGGTGTTTTGAAAGATTTTTCAAAGATTTCATCTCTCTTTCATTCATTCCCACTTTGTCCTTGCTCGGTTTACCGAAAAGCGCAACATTTGACAAAATACAAGCCTCGGAACATCGTAAAAACTTTATTTTCAAAATGTTTTGAAAGAGAGGGTTTTAAGATCTAAAATCTTTTGATCAAGATTGTTTTGGTCCAAAAGGGGTATGAAGTTGAGGTTTGACTCTCTTTTTTCCAAAGAAATTGGACCTTTGCCCTACACATCTTTCATCACCGAGCAAACCATCAGTCGCGTCCAAGTCTTATGGACGGTCCAAAATGGGGTGTCTACAGTTGCCCCTCTTTGACAGAACTCGGAAGTCAAGAAGTGACGGGAGTGAATGTCAAAGCCCAGAGACGACCCATTTTTGACAAGGCCGAAGACTTGGACAAACAAACAAAATATAGATAAATAAATAGTTGTGCCCGCAGGCTGCCTACGTATCCCCTTGCAAGGAATCAAACCAGCGTAGTTCAGGGGCAGGATGCAAAATGATATGCAGGAAGATTTTGATAATTGGACTTACACGCTACGCGAAGCCGGTTTGAAGATTGGACTTATACGCTACGCGAAGCCGGTTTGAAAAATTAAGGATTCATGCAATGCACTGTAATGTAGTGGCTAAAATGCAGTGTAATAGCTAAGAGGTAAAGGTACCTTACAGGGGTAATTGGCAATGACTTACCTCATGCTGCTGGGGATCTCTCGCTTCTTCTTGATTGAACCGCAGGTACTACTTTTCTCCTTGACTATGGTCGCAGCTTTCCCTATTCTCCAACAGGGTGACAGACTAGGTTGGATCAGTATCCAAAATTGAGGTACATACAGATGCTATCTCAATCTATGGGGCTACCATACAGATTTCAAGCCGAGGATATACCCCTGGGTATTTAAACTAGACTTTAGTCCCAGAAATCCCGAACCTTTGCGTTCTAGGCATGAGCCATTCGAACTCTAGTTTCCACCATCTCAGTTGGTCTCCTAGGAACTCACCGCAAACACAGGCAGGTGGCTATACCAGACCACCGAAAGTCGTTCGGGCACGACAAACACCAAAGGAATTGCACCTTTAGAAGATTTAAGGTCTCCTAGATCGGACAATAAAACAGATATGATGCAATGGATGTAATAGATGTGATGTAATAGATAATAGATGCGATGCAACAGAGAGTACAATAGATGCAAAATGGTGACATACGCCAGCCACGCTGGACTCGTGAGTGGAGGAAGAACAAAGGAAATCAATCAGAAGCGCATTCCACGCAACTTAAGATAAATTCCAAACACGCTGAAATCGTGCGAGGAATGGGAGGCTCCAATCACGCTGAAATCGTGAGAAGAGGTAAACAAAAACAACCCACCCAGCGCGTCTACAACGCAACCTGGGATAAATTCCAAACACGCTGAAATCGTGTGAGGAAAAGAACACTCAAACCACGCTGAAATCGTGAAAAGAGGTCTGAAAACAACCGCTCAAGTGCGTGCACAACGCAACCTGAGATAAGATCCACACACGTTAAAATCGTGTGAGGAATGGGACACTCAAATCACGCCGAAATCGTGAGAAGAGGTCAAAACAACCGCTCGAGTGCGCGCACAATGCAACTTGAGATAAGATCCAAACACGCTGAAATCGTGTGAGGAACGAGACACTCAAACCACGCTAAAATCGTGAGAAGAGGTTTGAAAACAATCCGCCCAGCGCGTCTACAACGCAACCTGTGATAAATTCCAAACACGCTGAAATCGTGTGAGGAAAAGAACACTCAAACCACGCTGAAATCGTGAAAAGAGATCTGAAAACAACCGCTCAAGTGCGTGCACAACGCAACCTGAGATAAGATCCAAACACGCTAAAATCGTGTGAGGAATGGGACACTCAAATCACGCTGAAATCGTGAGAAGAGGTCAAAACAACCGCTCAAGTGTGCGCACAACGCAACCTGAGATAAGATCCAAACACGCTGAAATCGTGTGAGAAACGAGACACTCAAACCACGCTGAAATCGTGAGAAGAGGTCAAAACAATCCGCCCAGCGCGTCTACAACGCAACCTGTGATAAATTCCAAACACGCTGAAATCGTGTGAGGAAATGAACACTCAAACCACGCTGAAATCGTGAAAAGAGGTCTGAAAACAACCACTCAAGTGCGTACACAACGCAACCTGAGATAAGATCCAAACACGCTGAAATCGTGTGAGGAAAAGAACACTCAAACCACGCTAAAATCGTGAGAAGAGGTCCAAAAAAAACCGCTCAAGTGCGCACACAACGCAACCTGAGATAAATTCCAAACACGCTAAAATCGTGTGAGGAAAAGAACACTCTAACCACGTTGAAATCGGGAAAAGAGGTCTGAAAACAACCGCTCAAGTGCGCACACAACGCAACCTGAGAAAGTCCCGAAGAACAACAATCCCAAACGCTGCTCAGCGTAAAATGATAAATGGTAGAAGATAACACAAGATGCAAATAAATGCAAGTAAGGTGTGCATGACAATACAAGTGGAAAAGTGCATAACAATGCAGGTGGAAGGGTGCATAACTTTGAAGCAGGCTTGATCTGGCGCTTGAGGTAGAGGCACACTCATACTTCGGAGCATTGTCAAGGCTTGAAAAGGTACATCCGGAATACAATCACAGAGTTTTCTGAAGTTGAAGCACACTCAGATGCTTCGATTTTCGCTCTTTTCTTTTGCTTTGTAGTCTGGAACCTATATAGCTTCAGATAGGTCCTTGCTTTACTATTCTCACGTGGCCTGGGTTGAACCTTGCGGTTTTACGAAAGAACGAATCTTGTTTTGCGCAAATGTGGAGAACGGCACGGTACTCGGAGCACAAAACGATTTTATTTTTGAAATTGAGAGATGAGTTTTCGACCAGGTATTGAGCCTACGACTGAACACAGCAAAACGACTCAACAAGGAAATAAAAGGCACACAACCTAGACACATCGAGTAACACTCGAAACGACTCAAAACAAGAATCGAGATAAAACAAAAAGACACAACACTCAGACGTGCACAGGGAGCCTGTTTCACCGAGTAGTGTTTCCCACCCTTTCTCATTTGTGATTCTCACATCACTCGGCCCTCAAGCTTTGTTTTTCTGAAAAAGCCCTTTTCTCACTTTTTTCTCATCGCACATCTCTCTATTCTTCAATCTCTCATTTTTCAATCCCTCCCCTGGGTGGTTGATGGATAAGCATGAAGTTGTGGGCTCTTGCCCCTGGTATTCTACCAGATTCTCATTCTTCCGTTCACAGCTTAGTAAATTCCTCCCATAGAAGGGTTGCGCTACAACTGGGTGTATAGCAAATCTGCAGCTAACATCGGTTGATGATGCTTTGCTGGGGAGTTTGGACGTGATAAGATTTGTCCAAATGATGGAGTGGAATATCTTGTCCCATTCCAGTTTGTGCTTCGCACTTGGCTTGATATCTCGTTGTTTGGAGGGTGAGAGAGCTTTCACCCCATTGTTGTGCTCTTTTCTGGCGAATATGGTGCCCTTTTCGGCAAATGCATTGACAACGGGGAAAAGACAGGAAGCCTGACTCAAATGTACCCCTAGTTCATCATTTTGACCATTTTTTATTTTGGTTTTCTACTAAAACAATTTTGATCAGCATAAGAGTTTGATTAACGTGCTTGTTCGATTTTTGATTTGAAATCATGCAAGTCAGGCTATGAGCACTGAAGATTTTCCTTTTTTGGGTCCAAGAAATGGTCCAGTTTTTTGGAAAAATGGAATAATTTTCAAGAAAATTAGTCAACCTCAGTAAAAATTCTCAAAAACTATTTTTGCAAACGGCCACTTGCTCAACGAGCATGAAACCTACTCCTGAGATGCACAACCTCGGATCCAAAGGAAAACTGCCCCGTGCTTGAAGAGAGCTGCACGACAACGGAAAGTTGCCCCTTGTTTGAACGGCACCGCGGCACATTGAATGGCAACAGAAAGTTGCCCCTTGTTTGGATGGCACCGCAGCGCATTGTAGGCAGTCCTCAAAGTGATGAACACAACCAAACCCTCGGATACAGTGAAGACAAAGACCAGAACCATCACATGGACATAATCGAATTTGAAGTATTTTGCGGCTGGACTTTAGAATGAAGTTGCCTACGTATCCCAAAGATGGGAATCAAGCCTTACGTAGTTCGGGGTTAAGGTACACTCAGGTATTAACCTCTCCTTTTTAGGCTCTAACTTTTGCCAAGGCGCCTGTTGCAGGTTTTCAACCTTGCGAGCTTTGTTTTTCTTTTCTTTTCATTTTCATTTCTTTTCTTCTTTTTTTCTTTTTTTCTTTTTTTTTTCTTTTCTTCTTTTGCATTCTTTGCATTTTTCTCTTTTTCTTTTTTTTTGTTTTGTTTTTTTTTTTTTTTTTTTTGTTCTTTGCTCTAACTTTTGCCTGGGTCGCCCTTCCGGGTTTTCCGCCTAGCGAGCCTCTCAAAGGGTAAAAGTGTAATAAGTCCATGCCAAATGGTTTTGAGATTGAAACCCTCTATATCCAGGAGAGTGGATGTTGTATTGATTTGCAGAAAGATCCACCTTTGGCTCTTCGAGCACATCTGACATCTTTGCCCCTAGTTCGAAGGGTACTTCTGTTCTTGCTTTGCAAGCTTCTTCTGATCTTCTGATCTTCTTGATCTGACTTTCATAGCCTCTTGTTCGAGGGCTGCTTCAAATCTGGCCACACAGGCCTCACATTGTAGTTAACCGTTGAACATTCTGAATTCAAGTTCAAGGTTTGGAAGCAAAGGGGTTGAGTCTCGAGGCTGAGAGCGATCCTAGGCTGCACAATCTCAAGAGCAATTCCACACAGGTCTTCGCAGAACAGCGCAAAACATTTTGTTTTTGAAAATTTTTTAAGAAAGTGACAAACCGCTCACGCTGAAGATAGTGTGAAACCAGTTCGGATCAAGCCAGGGTCCTTCTCAGTACTCACATTAACAAGCATGATTTCATTCATTAAGGGTTTAGCACGCCTCTCTTTCTCTCAGCTGATCAAATTTTTACAAAACCCGAGGAATTCCTTCCTCTTCGTTTTCACCGCAGTGTTCAAAAGGTTTTGAAAAACTCAGGTCATTATAATGACTTCAAGGCACAGAAAAGACAGAGTTCTTAGTCAAATACTGCTATCTTATTCAGAACTTTCGGCATAACTGGCACAAGGCAGAAGCAAACGTGAGAGCATGAAAATCACTGCTGTTTCATTCAGATCTTCTGGGCGTAACTAGCTCCCTGGCAGGAACAGACTTAAAACAAAATGAAAAGACAAACACGAAACAAAATGGTGACGCCCAAGGTAACACCCCCGGAATCACCCGACCCTTTATACAACAGGACTGACTCGATACAACAAGACAGACCCTTAATCAAAAAGACTGACTCAAGACAAAGAGACAGACTCAAAACAAAATTACAGAAATGACTCAACACCCAAGTCAGAAACTTCAAAACTAGCATTCGCAAATGCTCAAAACAGTGCGTGCCATTCCCACGTCTGGAGTAAACTGAGTGCCGCCCGCAGATGGTTCATCCCTCGATCACATAGTCACCTTATCCCCCACAAGTTCACTGATCAAGTGCCGATAGACTTTGCAGGACCTGTTACAGCAATGACCTCGTTGTCAAATAGATCCTGTACTTCATGGCAAAGACGGAAGCAGTTGTCGGTAGTATAGCCAGTTTGCTGATGGAAGGCACAGTACTGGGCGGCATCATGCGTAGCCGGAAGAGGATTTGGGAGAGGCCGAGGCTCTAGGGGTTTGAGATGGCCTTGTCCAGCAAGGATTTGGAAAGCTTTGGACAAAGGCATGTGGAGGGCATGGAAGACCCTCTGACCTCGGGGTTGGTACTTCAAGGTTTGTGGATTTTTGCTGGACGCACCAGTAAAGGGATTGGCAGGTGCTGGCCTGGTTTGTTGATCTCTTCCGAGTGCAGGATTATAGCTGAAAGGAACGTTTCTGATACAACGACCCTTCTCCCGGCTTGCCCCTTGATTCAAATTGCCCCCAACTTGAGTGGCGAAAATGTCGTCCACAGTTTTGTAACAACTACGAGCACTCGCTCTTTGTTCAGTCCCTCGGCTTTCAAAGCCTCAACGGCCAACAAAAGATGTTCATGAGGATCCATGTCCGCCCCTATCTTGTTCTTTCCACTCGTCTCCACTTTGCCAAGGGATTGGCATTCCTCAAATACAGCCCGTTCCAAGATTGGGGAGCCTTTTGTCATGAAACTCCTAGCATGTGCTGTGGTCGATGATAGAGCCAATGTCCCAGAGGCTAGATCTGTCACAGTTCTTTGAAGATCTTCGATCATTCTCTTTAGCTCAGAAGTAGTGGGCTCACGGGTTTGAGATGATTGGGGTCCAGATGCATCCATTATGCATAAGTCCATGCTTTCTGGAATGAACACCTCAGGCTTGGGTAGATGGGCTGGGGTGATGTATATGCTGGGGTCGTAGGTGGATGGCAGTATATGGATGAGGTTAAGATGTAAAGGTGACGGGTCAGTACTAACCTGAGGTCCTTTTGGTGGAGCTAGGGTCTCTTCGTCAATAAGGTCCTGAATCTTATGACGGAGGCGGATGCAATGGTTCGTATCATGACCGTGCTGTTGATGGTAGGCACAGTATTTAGCTGGGTCATATCTTGGTAGAAGAGGGTTTGGAAGGGGTTGGGGTTCTAGAAGTTCTAGATGCCCTTCTTCTCGCAGCTTTTTCAAAGCTTGAGAGAGACTCATGTAAAGATGATGGAATTTTCGGGCTTGGGGCCGAGTTGAGGTGGTTGGTTTTTGGCCATTGAGGGAAGTGGTGATAGTATCTACTTCTGAGCATTTCGCAGTTGTGCTATCATCAGTAGTAGCATTGGAACTGCGAGCAACATTCCTCTTCAAAGGCTCATTATCTTCTGCAAAGATCCCTTGTCTGATGGCATCCTCGATTTGAACCCCCATCTCATGCAGATCTGAAAAGGTAGGGAAGGGAAGAACAATCATCTTCTGCATAAGCTTGGGCTGGAGATTGCGCACAATCATCCGAATTTGATCTTTGTCAGTGGGCCTAGTGGTCATCATTGAGGCTTTTGCTCTCCATCTCGTCACGAACTCTGAGAAACCCTCCTTTGGTTCTTGGCGGGTGACTTCGAGATCACGAGTTGTGACCTCGATCTGTGTGTTGTAAGAGTATTGAGCAATAAAGGCCTCAGCCAGCTCTTCCCAGTTCTGTTTCACAGAGTCCTCCAATTTCGCATACTAGAGCGCAGCTATCCCAGACATGGTTCGGCCAAAGAGAGACAACTTCTGAGCTGTGGTCAAACCCATCGGCCTCAAGATGTCAGAAAATAGTTTGAGGTGCACCATTGGGTCTTCAGAGCCATTGAATCGATCGACATGCGGCATTTTAAATCGCTCCGGCAATGTCACCACTGAGTCGATATAACCATCCTCTATATCAGGAATAGAGCAGGCCCCCTGAGACTTTTTGAACAATTTCTCAAGCTTGCTCACTTTCAATGCTGTGGGGTCCGTCTCGAGCTCAAAGGGGGAGTCCGGCAGGTTGGTGGGTGTTTTAGATAGCTGGGGTAGAACCGGAGAGAGAGCTTGCCTGCCTGGAATGTCCGTATCATCCTGGACGTGGGTTGCCTCCCTGAGTATGGGAACTCTTGGTGGGGGAGGAGCCTGGTGTGAAGTAGATACTCCAATTTGCTACTCTAACCTGGCAATTGTCTCTGCCTGTTGGGCTATGACCACGGCCTGTTGCTTGGCAAATTCCGCATGACGGATAGCGTTCTCCTGCATGAGCTTCATACTTTCTTGAAGCTGACGCATCATTTCTTCCATCCCTGCCATACTGCCCTAATCTGATTGAACCACCAGTATATCTATCTCGCGATGAGACTAAATCTCAACTTTGGCTTTTAAAGACCAGAGTTGGTAGGCTTCATCTTGGTGGTTTGTGCCTGACCAACCTTTTCACCCCGCCTCTAGTAAAGGAACACTGATTGCCCTTGAACTGAATCTCTGACCTGAAAAAGTCTATCAACACAAGTTCGGCGTACCCGGGGGATATTGGAGCATTCTGAAGCTATGGTTCCAAGACTACCTAGCAAAAGAGAAAATGGACAGCATCTCAGCCTGATTTCCCCTGAACAGATACGAGCATAGTTTGAATGAGTGTGTTCTCTACTGAATTCTGCCCAAATCTCTGTCCTGCAAACTGATACCCTCAGGTAAACTGAATTCCAAAATACTGAACCGGTGCCCACAGGCCTGATGCCCAAACCTGCAAACTGATACATGCATTCCTGTAGAGACGCACTCTAAAAGCACATAACAAGCAAGTGAGAGCCAAAACACCCCTATGTTGGGGTAGGGTTTCCCTGTCCTATTTTGTCAGGAGCTAGGGTTTCACTACCTTGACGCAATGTTTCAAACAACCTATATCAGGTAAGCAACCTGTCCTAGTTTGGAATGGTCACTACAGATTTCGATATGCACTAGGTCGAATGGTCAAAAAGGGTGCCCCGGAAAAACCGGGGTTTGTGTTCCTATGCTGTCAGAGCCCACAGCCGATCAGCCTTATAGTCATGCCTTGACAAGACAAGCCTCCGGCAAATCGTTCGGGAATGGCAGATGGCAAACACGGTGTCCTAGGCGCACCAATGCAAATGCAATGCAAAGAAACACACAAATGTAGTCAAAACCAGATATCATGAGTTCGAGTCAAGTTCTCTAATTCCTCAGCAGAATCGCCAGAAACTGTAACAAGCCCGCGGGGGGACCTCGCTATAGTTCGGACTCGATTTTTGTCACGGTTCTTAATCTTGAACCAAAGAGTCCAAATCCGGCAAATCGTTTTGAGAAAACAGATTTTTGAAAGAAGTGCCAAACATGGACTGCTTTGCCAGATACGGAGTCACCACCTAAATATTTTATTTTTGGGAAATTTAGGAAACCCTGACTCGTTTGCCTAAGGCCACGTGTCCGTCATCACCAAAGTTGCCTCGGCTCGGGAACTTAGGTACGATTGGGGAAGGTCACTTCGTGAGCACCCCCGCTCGCCCGGTCAAAGACCGGCCTCTACTAACCATGATATCTGACTTTGAAAACATTGTGCGTTCTTATTCCGGTTATTAGCCTAGGTTACTATGTGATCTTGTATGACATACAAGTATAGATTGAGTCGTCTGAATTGGAACAAAACACTTCATGTTTGTTTGTGAAAATGGTTTGTTACTCGCAAGTAGGCTTAAAATGCGGATTTTGCCACCCTCGGGTGGGCTTTTAGGAAAACATGATTTTGCCACCATCTAGTGGGCTTAAAACAAGCATTTGATGAATTGTTCCAATCCAAATAACACAACCTCCACCCACAGGCATTCAAGGCAGTTATATCACATAAACAGTTAGCCTCATGGTAAGCATGCTATTCATGGCAGTCACTCACACGCATGCAACGATGCTAAAGCATAAAAACTCACCGAGTACTCCAAGCCAAAACAAAAGCTCATTAGAAATCCATGCATGATCCTAGATACACAGAATTGCCTAATGCAACACATGCAAAGATGCAAACTATAGCGAGGCTATTATTCTAAACATGGCATATGGAATGCTACGGCTAACATGTATTCAACTTGGAATTGAAATACAAATGCATTAGTATGATGCCGAGGCAGTATGCGTGCAAGACAGATGAATGAATGCAAACATGCTATCATACTGTATGCTAATTGAAACATGCCCTAATCTAACCATCATAAGCAGGTAAATAAAAGGGAAGAAAGATGTGGGGTTGGAAGACATACATCACACTCACCCACACTTATTACAATTATGCCCTCGCGCAGAAGGTCCGAATAAATGTACAGTCCCAAATAAAAGAATAGTACAGTCCAAATAAATATTACAGTCCAAATAATACAGTCAAAAATGTATACAAATTCCTAATTAATTTACAAATTAACTAAGAAAATAATAAACTGGCATGCAAGCCAGAGACTGCCTTGATTCTGATGAATGATGTATGTTTAGGCTGCCTTGCGCGGAAATCCACTGGGATGCCCCAATTAGCCTTTATTTTGCAGTAGTTCTTGGAAAGCACGCCAAGCCTCGGAAGACTGTTGATTCTTGATTTTTGCTGCAACAGAGAGCAGGAAAGGGGCATAGCAATGTATTTTCACAAATGTATGCATGCCTCGATCCTCGTGCCACCAATTACGCATCTCGATGCATGATGGCCGAGGAGTCGATTTGCACAATTCAATATGGAATGAATGCACATGAAATCACAACAAAACCTAACTCCATCATGGATGATCCGGAGTGTCGGTGACTAGGGAACTGAGACACGTTCCGTCACTCAGAGTACGAAACGTACCTCGTTTCCCGTGCCCGGGCTAACTCCTATCCCGAACACAATGCAATATGCATGACATGCATGAAATGCAGCTAAGATACAACCTAACATGCATAATGTTATGAAATAGCATACACGGTGCACGATGCAACATGGCATACACAATGCTCTAATTTACAACCTAGCATGCACAATGCTACGGAATGAAATGGCATACACAATGCAATATGGACTTACACTAACACAAGTGGACCTCAGCCACACTCACATAAGAGGCCATTAGATGAAAATGAGACACTCGAGATGCGTGCACACGTGCACGCAAACCGAGGACCGAAACTACGGCACGGAATCCCACTCTAACAAGACGTGGCAAGACATGAAAAATGGCATACTAACATGCAAATTTCAGAGGCAAAATGAGATGTGAAACAGCCCCGAAACATGGTAAAATGGTACCCGATGCATGGAACGAGTCCCGAAACATGAATTCTGGCGCATGAAATGGCCTATAGCTATGCAATGCATGCAATATTTGAACATGAAGTGTAAAGACAGAAGCAATGCAGCCCCAAAAAAAGCATGTTTACATTTTAAATCAAGGCCAAACAGTGGGCACAAATGGGGCTAAATTAGCATGCAAAAAATGGCCCTAAAAGCAAGATAATGAAGCAAGTGCAAACTGCTGTCCCTAAATAGAGAAGGGGCCTTCTAAAATATTGAAGAGGGGCCAAAAATATGATATTTTACAGTTTATAACAAACCCCAAAAACATATACAAGTATGCTCAAAATGCTATGCAAAATAAGGGCCAAAATGGAGATAAAGAAGCAACTGATACATTCTGATCCCAAACAGGTAAGGGCCCTTCAACAATGTTGGAGAGGGGCCCAAAATATGACTTTTTACAGTTGATAGCCGAGCCAAAAACAGTGTACAACTATGCTCAAAATGCAATGCAAGATATGGCCTGAAAGAGAGGCTACAACACAAAGTATACAAATGATGCTCCAAACAGCAATAGACCCTTAATGAAACATGGAGAGGGGATCAAAACAAGGCCATTTTCAGTTTAGACCAAGGTCCAAAAATAGAGGCTCAATAGGCTAATAAAGCATGCAAAAATGGGGCTAAAACATGGATATCAAAGCAAGTGATACATGGAGGATTGAAAAAATTATGAGCCCTTCTATAATGTTGAATAAGGGCTCAAAATAATCCTATTTACAGTTTACCACATGCTCCAAAACAGATTACATATAGGCCAAAAACAACATGCAAGGAAATGGCATATAAGAGGGATAATGAAGTAAGTACCAAATTGGGGCCTCAAACAGTGAGTGGCCCTTAATGAAAGATGAAGTAGAGCTCAAAAAAATGCCAATTTCAGTTATAGCCAGAGCTCAAAGATACAAGCAAGAATCGCTAAGAAAGTATGCCAAAAATGAGCTAAAAAGAGGGAAATGGTAACTCACCCTTGTAGACCAATCTTTAGCAACTTCTTGGACCAAGTTTAGGTGCTCCTCAGCTCTGGAAGACAGCTCCAAGTGGCTGGAATGGAGGTGGTGGTGTGATGCTAAGTGGTGGTGAAGAAATGGTCCAAGAACAAAGGATTTTGAAGCTTTGAATGAGAGATGGAGAATGTATGTATGCAAGAGCCTTAGACCATTTTTCCTAACCCTCAAAACACAGCTGGGGCTGCTGTTTTCATAGAGGAAGAGAAGGGAAAAATGGAGGAAAATGGGGGGGAAAACAATCCAAGTTTCCCTACAAAAGGGCCAAACCCTCGGACATGAGTGAAGTGCAAAACAAAATACATGGCTAGAATGCACTTGGGACAAGGATCATGGCCGGCTAGTTTAAATGGGCAAAAAAGATCATCCATCAGAAAAAGGTGGCCGGCCGGCTACTTTTTCTAGGTTTTCTGGCCGGCCAGCTACATTCAGGACAAAAAAAAGTGGGCTGCTGAAAAGAAAAGTGGACGGTGGGTGATTTGAAAGTCCAAATGTGGCCGTTCAAGTGTCCAAATTGAAGCCCCGGAAGTTATCTTTCCAATGGCACAAACCTTGCATCAAAATTCCTCCTTTGGAAAAATTTATGCCCGTTTCCGTGAAGCCGCGCAGATTCGGTCCCAACCAGAGTGATGCCCTACTTCAATCAACCATATCTCCCCTATCCGGAATTGGATTTAGGAGATTCTTGAGTGCAAAATGAAGCTCCGGAAGTCTTATTTCCAACAGTGGTGGCCTCATAGCTTGATTCCAAGTATACGAATGAATAGGCCCGATTCGGCGAGGGCTGTCTGATTCTCTCTTAACGATTCATGCCCATTTTCTCCCCCAACTGGATTTCTTCCTTCTTCTCCTCTTTTCTTCAACTTCAAACCCCTAAGTAAGGTGTTTTGAAAGTTTTTCAAAGATTTCATCTCTCTTTCATTCATTCCCACTTTGTCCTTGCTTAGTTTACCGAAAAGCGCAACATTTGACAAAATACGAGCCTCGGAACATCGTAAAAACTTTATTTTCAAAATGTTTTGAAAGAGAGGGTTTTAAGATCTGAAATCTTTTGATCAAGATTGTTTTGGTCCAAAAGGGGTATGAAGTTGAGGTTTGACTCTCTTTTTTCCAAAGAAATTGGACCTTTGCCCTGCACATCTTTCATCACCGAGCAAACCATCAGTCGCGTCCAAGTCTTACGGACGGTCAAAAATGAGGTGTCTACACAATATGGCAGAGATCTAAAGCAGAAGAAGAAGTACGAAAATTGGAGTGAAAATCCAAATGGGAGGCTGGTCTATTTATAGATGTATAGGTGGCTCTTGGTTTTGAATTAAACAGGTACTGTACCTGTTCAATTTGAATCAAACAGATACAAACAGGTTAGGCACTGTTTGGTTTGAAATTCAAACAGATTTAAATCTGTTGGGTTCAAAAACGGGAAGGGCCCTGTTTGGATGAACAATAAATCCAAACCAATTTAATTTGAATTCTTTCAAATGTTTTTGGCCCAAAAAGATTAGTATTGGGCTGAACAAGCCCAACCCAACCACACACTTGACCACTTGCCTCTAGGACGGACGGACGGCCAAGACGCGTGTGGTGGTTTTTGGGTCCAATGGGTCTAGCCCATTTTGCCCATAACCTCTCCCTCTAAAACACTTGGGTACCCTTTGGGGCACACCCCAAGTACCAAACTCATGCCTTATAAACCCTCTCAAAACCTCCCACCAAATCAATGTGGGACAAGCCTTATACAAACCTTTAAGGAATTTCCACAAAAACTCCATTTCCGTGGAGCATACTTTGGTTTCAATTTCCCATTCACTCGGTAATGGTTTTGAGCAACCAAATATACCACGTGAATCACAACGCGGCATAGAACGCGTTACCACTTTGACCCGTGTAAATCGATGCACGGGGCCCACCTAAAAATTAGACCAAACTTAGGAAAAAATTCTGGTTTTACCCAGAATTTTATAACCATTTCCAACAATCCCCCACATGAATGGAATTTGATGACAACGGAAATGCAACAATATGTAGACATATTGAAAGAGTATAAGTCGAAAATATCTTGCATCAGGATAGGTAGTTTTCGGCCTTGAACCTTCCCTAGTGATAACCTATCGGACTTACTGGCTAACCAATGGACGCGATGCCTTGAATTGTTCAGCCATTTGTTTAAGCCAAGACAATAGATTTCACACAAAATATCTGCTAACACATCGTGGTTCTCACTGTTGTGTTCATTTTGGCCTTGAATGCTCCTGATTTTCATGAGTGTTTCTAGAGAATGTAGCCTCTTTCATTCTCATAGAACCGGCCCCAGTTCAACACTCATATAGGTGATTCTTATTTTGAGTATCTCCTTATACTCGTCTTGATTTTATGCCTTAATCAAGATATAAGTAATCATTAAAAGCAAAACTTATCCTTATACCCCTGCAGACAACATATGTTGCAGATATCACTCTCACCATAGGAATGGGTAAGAATTTTAATCCCTTGGTGATTTCTGGCGAGCCATACATAACTTAGTTGTCCCTTTGAACTTAGTTCTTGGGATCTCCAGTCATATAAGTAGGGTTACCATTATGATGACTCTTATTTAATAGGCTTTAATCCCATCCCCTTTGATGAACTATACACTAGCACTTTTGTCAAACCTTTTGTTAATGGATCCGCAATATTCTCTTTAGATTTTATATAATCTATTAAGATTATTCCGTTTGACAACAATTGCCTTACGGTATTATGTCGACGATGAATATGTCGTGACTTACCGTTATACATGTGATTCTGTGCTCTGCCTATTGCAGATTGACTATCACAATGAATGCAAATAGCTGGCACAGGTTTTGGCCACATTGGAATGTCTTCTAAGAAATGACGAAGCCATTCTGCTTCTTCACCTACTTTATCTAAAGCAATGAACTCGGATTCCATTGTGGATCGTACGATGCAAGTTTGTTTCGTGGACTTCCAAGAAACAGCAGCGCCTCCTAGAGTAAAGACATATCCACTAGTGGATTTTGAATCTTTAGTATCCGATATCCAATTGGCATCACAATAACCTTCAAGTACTGCTGGATATCGAGTAAAGTTCAAACCATGATCACGGGTGAATCTTAGATATCTAAGAACACGAATGATCGCTTTCCAATGGTCTTCTCCGGGGTTACTAGTGTACCTACTCAATTTACTGATAGCATAAGCTATATCAGGATGAGTACAATTCATTAGGTACATTAGGCTTCCAATGATTTGGGAGTATTTTAACTCAGACACTGCATCACCTTTATTTTTCGATAAATAAAGACTGATGTCTACAGGTGTTCTTGCTAAATTCAAATCATCCTTGATAAATTTATCAAGAATTTTCTCAATATAATGAGATTGAGATAATGCATATCCGTCAGATGTTTTAGTAATTTTCATTCCTAATATAACATCTGCAACCCCCATATCTTTCATATCAAATCTTTTGTTAAGCATTTGCTTAGTTGATTTGATCATGTTTTGACTGCTTCCAATGATAAGCATGTCATCCACATAAAGACAAACTATGACATATCCTTGGTCAGTGTTTTTAACATAAACGCATTTGTTACATTCGTTTATCTTAAACCCATTAGTAAGCATTGCATGATCAAATTTTTCATGCCATTGCTTAGGTGCTTGTTTTAATCTATAAAGGGATTTTACAAGTCGACAAACTTTCTTTTCTTGCCCTGATACTACAAACCCTTCGGGTTGCTCCATATAGATCTCTTCACTTAGATCACCGTTTAAGAAAGCTGTCTTAACATCTATTTGATGTATTTCTAAATTAAACAACGCTGCTATAGAAATAAGCATGCGAATGGATGTTATTCTTGTCACAGGGGAATATGTGTCAAAATAGTCCAGACCTTCCTTTTGTCTGTAACCTTTAACTACAAGTCTTGCTTTATACTTGTCAATTGAACCATCTGCTTTCATTTTTTCTCTTGAATATCCATTTATATCCAAGAGGTTTAGAACCTGGTGGAAGATCTACCAATTCCCAAGTATGATTTTGCATAATGGATTCAATTTCATTATTAACAGCCTCTTTCCACAAAGGTGTTTCAGACTGCTATTGTCGCTGCCTTAAAGCTTTGAGGTTCATTTTCTAACAGGTATGTCAGAAAATCTGGACCAAAGGATTTTGATGTTCTCGCTCTCTTACTTCGTCTTGGTTCATCATCAGTTAAATCCAGTTGGTCGAGACCATTACTAGTCTCTTGTGTTTGATTGTCATTAGTCTCTTCACTTTGTGTACAATCATAAGTTCTTTTCTGTGAACTTAATTCCTGTCTTTTCTTGTAATGTAAGACATGTTCAAAAAACACAGCATTCCTTGACTCTATAATAGTGTTCACATTTATATCAGGTATTTCTGATTTATAAGTCAGAAATCGATATGCACTACTATTCTGAGCGTAACCAATAAACACACAATCTACTGTTTTTGGTCCAATCTTAGTCTTTTTAGGAACAGGAACTTCAACTTTTGCCAAACACCCCTACACTTTCAAGTATTTGTAGGAAGGTGGTCGACCTTTCCACAATTCATAAGGAATGCTTTTGGTTTTCTTGTGGGGTATTCTATTAAGAACATAATTTGCAGACAATATTGCTTCCCCCCACAAGTTCTGTGGTAAGCCTGAACTTAGTAACATGGCATTCATCATTTCTTTTAGAGTTCTATTCTTCCTTTCAGCAATTCCATTTTGCTGTGGAGAATAAGGGGCTGTAGGTTGGTGAATAATGCCATGTTGTGCACAAAATTCATTTAATGGTGCATCATATTCACCACCCCTATCACTTCTAACCATTTTAATGGTTTTATTAAGTTGATTTTCAACTTCTGTTTTGTAGAGTTTAAACATTTCTAAGGCTTCATCTTTACTTCTAAGTAAATAAACATAACAATATCTTGTGCAATCATCGATAAATGTTATGAAATACTTTTTGCCTCCTCTAGTTTGAATAAATTTTAGATCACATACATCAGTATGAATTAATTCTAGAGGTTCAGTTTTCCTTTCAACTGATTTAAATAGAGCCTTAGTTAGTTTTGCTTCTATACAAACTTCACATTTATGATTAGGATTAATTTCAAACTTTGGTATATAATCCAAACCAATTAATCTACGCAAAGCATCATAACTTACATGACCTAATCTACCATGCCATAAATTCGACTCAAGAATATAAGCAAAAGATGTGTTATTCTCATTCATAGCAACTTTTGGTACAACTGTCATTACATTTAGCTTAAAGAGACCATCACTCATGTATCCCTTACCAACATACATACCACTCTTTGTTAATACAAATTTTTCAGACTCAAAGACAAGCCTAAAACCATTTTTACTTAACAAAGAACCAGAAACTAAATTCTTCCGGATGTCAGGTACATGCAGTACGTTGTTGAGGGTCAGTTCTTTTCCTGATGTCATCTTCAAGATCACTTTTCCTTATCCAGCCACAGTAGAAATAGAAGAATTTCCCATGAAAAATTGTTCACCATTTGCAGCCTCTTTGTAGGTAGTGAACATCTTCTTGTTCGCACATATGTGACGATTTGCTCCAGTGTCAACCCACCACTCTTTGGGATTTCCAACCAAGTTAGCCTCAGACACCACAGCAGAGAGATTGATGTCATTCACTCCGTCAGAGATGTAATCCAATTCTGTTACATTGGCCTGATTGGTGGTCTTCTTACTTGTACTTCCATGATCTTTCTTAGGACGGCGGCAGTCAGAAGCTCGATGTCCAGTCTTGCCACAGTTATAGCATTTTCCTTTGAACTTCTTGTTGCCATTGTTGTTGCCTTGTTTAGGACCATCTCCAGTAAACTTTCTCTTTTCGTTATGTGGTTTTTGAACTTGTTCAACCACATTAGCCTTGGGCTCAATGGGATTTTTCCCATTCCTCTTTTCAGTCTTTCGATTATCTTCCTCAATTCTTAATCTTACAATCAACTTATCCATAGTCATCTCTTTGCGTTTATGTTTTAAATAATTTTTGAAATCTTTTCAAGCCGGTGGTAACTTTTTCACTAAAGCAGCGACTTGGAAAGACTCGTTAAGAGACATACCTTCTGAATGAATATCATGCAAAATTATCTGAAAACTTTGAACTTGAGATATTACCGTTTGGGAGTCTACCATAACAAAATCCAAAAATTTACCGATGACAAATTTCTTTGTGCCGGCATCTTCTGTCTTGTATTTCTTCTCCAAAGAATCCTATAATTCTTTTGCTGACTTCAGAGGACTGTAAACATTATACAGCATGTTGTCAAGGCCATTGAGGATGTAGTTTCTGCACAGGACATCTGAATGTTTCCAAGCATCTACAGCGGCAACAACTTGCCGATCACTTTCACCCTCTTTAAGTGCTGGAACATCTTCATGAAGAAACCGGGCCAAATTAAGAGTTGTAAGATAGAACAACATCTTCTGCTGCCATCTCTTAAACTCGGTACCATTAAATTTTTTCCGATTTTTCTCCATGATTGATTGGTACATGAACATGGTTCTGGATAGGGACCGATGTTGGTGTAACAATAGGAGTACCACTGCCAGATGCAGTTTCAGTTGTAGTAGCCATAATCTCTGATTACAAAAATCAGAAAAAATTAAAACACAAATTAATTTTTTAGTTACTAAAACCAGAAAATAAATTATAACACAAAATAATTTTATTTTTCTTGTTACTAAAACTAGAAAAATAAAATAGCACAATAATTTTCTGTAATACCAAATAATATTCTGCAATTGTTAATGACACCAGTATATTACTACTAGTTGTCAAAGAAAAGAGACAGTATATTACTACTATCTGTCAAATAGCATAAATCACTATTTATTTTTCCAACCAGAATATTACTTTGAAAAACAGAAAATTAAATACAATGAAGATACCAAAAAATAATATTCTGTCTTAAGATTGTTGGTACAATCTTCACTGTATGTAAAAGATTTTAATTCTATTGTGTACAAAACAACAATTAGAATTTAAAGAAATAAAGAAAATGAGATAATTTGTTTGATTACAAAAATCAAACTTGAAATAATAAATAAATAAATAAAACAGATTTTATTTTGTTACAAAAACAAAATTGAAATCTGATTTAAATAAATAAATAAATAACATATTTTATTTTGTTACAAAAACAAAATTAAAATCTGATTAAATAAACAAATTAAAAACAGAATAAAATTAAACAACTTACTTAGTTAATTTCTTTGAATAATTTTTCTGATCAAGTCCAGTGTTTAACACTGTGTCCTTAAGACAGATTCGTCCTCTCCACGGTGCTTTCAGAATTTGGACGTCTATCTCTCATGATGAAATGATCTATCAACGAATAAATGCAGCACTACAATTTATTCGTCCGTCGAACACACAAAATGTCTACACTTTTTCTTTCAGAAATAAAATGCAGCAATATGGCAGAGATCTAAAGCAGAAGAAGGAGTACGAAAATTGGAGTGAAAATCCAAATAGGAGGCTGGTCTATTTATAGATGTATAGGTGGCTCTTGGTTTTGAATTAAACAGGTACTGTACCTGTTCAATTTGAATTAAACAGATACAAACAGGTTAGGCACTGTTTTGTTTGAAATTCAAACAGATTTAAATCTGTTGGGTTCAAAAACGGGAAGGGCCCTGTTTGGATGAACAATAAATCCAAACCAGTTTAATTCTGTTTGAAAACGAGAAGGGCCTTGTTTGGATGAACATTAAATCCAAACCAATTTAATTTGAATTCTTTCAAATGTTTTTGGCCCAAAAAGATTAGTATTGGGCCGAACAAGCCCGGACGGCGGCGGCGCCGCACGCGCGTGGTGATTTTTGGGTCCAATGGGTCTAGCCCATTTTGCCCATAACCTCTCCCTCTAAAACACTTGGGTACCCCTTGGGGCACACCCCAAGTACCAAACCCATGCCTTATAAACCCTCTCAAAACCTCTCACCAAATCAATGTGGGACAAGCCTTATACAAACCTTTAAGGAATTTCCACCAAAACTCCATTTCCATGGAGCATACTTTGGCTTCAATTTTCCATTCACTCGGTAATGGTTTTGAGCTTCCAAATATGCCACGTGAATCACAACGCGGCATAGAACGCGTTACCACTTTGACCCGTGTAAATCGATGCACGGGGCCCACCTAAAAATTAGACCAAACTTAGGAAAAAATTCTGGTTTTATCCAGAATTTTATAACCATTTCCAACACTTAACAAATCATTATCAGGTCGCAGATCAACTTTGTATTTGTAGAAAATTTATGTATTGATAATATTGATTGCTATAAATTTGTTTACAAGAGCTCTCTTTTATAGAGAGAAATGGGGGATACAATGGAGCAATAAACAATGGAGCAATAAGCCATAATGGAGCATTATAATAGTGGAGCACTAAACTAAAGTGGAGTAGGTGGAGTATTTGTAGGTGGAGTAGGTAGAAATTGTAGGTGGAGTAGGTGAGTAGGTAGAAATTGTTACATAGAAATTGTTACATTCAACAGCCCTCCTCAAACTCAAGGGGATTAGGAACTAACCAACTTGAGTTTGAAGAGAGTAACAAAACAGGAAAAATAATCTGACAAATAAAATAAAAGTGGATAGGAGACACTGTATGGTCGTGTCAGACCATTGTAGAAAACAGTTTACGAGGTCATGTCGGACCGTTGTAGAAAACAGTTTACGGGGTCATGTCGGACCGTTGTAGAAGACACTATACGGCTGTGTCGAACCGTTGTAGCTGAGAACCGAAATCAATGTCGGAACAGTTTACCGAGTCTTGTCGGACCCATATAGGAGCTAACCGGAATCAATGTCGGGACAGTTTACTGAGTCTTGTCGGACCCATATAGGAGCTAACCGGAATCAATGTCGGGACAGTTTACAGAGTCTTGTCGGACCCATATAGGAGTTAACCGGAATCAATGTCGGGACAGTTTACAGAGTCTTGTCGGACCCATATAGAAGCTAATCGGAATCAAAGTCGGGACAGTTTACAGAGTCTTGTCGGACCTCCAAAGTCGCACCCTCAAAAGGCGTGCCCAATCTTATCAAAAGGCGTGCCATTAAAAGACGTGCCCGACAGCCATCAAAAGTCGAGCCATCAAAAGGCGTGCCATCAAAAGACGTGCCCGACAGCCATCAAAAGTCGAGCCATCAAAAGGCGTACCATCAAAAGACGTGCCACCAAAAGACGTGCCCGACAGCCATCAAAATTCGAGTCATCAAAAAGCGCGCCGTTTTTGTCGTCTGGCGTTGAGAGGCGCGCGATACGCGTGTCGGCCTTGCCTATTTAAACCAAGGCAAGGCTGCCGCTGATGCATAACAAACCAGCTGGAAAACTCTGAAAAAAAATTCGTCGTTCTCTGAGAGCTGTTATGTAACAACCCTCGTTATAATTACCGATTAACGACTGAATTAGCTATTGATCACTGATGAATTGAATTGATTTTGACTGATAAGTGAACTGAACGAGATGCCGAACTAACTGATTGAAATTGAAACTGAAATCGAATGAGCTTATCTATTGAATTGCATATTGCATCTGTTTAATTGATTAATTATCTGTTTGCGATTATGTGTTTAAACTGTTAATTGAAGGCCTTATCGGCGGCCGATTTCGAAACCGTTCGATGTTTTAGTCTCAGTAGAATATTTCTGATTTTATGGTATATTTATCTGAAAATTTATCAGGAATGATTAAATTAGATTAAATTAAGTCAATTAAAGAGTTCGATTTAATTACGTTAGTGCCATGATGAGTGGAGCTTGTTTATTCAATTATAATGAGCCTTATACACCTCATACACTTAGAGAAAACATTTCATCAGCCATTTCTTTCCTCCATAGCCGACCAAACAAGTGAGAAAGGAGAGAGAGTGAGAAGTAAGGGAGATTTGAGCTCATATTGGTGAATTTGCTTGGAGATTGTTTAGGATTGAAGTGTAGTTGGCATAATTGAGCTTCCAAGACTTGTAATTGACACTCTAGGTAAGGAAATCATCATCTTCTTGTTGTCTTTGAGCTAAGTTATGCATGATTCATGCATTATTGTAGAGCTAAGACATGATTTTGCCCATATATGTTGAATTGAAGATCAATTGTTGCATGCATGGTTGAATTAGTGAAATTGGAGTTGAATTCATGCTTGAACTATACATGCATGTCCATGTCTATATATTAGCTCATGTTTTCAGGATGTTTTCCAACTATTGAGCTCTCTAGAGCAAGATTTGAAGATTGAATTGGGTTTGAAGCTCATGCATTGCATGTTTTAAACTTGTTCTTGAAAATGGGTTGAAAATGGATTTAATTGACAAACCCTTGGCCCTTGCATGTGCAAATTAGCTTTTGAAACTTGTTATACATTGAGTTTAAAGTGTTTTTCCAGAATTTGGGGCCAAGAGGTTGAGTTTTGGATGGTTGAATGCTTGGTTCGAACTTGGGAGACAAATCTGGAAATTCCAGATTTGGCTTCCTCGCTCGAGCGAAGGATTCCTCGCTCGAGCGAGACCTTTTATTTTGCAATCTCGCTCGAGCGAGCATCGAGCGTGGTATCGCGCGTAAAAATTGAACATCCAGTACTTTTACTGTTTCATCAGACCGCTCGAGCGAAGGGAGGCTCGCTCGAGCGAGAATCGAGCGAGCACCGAGCGAAGAAAATCTGCAACCAGTACTTTTACTGTTTCATCAGACCACTCGAGCGAAGGATTGTTCGCTCGAGCGAAGCCTTTGATTTTGAAATCTCGCTCGAGCGAAGGAAGGCTCGCTCGAGCGAGACCCCTGTTTTCAGCAACTTTTGAAAAATGCCTTCCAACTGTAATTTTGCATCATCATCTCATCCTAGGCATTCTTAGGCCTAGTTTAAGACATCTTAATGAGGATTTAGACATAGAACCACACCGAGGAAATTTAGGGATTTAATTATCATCCTTTCCGACTGTAAACTTAGTGTGTGTTCTATTTATTGACTGCTTAGGGTTGGCTCACGGGGACGCGCTCTAGCTACTGATAGCCCAATCACTGTGAGTAACAGATTGTGTAAAGATATGTTCAAAATGGTTATATTTTGATTACTGAACTGAACTGTTTATTGAACTGATATTGTTTATTGAATGAATGTATGTCCTGTATTTCGAACTGTATTGTGGCATCCTTAGCACCCACTGTTATTGACTGTTACAGAGCTCTGTCGGTTTCCTTGTGGAACCATACTGATTGATGGCCATCATTATTGTTGGGTCTGTTAAGGCCCGGTCCTTTTGGACCCACTGTTCATAGGCTAATGGATGTACCACATATAACTGATGGATTGAAATACTGATTGACTGAAATACTAAAAGATTGAAATACTGTATAATGAATTGATTTCATTACTGTAAGGACATTCATTCATAACCTCTTTACGCTTTATGTTATTCATTGGGCTTTAGCTCACTGTTATATATATATGTAGGTTCTCAGCAGCCAAACCGGAGCTAGGAGCGTGGGTTAGTCCCCAGTTTTGTCAAGCCAGCCAATGTGCCTCACTGTGAGGTTCCGAGACGCCATGCCATGGCTTGGGGTGTTTTTGTTTCCCCCACCTGTCTCCCTACTGTTTTGTACTTTTGTATAGACTGTTTACCTGTTTTACTGTACTGTTATCGAGGGATTAGGTTCCCGTACTGAATGGTTGTAAATGAATGTATAGACTGTACCGTTTTGAACTGTATAAATGCATGTATGAATGAAAAATGTTTTTGGCATACAGATTTTCACAGCTCAATGGACACTAGTTTTATACTGTATTGGCTTCTTGAATACATACTACATCTTCTTGTACTCTTACGTTCAGGCCTTCGGTAATCTCGGATTCTTGGCGATTCTGATGCTAAACCCATAGGGCCGGGTTTGGGTCGTGACAGAGTGGTATCAGAGCGATACTTAACCACGAGTTATACCGCACACACGTGTCCAAATGAGCTATAGAGTGTCCTAGGAAAGCGATTAGGACATTGCATTAGCATGAAAAAGTGTGTGCTTGTGATTGACTGAATGTATGCTAATTTGTTAAGAAATTGACTGCTAACGTGATAAACTGTTAACGCATACAACTGCTTATGATTGGAATTGTTAAACTGTTCAATTGTACAACCGTTTATAATGATAACTGTTATAACTGCTTATAGTGAAATGGATAATGCAAATGAACCTGAATCATCATCCTGTGAGGCCAGAATGGCCAGACTTGAACAAATGATGGGATTGATAATGGAAAGACTGGATCAACAACCAACAAATTTCACCTCCTCCTCCGGTGCAACCGGAACAGAATGTACAGAATGTGAATGCTAATGAGGGGGACATTATTGCACTGACCCATAAGTTCAGCAAGATGAAACCGCCATCCTTTCAGGGAGGCTTAGAACCGTTAAAGGCTGAAGCTTGGGTTCTTGAGACTGAGAAATTGTTTGAAATGTTTCCGTGCTCTGAAGCTAACAAAGTACTATTAGCAACCTTCACCCTTCAGGAAGAAGCAAGAAGGTGGTGGATGTTGACCTGTGAGGCGAATACTATTGTGACCTGGACTCAGTTCAAGGAGTCCTTCTTTGAGAAGTATTTTCCCCAGTGCATCAGAGACAGAAAAGTGACTGAGTTTGAACAGCTAAGACAGGGCAATATGTCTGTGGCTGAGTATGAGAAGAAATTTACTGAACTTGCTAGATATGCACCGCATATGGTGGATACCGAATATAAGAAGGCCAGAAGGTTTGAAGGAGGCCTTATTGCTAATATCTGAGACGAAATTAGTGTTTTGAAAATGCCAACTTTTGTGGGTGTTCTCGTATCGAGCATTGATGGCGAGATAAATATTCTGGCGATGAAACAATCTGAAACACCGACAAGTGAGTGGCAAGGAAAAGCGGGGTTTTAAATTTAAGAAAGGCAAGCATAACCCAAAGAAACAAGAAGCGAGAATACGGTCGACGACTAGCTGACCAAGGGAGTGGATTGGGCGAATTATTACACTTGAAGTCATGTGTTGAGACCATGATCGGTCTCAAACCTCGCCGGCTTGAGTAGGACAAATGAGGTGCAGCGATTAAGCATCGGCTCTGCTCCAGGGCATGTATAAGGATGCCCGAGCAGAGATATGTGGGCTGAAGGCAGAAAACAAGGAACTGAAACGGAAGGCCACCGTGATGCTCAGATTTGGAGGTCCTCCTTATGTGACAGTTGAGGAGCAACAGGAAGTGAACGTGCTAGGCGGCGTGGGAAACACGGAGGCAGCACCGGCAAGGGACGCCCAAGACAAAGGCAATAAGAAAAGAACAGCTGAAGAGGCGAAGAAGTGAGGCCGGTTGTTTGTGTTTTTTTTTTTTTTTTTTTTTGTAAAATGGTGATCGGGTTTGATCCCCGACATGAATAAAATGAGTTTGTTGTGCAAATGCGGATGGCATGAAGGTACAGGACTGAGCAGAAAAATCAATTGGATAAAATGAGGTCTTTTTTTTTTTTTTAAATGAAAAAAGAAAGATAAAATAAAATAAATAAAGTGGAGATTTGAGGGAGTTGGTGAGTGGGGTGCAAAAGGTGAAGATTTGGTTTTAAAAATAAAAATGGGTATTGGGTGTGTACAAAAGGTGGTGGTGGAGGACGAAAGAACAACAACAGGATGGGCTGCAACAGACCCTTCTGGGGTACTCTCTCTTTATACTTACACTCTCAGGAACACTGGTCCGGAAGATGTTTTCATCAAGGTGATTTGTTGTGGAATCTGCCATTCTGATATTCATCAGATCAAGAATGATCTTGGCATGTCCAATTACCCCATGGTTCCTGGGCATGAAGTGGTTGGTGAAGTGATAGAGGTGGGATCCAATGTGAGCAAGTTCAAGATAGGAGACACAGTGAGAGTTGGATGCATCGTTGGATGCTGCAGAAACTGTAGACCTTGCAAATCAGACAAAGAGCAATACTGCAACAAGAAGATCTGGTCCTACAATGATATCTACACCGATGGTAAACCCACCCAAGGTGGCTTTGCTGGCTCCATGGTCACTGATCAAAAGTTTGTGGTGCACATTCCAGAAGGGATGGCAGTAGAACAGGCAGCGCCACTACTATGCGCCGGGGTGACAGTGTACAGCCCACTGACTCACTTTGGGCTGAAAGATGGTGGGCTGAGAGGAGGCATATTGGGCCTGGGTGGGGTGGGACACATGGGGGTGAAGATAGCAAAGGCAATGGGACATCACGTGACAGTTCTAAGCTCATCTGATAAGAAGAGAGAGGAGGCTCTGGAAGACCTCCGTGCAGACGATTACGTGATTAGCTCTGACGCGACTCGGATGCAAGAAATCGCTGACTCACTGGATTACATAATTAACACGGTGCCAGTGTTCCACCCACTTGAGCCATACCTTTCTTTGTTGAAGCTTGATGGGAAGTTGATCTTGACGGGTTTTATTAACACTCCACTCCAATTTCTCACCCCTGTTGTCATGCTTGGGAGGAAGATCATAACAGGGAGCTTCATAGGGAGCATGAAGGAGACAGAGGAGGTGCTTGAGTTCTGCAGAGAAAAGGGTCTTACTTCTCAGATCGAAGTGGTGAATATTGAATTGAGGTCCGGCGGGCGGCTAAGGTGAGGTTGCCGCCCGCCAGTGAAGCGAAAATACTAGGTTTTAAACCCGCTCTGATACCATGTAGAAAATTTATGTATTGATAATATTGATTGATATAAATTTGTTTACAAGAGCTCTCTTTTATAGAGAGAAATGGAGGATACAATGGAGCAATAAGCCATAATGGAGCACTATAATAGTGGAGCACTAAACTAAAGTAGAGTAGGTGGAGTATTTGTAGGTGGAGTAGGTAGAAATTGTAGGTGGCGTAGGTGAGTAGGTAGAAATTGTTACATTCAACAGTATTAATGGGTACACACACCATTTTATAAGGGATAGGCACGTCCACTTTAAGTTACACAGGTTGAATTCAAACGCAACTCATTTAATATGCGTTTGTGATTCCTGTTATATGTATTTGTGTAAACGGTGGTACTACATGCACCAATTAATGTACACACTAGTGTACCAATTATTGTTATGATATTGTTATTGATCATATTTATTACACAAGTTATAAATATCCAAAACCATACAAATGATACCACTTTATCTATTAGTACACTAATATGTATATTAATTGGTACATATAATATTATTCTTGTGTAAAAAATGCTCAATCTAAACTTGCTAATTTCATTTACCATTATGTAAAAAATGCTCAATCTAAACTTGCTAATTTCATTTACCGTTGTTATTGCGTCGTATAGGAAATTTCCACCCTTAATGAACACATTAAAAAAACAATACTTAGGTCTCATTTGACAAGTGATTTTTTTAGTTAAAAAGTCATTAAAAAAATCAAAAAGCTAACAACTTATACTAAAAAGTCAAAGATTCTCTTTTCTCTCTACGTTTTGTATATTTTTTCGTAAAAAGCCAAAAAATCATCCCAAACATACTACTTTTTTTTATATCATATTTTAACCAAAAAATGAAAAAGTTACTAAAAAGTTTGTTCTCAAACGAGGCCTTAATAACATGCATATGATTAACATGAAACGAATTTTCTTTTTAAAATTTTATGATATGTGGGTATTGAATTTTAACCTCACAACTAAATTGAATCTTCTCACAGAGATTCTAGAAACTAAGTTGTAAAGCACGTACAAAAATAGAGAAGTCTAATACCTGCGCACAAGGAAACAACAAAATCAGTGGCTCGTCCACCCGGGAGCACTCTGATGATCAAATCAGTCAAACAATCTCACAAAGATCTCGGCTCAGGTAAACAAACAATTCCCAATTAAAGGGTACTTTAGACCCACGGGGTGCCTTCCTTATATAATTAACAGTGCTCACCTTTCCCTAGAACTCCTACTTCATAGGACTCCATCCCGAATAATACTTATTTTGGACTCCTCTTACTTAGATTAAGATTAACTCTCTTACGAGTCCAATCTTATCCAAACAGATAATCTAACTTTAACTAACACTCATGCTCTTTATCCGATTATCTCAAACTCTGATATGATCACATCATAAATCGGCTAACCAGGTGGCACGTCAGCTAACCATCTAGGTCACGTAGACAACTTAAAATTATGTCCCTACAAGATCGTCTAACCAAGAGAAATTTAAAAAGTAAATTATTTAAATCAATTTTGTTAAAAAAAAATCACCAAAGAATAAAATAAGTCAAGGCTTAATAAAATTGGCTTAAAACTTGGATCAACACACAAAAAGAAAGTGGCTTAAATTGCTTTAACTTGGCCGGATATTATGCCAAGTTCCTTGTGTCAAGAGTCATCACATGCTAATCCATGGCATTTTGATGATTCTTAAAGTGTTGCAACCTCTCTCTTTAAGTTCATACTACGACAAGAGAGAGGGGTGGTCTTATTCTTTGCATTTTATTGACTTTTGTCCAAAATTATATCCAAGACCATCAAGCAATCATTTTGCTCATTGATGGCTTTGGAATCAATTTCAACATTCTCTTGAGGTTTTTCCATGATAGAGAAGGAAGAAAGGGACAAACAGAGCTTGAGGACACTCTGTCTTCATTGGTTCACCTCAGTACACAAAAACAGAGCTTTGCACCAAATTGATGCACAGCCGGCCATCTGTAGGCCCGATCGACCATCAGTGATGCACGGTCGACCTTCAGTGTGTGGCCAGCAGTGCAGTTTTGTAAGAAACAGAGGCAGTGGCTGAAGGTGAAACAGAGACGGCTTGGGCCGACAGAGTAACTCTCAGGCGCTGTGCATGCAACCTTCATCCATCTTCACTTACGCATTTTGTCGAATGTAATTAATCTTGTTGTAATTAATTAGTTGTAGCTAGTTAATTTTGTAAAGTGTTGTAATTAATTAGTTAGTTAATTATTTATTCAAAGTTCATTTTGTAATTAGTTAGTTAACAAGAATAGTTAGTTAATTCATATTCATTTGTAATAATTAGTTAAGTAATTTAGCTAATTTCATTTGTTTTGTAATAATTAGCTTAATTAGCTTAGTTTTAATTAGTTATTAATTAGTTAATATATTCGAACTCTCCTTCGTGAGAGCACAATGTAATAATGTGTATGTCTTCCAACCCCATGTCTTTCTCTCTTTTACTTAACTGCTTAAAATGGTTAGTTTAGGGATATCATGTTTTATTTAGCTTAGGGACATCATGCTTTATTTAGCATTCTTCATGTTTGCATCCATCTGTATTGCATGCATCGAGGCTCCGTTCATCATTCTAACTGCATTGTTGTTTAAATATTTCTTTGAATACGTGCTTAGACCACATGTTATCTGTAGACACCTCATTTTTTACTGACCTTAAGACTCAGACGTCATCGATTGAGCGCTTGGTGATGGTGCATGTTGTGTTCGTTCTGAGGTTTCGGAGTTTTGGCTGAGAGCCTTGCCCCCGGGCCTCGGAACTCTTTGTGCTTTAGCTCGGTTCGCGGACCAAGTCTTGTTTTCCCTTCCCGGAGGGAGGGAGTGGTCTTGTAGACCATCTCTCTGTGGTTGTAGACTACTTTTTGTGGTCGTAGGCCACTTTTCTGGTTTGGAGACTAGTTTCCGGTTTTTGGAGCCTTTGTCGACTCTGCTGGGGAGTTAGAGAACTTGACTCGAACTCATGATATCATGTTTTGTTCACACTTATGTGTTTCTTTGCATTGCATTTGCATTGGTGCTCCTAGGACACCGTGTTTGCCGTATGCTATTCCTGAACAGTTTGCCGGAGGTTCGCTTTGAGAAACGTGCCATAAGGCTGACCGGTTGTGGGCTCTGCCACGACGGGAACACAAACCCCGGTTTTACCGGGGTGCCCTTTTTAACCATTCGACCTAGTGTATATTCAGAATCCATAGTGACTATTCCAAACTAGGACAGGTTGCTTACCCAATTTTAGGTTGTTTGAAACCGCTGCGTGTGTAGTGAAACCCTAGCTCCTAACAAAATAGAACAGGGAAACCCTACCCCAACATAGGGGTGTTTTGGCTCTCATTTGCTTGATATGTGCTGTCAGAGTGTGTCTCTACAGGGTTGCACGTATCAGTTTGCAAGTTTGAGTATCAGGCCTAAGGGCATCAGTATTTGAGAATCAATTATATCTAAGGGTATCACATTCAGTTTGGGGGCAGCCATTTGGGCAACAGCGATCAGTATTTGAGAACAGTGTGCTTCAGTTCACAAATATCAACTGTGTTGTGTTTATTTAAAGCCGTTATGCTGTCCGTTTTTTGGTCGTTTATTTATTTATTATGCTTTATTTATCTTTTTGTAAGGTAGTTTAGCACAATTGCATCCGATCAGGCAGATATTCCTCAAGCACTCTGGGTTAGAGGCCGTAGACTTCATCGATCTGAGGATCTGATTAACGGACAACTAGTGTACTACTCATTACCCCCGGTTACTAGACGAAGGGCAGTTAGGTAGAGGATATCAGTTCAGCAGTCAGTTCAGAGGGCTTTGTCTACCCTACCTGAGTATAGTAGGAATCAGCGTTCTGGTTCTCCCACAAAGAGGGAACATATATTGGTTATTCAGATAGATAAGTATAATATGGCAAGAACCGAAGAGATGATACGTCACCTTCAAGAGAGTATGCAAACCATACAGCAAGATGCTGCCCGTCAAGCAGAATTTGCCAAGCAATATGCCGAGGTCATGGCCCAACAAGCAGAGTTAATTGCCAGGCTACAGCAGCAAACCGGAGCATCTGCTTCACACGCACCTCCTCCCCCATCCAGAGTTCCAATACTCGGGGAGACGCCAAATGTCTAGGAAAATACGGACATTCCAACAGGGCCGACTCCGCCCCCAATCTTACCCCAGCTATCCAAAGCACCTACCAACCTACCGGATTCTCCCTTTAAGTTCGAAGTGGACCCCACAGCACTAAAAGTGAGCAAGCTTGAAAAGCTGTTCAAGAAATCCCAGGGCGTGAAGTCCATCCTGGATATTGAGGACGGGTACACCGACTCGGCTGTGACGCTACCAGATCGGTTTAAAATGCCACACATCGACCGCTTTGATGGATTTGGGGATCCTATGGTGCATTTGCAGTTGTTTTTAGACATCTTAAGGCAAATGGGCCTCTCCAGATTGCAGAAGCTTTCTCTGTTTGGCTGGACCCTGTCGAGTGTAGCGGCTATTTAGTATGCGAAATTGGAGGATTCAGTTAAGAGGAATTAAGAGGAGATGGCTGAGGCCTTCATAGATCAATACTCCTATAATACTCAGATCGAGGTCACAACCCGTGATCTCGAGACCACCAGGCAAGAACCGAAGGAGAGCTTCTCCGATTTTGTGGCCCGCTGGAGGGCTAAAGCCTCGATGATGACCATCAGGCCTGTGGACAAAGATCAGATTCGGATGGTTGTGTGCAACCTCCAACCCAAGCTTATGCAGAAGATGATCGTCCTCCCCCTTCCCACCTTTGCAGACCTACATGAGATTGGGGTGCAAATAGAGGACGCCATGAAACAATGCCTCATTGATAATGAGAGAGAGCAACCCAAGAGGGCATTCAACCACGGTACAAATGCAGGCACAAGTAGTGTTGCAGTTGGCAGGACTTCAGATGTCAGAATGGTCACCACCACCTTTCCCAAAACCCTCACAGCTACCCCATTCACTGGTGCATCCGGTAGTAGCTCACAACCAGCTAGATATGTGCCCAGAGGCCAAAGAACCTTCACCCTACTATACATGCCCCTATCCAAAGCTTTAGGGGTTTTGATTAAAAAAGGGCACCTGAAGCCCCTAGAGCTGAGGCCCTTGCCCGAAAGACTTCCTCATTCGCATAACCCAACTAAGTACTATGCCTATCACCAACAACATGGTCACGACACCGACCAGTGCTTTAGACTGCGTCATGACATCCAAGATCTCGTTGAAAATAAGGTGATCGCACTTCCGGAAAAACCAAACGTCACAACCAACCCACTCCTACCACATAACCAAGCTCCACCTCCCAAACGCATCAATTTCATCCAAACTAGGGTTATGTCATACGACCCTAGCATATATATCACCCCTTCTCACCTACTTAAGCCAAAGGTATTCATTTCAGAAAGCATGGATTTGTGCATACTGGACATCTCCCAAACCCAACCTGAGCCGGTGGTGGTGACTATCGAAGATAGAACCGGAATGATTACGGAAGCAGATGGAAATGATTATTTAAAGCCTGAGGGGTCTGTAAGATTTGTGTACAACCCGAGCGATTACATTACACCAATAAGGCAGATTAAGCCAAGGGTAGGACTACCAGCTGGAGCAGAGATTTGTGTCGTTCGAGAAGATGGACCCGATCAGGGGCTAGATGACCTAGCGGAGTTGGAAGAGGACATAGCCAACCTTCAATTCTTCAATGAACAGGATCCGGGGGATGTGACTGTCAACTGGTTTGATTTAGATAGTGCCGCAGAAGCTACCGGGTGGCTCAGTGACGAGCCGGATGCTATTGAACAACTTTAGCCAGACCAGGGGCAATCAAGGGTTAGAATATCATTAGCAGTGGCCGGAGTGGTCGGAGATCAGAATGAACCGCCAGGGAGCACCGGTGTTAAGAATTTTGATCAGGATCAGAATAGCTTGAGTACAGAGGATGCTGAGCAGCAAACCGCACTGAAATAGTTTGAGCAAGAGAAGATCGAAGATCAGGAGAGGGCTAGAAAGGCCAAAGGCCCCGTAGAGATAGAATGTGCTGAGGGCACGGGAATGAAATGTGCTGTAGGCACAGGAACAGTTGTAATAGAACCAGATAGCTGCTTGTTGATGGCCGATGGCATGTGGTGGAAGGACGACGACCTATGTCTCGCCTACACAGATGAAGATTGGGGGAACAACCAACCGGATGATACCTGGTATATTGGGGAAGTTGACCACATGACTAGAAATGGGCAGTATTTCAAGCCCCTACACCTAGATCAACCAGAGGTGTCCGGAAAGGACAAGGAGGCGGAGAAGTAAAAAGAAAAACTACTCGAAGAGGAGGCTGTGTTGAAACAGTAGAAGAACATACAAGCAGACATCTCCATCTGGGGACTGCTTATGGCTTCAAGGGTACACAGACAAGCTGTCCTCTCTGCATTGGATAGGGTAAAACTTTCAATCGATACCATGCCTGAGCAGCTGGTAGGATTGGTCTTTCCGGGAGGAGCTTCCCTGACGTTAACCTTCATTAACAAGGAGTTGCCGCCTGAGGGCTCAAACCATAAAAAACCACTCTACATCTCTGTGAAGTGTAGAGACAAGTGGATACCAGTAGTTCTTGTTGATACCGGATCCGCCATCAACGTATGTCCATCGAGGATGGCATATGCAATTGGGTTGAAGCCTGCGAACTTCGCACCCACTGCCCAGGTGATTCGGGCATATGACAATACTAGCAGAGAAGTGATGGGGACTGTACAGATTTAGACTAAGGTTGGTCCAGGACAGCATGATATTAACTTTCATGTCTTGGACGTTCCTGCGACCTTCAATCTACTTCTAGGGCGGCCGTAGCTGCACCAGGTAAAGGCAGTTTCTTCCACCCTCCACCAGGTGTTGAAGTACCCCAATGGGAAGGGGGTGGCTATAGGTTTCGGGAATTCATCAATTCATCCGCCGCCAGAGGTGTCTACGCCGGTTCTGGAGATCGAACATGGCACAGAGGATGTGTTCTTGTCAAGGATTTAGCCTAGCCGAGGCCCGGGTTGTACAGAACATTCTGGCTATCGACGAGGGGCTCTATGTCAGCGTACAATCAGTGTATCTCATGAACAAGTTACAGCATATCCCCGGGATGGGATTAGGGTAAAGTGGCCGGAAAGGCTCTGCAACGTCGGCCGAAGTGCCGCATAACCTACATACCTTTGGTCTAGGTTATCTGCCTACCAAGGAGGACTGGGTAAGGAAAGGGAAAGAAATGGCCGGAAGGGCTAGAGCTAAGCAGGCGGGGAAGCATTTTGAGTTGATGCACCGACCTATTCAGGGTACCTTGAATGGATGCTTTGTTCGAGAGGGGGGTCCTAACCAGTCCGACCGGTTTCAGATGCTAAAGAAAATGAGATTCAAGTTCGTTGGTGGCAAGGACAAAGAATAAGTTCATCAGGGGATAAAAGTTGTAGACCGGTTCTTCCCAGTTGATATCTGGATGGACTATAAAGATACGCTGTTGGGAAATGTTGGAAGTATTTAGAAGGGTGTCATATATTTAGTGGCTGCTACTGTTAGTGGAAAAGAATGCAAAATTACGTTAAGGAGTCAAATGTACTTTAAGACTGTTTAGAATTATAATTTATGTATTTTTATTTGTAATGTTCAGGTTTTGAATAGAGATGGACAATATAAATACTGGTGTTGTTGAAGGTGTTTCAGCAAATGATTTCAGTTGTATTGAACTTGCGTTGCCTAATTTATTTTCTCAGTTGAGGTTAAGATACAAACAAAAGAGTATTAAGGTTGATAAAATATTCCTCCTTTTGCGCACCCAATGCCAGTGGGTTGGCCAGAGTAAATGTGTATGACAGGAGGTTAGATGGTAATGACAGTTTACAGGCATACTTTGTTTTCCCCGTGGATTGCCAGTGCGAATTAGTGTATTATGGGAATGGTTATTGTTCAATTAATGACGAACAGGTGCCATGGATGGTGAAGTATCGACTTGAAAATTCTAATATTAAAAGGGGGATTATGTATTGTAAAATGAAGGGGTATTTAAAGTATTCTATGAGTGACATGCCAGAAGAAGCGCAGATGAGGGCCTCATCTATTGTTGTGTAATCTAAAAAATATACTAATGATAATGTTGATGTTTGGCATTATGCTCCAACCAAGGCTATTCCGATTCTGACACGGATTATGTCTGTGGGTTTACCGGAGAAGCGAAAAGATTTGTTGTTAGGAGGTTTTAGGGAAAGTGGTTCGGTTATTCATGAACGGAGAGGTCGTCTGAGTTAATAGAGAGGATGGCTAAAAGCTAGAGAAGATGAGTAAATTATCAATCCATGGCTTTCTCTTCAATATTCAAAGTGTTCAACCTCTCCATGAGCGGCTAAGCTTTCTTCTTAGGATTGAGATGAAGCTCTAATCAAGTATCATGTAATTTTGTATTTTAATTTTAGTTTATTTTTGGAATTGCATAATCGTTGTATGATCGTTTTTAAATCTTTTATTCAAATAATCTTTTCATTCGATTTATGCATTCAATTTCTGTGATTGAGAATGCATGATCATACAACTATTTTACTTTCTTGTATATACAAATCATGAGACGAGTCATGCTAAGGGGAGATGAATCGTGCTGCAACCATAGTTTAGTGTAGACAATTCATGCCTACGTTTTGAATACACTCATCTTCTTGATGATGATATTGGAGAGCTTGTAGTCACGATACATCATTATTATCCAGACCATTGATTTACTAAAATTAGGTATTTTAATTACATGATATGAGATTAGTAGTGGATTCGAAATTTTAAGTTTCTCTCCACATTCAGATTATTCTCTTTAGTGCACAATTATTTTAGTTTTAATTTTAATTCTCATTAGAAAAAATCAAATCATCATATCTTCTTCAAATTAAATTAAAAATTACCACTCGAATTAATATAACTCAACCCAACGAATTAATATAACTCAACCTAAAGTCCTCGTGGTACGATACTTGGACAATCCACTGTTCTACTGAATTAGTATTTTGTTTAGTTCTTTATTTTTTTTATTGAAAAACGACCGATCAGTGGAGAAAGTAAGTGAGTGGGAAAATAATGATCCGGTACCGTGCCGGTCATATTTGGCCGGACAGAGTTGTGCCGGGTAAGATATGGGCCGAGCAGGTACTGCGTCAAGAAGGTGTTCGGTTAAGACACCGATTGACTAAACCGAGCTGCGTGCTTAGGATGAATGTAAGCCTAGCAGACTGAAGAATCCGGTGCCCGGAAAGGCGTCAACGACCAAGCTGTTCGGCTGCTCGGCAGGAAGCCCGACCGACCAAGCAGATGACCGGCGCCAGGAAGGGCGTAGTCGACCGAGCTAGGAAGTTGCTCGGCAGGAATGCTGAGAAAGGTGAATGTGAAATATCCCGGGCATGGTCGGTAGGGATCTTCGGTTCAGGACCTGAAGCTTCTGCAACCCATTGTGGGCCCAAGCTTCAGAGGGCTCAAGTGGCGATTAGATTAGGTGATGTCCAAAGATGGTGTAACTTTGACAGGCATGGTGTATGTCGACAGATGGGATAGCGAGCCACGTGTTGAGAGATCAATGGGAGTGGATGTGGGGCGCAGAGAGGTATATAAACAAGTCTGCGCCACCCCTTAAGGGGATGGACAATTTTCTGTAAGTAAGACTTACACTCATACACTCTCCCTTCTCTCTACCTATCCTCAGGTGTGTGTTCTAATTTGACCTTCGGAGGGGTTTTCCGGCCACACACCGCCGGGTAGCTCACCGCCGTTGAGCTTTCAGGTGATCGGACAGCTGAGGAGCCTGGAAGAAAGGAAGTGCGGGTTGCCAGAATATTTCCTCCCCGCACAGTAAGGAATTTCAAATTTGTACCTCAAAACACATAAGAATATCCATGAAACACAATTACTTGAAAATACAATGTGCATAATCTCCATAAAATTTATCCTGAATGAATGTGGTGCAATATGTGAAAAGCACAGATCTCATGAGACAAGTGTGTGTGTCTCTTGGAGTTTGACAAACACTAGATTCAAATCCTAGTAGTGATCTGATGGCTGGACTTCTGGCAAGAGAATTTACGAATGACTAAGAAAAGTCAGACCTCTAGTGATCAAGGGGTATTTATTAAGTAAACGTGAATACTCCCCCTCAAACAATGCATATAATTTTCTTGCGCACTCATCGGCGGCTTTTACGCTCAATAGTATGGAAATCAAACTAGAGAAGGATGGAAAAGATAGTGAAGCCTAGTTGGTGACTCTAAGGTAGCCTTTTTCTCATGCCATGAGAGACAAACAAATTGGGATAAGTAATAGAGGTGCAAAAAGATGGTAGGTGGTTAAGAGATTCAACATTACCCAAGATATGCTAGCACTGGTCAATTTCTCAAGAAAAACATAAGAAACACTACTAGAAGTCCATAGAGAACTTTGATCACTTATGAAGAAGAATCTAGTAGTTGCTAATCTAAGAATGTGTACAAAATGAGACATACTAATCAAAGTACACACAATTTGAAATGAGTAATGACCACAAATAGCACACATATTAATAGGTAATAGATATTCTCATCAATTCTAATATGTACCAAGAACTTCTCAAAAAATTCAAGCTTGCAAAACCATACAAAGAAAATCTTTTTGGATTTTTGATAAACAAAGCAAAAAAGAAATGAACAAGCATACACAAAAGAACCAAAAAATATGATAGACAAAAAAAATAATAATAACAAACGAATAAATAGATTAACCCAAGTCAAGCTTTCTCACACAAACTGTTTTAGTATGAACAATGTTGTGCAAATTGCGGCAAATTGCGGTTCTTGAGTAGTGCCTTGACATTGTGATTCCCTTCTCCTTTAATGGGAACCCGTCTCGACTTGGTTTCGAACCTCACATTTCTTGGTCTAGGCAAAAACAACCTCGCTTCATGTTTGGTCTCAAGAAAATTAAAATAATTAGGTCTAATATAACCCTTAACTTCATTACGAGTAATGAAATGCCTCATTCCCCACAAGATATTAGAATTTTTTTTTTCTACCTCTATGAGACACTCTCTTATACACACTCTCTTATACAACTCATAACAATAAGGGCGAATATGACAATACATGCCACAATGATGACAAATAAAAATAGGGTGTACCTCTTTTTCTTTGACCTTATCAACTCTAGAAAGATTGAGAAGTTCATTCTCATGTTGAATCTTTTTCTTCCTCTTTCACTCCATTTTTACTCTTTGTCACCACCAAAGCCAATGCTACTCTTGTAATAACCAATTTGTTAATGTTAGTTTTTTGTAATTGGCAATCATGTTTGACAAAACTCTTTTCAGTTGTAATTTTATTCGATCTTTTATTTCAGTGAGGCTATGAGTATTTAGATGCGAATCCAACCCCGAATTGTGCTTATACAGAGGAGTTTGTGATCTTAATCCTTTCATATTTGCCACTTCATTGACTAAGTATGGAGATCGAGCTGCCCAGTTAGCTTATAGGGGTCTAGGGGGCAGCGTCCCATGGCAGGTCCAAGGCAGCGCCACGGCGGGGTCGAAGGGCAACAAAAACCAAAAATCCAGTCGAAATGGTTTAACCGCTTCAGCAGTCATTTGTGCGCTTGTGCGAAGAAATAGATCATCCACTATTTTTGCAGAGCGCCTTAACTTTTGGGAAAAAAATTTTACTGCTCGAGTGGTGAAAGATGCGCTCGAGCGGTCAGCCTATATGTTTCGCACTGCCTTTAGTCACACTGCTTGAGTAGTGAATTGTGCGCTTGAGTGGTCTACGTGATCCAATTTCTATAAAGTGCATTGTTCATTGTTTATAAGGCTTGACCTATCGAGATTGTTAGAAAGGAACAAGATACAAAGTATTTTATATTGGAGGGTGTTTTATGAGTGTTTTCTTGATGATTTAAGAGTGATCAATGGATCCGTGAACTTCATATCAACATCATCAAGGGTTAGTTTATCTTCCTTTATTCACAAAAGAGAGAGTTGTTCTCCGGAGGATTCTAGGAAACTTGGGCCTAAAGCTTTGGTGGATTCTAAAGTGGCTCATCGTCGTGGATTCAACATTGGGCAAGACAATTCCGAGGTGAAGATATAGGGTCGGTTGAATTCGAGTATGGATTCGCTAGGTAATTGAGAGTACACTTGTGTAATTCCTTTTTATCTTTTTAGTGGATTGTTTTATGGCTTTGGCCCATGTTTTTTTTATCACAATTGGAGGCACTCCAATTATGGTTTTTCCATGTTAAATCATTGTGTCAATTTGTCTTTGATTATTTGACTGGGATTGTTATATACTGTTTAAAATTGATACATAATCACAAATCAATATCTCGGAGTTTTTAGATTTTTTTAGTTAAGACCCAATGATATTGTCCAAAGTCTTTGACCTTTTGTTCCAAAGACCAATGGTAGCCTTAGCACACTTGAGCTCTTTTTCTTTTTTGATGACTTGCTCATCCAAATCGACTTGAGACATTTCAAGAGATTTAACCTTTTCTACATACAACTCTTGTGCTTTCAATAACTCATTCCTCTCGGCCGTAAAGGGAACAAGTCGTCGTGATAGGTTTGAGTCGGAGTTGACTTGAAGGAAGTCGGTCACGCTGCTTTTCTTGTGTTCGGTAATGGTAGGTTTGTTCGAAGCCGAGCAGTTTCGATGCTTCTCTCTCCTTAGTTGGGTGACGCAGCAGAGCTCGGATGGCTTCTTGGTTGGCTTGATGGTAGTCTGCTGCCAAGTATTTATCTGCAAGAAGTAGACAAGTGTTAGATCGGCAAAAGATAACAAAAATGAAATAAAGATAGAAGATAGCACGGTCAGCCGGGCTACTTACCCGCACTGCCAAAATCTTTCCTGATGTACCACCCCGGTATGGGTGCCTCGGTGTCTTCGTAACGACTGGACACCCACAAGAAATCATCGTCGTTGGTCTCCTTGTCCGGGTTGCCCTCTACGAGTTTTGCTCGGCCCTTCCTTACTTTAAGGTACCAGCAAAACCCTCCCTTATTTTTACTAAGACTGCATTGATGGAAAATTTCTGCGAGGCCGAGATTGAGGCCGAGCCTTCGGTTCAGCTCGGCGACGCCATTTATTATCTTGAACGTGTTGTTGGAGACCTGGGTTGGGCAAAGCCTTGTCTGCCTCAAAAATTCGCAGATCAAAGGCTGCACGGGGAAGCGAAGCCCTCCCTCAACAATGGAAACGACCGTAAAGGGGCACCGGTCCAAGTCTCCCCATGGTGTGTCTCCTTTCTTGCCGAGCTCTAAGACGACATCGTCAGGAATGTTGTACTCCTTTCGAAACTCCGCCATCACCCTGGGCGAGCTAATCATAAAGCGGTATTTGCCCATCTCTCTTGGTTTTATTTGGTGTATATCACAGTCAAAAATGTTGGTGTGTTTGCTCGGTATTTGAGCTCCACCAATTATAATGCTGGACTGGCTTGGTCGGTCCCATTTGTTCTGCATGTTAAAAAATAAGGCCAAGGGTTAGCACGGCATAGATTGCGCGGCTCCTATGGGAAATAGCTCAGTGAAGGACTTGGGTGTTTTGATTGACAAAGTCCCAGCTCAGTTCAACTACATCTGTGCTCAATCCTCCTAGTTCGGTTCTAGCTCGGCTGAGACCTAATGATGGATCTAGTTGATCCTTCAGCTCGGTTGAAGTTTCAGCCGGAGGGTGTTTTAGTTCGGTTCACTCTACTCACCGATCTAATGGGGTAGTCAGCCCGGTCGTAGCCTCTACGAGAAGCCACAAACTAGTTTTTGCTCGGCTACAACCCTAAATGCGGATCTAAATGAGCATTTAGCTCGGTTTTGCACAGGATTCATCCTGTTCATCCTAAGATCAAGACTCAGTCGTAGAAACTAAAAGAAACCAGGGGCACGAAGGCCCTCTCCAGTATTCCAGTTACAATTTGGCCTAGGATGCATAAAGAGAAAGCTAAGAGCAAGGAAAGTGCAAGCAAGAACAGTAGAGCAGAAACACAAAGAACACAATGGTACATGCTTGAAGAACTGTAAAATGAAGGTAGAAAAAACGAGGGAAGGGCACTGAAACTTACCAGAAACGAATGGGGAGAGCCTCGAGAGCTCGTATGCAGCGTCGGAAGTGGGCGCGGAAGCAAAAAAAAGCAGAGACAGTGATGGCAGGAGGGATCCAAAAGCTTGGGGAGCTAGGGTTCTTGGCTTGGAGACGAAAACAAGAGTGAGGGTTTAGACCCTTCGTGTGGGGTTTAATGATGAGGGAAAACCCAAACGGCGCAGCCGTTCGAAATTCGGGGCGTGGGGGACAGCTGGCTGCACGACCCAATGACGCGAAGCCACGTGGCCTTGAAAAGGCGGCTGTCAGTACGGCTGTACGACCTTTGATGGGACTGCGGAGGTGATGGCCGGCCAATTGAGACAGCTCGGCGACTGATATGTCTCCAATTATGCTCGGCTTGGTAGGGGCGCAACTGAACCGTGGCTCGGCGGCAGACATTCCCCCAATCAAGCTCGGCCTAGCAGGAGCGCAACTCGACCTTAGCTCGAACACAGTGGTAAACCCAGTCACGATAGCTCGGATGGGTTTAAGGGGCAATTGAGAGGGAAGATTTGCATCGGGCAGTACGGCCGAGTTGATACAACGTTAGACTTGACGGACTACATGACGCCGAGCAAAGTCCTCTATTGACTCAGCCTGACTTGCACGGTCGGAGATGTTGACCGGTCTGGCATGCTCTTGCCCAGCCGTGCTGTGATTGCACGTATTGGACAGAGCTCAAGTTAGCGGATGACGACCGAGTTAAGAGGTAGCCCGAGCTACACCGTGGGTGCGATCAGGGCCGGTACGCCCTAGACCGATCAATCAATAAAGATGACTCCGTGTGACCAAGATTGGAGATAGAACGGTTGGAGGCCAGCATGCCTCGCAACCGGTTGATCATGATAAACCGGTCAAGGATAGTTCGGCCGAGGTGGTCAGGCTTTCGCCTAATCACAAGTCACAGGCCGGTGACCCATAGCACGGTTAGGTGCATGTGATGGCAATTTCTCACAAGTGTTAGGCCGGTCGTGGTACCCCGGTTAGGAGTGCCACCTAGGCCAATGGCGTGAGGGAGAGGACATCTGCTCCACGCACGCCTCAATACCGTTGGACAGTTCTGTGTGTACTGGTGGAAGGACAAAACCTTTACGCGCGTAAGGTGGTGAGAGGTGAGCATTGCCACCTGTCCAGGGAAGGACAGCAGAGGTAGTGCGCGCACAATCTTGGGCTGCATGGCCAGCCTAGAAATAGGGAGAAAGGCGAACGTTGGAGGTATGCGAATTCACTCTCACAAACAATCTCCTTTGATTGTCTTCTTCCTTGGTGATCTGACTTGACCGTCGGAGTGTCTTTCCGGCACACTACCGCCGAGCAGCTCACCATTTTTGTGTTGCAGAGATAGACGTCGTCACCAGAAGCTTGATGTCCAAGGAGTACGGAAAGCAGAGGATATTTCGCCCCCGTACACATATAAACACAATACATCATATATATATAGCCCAAGTTATTTCATTTTATGCATTTCTGTTTGGTTCTTGGGAAAGAATGTGACAAAAGTAAACAAATGCAAGAAAGGAATTTGGTTGCCTTTTTTTTTTTTTTTGGTTGCCTTTTTTTTTCCTTTTCATAATCCATTTAGAGGCATTGATGATTGTGTTCCATTCTTGAACTAGTTATAGATGTTTATATTTTGGATGTTTTATTGAATAAAGGAGAAGAAAAAAATCTAAAAATTGATATCATTAAAATCTCCACATTCCATGAATGAGGTTTGATTTATCACATCCAATCGGACTTAATGCCATTATATGTGTTGTTTTTATGAAATGAGAAGAAATTTATTAAGGACTCTCGCATTTCTGCTTTACCATAGATTACTTACAAATTGTAGGTTTGATGTATCAATGGAGATCTCCATTTTTATTTCTTTGATTTCTTTTTTACTTTCCAAATTCTCCAATATTTATTGTATGTTTTGTACGAGACAATAGTAAGAATTAGAGGTGAGCAAGCATCCATCCAATCTGCCAAAACCGAATGGCCCGAACGAATCTACACAAAATGGACGATTTCAATGGTCTGGGTGGAACAATGTGGATGCATTTTTCTCAATCCGATTAAGTTTGGATGGATGGTGGATGGGAGGCCTTTTGACCCGATTCGATCCCCCAACACTCCTAAGAAAATAAAAATATGCTTTTATGCTTTGTGTGTTAAAAATTAAATATTTTATTTAGTAATTATATTTTCTATTTATAAAATATGAAAGTTAGGCACTGTTTTTATTACAAAAAATGAACAATAAAAAATTTTGGGCGCAAAATAATATGGAAAACTGAAAAGTTGTTTGAAAAAAAATTCAAAACAGTAAAACTTAAACTGCCAAACAAATCTACATCTATCCGTAAACTCGCACCGCCCGCTCAATCTGCATCCGCATACTAAACGAACGGATATGAATTGATTTTTCTTGATCCACCTAAGTTCGGATGAATGGCAAATGAAAGGCCACTGACCTAACCCATCTACGAGCACCCCTAGTAAGAATACAATCTTAATTTACTTATTAATCTCTAAAATTTAAGGATATATCACTCAAAGTTACCAATCGAACATCAAAAAGTTCATAGTTGGATCTTTAGGATTCTAAAAAATAAGGCATGGGAAAAATAATAATTTTTTTAATTGGTTTCATATTGTAGCCATTATTTACCAACTTCCTTCTCAGGAAAATCTATTCCAAATCCTGAGCTTGAAAATTGAAAGATTATCGATGCTCATCTGCTTAGTTTCCTCACTGCGACTCTGTCACCCCCTGTGTTTGCATCTATTCTTCATCTTCCACATTGTTTGCAGGTTTGGACTGCCTTGGAGAAGAGATACACATCTTTATCTCGATCACATATCCATCAGTTAAAGAACAAGTTGCAGTCTGTCTCCAAAAGAGGTTTATCAATGGAAAAGTATCTCTTACACATCAAAACCATAGCTAATCAACTCAGTCTTGCTTCTTCCATTCTCGATGATGAAGATCTGGTTCTTCTAAGCTTAAATGGTTTACCATACGAGTACGATGCTTTCAAAACAACAATTCGTGCCAGAGCTGAGCAAATCACTATGGAAGAGTTGAGTTCTCTTCTCTGTTCAGAGTCTATTCACATGGAGAATAAGATCAAATCTGCTCTCAACCCTGACTCCACTATGGCCTATTTTGTAACACACAATACAGACTCTAAGTCTTCAGGATCTAGAGGATCTAGAGGCTCAAATTATAGGGGCCATAGATCTTACAGAGGCAGAGGAGGCAGATCCAGTCACAATAGGTTCTCTATAAGAGGTGCTAGAGGCAAACAAGGCCATGGACAGTACACTCAAGGATCTTCTACCTCTTGTCAAATTTGCGGAGGTTACAATCACATTGCTCTTGACTATTGGTTCAAGATGGATCCCAATTATTCATCCACCAATTCTTCCATCTCATCTAGCACATCCAAATCCACAGCTTATTCTGCAGTTCAGTCTTCATCACCTTCCTCTGGTTCCGAATTTTCTTCACCTAGTTTTGAAATCCCATGGTTTGTGGATTCTACTGCAACTAGTCACATTACCAATTATCTCCGCAATTTTCATCTTTATCAGCCCTATCAAGGGATTGATCAGGTTACAGTTGGCAATGGCCAGACATTACCTATTCACCATGTTGGTAAGGGTATTTTACCAACTCCACACACTTATTTCCATCTTCAAGATATGCTTCATGTGCCACAAATTTCATCAAATCTATTATCTGTACATAAGTTGGCTCAAGATAATAATTGTTTTGTGATTTTTTATGCTAATTCTTTTATCATTCAGGACAATCTTACCAAATATGTGCTCCACAGAGGCCCTCATATGCATGGCTTATATCACTTCACTTCTTCATCCACTACTCCTTGCTCACAAGCGTATCACACCTCTTCTCAGTCAAAGGTGTCTTTGGATACTTGGCATCAAAGATTGGGCCATCCTTCTACACTAAAGTTTCATCATATAGCTAAACATTTACCTGCTAGCTTTTCAAATAAATGTGATGTTTTGTCTTGTACTCCTTGCAATGTAGCTAAGATTCACAAGCTTCCTTTTAAGCTTTCTACATCAACTATTTCACAACCTTTCTCTCTTGTACATAGTGATGTTTGGGGATCATTTCATGCTTCCAAAAATGGCTATCAATACTATCTTTTGTTTGTAGATGACTTCACTAGGTTTACATGGATTTTTCCTTTATTTGTTAAAAGTGAAGTGTACTCTACATTTGTTCATTTCAAGAATTATGCTGAAAACCAATTTAATCTTTCACTCAAAATTTTACGCACAGATAATGGTAGTGAATTTGTGAATCATAAAATGGCTGATTATCTTGCATCTCATGGTGTCCTTCATCAGCTTAGTTGTCCATATACTCCTGAACAGAATGGTATAGCCGAACGAAAACACCAACATATCACTCAAACTGCCATTGCTCTGCTGTCTCAGTCTTCTGTCCTCTTGAGTATTAGTTTGAGGCCATGGCTACTTCTGTCTTTCTTATTAACCGAATGCCTAGCCTATCTCTAGGTCATTCCTCTCCTTATCAGTTATTGTTTTAATCTATTCCAGATTACACTTTTCTCAAAGTCTTTGGTTGTCAATGTTTCCCTTGGCTTAGGCCTTACAATTCCAACAAACTTCAACCTAGATCCACTCCTTGTGTCTTCTTGGGTTATCATCCTTCCACTAAAGGTTACAGACGCTTGGCTCCCACTACAGGCAAAATATTTCTCTCTAGACATGTCTTATTCAATGAGAGTTATTTTCCTTTTACTCATACTGCCGTAGTCCCTCCTACTTTACCTACTATTTCTTCTTTCTTTTGGTCCTCTGTTCCCTCTACTGTTCAGTCTGTTCCTCCATCCAGCTCTGCTGTGTCTTAGTTTCTTGCAGCTCCTATAGCTCCTCAGTCTACAATTACTCATTTTCCCTCTGCTATACAGCCTAATGTTCAGTCTCCTACTCAGCCCAATGCAGCTACTCCGTCCTCTGCTCCTACTCAGCCCACTGCAGCTGCTTAGTCCTCTGCTATACAGCCTAATGCAGCTGCTCCCACTTCTACATCTCTCTCTATTCCTATTCAATCTATTTCTATTGATCTTCCTTTCTTTTCTCACTCTCTTTCTAATGTTCATCCTATGCTCACCAGATCAAAAACAAAGGCTCTTCTCACTCACACTCCTGATCTTTCTCACACAGAACCTGCCACTACTAAGCTGGCTCTTCACTCTCCTATGTGGTTTCAGGCTATGACTGAAGAAATTTAGGCCCTTCATCATCAAGACACCTGGTCTTTAGTGCCTCTTCCTTCTCACAAGTCTTCCATTGGCTGTAAATGGGTTTTTCGTATCAAAAAGAACTCCGATGGCTCTATTGCTCGCTATAAAGCTCGACTTGTTGCCAAGGGCTACCATCAACATGAAGGTATTGACTACCATGAGACCTTCAGTCTAGTGGCAAAACAACCTACAATTCGTGGGCTTTTGTGTCTAGCTCTTCATCACCAGTGGCCTATTAAGCAATTGGACATCTCCAATGCCTTCTTACATGGCACCTTGGAAGAAGAAGTGTATATGGATCAACCTCAAGGTTTTATAGACCCTCAGTTTCCTTCTCATGTCTGTAAGCTCCACAAGGCTCTTTATGGCCTCAAGCAGGCTCCTAGAGCATGGTATTCTACTTTCTCTCAGTTCTTGCTTGGCCAAGGCTTTCTTCTTAGTCATTCAGATTCATCTTTGTTTGTCAAGACTACTTCATCTTCTATTGTCATCATCCTTGTCTATGTTGATGATATCTTGCTCACTGGCAATGATTCTACTCTCATCAATGCTCTTCTTGTGCAAATGCATGAAGTTTTTTCCATGAAAGAGCTGGGTCTTGTCTCCTATTTCTTAGGCATCTCAGTTCAGTCTTATTCCCATGGACTTTTTCTTTCACAACAAAAGTATGCTGGTGAACTCTTGCTCAAGGCTGGCATGGTGGATTGCAAGTCTAGCTCCACTCCTATGGCTCTCAAATCCTCCTCTGATCCTGCTGCTAAGTTTCCCTTTTCTGACCCTTCTCTTTATCGTAGTCTTGTTGGTGGTCTACAGTACTTAACTATCACCAGACCTGACATAGCTTTGGCAGTGAATCATGCATGTCAGCATATGCACTCTCCCTCTATTGCTCACTTTGATATGGTCAAAAGGATTCTTCGTTATGTTAAAGGCTCTTTATCTCAAGGGCTTTCCTTCTCACCTGGTCCTTTTGTACTTCATGCTTACACTGACTTAAATTGGGCTGGTGACTGTGTGGATCGTAGATCAACTTCAGGTTTTTGTGTCTTCCTTGGTCCAAATCTAATTTCCTGGTCTGCTAAAAAGCAGGCCACTGTCTCTAGATCCTCCACTGAAGCTGAATATAGAACCATGGCTCACACGGCTGCTAAATTATGTTGGCTTCAACAGCTTCTCAAAGATTTTTCCATCTCTTGTTCATCCTCCCCTGTTCTTTGGTGTGACAGTGTCTCGGCTATGGCATTGGCTTCAAACCCTGTCTTTCATGCCCATTCAAAACATATTGAAATAGATTGCCATTTCATTCATGAAAGAGTTGCTTCTAAACAGATTTCTCTTTCTTATATTCCTTCAGTTGATCAGATTGCTGACATTTTCACTAAGCCTCTGTCTTCTTCTCAGTTTCATTATCTTAAAGACAAACTAATGGTGCTTCCCAGTCCCATTAGTTTGCGGGGGCATGATAAGAGTATTAAGGAGGAAGACTCATCTCAGCATCAGCGGCTCAAGCCACACTCTCAGCAGCAACAGCTCAAGGCACGAATGCAGCCAACATACACCTCAGCTCACACATGTGTTAATAGATATGGTTATGGAAGTAAAGTGAGTTAGTTATATTGTTAGCTAGTTAGGTTGTTAACTCGTTAGTTAGCTTTGTAACAAACTCAGTTATAATACACTGAGTATAAATATATGTAACCTCTCAATCAATTGATAAGTAAGAAAGATATTTTCATCAAATCTTGTTATGATAAGAGTATTGAGGAGGAAGACTCATCTCAACATCAGCAGCTCAAAGCACGAATGTAGCCAACATACACCTCAGCTCACACGTGTTAATAGATATGGTTATGGAAGTAAAGTGAGTTAGTTATATTGTTAGACAGTTAGGTTGTTAACTCGTTAGCTAGCTTTGTAACAAACTCAGTTATAATACACTGAGTATAAATATCTGTAACCTCTCAATCAATTGATAAGTAAGAAAGATATTTTCATCAAATCTTGTTATGGTATCAGAGCCTTTCTTCTCCAACGAGAAAAGGTTCTTCAATGGCGTATTTATCTTCAAATTCATCTTCATTCGCTTTACCATCAAATCTGAGTCTTCCTCTGGCAAATTTTAATTCTCTTATCACAGTCAAGTTAGATTCTACTAACTTTCTGATTTGGAAAAATCAAATCCAAAATGTTCTGCGAGCTACTAATTTCTTAGGATTTGTTACTGGATCAATTGCATCACCAGATTCAAAAGTGCTGGATTCTTCAGGAAAATCTATTCCAAATCCTAAGTTTGAAAATTGGAAGATTATCAATGTTCATCTGCTTAACTTCCTCACTGCGACTCTGCCACCCCCTGTGTTTGCATCTGTTCTTCATCTTCCACATTGTTCGCAGGTTTGGACTGCCTTGGAGGAAAGATACACATCTTTATCTCAATCGCATATCCATCAGTTAAAGAACAAGTTGCAGTCTGTCTCCAAAAGAGGTTTATCAATGGAAGAGTATCTCTTACACATCAAAACCATAGCTAATCAACTCAGTCTTGCTTCTTCCATTCTTGTTGATGAAGATCTGGTTCTTCTAACCTTAAATGGTTTACCAGACGAGTACGATGCTTTCAAAACAACAATTCGTGCCAGAGCTGAGCAAATCACTATGGAAGAGTTGAGTTCTCTTCTCTGTTCAGAGTCTATTCACATGGAGAATAAGATCAAATCTGCTCTCAACACTGACTCCACTATGGCCTATTCTGTAACACACAATACAGACTCTAAGTCTTCAGGATCTAGAGGCTCAAGTTTTAAGATGAGTTGATGGTCAACAATTTAATATAGTATTTTCTTCTTATTGGACTTGGTGGAATTGTATCCATGTTTGCACGTGTTTGGCCCGCTATATGAAGAAGATTTGAGTATTTTATTCTTCCTGGACTTGGTGGAATTGTATCCATGTTTTTGAAAAATTAGAGGATTATATATGTAACCCCATTTTGCATTTGTTTCCTTTCTCAATTGATACTAGATTCTCGATAATTAAAATGTTTGCACGTGTTTGGCCCACTATAAAGAAAAATTGAGTATTTTCTTCGTACTGGACTTGGTGGAATTGTATATGTGTTTTTGAAGAATTAGAGGATTATATATGTAACCCCATTTTGCATTTTTTTTCCTTTCTCTATTGATACTAGATTCTCAATAATTAAAATATTTGCACATGTTTGGCCCGCTATGATGAAAAATTGAGTATTTTCTTCTTACTGTACTTGGTGGAATTTTATTCATGTTTTTGAAGTATTAGAGGATTTTATATGTAACATCATTTTGCATTTGTTTCCTTTCTCAATTGATACTAGATTCTTGTGGTTGATTAGACATAATGCAAAGTTTTACTTGTTGAGTGTTAATTTACACATGCAAATCGTATCAACATCAATAAGTTCACTAAGAATTTCTTATTAGTTCCCACAAATATTGAAGCTGATGATTTTGTATGTAATGGGAGCACAATATTCATCTTTATTTGATAATTAATAGCCGCACGAACAAAAGGTACCTAGATATGCTTCAGATAATATACTTGTGATTAATCCCTTTTGGAGTAAGAATTGATTTCTTCTAGAACTACTGAATCTATTTGTGGAGTTGGGATGTACTGTTGCCAATATTGGTTAAATTGACAAGATTTAATGACTATTCTATCTGGATTTGGTTCTTTGCAGCTAAGATACCAATGTATCTGTATCCTTTCCTTAATACTACAGAGAATGAAAAGCCTTTCGATTATTTGAGGCTTACCAGTTTGGGTGTTATTGGTACCCTAGTGAAGGTTCCCGATCCTTCGGTAATATTTTTTTCTTTACATTATAAGTTGCACAATGTTCTTATATATTTCCTTTAGGTATTGATTTTGATCCTTTTTTAATGCCTAATACTTGGATCTATTATTCCTTTCAAAGCATGTACTTTTTCTTTTATATAAATTTCATCTTTCTTTTCTTTTTTCCTTTATTTATTTTTTATTTTTTTTCATGTGTCTATGTGTGTATGTCCACCATTACGCTTCACCAAGATTAATTTTAGTTGTCACAATACTTCGGAATTTTGGTTTTGAATCTTCTATTTGGCAGGCTGAATATCAACAAGTTATTCACTTTCTTCTTGAAACAGAAGTATTTGCTTTATGCCTACACTGCATGGAATTTTACAATGAATTGTCAAAAACAATGAGTGCCTAACAACTTTCTTTTTCAAACATGCCAAAAGATTTTTTTATTTTCCCTATGTTTTTTTGTTAAAAACCATTTTCTTACTTTGTTTTGTTTGCCAATGTTCACTGCATACTATTTTTATAAGGCTACTAAGAATCAACACATTCATAGAGGATTGTTGCCAACATAAGAACTTAAAAAAACATCAGAAAAGGTTGAGTCTTGGATCAACTCAACTGGGTCAATTACGGTAACTTTGATAAGTGATCATGATTAGGGAATTCTCACTAGACTTTTTGAACTCCACACATTTGAGACCAATGACCTCATCATGAGGAGAGGGCATGCATTAGTATTTGTTATCTGAATATACTTATTCCCACATATAAAAGAAAATGAATGAAGGCATATGAGCTAAGAAACACGGACACATGACACAATACGGACACATAAATTTTTAAAAAAACGTAAGACATGACACGTGGAGGACACGTGTAAAATATATTTACTATATATTATTTATAAGGATAAATATTTATTATATGTTATATACATGAATATTTATGTCAAAGATAATAATATTAAAGCTTAAAAGAGGAGAACAAGTATAAAGTTACATTGTTTTTGTTTTATCATTAGATTCCTAGTTATTTTATTCAATCTTGTAATGTGTTTTACATGTGCATAAGCCGTTAGGAAGTATTCAATGAGTGTCATGCCATATTAGTGTCAGACATGACACGTTTCCTTCTTGAAAGTGCCTTGGCTTTTTAATAGTTATGTTGTCGGTCCAAAATCTTTAACATAATGGACTTTGTATTAATTTCACTTGATATTTCTTGGCATCTATGCGTGGTGTCTTCTCATTAAATAATGGTGTTTAATTTTGATTTGTTGCTCTTATATTGGCAGTAAAGAAGTAGATGATTTTCTAGCAAATCATATTGTGAAACTCGGGCTGAGTTCCTATGCTTCTTTAATGAAATAGCTTAAGATGCAATTTTCTTTATAATGTCTCTATGCTTTCAAGACCTAATACATGAACTCTTTTGAACAACTTTTTCACTCAATAGGTCGCAACCTATGTAATCTCAAAAATTCTGATGCAAGAGCAGGGGCTAAAATATTGTTGTGGTTTTGCGGAGAGGTATTTTGCCGTGGCACATGTTTTGGAAGGCATGCTAGAGAAACTTGTTGAACAGCCTTCAATACGGCTACTAAAACATATTATTTTCTGTTATCTTAGGCTGACAGATATGTCAAGGTTAGTTGTGCAAATCTTGTTCATATTTGCTCTATAAAATTTGGTTGCAAGTGCTATATAGTAATCGAGGATCCTGTAAGTTGTTTCTAATAATTAATGTTGAAATGTAGGGATCGTGAAGCATTAAAACGTTGCTTTCCTACAAGATTAACAGATGATACCTTCACCAACGTAATTAATGTAAGTTCCCTATCTTCATTAACTTCCTCGCCATTTTCTTCTTCTTTTATTTTTTTCTCTTTTCAAATCTCCACCTAAATATATGATCCAAGTATAGCCTAAGTGCACTACTTCACAAAAAAAAAAAAAGGAGAATTAGGAAAGAGGGGATATAAAGGAGATGTGGAATTTATCATATTAAGGGTTGAACATGGAGTCACACAACTTGCACGTGTGCAATAAATGTCTACACATTTTTTTTTTTTAAGTTCTCTCGAGACTTAGAATTTCTTTATGCTTTTCCGTTAACCCTAGAAAAAAGAAAACAAAAAAAATAATAATTATACATGGTTAGTGAATCAATCTAAATCTTTTTTTCTTTTTGAGATTCATACGTTATATATGCATTTGCAGGAAGACCCATAACAAAGAAATGTCTGGAGCAATTGGTTTACAATGTGATGAACAGTTCTAGATCAGAAGAAACTGGGGAATCTTATCGGTCTGGGCAATCTTCTCCTAAAAGCTTAGACAAGTGAATACAACTATCAAATGTAGTATATTATATTGACTAGTTATGGTTACATAGAGATAATAACTCCTATAGTTATACATTTATCATATTAGAACAGTAATTGTGAACCTCTTGTATGGAATTCATATATATTTATTATAGTACTGTTGTGTTTAAGAAACATATAACTTAGTAAGAAAACTTAGTAAGAATTATGATTCTACTCTTTTTGTCACTTATTTTCAACCTCATTTTGTTGCATTGAATGTCTATGTAGAGTTAATGTGACATTCATGCTTACCGAAAAATTATTGTGGTGTTTTATAAACTTCAATCACAATGCATTAGATCCTCAAGCAGCCGATATTATTGGGTAAGAAACACAAACATTTCTAAAAGGGTGGAGTATCCTTGTCAAACACCGACACTCGTTGGACACTTTCCTGACACATATCTGACACTCATCCAAACACATCTTATTTTTATAAATAAAAAAGGAATTTAGACTCAGACACTCTTTGGACACTTGGAGGACATACGTGTCCATTGATTCGACACACACAAGACTAATTATAAGTTTGAACAAAATAACTTAGAATACAATGATAAAAGAAAAATAATATCAATTTATAGAAATTAGTGTTATATTGTATTTATTTATTGTCTCAGAATGATATATTCATATGTAGGATATATAATAAATATATAAAATTATATATTTTGTGTGTGTCTCCCACGTGTCGTGTCTTGTATTTTTTTAAAATTATCATATCAACATGTCCATGTCGTTTCATGTCATGTCACATGTCTGTATCGATATTCATGCTACTTATTCTTAACCTATACTCATGAACAGAGGGAGCATAAGACTAGGGGGTCACGTCTCCCCCCTCCCCCCCCCCCTCCCTTCAAGTTTTTGATATTTATAATATTAATTTATTACCCTTATAGTTTATATCTTATTTATCTTTTATTAAATTATAATAGTGTCGCTCCTTAAATCATATAAAATTTCTGTGTTTTTAAAATTTTAGAAGTGTTCTATTATATTTTCGGCCATTCTTGTATACTTAATTGGGTTGTTTATTATAGATTTATAAGTCATGTTGACTTAATTTTCATCATGATTGTAATATTTAATCTCATCAATTACACACACACACAAATGTATAAATTTTATCATATATTATTCTTGCTTATTGTGGTGTTTTTTTTTTTTTTTCAATGTTGTGACTAATATGTGCCCCCTATGCATTAAAACGTTGCTTTCCTACAAGGTTAACAAATGATACCTTCACCAACATAATTAATGCAAGTTCCTTATCTTCATTAACTTCCTCGCCATTTTCTTCTTCTTTTTTTTTTTTCTGTTTTCAAATCCCCACCTAAATCTATGATCCAAGTATAGCCTAAGTGCATTGCTTGGCAAAAAAAAGGCGAATTAGGAAAGAGGGGATATAAAGGAGATGTGGAATTTATCATATTAAGGGTTGAACATGGAGACACATAACTTGCACGTGTACAATATACCTCTTCACATTTTACTTTTTTTTAATTTCTCTCGAGATTTAAAATTTCTTTATGCTTTTCTGTTAACCCCAGGAAAAAAAATAAAAAAATAAATTAAAAAAATTATATATGGTTGGTGAATCAATCTAAATCTTTTTTTTCTTTTCGAGATTCATACGTTATACATACATTTGCAAGAAGACCCCATAACAAAGAGATGTCTGGAGCAATTGGTTTACAATGTGATGAATAGTTCTAGATCAGAAGAAACTAGGGAAACTTCTAGGTCTGGGCAGTCTTCTCCTAAAAGCTTAGACAAGTGATTACAGCTATCTTATGTAGTATACTATATTGACTGGTTATGGTTACATAGAGATAATAACTCCTATATTTATACATTTATCATATCAGAATAGTAATTGTGAACCTCTTTTATGGAATTCATAAATATTTATTATGGTACTGTTGTGTTTAAGAAATATATAACTTAGTGAGAAAACTTAGTAAGAATTATGATTCAACTCTTGTTATCACTTATTTTCAACCTTATTTTGTTGCATTAGATGTCTACATAGAGTTAATGTGACATTCGTGCTTACCGAAAAATTATTGTGGTGTTTTATAAACTTCAATCGCAATGCATTAGATCCTCAGGCAGCTGATATTACTGGGTAAGAAACACAAACACTTCTAAAAGGATGGCGTGTCTGTGTCGTGTCCATGTTAAACACCGACACTCGTTGGACACTTTCCTGGCACGTATCTGACACTCATCCAAACGCGTCTTTTTTTATTAAAAAATAAAAAAGAAAAAAGAATTTGGACTCAGACACTCTTTGGACACTTGGAGAACATACGTGTCCATTGATTAAACACACACAAAATTAATTATAAATTTGAACAAAATAACTTAGAATACATTGATAAAAGAAAAATAATATCAATTTATAGAAACTAGTGTTATATTATATTTATTTATTATCTTAGAATGATATATTCATATATAGGATATATATAATAAATATATAAAATTATATATTTTGTGCGTATCCTCCACGTGTCGTGTCTCGTATTTTTTAAAAATTATCATGTCAGCATGTCCGTGTCGTATTCATGTCATGTCACGTGTCCGTGTTCATATCCATGCTACTTATTCTTAACCTATACTTAAGGACAAAGGAAGCATAGGACTAGGGGGTCACGTCCCCCCTCCCCCCCAAGTTTTTGATATTTATATTATTAATTTATTACCCTTATAGTTTATATCTTATTTATCTTTTATTAAATTATTATAGTGTCGCTCCTTAAATCTTGTAAAATATCTATGTGTTTTTAAAATTTTAAAAGTGTTCTATTATATTTTTGGCCATTCTTGTATACTTAATTGGAAAATCAATAGTGAAAATTGAATCGATTGATTATTGCTTTCTCATTAAGTAGTTTGTTTAACTGCTTGTTTCTCTCCATTGTGAAACTCTTTGTTGAGCTGATATTGTTAAACTTATTAATTGTAAATTCAGTTGGGTTGTTTATTATAGATTTATAAGTCATGTTGACTTAATTTTCATCATAATTGTAATATTTAATCTCATCAATTACACACACACACACACACAAATGTATAAATTTTATCATATCTCATTCTTGCTTATTGTGGGTTTTTTTTTTTTTTTTCAATGTTGTAACTAATATGTGCCCCCTATGCATCAAAATGTTGCTTTCCTACAAGGTTAACAGATGATACATTCACCAACATAATTAATGTAAGTTCCTTATCTTCATTAACTTCCTCGCCATTTTCTTCTTTTTTTTCTGTTTTCAAATCTCCATCTAAATCTATGATCCAAGTATAGCCTAAGTGCATTGCTTGGCAAAAAAAAGGTGAATTAGGAAAGAGGGGATATAAAGGAGATGTGGAATTTATCATATTAAGGGTTGAACATGGAGGCACACAACTTGCAGGTGTACAATATGCTAAGGATAATGCATCAGATAATGAATGCATCAGCCATGAATAAAGCAGTTGCATCATAATTACCGTATGTATGGTTGTAGGAGAATATTATATAATAACAAGATATAGTTAGTTTGTTAGATAGTTAAGATTAGTTAGGTTATTATTACTAGTATTGAATAAATGTGTATATATACATTTGTATAGAGATGATTTTGTTTTTAATCATTCAATGAAATACATTCTTCATGGTATCAGAGCATTGCCACTCTAACGAGTGATCCTGGCAATGGCTTCCTCTTCTCCTTCGTCTATCCCTTCCAATCTCACCATGCTAATCTCAAATATAAATTCTTTCATTACTGTCAAATTGGATAGCACAAATTTTATCATTTGGAAAAATCAAATGCAAAACATTCTTAGTGCAACTGATCTTCTCAAATTTGTTGATGGATCATATCATTGTCCACCAGATTCAGTTCGAAGTTCTTCGGGCTCTGAGATTCGTAATCCAAAGGCTGTACAATGGAGAGTGATAGATGCACATCTTCTGAGTTGTATTACTGCTATATTTTCACTAGCGATCTTCACTACTGTTCTTCATCTTCACACCAGTTCTGAGGTCTGGATGTTTCTTGAAAAACGTTTTACCTCTCTGTCTCGATCTCACATTCATCAACTCAAGAATAAGTTGAATTCGATTTCTAAAAATTCAAATTCCATGGAAGTTTATCTTAGCAATATTAAGACGATTGTTGATCAGTTGAATATTGCTTCTTCTTTTATTGATGATGAAGATATTGTGTTGATTACATTGGATGGATTGCCTACTAAATATGATTCGCTTAAAACAGCTGTCCGTGATCGATCGGAGAGTATTACAATGGAGGATCTTTCTTCTCTTCTATGCTCCGAGGCTATTCATGTTGAAGGAAAGATCAACCATGCCCCTGATCTGACTGTAGCTTACGCAGCTATGAAAGATACTAATTCTTCTAAAGGTTTTACTTCTTATCATCATAATCGTGGCTTCTCTCGTGGTGATTCAAGAGAGTCCAAAAATACATATCGCGGAAATGCATACCGTGGTTCTCGATCTGGTTCTAATAGATATTCCAGTTCTCATGGAAAATCTCAATCTCACACCAGGTCTTAATATGGCATCATTTTCCAAATCTGTGGAAAGGTCAATCATACAGCCATGGAGTGTTGGCATCGCCTTGATCCACAGTTTCATGCTCCCTCACAGACTCAGTCACAATCCTCCTCTGTTACACCTCATCAAGCATTTGTTGCATCTACACCAGATGTTGCTTCTTCTTCTCAGACTTCTTGTCCTTGGTTCTTGGATTCTGGGGCTTCGGATCATATAACCAATGATCTGCATCGCTTCAATTCTTATCAACCATATGATGGCACTGATCAAGTAACAATTAGAAATGGTACCTCTTCCCATTCATCACACTGGGAAAGGTATCTTGCCCACATCACACCATTCCTTTCGTCTTGATAAAGTTCTTCGTGTTTCTTCCATTTCTTCTAACTTGCTTTCAGTGCATCAATTGGGCAAAGATAATAACTGCAATATTATATTCAATCACTCTTCTTTTGTCATTCAGGACAAGGCCTCTAAAGCTATTCTACACAAAGGCTTGCATACTAATGGTTTATATCATTTTCCTGTACTGCCTTCATCATCATCACCTCGTGCTTTTCATAGCTACACCTCCTCCGATACTGACACATCTATTGCTCCATCTGTTATTACCTGGCACATGCGTTTAGGCCATCCATCATTTTCAAAATTTCAAGTTCTGAAACCTCATTTGTCTTTGTCTACATCTGTTTATAAAGCACATTTGAATTATAATGTTTGTTCTGTTTCCAAATGTCATAAACTTCTATTTACACTTTCTAATTCTTCTGTAAATAATCCATTGGCATTAATCCACTCAGATGTTTGGGGACCATTCACTTGTTCTATTCTACTTATGTGTTGTTTGTGGATGATTTCACTAGACTCACATGGCTTTACCCTCTTTTTTACAAAAGTGAAGTATTTTCCAAATTTATGGAATTCAAAGCATTTGTTGAAAAACAATTTGGCTTCCCTCTTAAGATTTTACGATCTGATGGTGGTGGTGAATTTACAAATCATTCTATGAAAATGTTTATGCAAACTCATGGTATTCATCATCAATTCTCCTGTCCCTACACTCCATCTCAAAATGGAGTAGCTGAGCGCAAACACTTGCATATTATTGAAACTACCATCTCTCTTTTGCATCACTCTTCTTTACCCCTTACATATTGGTTTGACGCCGTAGCCACAGCCACCTATCTCATTAATAGGCTTCTTAGCAAAACTCTTTCTAATTTTTCACCTTTTGAACTACTTTATCATCAATCTCCTGAGTACACTAACCTTAAAGTCTTTGGTTGCTTGTGTTACCCTTGGCTTCGCCCCTATTCTCCTCACAAACTGGCTCCCAAATCAGCTCCTTGTGTATTTCTGGGGTATCATCCTTCTATCAAAGGTTATCATTGCCTCAATCCTCTCACAGGTAAAATCCTCCTTTCCAAACATGTCAAATTTCATGAAACCTCTTTTCCCTTTTCCTCTTCTTCTTTACAATCCTCACAGTCTACTTTGTCTCAGATTCAGACCTTCTTTTGGTCCTCTTCTCCTCTGTCTTCACCAAAACCAATGCCCACTTCTCTGTCCCAGCCCTAGACTATTCTCCCTCAGTTCCAACCTGGTCTGTCTCAGTTTCCTCCTACTTTCTCTCCACCCCAGCTTGTTTCCCCACCTCTTCAGACATCTGTTTCACCTCTGTCCCCGTCTATCCCTCTTACATTGCCTCTGCCAGTGCCTATAGATTCTATCTCTATTGTCCTGCCTCTTCCACCACCTTTTTCCACTAATGTTCACCCTATGACCACTCGATCTAAGTCTCACTCTACTTGCCTTTTAGCCTCTACTCCTCTGTCTTCTGCTGATACTGCACCTCTATCCTATCAACATGCTCTTCTTTCTCCTGTTTTGTTCCAAGCTATGCTTGATGAATACAATGCTCTGCAACAACAAGGAACTTGGTCTCTTGTTCCTCTTCCTCCCTCAAAGCAATCCATTAGCTGCAAATGGGTTTTTAAAACTAAGACAAATTCTGATGGGACTGTCGCCCGACACAAGGCCAGACTTGTGGCTAAAGGTTTTCTTCAGCAGCATGGTATTGATTTTCATGACACATTCAGTCCTGTGGCCAAGCAGCCTACTATTCGTATCTTGTTATGCTTGGCTTTGCATCATTATTGGCCTATAAAGCAATTGGACATTAGTAATGCCTTTCTTCATGGTCATCTTGAGGAAGAAGTCTACATGGATCAACCACCAGGATTTGTTGATCCTTCTAATCGTACCTTGGTGTGTAAACTTCATGAAGCCCTCTATGGTCTCAAGCAAGCTCCTCGGGCCTGGTTTTCGACTTTCTCTGGTTTTCTTCTGTCCCAAGGCTTTCTTCAAAGCAAATGTGATTCCTCCTTATTTGTTCATAAAACAGCTTCTTCTATCACCTATCTCCTTATCTGTGTTGATGACATCCTTCTCACTGGTACTGATGAAGCTTTCCTTCAAACTCTTTTAACCCACATTCACAAAACCTTTTCCATGAAAGAATTGGGTCATATCTCCTATTTTCTTGGCATTTCAGTTCAATCTTCCTTTCATGGTTTCTTTCTTTCTCAAACCAAATATGCTACTGATATCCTTAACAAGGCTGGTATGTATGGTTATAGGAGAATATTACCGTATGTATGGTTGTAGGAGAATATTATATAATAACAAGATGTAGTTAGTTTGTTAGACAGTTAGGATTAGTTAGGTTATTATTACTATTATTGAATAAATGTGTATATATACACTTGTACAGAGATAATTTTGTTTTTAATCATTCAATGAAATACATTCTTCACAATATACGTCTTCACATTTTATTTTATTTTTAAGTTCTCTCGAGACTTAGAATTTCGAATTTCTTTATGCTTTTCCGTTAACCCTAGGAAAAAATAATAATAATAATAAATTAAAAAAATTATATATGGTTGGTGAATCAATCTAAATCTTTTTTTCTTTTCGAGGTTCATACGTTATATATGCATTTGCAGGAAGACCCCGTAACAAAGAGATGTCTGGAGCAATTGGTTTACAATGTGATGAATAGTTCTAGATCAGAAGAAACTGGGGAAACTTCTAGGTCTGGGCAGTCTTCTCCTAAAAGCTTAGACAAGTGACTACAGCTTTCTTATGTAGTATACTATATTGAGTGGTTATGGTTACATAGAGATAATAACTCCTATAGTTATACATTTATCATATCAGAATAGTAATTGTGAACCTCTTCTATGGAATTCATAAATATTTATTATGGTACTATTGTTTTTAAGAAACATATAACTTAGTAAGAAAACTTAGTAAGAATTTTGATTCTACTCTTGTTGTCACTTATTTTCAATCTTATTTTGTTGCATTGGAGGTCTACATAGAGTTAATGTGACATCCGTGCTTACAGGAAAATTATTGTAGTGTTTTATAAACTTCAATCACAATGCATTAGATCCTCAGGCAGCCGATATTATTGAGTAAGAAACACAAGCACTTCTAAAAGGATGGCGTGTCAATGTCGTGTCCGTATCAAACATCGACACTCATTAGACACTTTCCTGACATGTATCTGACACTCATCCAAACGCATCTTATTTTAAATAAAATAAAATAAAAAAATAGACTCAGACACTCTTTGGACACTTGGAGAACATACGTGTCCACTGATTAGACACACAAAACTAATTATAAGTTTGAACAAAATAACTTAGAATCCAATGATAAAAGAAAATTAATATTAATTTATAGAAATTAGTGTTATATTATATTTATTTATTTTCTTAGAATGATATATTCATATATAGGATATATATAATAAATATATAAAATTATATATTTTATGCGTGTTCCCCACATGTCGTGTCTTGTATTTTTTAAAAATTATCATGTCAGCATGTCTGTGTTGTATTCATGTCATGTCACCTGTCCGTGTCCGTATCCGTGCTACTTATTCTTAACCTATACTCAAGGACAGAGAGAGCATAGGACTAGGGGGTCACGTCCCCCACCCCCAAGTTTTTGATATTTATATTATTAATTTATTACCCTTATAGTTTATATCGTATTTATCTTTTATTAAATTATTATAGTGTCACTCCTTAAATCTTTTAAAATTTCTATGTGTTTTTAAAATTTTAAAAGTATTCTATTATATTTTTGGCCATTCTTGTATACTTAATTGGAAAATCAATAGTGAAAATTGAATCAATTGATTATTGCTTTCTCATTAAGTAGTTTGTTTAACTGCTTGTTTCTCTCCATTGTGAAACTCTTTGTTGAGCTGATATTGTTAAACTTGCTAATTGTAAATTCAGTTGGGTTGTTTATTATAGATTTATAAGTCATTTGACTTAATTTTCATCATAAATCTCTTCAATTACACACACACAAATGTATAAATTGAAAAATCTAGAAATTCCCTAGATGTTGATTTGTGATTATGTATCAATTTTAAGCTGTATATAACAATCCCAATCAAACAATCAAGACAAATCGACACAATGATTTTAACGTGGAAAAACCACAATTGAACACCTCAAACTGTGATTAAAAAATCACGGGCAACCGCCACAAAACAATCCACTAAGAAGATTTAAAGGAATTACACAGGTATACTCTCAATTACCTAACGAATCTACGCCTAATTGAACCAACCTCTATGTGCCTCTTCCAACCCCGTCTTCACCTTGGAATTGTCTTTATGATGAGCCACTCCAGAATACGCCGAAGCTTCAGGCTCGAATTCTTCAAAATTCACAGAAGAACAACTCTCTCTTTTGTAGAACAAACAAAGCCTTTGATGTACTCTCTTTTAAACCATGAGTTGAATACTCAATAAAAATATCAAAGAAAACCTAACAAAATATCTCCAGATATAAACCTTAAGATCCAAAAAGAAGATCTGGAGAAGTACCCTTAACTTTGGAAGAAAACCAAGCATTTATAGAAAACTAAAAGTAATCCTAGATTTGGAAAAAAACCAACTCCTTAAGAAATCTGGATTTTGAAGCTCGCTCGAGCGAAGCTTTTCTCGCTCGAGCGAGGAGCTTAACTTTCGTGATTTCTACTAGTGCCTTGGCTCGAGCGACGAATCCTGGGCTCGAGCGAGCAATCAACTCTTTCAGGTTTTTGTGTAGACATAATCTGTCGCTCGAGCGAGAACTCCTTGGCTCGAGCGAGAAAGCCTTAGCTCGAGCGAGCAACGGTGGACTTACAATTTTGAATGTAATTTTGCATTTTGCTTCGGCCGCGAGTTGACCGGTCAGCTCGACCCCCGTAATAATCAGTGAAGTGGCAATCTTGAAAATATTGACATCACAAACTTCTCTGCAAAGCACGATTCGGGTTGGATTCGCCTCTAACAACTTATAACCTCACTGAAATAAAAATACGAATAAAATTACAACTCAAATTAGTTTTGTTAAACGGGATTGCCAAAAATAAAAACCTAACATAAATTTTATCATATCTCATTCTTGTTTATTGTGGTTTTTTTTTTTCAATGTTGTGACTAATATGTGCCTCTATGTCTTGAATTTCTAACTCCGTCATGTCTGAGAGTTTAACTTTTGTAAAGAGGCTTTGTTATGTGTTTTGGTAGTAATTAAACCAATAAAAGCAGCAAATAAAGTGATGTTGTGTTAGGTTGTGTATCTTTATAGCAGTGACAAGTATAAAGAAGGTTTGTGTCATTGCCATTAATTTCCGTGAGTTTAAAACAAAAAGGAAAAAAGTACGCATTCTACGCATCCTAAAAATCCTAGTCTACTTGGACTTTGGCAGTTTCACGAGAAGTGGCCTTAGTACCAACTTGAACCTTAGTATTCTGAATGGCCGCTGGGACGACCTCCTCAGAGTTTGATTCATAGGGATCAACCCCTTTAAATTCATAAGGAAGAGGGAGAGTGGCATCAGCGTTCATACTGGCAAAGGCCTTGATCCAGCCATGTTTGAAATCCCTATTCTTGAAAGCTGAAACTTCAAGTGCATAGGCAGAGTCTCAACTTTTTCCCGTTCGAACTCGGCCTTGTAGTGCTCATTTGCGGCATCAAGCTCCTACTTTAACTACCTCGAATTTTTTCCAAAAAGAGATTGTGTGATTGAGATTAAATTTATGTAGTGTGAGATCTACGTGTAAAATGAATTTAAACCATAAGATAATAATTATGAGTAATTTATGGATAATTAAGTCTAAGTTTATAATATTACTCTGTAAGTCCGTTTGGCAATGCAAGTTGAGACTATTTTAGCCATTACGGGACAAAAGAGGCTAAAGTAGTCAAATGGAGACAAAAGCCACTGCAATTGATTGGCAACAACCCACTTCAAGGTAAATTTACCAAACTACCCCCACATAAAAAACCACAAATAAAAACAAATTAATGTATACAAATAAAAATAAAAATGACAAAAATGTAAAATAAAAAAAAAACCACAAAAATACGCCTCATCCATCCAAAAAAAAAATAAAAACATAAATTAGCATTTGCCAATTAATTTTTTAAAAAAATAAAACCCATGAAAACTCATTTTTGAAAAATAAAAACAAATTAATGTATACAAATAAAAAAAAAATGACAAAAACGTAAATGAAAAAAAAAAGGAGCACAAAAATACGCCTCATCCAAAAATTAGCATTTTCCACGTCATTTAAAAAAAACATAAAAAATCCTTTTCCAAAAACAAATTAAAACAAAAAAAAACCGAAATTATCATTTTTTAGGTCATTTGAAAAAGAAAAAAAAAAACAACATAATAAAGCCTTTTCCAACAAAAAAAACAAATAAAAAACAACAACAACAAAAAACACATTAAAATGAAACTGAAATAAGCATTGTCAACGTTATTTCAAATTAAAAAAACATGAAAAAATCTTTTCGAAAAAAAATTAAACAGAAAAAAAAAGTCAATAAAATGAAACCAAAATTAGCAGTTTCCACGTCATTTCAAAAAAAAATGAAAAAGCCTTTTCCAAATTAAAAAAAACAAATTAATATATATATATATATATAAAAGACAACAACATAACACCCAAATTTACATTTTTCACGTCATGTTCAAAAAAAAACAAAACATAAAAAAGCTTTTTCCAAACCAAAAAAAAAAAGCAAATTGAAAACAATAAAAAAAAATGACAAACTTAAATAAATAAAAAAAGAACCACAAAAATACGTCTCGTCTAACCAAAAAAAAAAATTTAAAAACAGAAATTAGCAGTTGCCACGTAATTTTAAAATAAATAAAACACATGAAAAACTATTTTTGAAAAATAAAAACAAATTAATGTATACAAATAAAAATAAAAATGAAAAAAACGTAAATTAAAAAAAAAGAATTTAAAAAATATGCTTCATCCAAAAAAATTAAAAATAAAAACATCAAAACATCAATTAGCATTTGCCACGTAATTTACAAATAAATAAAACACATGAAAATCCATTTTTGAAATATAAAAACAAATTGATGTATACCAATAAAAATAAATAAGACAAAAATGTAAATTAAAGAAAAAGAACACATTAATGTATACAAAAAGAAAAATGACAAAAACATAAATTTAAAAAAAAAAAAAAAGAACCATAAAAAAAAAGACGCCAAATCCAAACGAAAAAAGAAAAAAAAAATTAATTCCAGTCCAATATGACACTGACGTGGAGGATGTTTGTGAATGAGTTGACATGTATAAAGTTACTTGAAGGGCAATTTGGTCTTTTAACATGGAGACACCTCATCAAAAAGTCAAAAAATCAAAAAAATCAAAAAGTCTTTTCCAAACCAGACTTTTTAGCCCCAAACTAAAATAGTCAAAAAAATCAAAAAGTCAAAAAATTAATCCACTTCCCAAACGGAGTCTATATCTTGTAGCACGGGTACATCAACTAAGGTAAAGGTGTCCAATATTGTGCATACCTAAGTGTTTGATTCATTTAACTCTTATGTCTAATGGCCCGGGTATACAAAAAAAATTTACTTATTCCTTACTATAATTATTTTACTTTTTAAGATAAAATAATGTTAACAAGATATCGTAGAATATTTTATGTATAATATAGAGATTTTATGCCTGATTTTATAGTAAACTAGAATTATCAATTATGCGTGCACGTTAAATTTTTAGGAAAATGAGTGAGAGCACTAATTAGTGCTACCACTAATGATGTGGCAGTGGACCTCACCATGAATGATTTGATGTTTTGGCCTTGGTGTTGTATTTTTTTTCTTTTTTTATTGAGTACCATGTCATTAGTGATCTCTTTAGAGCTCCAAAATTAGTGGTCTCTATCATTGTTGAAATTTTTAACTACACATGTCAAACACATATATGATACTCTTGCCCAAGTGCAAGTACAAGTCAATGCCCAATCAATTAACACAAGAAGCCAAGCATGACCTAGCAAGATGGCTTGAAAACACGAATGGCATTTTCCACTTTATTCATCAGAAAAACCATCAGATACAGAATAACCACTTCACTACCCACAACACAGCACTTTCCTCTGACAAAAAACTATACACCATGTTTGTTTTCAATTTTTTAAAAATATTTTTGAACAAATTCTATTTTCTTATTTTTCGTATTTCTTTATTTTTATTGATTTTTTTTATTTTAAGCAATTTTTTTAATTTTTAAACGCACCTAACATAAATACACTTAAAAAATATAATTTTCGTGAAAAAAATCTTTAAAAAATTTACTAAATACCAAAAATATCAAACTATATATATATATATATATAATTCAATATATTTTTCATATTTTTGTGCATTTATTAATTTTTTTTAAATATTTTTTCACAAATATTTTACTTTTTAGGTACATCTAAGTAAGGTGCATCTAAAAAAATATTTAAAAAATGCTTAAAATTTTAAAATATTCACTAAAAATAAAAAAACTTAGTTTTCAAAAAACTAAAACCAAACACACTGCTAGATATTTGATAGTACAAGTAGACGGATCCAAACCAATTGGCCACTTTTTCTTATAAAACTAAAAACCAATGAACCATTTTAGATGGTTAAACAGTACAGATATTTGAAACTACGAGAACAAGAAACCATATTGTACAATGAACATTGCATGAAAAAAAAAAAAAAAGCTTGAAGAACTAAGAGCAGAGATTTGATCATGTGAAAATGAACTTAGATCATCTTATTTGACGGGACTGAAAGATCTTTCTCGAGCATGAAAGAAAGATCTGGCATCTGTGACAACACTCTCTCTACATCACCATCCTTTGCCTCTGTGGTTGAATTTAAAATTTCTCCGTCTTGAGCAGCTTGTCCAACATTCCCTCCATTGTTTAAATCAGCCATCCTAAACACGTATAGAAGTCCATATAAGATAACGTTGATAAGTTTATTATACAGTACATCAAAAATACATTGAAAAAACTAATTTCGACTTCTGTAATTTTAGTGTTGGGTGCAAGGAGTTATTAATCTGACTTCTATGATTTGTCTGATAAAATGCAGAACAGAGCGGAAACTTGGATTGAATTATCTGAAGTGCATACAAAAAATATCATGACATAAATCTAATTGGGCTGTGACATGAGAAACAACATAAATCACTAGTACGTACGTGCACTGGCGCAATCTTCCCACAACACTATAGAAGGTTGACTAGAAATATTTTTTTTACAGCAGATAGACGTATGAAAACCTAAAAGGGAAAGAAAAATGAAGTGTGTGGTTCTACTAGAATTCTTTGAAAAGGCCTTTCAAGCATGCTTGAGACCCATCTCATAATCTTTATTTATTTATTTATTTATTTTTGATAAACAAAATTCATTGAGAAACTAAAGCATCAAGGAGAAGCTAAAGAGTAGACACCCCCAAAAAAAGCAACACCACAAACAAAACAAAACAAAGAACAAACCAAAACTAAATGACTCAATCACATCATCTAAAAAGTCAAGAAAGTAAACAAGTCTGGATCCATCAGCCCAGACACCCAACCACACAAAACATTGAGAAACCATCTTTCTAAACAAGACACCGAATGAACAACCTCCTGGAAACTATGCCGATTCCACTCCAGCCAAATCAGCCAAATTAAACACAGAGGAGCCATAGCCCAAGCCTTCCGACGCTTCTTCCCCCACCCGACCCCCTGCCCCACTCCACAAAACCCCCAACACCCCCTTCGGTTGGCACCCACTGCACCCGAAAGGTAGAAAAAGTAAGAACCCACAAAACATGACATTCCACCTAATGTGGTCAGCCAGCAGCCCATACTCCTGAATGCTTTGGTCACCTTAAGTGGAAAACAAGGACTTTAAAATTGATATCAAAACTATATTAAAAAACTAATTTCAACTTCAGTAATTTTAGTGTTGGGTGCAAAGAGTTATTAATCTGACTTCTGTGATTTGTCTGATAAAATGCAGAACAGAGCAGAAACTTGGATTGAATTATCTGAAGTGCATACAAAAAAAATCATGATATAAATCAAATTGGGCTTTGACAGAAACAACATAAATCACTAGTACGTACGTGCATAGTTGTCAAATCGGGATTCGTATCGTGAATCGAAATGGTTTCGTACTGAATCACGAATCGAATCGTGAATCGTAAAGATTCGGTAACTTGCTCTAAATTACTTAAAAACATATATCTACACATTTAGATGTCAAATATATCTTATAAATATAAAATATTTAGATTTCAATCAATGAAAATGTTGTTTTGAATAATGATCACGTAATTTAATAGATAAGAAGCTAACAAAAGTTCCTATGTAAGATCACCATCTTACCTTTTTTCTTTTTTAGATATTTCTTATCAACCATTCTTAATAAAGATAATAACCAAATAGACAAACTATCAATTTCCAAAATAACAATAACTAACAACAATATTGATGTTTGGACAATAAGCATATATACTTTTCTAAGTAACAGTAAGCAAATAATAAAAAATAATTATTTAGAATATTTTATTTTAAAGCCTAAAACATTTTAAAATGTATAACTGGCCTCACACATATAATATTCAATTTAATAAATAGCAATAGATAATTCATAGTGTAATTTTAATCTTAAACATCTTTAAAAGATATATTATGATTTTTTAAAAGGAAAAAAAATGAGAAGAAAGATTAAAAATATGTTGGGTCTAACTGAATCTACTTGGATCCTATTAAAAACTCCATGATCACTAAAATAACAACAAACCATGTATATATGTTGGTCAGTTTGGTATTAAATGCTATTAAAAGTTGTATTATGTCATTTTCACTAAAAAGATAGAAAAAAAAAAGAGTCAAAAATATGTCGGACACTAATTTCAAAAATTACATGAATCGTAAAAAGTGAATCGATTGTGAATCATACGATTCACTAGAGATTCACTTCCAAAATAGATTCACCTATAGATTCGTATCGATTTTGCAAAAATTATGAATCGAATCGTAAATCGTACGATTCTGACAACAGAGCATACGTGTACTAGGGCAATCTTCCCACAACACTAAAGAAGGTTGACTAGAAATATTTTTTTAACAGCAGATAGACGTATGAAAACCTAAAAGGGAAAGAAAAATGAAGTGTGTGGTTCTACTAGAATTCTTTGAAAAGGCCTTTCAAGCATATGCTTGAGACCCATCTCATAATCTTTATTTATTTTTTTTTTATTTTTTTTGATAAACAAAATTCATTGAGAAACTAAAGCATCAAGGAGATGCTAAAGAGTAGACACCCCCAAAAAAAGCAACAACACAAACAAAACAAAACAAAACAAAGAACAAACCAAAACTAAACGACTCAATCACATCATCTAAAAAGTCAAGAAAGGTAAACTAGTCTAGATCCATCAGCCCAGACACCCAACCACACAAAACATTGAGAAACCGTCTTTCTAAACAAGACACCGAATGAACAACCTCCTGGAAACTATGCCGATTCCACTCCAGCCAAATCAGCCAAATTAAACATAGAGGAGCCATAGCCCAAGCCTTCCGACGCTTCTTCCCCGCCCGACCCCCTGCCCAACTCCACAAAACCCCCAACACCCCCTTCGGTTGGCACCCACTGCACCCCAAAGGTAGAAAAAGTAAGAACCCACAAAACATGACGTTCCACCTAATGTGGTCAGCCAGCAGCCCACACTCCTGAATGCTTTGGTCACCTTAAGCGGAAAACAAGGACTTTAAAATTGATAAGATGTCATGGTTACGGATTTTCAGAATGTGGTTTGCATACATATACATTTATACAAGGAAAATATATTATCACGGAACAAGAGGGAGTCGAGGGATGCTAAAGATGCTATTTATCAATAGCTGAAGGTCTATGGCAAGAACCTCAAGCACAGTTCCTAACAACATTTGTTTGTCATCACGTATAAAAGTAGTAAAACATGTGAAGGGAAAAGATTGGAAAGAAGAAAAGAAACAGATTCATATGTTCATATGAAGCCTGCCTTGGACATGTTTAGGGTTAATTTGGGTCATGATACTGTAAATTTATAACTCATCACGATGTTGGTTAGATTTATTGTGTATTATTAGGTTATAGTCAATGGTCATTTGGAAATTTTTGAATTTTCTGGAAACAGCCTATAAGGTAAATGGGTCTTCTCATGGGTCAAGTCACATTAGCAGTTATTATGTAGGACTTCATTAGGTTGAGAATGTTCTAGTGGACAAAGTTTCTTCATTTCCTATTTTAAAGTCATACTAATATAATTAAGAGAAGTGTAGCAGTCTCTCAATGCATATGTAATCATTTTATTCGATAGTGGAAAGAATTTAAAAATACATAAAAAAAACAAAAAATAAATAAATAAATAAATTAAACATTGTGTATAGCTTCTTAAGTTTTATGCAGTCCATAACACAAGCTTCCTTTAGGGATAATTCCTAAAGAATTCGAAGTGGGATGCATAAAGTCTTTCTTATGGAATGAAAGAAGTACTTCAGAACAAGTCTTTCAGCTTCAACTAAGGGTATACACAGATCAGATTGATCTGATTTCAGAGTAAACCAAAAACCGAACCGGTTTTTACAGTTCCAACAAAATTGGAACTGTAACCAAACTGTTAAACTGTGGATCTAGACAAAAACCGAACCATATAAACCTGTTTGGTTTGGTTCAATTTTACAGTTATAGAAATTTTATATAGTAATAAATATGACATATTTTATGTTAGTAAATAAACTAGCAATAATTAATTTGGTCAAGTTGATTAGAGTTTATCAATGTCACAATGAAAAATAGTGTTCAAATCTTATAAGAAACTTTTTATATTTTAATTTTTCCATAAAAAAATATAAACAAATATGTACGGTTCGGTTTCAAACAACCGGGAACCAGACCGATTTGAACGGTTCCACTAGTTTCAGAATGAGAACTGAAGCTAGTAAAAACAAAACCAAACCAAACTAAACCAGCGGTTTAGACTGGATTGGATCAGTTTACCGGTTCCACCAGTTTTTTTGAACACCCCTAGCTTCAACCTATACTAAATTCAACTCCCACCAAAGCTTCACTGACTTTCCTCTTTTCCACATATACCAGAAGTACTAAGAAGAGGTCAATTTAAAACCTTCCAGTCAAGAGATATGTCATATTAGACAAGAAGAAGAATGAAAAAGAAAAAAAAGAAAAGGTACAACAAAGCACCCAGTTAACATTTAAAAATGAACATGTGACCACAACTCCCAGCTATGGAGCAAAGAAGATCCACTGAATTTTCACTGCCTTGAACATAGAACATCAATCTAGCCAAGCCAACCACGCTAATGAAGAATCTTACTTTACTTACATAAAAGGTACCTATTAAGGAAAAGCTCTATTTTAACTTAATAATACTGTTGGTGATTGAAGTTATTAACTTGTTGGACATAAAACTAAAAGTAAATTATTTTCCACCAAAACATCATAATGACCATAAAAAAAGAACACCTCAATGTTAAGTACTGCAATTTTGTTTACATTTATTCTAATGATAAGCTATATAAAAAACAAATTTTACGGAAAGATTATTTTTAGCAAGTTCACATAATAATATAAAAATCCTGACAGCATCCTGGGATGAATGAGAAACCAAATATTGTCATATACACAAACTCAGGCATTTTGCTTATCAAAGTGATCCATTCTAACAAGCCCTTATAGCAAATTGTTAAAAACTTGATCGGTGAAATGGGATATTACAACAAAACAGGAATTCTGAGGGAACGCACCTGTTTATGGCAGGACCTTCTGCCTCCATATTATTCACTTCTTCGGAACCAGTTTGATTAAATGATCCTGGATGTGAAAAACTACCAAAATCCATTTCTTGAAAATTGTTGGTTGAACTGGAAAAATTTATATCTGATGTCTTTTCATCAAAAGCAGTAACCTGATTACCACTTTGTGTCGAAGAATTCTTCGAAGGATCTTGTGGACTGGTAGAGGTTGTAAAATCATTCCAAACATCAAATGAATCATTCTCTTCACTGATTGTCCTATTTTCAGGTACACAGTCCTTACTTTTGATGGTTGCATCGACCAACTCAGCCGGGTGGGATGACGAGAAGTCCAAATTATGCAACAGATCATCTTGAATCCCGCCATTAGTTGCTGAAGCAAAAGGGGTTGAAGCGTCCTTCAGTTTTTCATGTTCTAATTCTGTTCCATGTCCAAAGACTGAATCCATGTGGGCAGAAAGATCAACCGTGGAACCCACAAAAGGATCAAATGATCTTGAACCCTCCTGCTGATTTTCCGAATCAGCAGACTGAAAATCTGCCTCCCAACCAGAGAAAGTGCCACCATTCTTTACTTCAGAAGAGGTAACTGCTGTCTCGGAATGCTGAACATTCTGAAATAAGCTAATATTTGTTTGGCTGGCAAATGCATTCATTTCCATATTCTCACTCTGCTTGTTAATTACTGGCTGTTCTTCCAATGAATTAAAAAAAGCATCCCTCTTCGAATCGGCAAAAAAGTTGTCCAGGTCAACTCCAACTGAGTTCAAAGAACTTGTGTTTTGTATTGGTACACCATTTGTAAGACTCTGCTCAGTTTTCTCTGACTCAGCTGGCAATGTGATTTTGATATTTAAGAGATCAGATAATGAAATTTCATCTTTTGATCTACTCCGTCCTCTGTTAAATTTATTTTCTTCAACAGATGGTCCAACAGTCTCCTGAAAAATAGAATGCTAATTTAATTCCAGAATTCAAAAAAAAAAAGGGGGGGGGGGAATAACCAATCAGTGGATGATTGGAAAAAAAGTCTCAGATTAATGATAAAGTATACAAATTTAATTATTAAAATCATAAACTTTTCCATAGGAATGTAATTATTTTTGAAAGCTCCACCTAATTTGTAATTTCCCCAACATAAAACCTAACCCATCTTCAGGATCTAAAGAATAGTTGTTCCCATACAATACATATAAACCTAAACAAAAGTAGTCATAGTTGTGATAACCCAATCTGTACTATGCTTAATTATGCATGTAGTTATGTGTTTGATATGAATTTGCAAGTTTAAGTATATGAATTATGTGAATTTGGAATAATATATGTTGAATGTAGGAATATATGTTACAATTGGAACTTTGAACTGAAAATTGAAAGCCTTAGAGGTGCAATAAGCCAAAACCGATTTTATATCTATAATTAGCATGATTTATAGAGCTTACGGTGAAATTTTGAAAAATTACGATTCATAATATTTAATTAACCTAAATTATGTCTCTAGCTCTTTTGTGTTCTTCATTCTTGTTGAGACTTGCTAAAGAGTGGGTTAGAGAGAGAGGAAGAGGAGAAGCTAGGATTTTACTAGAGTTTCAAAGGACAAACCCTAGATTGAAGTTAAGGTATGAAAATTTACTTATAATCTTTGTCTCTAACTCATCCTTGTCATGGAATCAAGAAGAAATTGGGAGTTTTGAGCTAGGGTTTTGAGTTGTGTAAGGGTTTGAATAAAATCATGAAATCTCTACATTTTTGTTTGATTTGAGTTCATTCTCGTGCTTGATCCATGAAACAAACTCTAGATGGTTTATACAACCAAGTTTTGTTGGAAGATTCACCATGTTTGTATGTATTTTGAGCTTGGATATGACATTCATGATTGTATGAAAAAGATGAGTCAATGAATTTCATGTTGAAGCAAGATTGATATGTTTAAAGTGAAATTACACTCGTATCATGCTAGTATATCATGTTTTTGGGTTACTTTTACATGAATTTGGAATTGGAAATGAGTTTCGGAAGTTTGCATTTTTATGCCATTTTCGAACTGTCTGATTTTGCCCAGACCGCGCGAGCGACCACGGGCTTCACACGAGCGGAACATGAACAAAAACAGGGAATTGCATTCTGCTTAAACCACCGCTCAAGCGGTCAAAGTGGGCGCACATACGGCCAGCCCTATTTCAGCTTATACCTAATAACTTCAAATAAGTATATCTCCCTCATCCGGACTCCGTTTTAAGTGATTCTTAAACCTAAATTCAAACCCTTCCAATGATGGTGGTCTCACAACTAAATTCTAAGTATACAAATAGATATGCTCAAATTAGTGAAGAATGTTTATTTTCTTTTAGCCATTTCATGCCATTTCTTACCCTAACTTAGTTTCCTTTTGCTTCTTGCTATTTCCTTAAACCTTAAATGTGTAAACATGATACTTTCAATCAAAACATATGAAATTGTGGTAGGAAACATTAATCTAAGCCATGAACATTTAGGGTCGTTTAAAGTACATCTTTAACACAAGCTTTGTACACGATTCACATGTAGAGAAGTTTAGCATCAAACACTTGAGAGGGATTAAAGAAAGGGGAATGATTGAACAGTTATGTAACGAATAAATCGATTGAGTGAATTGAAGGCAATGTGTTTTGAAATGTTATGCTTGATTATGTTTCTGCAGACTGAGTCGTTAAAGAGTGTCATCCGACCAAGCACTGTGAGTAATTTCTTTGTAACGGTATTTTCATATGAAATACTTTGGAATTGTAAAACTTACACTTTGTATAAATTATGTGCCTTAACAAGTGTTTCCAAAATGATAATTATGCTTGAAATCTTCGGAGTAATTATGTCATGATAAGTTTCTGAAAGAATGTTTGGACAAAAATGAATGAGTTTCTTTTTGAGCAACGATTGTGATAAATTGGAAAAATGTACTTTGACCCTTAGTAAATATTATTGGCCTATGATCCATCTTGAACGTTTTGTATAAGCTAATGATTTGCTATAAACGTTCTATATGATGTCAATCTTTGACGGTTGTCCTATCTGGCAATTTAGCAAGTTAATTAAGGCCTAAATCACGGTGAGTAATAGTAATGTAAAAATACGTTCTTAAATAATCATTTTAATCCAGGTATGGTGACTTATTCTGAAATTATGTTTGAATCGAAATGAACGAGTTTTATGAATGTTATACGACATGTGCAATATGGACCTAACGTCGTTCCGTTTATGCTACGATATGCTTGGGCCTAAGGCCATTTTGATATATTGGACTCGAGGTCGTTTTTTCATATGTGGGCCCGAGACCGTTTTGATATATGTGGGTCCAAGGCCGTTTTGATACATGATTGGGCCCGTAACCATTTTGATATATTGGACCCAAGGTCGTTTTGTTATATGTTGGGCCTAAGGCCGTTTTGATATATGTGGGCCCAAGGCCGTTTTGATATATGATTGGGTCCGAGATCGTTTCGTATCATGTGTTGGGCTTGAGGCCGTTCTGTGGACCCAAGGTGGCTCTATAAATGTGATTAAAAGAAAAGTATGAACTTCACTATTTGATAAGCTACGAAAGGATCAATGAACAGTATTTGATACTATTTGCTTTCGAAATGATTTTAAATATGTCAAGATCTTTATATTGATTAAATAAGACATGAGGCTCATTCATTTAACCCCTTACATGGAGATTACTCATTAGGCTTCCAGCTCACTCTGTTTATTTATATGTATGTAGGTGAGCATCAGGGAGTGGGAGTTCCACATTAGAGACCGCAACAGAGTCAGCCTTTTGTAAAGCCACCCAAGTTGCACCTCTATGTCGGGGCTTTGGTGTTGTTTTGGCCAAGCTTGAGAAGCTTGGGTTTTGTATAGTCTATGATGTTATAAGTTTTGATTCTGGATTATGCATATATAATGTATGTGTGTAAATGTTATGGCATATAACATGAAGTGTGAAGTGAGATATAATATGTATGTTTCTGATCATGGCAGATATACACAGCTCAATGGACACATTTCATAATTGCTTCCGCTATAGGCTCCGTATATTTAAATATATTCTGTATGATCGTTTGAGGCCTGCGGTAATCTACGGATTACTGGCCGGTTATAACCCAAACTTTTAGGAGCGGATTCGGGTCCTGATAATAGTTTTCTGTTGAACCTAGAATGGGAAACCCATGAAGCGAAGTGGAGTTAGAATTATCTTGACTTCAATTACATCTTCTCATCTCCAGTAAAAGTAGCCAATGACTCAAATACAAAGCCAAAATGCCCGCAGTAAAAGAAACTCATTCCCAGAATTTCTCACCAACAACCCACCACAACTTTCAAATTGGGTTCTTTCCAAACAGAAACAATCCAAAGATCACAAACCCACCAGTTCAACCAGGGCATCTGACCTAGTGGTTGTGTAACACCTTTATGGTGTGAGATGTCGGGTCCTACAAAGAGAAGTTTGATATCCTTTGTGGTGCTGCTTATTTTTTTCCCATTATCGGGATTGTATGTAATTAGTAGTGGAGTGGTAGTTGGTTGGGCTTGGTCTTAGTAGGATATTGGTTGTTAGCTAGGCTTTGTTTACTTTCTAACTATTGTGAGTTAATAGCCTGTTTGATGCAATATTTCTCGTTCTTGTAATTACTTTCTAGTGAGCTAGTAGTCGGTTTGATTTGATGATCTCATACTTGTAATTGCTCTCCTATCAATTAAAAAAAAAAAAACACCAGTTCGTTTTACAGAATTGTAATGAACCCAAAACTGCAATCTTCCAAATAACCCAAGCGTGACCTTACCCAAAACAGACAAATTTACAATTATGCACAATCGTACCCACAAATCCACCTAAATACTCATTTATACATACTGTGCGATAATATAGGCAAAGAAATGAAATTGAGAGAGAGAGAGAGAGAGAGAGAGAGAGAGAGAGAGAGAGAGAGAAGAGACTGACCGATCCATTCAAGTCCAAAGACTGAAGTAACCACCGATACCCAAATGTGGATTTGAAGGAGATGGGTTCGGGAGGGAGGTCCTTAAATTGGCGTCTACCACAGTACACGCAAATCAGCGATTGTAACCCTCTGACGAGTCTGCACTTGCAATGCTCGCACCGGAGATTCGGCGGTGATGGGTCGAACCCAGAAACCGATTCTCGGAGGGGAGGGAAGGGGGCGGGGATCGTAGGAGGAGAGTCCGGCGTCGTTGCGGAGCGAGATCTGGACATGGCGGATCAAGTCTGTTGGGATTTCAAAACCCATCTTCGTTTTTGATTGTGTTGTGTACTGTAAATCGAAGCAATGTTCGTGGTGATGGTAAGACTGTCTCTTTCTCTCTCTATATATATTTATCTGTGGATTTCTCTCTATAAATGAATGTGTTGTTCTCTGTGTTTGCGTTTCTCGGAAATGTTGGGTGATTGAGAGGGAAGACTACTCTGGAATTTCATCACCTCCGCCGTTGGTCATTTTTTAACAAATTACTGGTTCACAATATATTTTTGTATTTTAATATATTTTATTATTTTGATATTTGATTCATCAAATTTTAATTATTATATTTAACAACAATGTTATGTAGCTCAAAATTTTGTGGCTCAAATCACTTAAAACGACGTCGTTTTGACAGATTTTGGGTATAAAACAACATCATTTTGACAGATTTAAGCCATTTGAGCTACAAAATTTTGAGTACCAAACATTTTCTTATATTTAAAGTATTTTATAAATAATTTTATTCTTATAAATTTTTTTTTAACCGTTAGGAATTTGATAATATGAACATTCATATTTTATAATATGAATATTCACATTGACGTGTGAATATTTATATTGATGGCCTGAACATTTATATTGACAGTGTGAATGTTCATATCCTGAAATAGTCACATTGTCAATATGAATCTATCTCTATATACTATATATTAAGTAAAATGAGATTTTTAACCCCCAAAACCTGTGGAATCTTCAATATCCCAATCTGAATTTTCTATATTTTTTATTTTTTATTTTAAAAAAATCTCAGCATTTATTGATTTTGTCAAAATTCCTTAATCAGCATTTATTAAATTTTTTCAATCCACATGTCTTTCCATATACCTGCATTTATTGATTTGGTCAAAATCTCCTGATTAGCATTTAAAATTTCCTCATACAAATAATTATAGATACAATCCTTGTATAGTTACTGCAGTACCATTTTTAACTTCTCCCATATACTATAATTAGTGATAAGATTGTTAAATTATTTTTATAAAAAATCTTTAAAAAAATAATTTATATATTAAAAAAAATCTAAAAAAAATATAAATATCTATAATTATCATGTGCATAGCACGGGTGATAGGCTAGTATTATGTAAAGAAAATTAGGTTTTTAACCCACAAACCTTGTAGAAGTTTCAATATTCCAATTTTAATTTCCTAATTTTTTGATTTAAAAAAAAATGTTGATTTCTCTCAAGCTTTTTTGACTTTTTTCAGACACTGACTTTTCAACTTATTGCAACCTTTTCCATTTATACCATATAATTCTTCACTTTTAACTTCTCTTATACCTATTACAGTCTTTTCTACTTCTCGCAGCAGCATATCTATGTTTTTATAATACATAATTTTTCACTTATTTTTTATACTAGAAAGACAAATCAAGATAAAAAGAGAGTTTCAAAGCGTGTAAGTAATCTTTTCATTTATTTTACAATGGTTCTTTTTTTTCATTGATTTATTTTTTTATTATGAGAAAAATGTTATTGTAGTTAGATAAACATAAACAGTCGTAAAGAAAAAGTTTCAAAATCTGTAAGTAATCTTTTTATTTATTTTTCAATGGTTCTTTTTTTTCATTTACTTTTTTTTATTATGAAAAAAATATGATTATAGTTAGATAAACATAAACAGTCACAAAAATAACATAAGAACTGTAAAACAACTAAGCTTAAAGCCAAATACTCAACCATTCTTTCCAAGTGTTCGGCATACCTACACCCAAAAAAAATTTGTGATTTGCATTTTGTCTAGCAAAAAAAAAAAATTTATAATTTGATTTTTAACTAACTATATTTTTTGAAAAAAAAAATTATTGTGTTTTTTAACTATCAATTGACTTAATTTATGATTTGATTTTTAAATCACCATGTTTAAAAAAAAAATGGATTGTATTCATTAGGTTCAATAAAGTACCCATTATTGATGATGATTAGATTGTATTTTGAAAAAAAAAATGTAATTGATTTTTTTAACTCACTGTGTTTTTTGAAGAGTGTGTTTGGTTTGAGTTTTTTGAATTAAGTTTTTTAAAAACTGAGTTTTTTGGTTTTCGAGTTTTTTTGTTTTTAGTGAATGTTTTTAAAATTTTAAACATTTTTTTTTACTTTTTAGATGCACCTTACTTAGATGTATCTAAAAAGTAAAAAATTTGTGAAAAAATATTTTTAAAAATTAATAAATACATAAAAATATAAAAAATATACTGAATTCTCGTATTTTTTTTGTATTTTCGATATTTAGTGAATTTTTAAAAGGTTTTTTTCAAATTTTTTTTACTTTTTAGGTATATTTATGTTAGGTATGTCTAAAAATTAAAAAAAATTACTCAAAATATTTAAAAAATTCAGTAAAAACAAAAAAACACGGAAAATAAAAAAGTAAAATTTTCTTAAAAGTGTTTTTGAAACGTGGTAACCAAGCATAGTGGTTTAACTATCAATTGACTTAATTTGTAATTTGATTTTTAACTTACTGTGTGTTTTTGGGGAGGGGGGGGAATAGATTGTATTCATTATGTTCACATAAAGTACCTATTATTGATAATGATTAGATTGTATTTTGAAAAAACAAATGTGTAATTGATTTTCTTAACTCACTGTGTTTTTTGAAGAAAAAAAAAATGGATTGTGTTTTTTAACTATTAATTGACTTAATTTGCAATTTAATTTTTAACTCACTGTGTTTTTTTGGAAGGGAAAATGAATTGTATTCATTAGGTTCACATAAAGTACCCATTATTAATGATAATTAGATTGTATTTTAAAGAAAAAAATTGTAATTGATTTTTTTAACTCACTGTGTTTTTTAAAAAATAAATGATTGTGTTTTTTAACTATCAATTAACTTAATTTGTGATTAGGTTTTTAACTCATTATGTTATTCTTTTTATTATGAGCAAAAATGTGATTGTATTTTTAACTACCAATTGACTTCATTTCTGATTGGATTTTAATTCAATGTGTTTTGGGGGGGAAAAATGATTGTATTTTTAACTATCAATTAACTTAATTTGTGATTGGGTTTTTAACTCACAGTATTTTTTGAAAAAATAATAATAATTGCAAATGATTTTTTTTTTAAATATCAATTAAAAAAATTGTATTTTATCTAGTAAAAAAAATTTATAATTTAGTTTTTTAACTCACTGTGTTTTTTGGTGGAAAAAAAATGATTGTGTTTTTTAGCTATCAATTGACTTCATTGCTTTTTATTATTATTATAAGCAAAAATGTTATTGTGTTTTTTTACACTCTATTTTGATCACATTGTTAACTGATTGTTTTTTTTACACTCCATTTCGATCACATGATAAGGGGAAAAAAATAATAATAATAATTACCTAAAAGTCCTATCAACATTTTTGGTAGTAGCGTAGGTCCTATAAAAAACTTTTTGAACCAATAAGTCCCATTTGCAGGTAAAATGACGTGTTTGCCCTTTAACATAAACAAGTGTATATAAAATAGCATTGAAGTTATTTACTAGAAAGAAAAAAACAAATCAGTTAACAGATCAGTTATGGAAGTAGCTGAAGATTCGAATCGTGAACGATCTTGAAGGATTTATTGGTTTGGTTTGCCATTACACATAATTGATTTCTCGGTTTTGATTCAAAGAGCAAAAGATCTTGAAGGATTTCTTAGTTTGGTTCGCTTTTGAGTTGAAATCTGTTGGAGTTTGTTATGTGCGATTTCGATTTATAAATTGAAGAATTGATTTGCTGGATATTTGATCTTCGATCTAGTTTATAGGTATGTATTGTTTTGATTTTGTATATTATATATTTTTAGAATTTTCTTTAGTTTTGATTGAATTTATTTATGAGAATATGTTGAATAATTTCATTTTTACGAATTGAAGACGTGATTTACTCGATGATTTCTCGGTTTGGTTACGTATTTTATGAATTAAAAACGTGATTTGTGAAAATTGAGAAAGTTCTTAATATTGTTGTGAAGTATTTGTTCTAGTTTTTATTGATGCGATCTTTTTTTCTTGTTTAGATTGAAAGATGAGTGAAGGTTGTACGAGTGCGCCTATTTTTTTGTTGTACAAGTATAATAGTTGCACATTTGCAATTAAGATTGATCAAAATGTTACATATGATCAGTTGATTGATAAGCTATGTTTGAAATGGGATAGTTCGCAATCTAATAACATTTGTCTATTTTACTCATTGTCTGGACATCCTAGTTGTACGTTGGACAACAATGATGAGTTAGATTTGTTGTTGACATTAGTTGTGTATTTTGATTCAAAGTGTATTGATATTGATGTGAGAGTAAAAAACTCAACCATTAACTGTGGTTATCTTAACAAAAGATTGGATTATGGAGAGAGAGAGAGAGAGTCAATGTTGGATCTGGAAGTTTGTGATATTGCATTGTCTCATGACAACAGTAAGTCTGTGAACTTGTCAAACAGAGCATCTATATCTTCCAAAAGGAATTCGAGGTTGGAGGTTGAAGAAAAGGTTGATATGTTATCATCATTTTGTCGACACAAGAAAAGAGTACTGTTGTCTGCTGGTTGGGCAGTTAGTATTACACATGTAGGACAAAAATTTAAAGGTGAAATTGTTGAATTTTGTAATGCATTGTCGAAATTTTCTATTGAGTGTGGATTTGAGTTCATATTTGTTAAAAATGATAAAGTTTGTGTTACCGCACAATGTTTGTTTAGAAAGACAAAAGGTTGTATATGGAATGTTCATGGTAGAGTGGAGAATGCTAATTGGTTCTTTTATATAAGGAAGCTAAACAATGTTCACACATGTGGTGCTGAAGTACGTACGATGAATCATTCTTGTATGAGTTCTGATTTAGTTGCCGATTTGATTGTTGAAGGTGTTCGTGATAATCCATTGACATGTCCAGTTCATGTTGTTTGGGATTTTAAGTTGGGGTATGAGCTGAGAGTTAGTTATCGTCAAGCTTGGTTGGGGGTAGAGAAAGCAAAAGGTGAGATTTTTGGAAACTACTTAATGTCATTTGACCAGTTAAGATGGTATGTGGATGTTGCAAAGAGTTGCAATCTAGGAGGTTACATAAAATTTGAGTGTGACGATGATACTAAACTGTTTAAGAGATTATTTGTTACTTTTCATGGTTCCATTAGTGGATTTGATTCTTGTCGACCTCTCTTATTTCTTGATGGCACATTTTTGAAGGGAAGATTTAAAGGAAATTTACTTGCTGCTACAGGAAAAGATGGAAATCAAGGTACACAAGAAATCTGTTTTCTCTGTTCTGAAATTAAGAAAATTCTCAGTTTAGAAATATGATTGAATGTTTTAAATTTTATATAATATTATTGTTGTATATGCATTTTTTATTTTTTCAGTTATTCATTTTAGTATTTGATATTTTGAATGTTAAAGTGTTACCATTTTCTAAGAATAATAGAATATTCTCATTTTTTTGTTTTGTACATGCATGGTTCTTTCCTGTTTGTTTTGCAATTGTTAGCTCAAAGAATCAAGACAACTGGCGATGGTTTTTGGAGCATTTGAGTACAATTGTTTCACCAAAACGAAATATTAGATTCGTGTCAGATCGTAACCTTGGATTAGTTGAAGTTTTACCAAAGGTTTTCCCAATGGCTTTCCATGCTTATTGTTTATATCATTTGAAGATGAACTTGAGGCATCATTTGCGTGGTATGTTTCATGGATTGAAAGAAAAGATGATCACTCTGTTTGGGAAATGTGCGTATGCTCCAACTGAAGAAACATTTCATTAATGTTTGGTTGAGTTAAAGACTGAAGATGGGTCAAGAGTTGAAAAGTTTTTAGATGACATACCATATGATCATTAGAGTAATGCATATTTTCGAGGGCAATGCTTTGGAGAGATGTGGTCAAATGTAGCTGAATCTTTCAATTCGTAGATACGAAAGGAACACCACTTGCCTAGCACAAAAGTGATTGATAGTGTAAGAATTAAGTTGATAAGGAAAATTGCTAAGAGGATGGAACTTGTTAACAAATGGAATGGTGTGATATGCCCCAAAATGGAGTCCAAGTTACATGATGCTTTTAATTCTTCGAGGCTATGGATTGTTAGTTCATCTGGGAATGATGTCTATGAGGTACATTCACATCCATCTGTTTCAGTTGACATTAGTAGACGAATATGTTCTTGTGGCGAGTGGCAATTGAAAGGGTTTCCATGTGCACATGCAGTTGGTGCTATACAAAAGAGTGGACATGATTTGAGTTTATTTGTTGATCAATAATTCTATGTTCAAAGTTATCGAGAGTCCTATTCTTTTCCCATATATCATGTTCCTTCAATTTAGAAACCAAATTGTAATGTTGATGATGATAGTGATGTTGTTCTTCCTCTTTTGTCTAAGAAGCAACCAAGAAGGCCAAATAAGAAAAGGATTCGTTCCAATGGTGAGAAAATAAGGCAAATTACTTGTGGCAGATATGGGAAAGTTGGCAATCACAATAAGAAATCATGTAAGGAGGCTTTGTGATTTTTTGTAGCTGCTTTGTGATTGTAAAAATTTTGTATTCATAAATTTCTTGAAGTAGCAGTTTGTACTATTGAGAGCTGAGTAATAATCTTCTATGTTTTGAATAAAGTGACATTGAATTGAAAGTGAAAATATTTTTAGTTTTAAATTTTAATTTTGAAATTGTTTGTGATAATATTATTTGGTTGGCTTTGTGTTTGTTTTTAATGTAAATTATTTGTTTAGTTGGCTTTTGTAAATAAACTTAACTGTTGAATGTTTGTTTTTGAAGATTATGTGAATACTATATAAAAAGTGAACATATTCTTAGTTTAAGTTTGTAATTCAAAATAGCTGATTTTGTGATAATAGTGTAAGGCACTTATTATGAATTGAAACTAGTTATAAATGTGATCAGTTGAATGAATGTAAATTAATATTATAAATAGATATGATTAATGCTTTATGTTTTGAATAAAGTAACAGTGGACTGAAAGTGAAAATATTATTTATTTCAAATTTTAGTTTTTCAAATTGTGATAATATTGTGAGGCAGCAAATAAATTGTTGTCATAATATTGTTGTTTTGAAAATTGAGTGAACACTTTATAAAACTGAAAATATTCTCAGTTTTAAGTTTTTAATTTCAAAATAAGTGATTGTGATAATATTGTGAGGCAACAAAACATTGCATAAAAACTGAAAATATAAACAAAAACATCAACAAAGCACTGATTTTGATACAGTAAAGTCTTGTGTCCACTATTTTTACTTGTAATACTATTTTCACTTTTTTCGATATAGTAGTGTGAGGAACAAGATAATAGAAACTGAATATATGGACAAAAACATCAAGAAAGCCCTGGTACATATATCTTTGAGAGTATGACAAACTATTCCATTACACATAATAGAAATTATAACATGTTTGTGAGGCGATATGCTTGCAACTATCAACAGAAACATTAGTCAATGTATCAAAGTGTGACAAAAAAGAGTTCATTGGATTACACATCAAAAAAGATTTCATTAAATGTTGCAATCTTGACTCTACTTGACTCTGATTGATCTTTGTGGATCACTAAGGAACTCATGTACTATGTTTGCTCTCAGTCTTGTAGATGTGCCTGGTGATAATGTGTTTGGAATTGGTTGATGCCTTATGTATTGTCTTATAATGTAGTAAACAATAATTCCACAGTCAGTCCTACAGAAATCATTTTTCACACAGTTAGGGAAAAAACAAAAATTTTTGAAAAAGATATTAAAATTTGTTAGTTAGAATAAACATAACATACGTCATTGTTTTTTGTTGAGGGCTGTGTTTGACTGATTCAATCTTCACATCACGATTCTATGCTTTTTTTTCTTGACAAGATGTATCCTTCATGTATTCATTGATATTTTTTGCTTAAAAAAAAATCAATATAAAATATGTAATGATTTACATCTGATTATTGTAATGGTAATCTGAAATTGTTCTTACTAGTTAATATGCAACGTTGTAGTGCTTGTCCTTTCCTTTTCTTGGTCTCAAAGAGTTGAAATGTTTCCAAGTCCCTAAATGTTTGTCAATAACAAGTAATGTCCAATGATTGGAATTGTGGATGGGGATATGGATGTATCTACATGTGAGGGATTCTTACAAAGTATTTTTCAAAATCTTTTTCTTTTTTTCTGAAGTTTTCTTCTTCAACACTGGTTGTTTTTTACAAAAAAATATGAGAATATTCACAATAATGGTACAAAACTCAATATTCAAATCTCGATCAAAAGCAACAAAGCATGATTAACTACGATTTGTCACTCAAATTGTTTTAAATCTGAGTATATTCCCAGCAATGATACCCAAATCAAAATTTGAGAACATTCATAGCAATGATAACAAACACAAAAAATCAACTTTAAAACCAAAATTGAAAGGAAGATAATGTATAGAATTGACAAATGCACATTTATTCCTTACCCAATATAGACTTGACAGTACGAAAGATTTGCTATTGTGCTCTACCCCATCACCAGAATTCTGTGCTTGTGATTCTCTTTCAAGAATCTCAGCATATGCATCAATTGTCTGTCAAATTGGAACACAAAAGTATTGCTAATGAATTAATAAGAAGTTTTTTAGTGTTAAAATATTACAAATTTTATACGTACACAGCTGGATATGTTGGTCCCTTTTACCAAGCTCTTGATATCATTAATAAACACACAATTGTCATACCTTGTGCCAAACCATATGCAAGCACTACAAACAATAAATAAAAAAAAAAATTTGTTAATCATTAAGTCAAAATATTTTTAGAAAACAGAGCTATTTCTCAGTTTCATTTCATATTTTGTACTACATGAAAAATTTCAAGATTTATGTAAGATTATACCTTGATTTTGTCTGCTTTTCTTTCCAAAGAATTTATAGTTTATATTTATCTTCAGGAGGTAGCAATTGAGCCTCGACATACTAGTTAGAAATTGTCTCATCTTTGTGTTCCTTCTCTTTCTCGACTTTAACTTTCTTGCCTCCATACTCATAATCTGATATCTCAGTAGTCTTCCTTACTTTAGCTTTGATCTTTTTAATCATGGAATTCTACAGATTTGTTTGTCCTGATTTTGTCAGACCATCGGCTTTTATTGCACAAACTTGTTGGGTTAATTCATGGACCTCTTCCTTCACTAACTGATTCTATAACTGAGAATTTTGACAATCTTTCGCATTTGTATTTATCTCATGGACTTCTTTTTGATGGAGTTCTTTGTCCACCACTTCAAAATTTTTATGGACCTTTTTCTGCAGCATTTGAGAATTTTCATCTCTTATTGTATGACCTTCATTATTTGTATTTGTCCCAGAATGCTTTCCTCCACAAACTTCTTGGGTGATCTCATGGACGTCTTTTTCAACCAATTGGTTATGCAATCAAGAATTTTCATCTTTCAATTGTTGTATTTATGTTGTGAGTAGCCTGTTATCCTCTTCAAGTTTATTTATGTAGATGGTCTTCACTGTGTTGTCAAGTTGCAAATTGTTGTTCTTAGTTTGAAGTTTCTCAAGTATTTGTTGATGAATGTGTTATTCTCCCTTAAGTGCATCACTGATCATAATGTTACAGAAGCCGTCAAAGTCTTCGTTTGCTGGCTTTTGTTCTTGGTGGCATTTTTCAGCATGTTGACCAGCTTCTTCTTTTTCTTTAGTATTTTCAGGATCTTATTTTTCTTGTTCTTGTTCTTGTTGTTCTTCTTCAGCATCTTCTTCTTCAGTATCTTTTTGTTCTTCGTCTTCAATATTTTCAGCATATTCTTTTTCTGCTTCAGCATCTTTTTTTTTTCTTCTTCTTCTTCTTCTTCTTTTTCGTTTTCAGTGTCATCATGTTCTTCATCACTTTCCCCACTCCATCAAGCACTACTTACCTGTAGGTCAACATACAGTAGATATTAGTTTTTGAAATAATTGAAGTTTAGAAAACTAAAAAGTTTCTCAGTAATAATTCAATGTATAAAAATAGGGATTTTTCCCAACTTGAATTGAAAGTCAAATGAGATGAGAATGTGACATGTCATCTTGTCAGCTCATGTAATGGTATGACTTTCATACGTTTATATAATTTGATAAGATTCCACTTGATCACCCTTGGGCATGCTTCGTTAACTTCAGGGTGGATGATCAATGTGTGCTCACACAACCAATACTACAAAGCAAATGTAAAGAATTTTTTTCATTTGAATAAGAAATAATACTCTCTGTTATTAACAACAAACTAATAGAATAGAGTAAAGATGTACTTACTAAGAGAGCCATAACACATCCTGTGACTTTTGTTGGATTTTTGTGGTATTTTTCAATTGAAGACATCAGTGTGTTCCTTATTGCTTCTGCCCAATTGTATTTTCTCATAGAGTTTATGTCTTCCATGTAATTAAGAAATACCTATCCAACTGTTATTCCTGATGTAGAGAAAAAAAGCTTCAAACAAGTATATATACACAACATCCTAATTACATCTTCGGTGTCTTTTTTTTTCTTGCCTTTCAATGCTTTTTGCAACAAGTCCATGATGGTTGTGCTCAATAACCTTTCAATTTGTATGGATCTTCTTGTCAGAAATGATGATATACTTTTATTTCCATAACCAAGATGTATCGGCTCATCTCCGCAAGATATACCAAAGATAGACTTGATGTCTTTTGTTGTTAGTTTACAGTTTCTGACCCTAACTGGAAAGAACCACTGCTGCCTGGCTAGTATGTTTGAATTATTTTGAATGCAATATCATCATATTTTCTGCATTATTTATAATTCAACTTGTTCTTCAAGATTGCATCAAACAATAACTAGAATGGGGTTCTCTTCAACCCTTTAATATGCTCGTTCTTGAGTTTGATGTGCTGTAATAGCTTCACTATTGTTACCATGTTTGATCTGAAAGTTAGTTTCCATTCTCTACGCTTTCCCTTTTGCTTTTTCTCCATCGAATTTGATTTTTTATGCCTGCTTATTGTTTTCTTTGCATTGCTTTTTAGTCTTGGTGGTTTCATGAGTTGGTTTCCTATACGAAAAATCAATATAGACGACATATTAACACTGAGAATGTGTCCTAAAAGAATTAATCCAATGTCATTCTCAAGAAGTCTAAATTTGATAACATTCATGGCTATAAAAACAAAATCAACATTGAAACTGAAATTGAAAGCAAGAGAATACTATTAACTAGAGATTTTGACTCAAATTCATTTAGAATCTGAGAACATTCATAGCAATCGTATCAAAATAAACAATGAAACCTAAATCAAAAGGAAGAGAACATGAATAACCAGAGTTTTTTAGTCAAATTGATTGAAAACTTGAGAACATTCATAGCAATCATGTCAAACTCAATATTGAAACCTAAATTGAAATAAAGAGAATATGATTAAGTCCACTTTTTAACTCAAATTGACTAAGAATCTGAGAATATTAACAACAATCATACGAAAATCAACATTGAAAACCAAATTGAAACCAAAAGAATATGATTCACTAAGGTTTTTTTACTCAAATTGTCTAAGAATTGGAGAACATTCACAAGAATCATACCAAAATTAACATTGAAACCTAAATTGAAACCAAGAGAATATAATTAACTAAGGTTTTTCACTCAAATTGATTGAAAATATGAGAACATTGACAGCAATGGTACCACACTCAACATTGAAACTTAAATTGAAAGCAAGAGAAGATGATTAATTAGGGTTTTTCACTCAAATTGATTCAGAATATGAGAATATTCAAAGCAATTGCACCAAAATCAACATTAAAACTTAAAATTGAAAGCAAAAAAATATGATTAACTAGGGTTTTTTTCTCAAATTGACTCAAAATATGAGAACATTAATAACAATCGCACGATACTCAACATTGAAACCTAAATGGAAAGCAAGAGAATGTGATTAACTAGGGTTTTACTCAAATTCACCAAGAATCTGAGAATATTAACAGCAATCGAACCAAAATCAAAATTGAAAACTAAATTGAAAGCGAAAGAAAATGATTAACTAGGGTTTTTCACTCAAATTCAATATGAATCTGAAAACATTAACAGCAATGATACCAAAATCAACATTGACACTTAGATTGAAAGCATGAGAACATGATTAACTAGGATTTTTTACCCAAATTGATTCAGAATATGAGAACATTCACAGCAATCGCAACAAAATCTACATTGAAACTTGAATTGAAAGCAAGAGAAGATGATTAACTAGGGTTTTCACTCAAATTGATTCACAATATGAGAACATTCACAGCAATCACACCAAAATCAACATTGAAACTTAAATTGAAAATAAAAGAATAAGATTAACTAGGGTTTTTCACTCATGTTGACTCAAAATATGAGAACATTCACAGCAATCGCACGATACTCAACATTGAAACCCAAATGGAAAGCAAAAGATTATGATTAACTAGGGTTTTAACTCAAATTCACTAAGAATATGAGAATATTAACAGCAATCAAACCAAAATCAACATTGAAAACTAAATTGAAAGCGAAAGAAAATGATTAACTAGGGTTTTTCACTCAAATTCAATATGAATCTGAAAACATTAACAGCAATGGTACCAAAATCAACATTGACACTTAGATTGAAAGCGTGAGAATATGATTAACTAGGATTTTTCACCCAAATTGATTCAGAATATGAGAACATTCATAGCAATCACAACAAAATCTACATTGAAACTTAAATTGAAAGCAAGAGAAGATGATTAACTAGAGTTTTTCACTCAAATTGATTTAGAATATGAGAAAATTCACAGCAATCACACCAAAATCAACATTGAAACTTAAATTGAAAGCAAGAGAATATGATTAACTAGGGTTTTTTACTCAAATTGACTCAAAATATGAGAACATTTACAGCAATCGCACGATACCCAACATTGAAACATAAATGGAAAGCAAGAGAATATGATTAACTAGGGTTTTTACTCATATTCACTAAGAATCTGAGAATATTAACAGCAATCAAACCAAAATCAACATTGAAAACTAAATTGAAAACAAGAGAAAATGATTTACTAGGGTTTTTCACTCAAATTCAATATGAATCTGAAAACATTAACAGCAATGGTACCAAAATCAACATTGACACTTAGATTGAAAACATGAGAACATGATTAACTAGGATTTTTCAGCCAAACTGATTCAGAATATGAGAACATTCACAACAATCACAGCAAAATCTACATTGAAGCTAAATTGAAAGCAAGAGAAGATGATTAACTAGGGTTTTTCACTCAAATTGATTCAGAATATGAAAACATTCACAGCAATCGTACTAAAATCTACATTGAAACCTAAATTGAAAAAAAGAGAATATGATTCACTAGGGTTTTTCACTCAAATTGACTCAAAATACAAGAACATTCATAACAATCGCACGATACTCAACATTGAAACCTAAATGGAAAGTAAGAGAACATGATTAACTAGGGTTTTTTACTCAAATTCACTAAGAATCTGAGAACAACATTGAAACTTAAATTGAAAGCAAGAGAATATGATTAACTAGGGTTTTTCACTCAAATTGACTCAAAATATGAGAACATTCACAACAATCGCACGGTACTCAACATTGAAACGTAATTAGAAAGTAAGAGAACATGATTAACTAGGGTTTTTTACTCAAATTCACTAAGAATTTGAGAACATTCACAACAATCGAATCAAAATCAACATTGAAACCTAAATTGAAAGCAAGAGAATATGATTAACTAGGGTTTTTCACTCAAATTCAATATGAATCTGAAAACATTAACAGCAATGGTACCAAAATCTACATTGACACTTAGATTGAAAGCATGAGAATACGATTAACTAGGATTTTTCACCCAAATTGATTCAGAATATGAGAACATTGATAGTAATTGTACCAAAATCTACATTGAAATTTAAATTAAAAGCAAGAGAAGATGATTAACTAGGGTTTTTCACTCAAATTGATTCAGAATATGAGAACATTCACAGCAATCACACCAAAATCAACATTGAAACTTAAATTGAAAGTAAGAAAATATGATTAATTAGGGTTTTTACTCAAATTGACTCAAAATATGAGAACATTCACAGCAATCGCACGATACTCAACATTGAAACCTAAATGGAAAGCAAGAGAATATGATTAACTAGGGTTTTTGCTCAAATTTAGTAAGAATCTGAGAATATTAATAGCAATCAAACCAAAATCTACATTGAAGCCTAAATTGAAAAGAAGAGAACATGATTTTAGTGCCATTACAATGAATGTTCTCAGATTCACAAACAAAAACAAAAACAAAAGTTTCGAAAAGAAAAGTTTCGAACTCAACATTCAAGCTGAAATGGAAATAAAAAACAAAAGTTTCAAAAATGAAAAATTCCACAAAAACTAGGGTTTAAGATACTTGAATCTTACTTGTTTTCACCATTTTTGGTTGTTTGGATCTTAAAATGTTTGATGATCTAGTTTGTTTTTGGGAAATCTGAGACAAGATTGATGAAGGAAAACGAAATGTGAGGCAAAATTGATGAAGGTGAGAATGAAATTTGTGATGGTGAGAAATGGCGGGATGAAGTATGAGAATGAAAACATGATTTTGCGATTTATGTTTTGTGTTTTGATTTGGTAAGGGTAGTTTTGTTATTTCAAATTAATATGGGACTTATTGGTAAAAAGTTTTTGAAGTAGGACTTAATGTACCATTATTTCCTAAAACGGGACTTACCTGTAAATCACCCCAAAAAAATTTTGTTTGGGTTGTGACAATCTCTATGTTTTTTGAAACAAAAATAGATTATATTCAGTACTATTGATGATGATTAGATTGTATTTTGTCTTAAAAAAAAATTGTAATTGGGTTTTTTTAACTCACTATGTTTTTTGAAAAAATAAATTATTGTGTTTTTTTAACTATTGTTAGGTTTTTGTAATTGGTAATTTCGTTTGACAAAACACCTTTCAGTTGTAATTTTATTCACTTTTTTGTTTCAATGGGGTTATGAGTGTTTAGATATGAATCCAACCCAAATTGTGCCTATATAGAGGAGTTTGTGATATTAATCCTTTCATGTTTGCCACTTCGCTGACTAAGTACAGGGGTTGAGGGGCAATGTCTCCAAAGCCAAAAAAAAAATTCAGTTGAAGTTATTTGACCACTCGAGTAGGTCATTTGTGCGTTCGAGTGAAGAAATAGATCATCCAGTATTTTTGTAGAGCACTTGAACTTCTGGAAAGAAAGTTTTACCGCTCGAACGGTGAAAGTTGCACTCGAGCGGTTAGCCTATATGTTTCGCAACGCCTTTAGTCACATCACTCAAGAGGTGAAATGTGCACTCGAGTGGTCTACGAGATCCTGTTTTCTATAAAGTGCGTTGTTCGTTATTTTTAGGGTTTGAACCGCCCAGATTTTTAGAGAGAAAGAAAAAAACAAAGTGTTTTATATTGGAGGCTATTTTATATGAGTTTCCTTGGTGTATAGAAAGTGATCGATTGATCAACGAACTTCAGATTGTCGAACTTCAAGAGTTGTTATTATTGTTTTATTCACAAAAGAGAGAGTTGTTTTTTGGTAGATTTCAGGAAACTTGAGCCTGAAGCTTTGGTGGATTCTAGAGTGGCTCATCATTATGGATTCGACATTAGCGTTGTGGATTTAACGTTGGACAAGACAATTTCGAAATGCAAAAGGTATTGGAAGAGGCACATTGGGATCGGTCCAATCCGGATATGGATTCGCTAGGCAATTGAGAGTAGACTTGTGTAATTCTTTTTTTTCTTCTTAGTGGATTGCTTTGTGGCTTTGACCCATTTTTTTTTTTAATATATATATATATACCACAATTGGAGGCACTCCAATTATAGTTTTTCCATGTTAAATCGTTGTGTCGATTTGTCTTTAATTGTTTGATTGGGGTTGTCATTCATTATTTAAAATTGAAACATAATCACAAATCAATATTTTGGATTTTTTAGATTTTTCAACTATCAATTGACTTAATTTGTGATTGGGTTTTAAATTCACTGTGCTTTTTGAAAAAAAGTTGTACTTTTTAACTACCAATTGACTTCATTGCTTTTTTTTATTACGAGCAAAAAATGGGATTATGGGTTTTTTACACTTCGTTTTGATCACATGGTATTTTTTTTAACTACTTGTGTTTATTCAATTACATGATGAGGAAAAAAATTTTATTTGTATTGTGACAATCTCTATATTTTTATAGCATGGAAAGTGATACAGTTACTGTTAAAATCAACGAACTATCTCGAAAAATAAAATTACTCATTTCACGCCAAAATGATCATGATGATCCCATATTCAAGGATAAATTGAAACAACTTAAAAAAGAAGCACGTCGATTAAGAGTATGTGTCCTACGTGACAAATAATTGCATTATAGAATCAATATTCGGAATGTCACAAGTAAGCTCTGAAATATTATTATTTTCATATATATAGATTTTTTTATTAGTTTTTATACTAAATTTTGCTGCAATATAAAATATAGGAGTTGTTATGCCTTACACATCAGAGGGTGTTCACTTCCATCAAAATGTTTCGAGAGTCACTACATTGATGAACAATACTAATGTTCTAAATGGTAAGAACCTCAAGAAATAATATTTTCTAATTACGATTCTTTTATATTATAATTTGCAAATACTAATATCTGCTACTTTCATAATGAATGTTAATAGTTATATTGTTTATATTTTTCATGAAAATTATATGATGCAATAGTCATGTCTCCCATGTCTGAGGAAGAAGATAAAAAATATTATTTATATTAATTTTACAATTATGATTTATTTGGCAATATTCTTATAACTTCAAAAAAGTAATGATTTTATACTAATTATTTTACTTATGTAAATCCAAATAAAGGAATTGCTATGTTCTCGATATCTTAGGGTGTTTAGATACATGAGGATGTTTCAGAAATCACAAGGGTAGTGAATAATTAGCTTGTTTGGTTTCGTTTTTTTGAAAACAGTTTTCAGAAAATTCTACTTTTTTATTTTTCATATTTTTTTATTTTTACTGAATTTTTTTAATATTTTAATCAATTTTTTTTGAATTTTTAGACACACTTAACATAAATACACATAAAAAGTATAATTTTTGTGAAAAAATCTTTTAAAAATTCAATAAATAACAAAAATACACACAAAAAAAAAATGAAAAATTTAGTATATTTTTCATATTTTTATGTATTTGTTAATTTTTTAAAATATTTCACAAATTTTTTACTTTTTAGATACATCTAAGTAAGGTGTATCTAAAAAAGTAAAAAAAAATGCTTCAAATTTAAAAAATATTCAATAAAAACAAAAAAACACGAAAAATAAAAAACTCAGTTTTCAAAAAACTTAATCCAGAAAACTCAAACCAAACACACTAAATATTGTCCTACAACACGGTAAATACTAACATACATATATATATATATATATATATCTATTATAATTATGATTTTTAAAATTATAATTCCCGATACTTATATTGTTTATTTTTTCATCAAATTAGATGACGAGATAGTCATGTCTCAAAATTTAAAGGGCATTCAGTTGCATGGGGATTTATTATGGGAAACTTTAATAGCGAACAACAATATTGTCACAGAAGAAAAATGTAATAATTACTATTTGTATTAATTTTAGAATTATGATTTATTTGATAATATTATCATAACTTCAAATAATAAATGATTTGACACTAAATATTTTATTCATGCAAATTCAAATAAAGGAATTGTTGTGTTCCCGATATCTGAGAGTGTACACATACATGAAGATGTTTCGGAAGTTATACGGGTGGTGAATAATGATATTTTCGAATACTTATGTACATTGAACAAATTGATGTTGACAACCTTTGGATTAATTTGTGCACAATCTACTATAAAAAAGTTGAATCTCATTATGGTCACATTGTTTGTCGTCACTGCATACATAATGATATTAATATTATAATGAGGTAATTTTCTTTAGGTAAATAATTGCTATGTATAATAATAATTCAAATTTAATAAGTGTTTTAATTTTTCATTAGGTACAATATTTCCTTTTAACAAGTGATTTTTTTTTTATCAGATACAATGTTAACATTATGGTCAAAGACAGTGCTGGTTCAATAAATCTCACTATTCAAGAAAAACAGTTAGAGTTTATCTTGCAATGTCAACCATATTTGAAGAATATGAGATTAAAGGTAGGAAACTATAAAATTTATTATAAATAACTTAGTATTACATTTTCAAACACAATGTTATAATTCTAAAATTTTATAGGATAATGGAGTTAGAATGATTAAAGATTATATTGCATTATGCCAAGACCGTGCCTATGCATTTATCATACCTGTACCAACAATACTACGTCAACTAGATTGTGCATTGTACGTGACCTTTGTTTTAAATATAGATTGGTTTGAAGAATGTTTATACTTTTTAGAAGATATACATATATATATATATATATATAAGTATAACATTTTTACTTTATAACATTTTATAAATATATAATGTATGTGTTGTTCATCAATTATAATACTAACTATCATGTTGACAATACAAGAATGCTAATAGAAGACCCACCAAAATTTAGATTTAAGTTATAATATACTCTATTTATTCAGTAAATTTTGAACAAATGTAATAAATTTTTATTTTTATTACTTCAATTATGAAATGTCAACATTTTCTTTCAAAATTACGTATATTTTATGCTAACAATTTAAAAATATGTTTGACATAATCATAAATAAAAATTTTAAATCCAATCATGTGCATAGCACGGTGATATGCTATTATTATTATTATAAGTATTTTTGTAAGTATGTCACCCATAAAACTTATTAGAATACAAAAATAATAATTTAGACTAATTAAAACATAAGTAGATGAAGAGGAATTTATGAATGAGTACCCCTTTTATCAAATTTAATTTTTATTAATTATTTAATATTTAATATTTATGAATTATTATGGCTCCATTTGAGAATAGATTCTTTTAGTTGATTTTTTGACTTTTTGGATATTATAACCTGATTAAAAAAATACTGTTTAGTATGATAGTTGATTTCTTTTTTATTTATTTATTTTATATATATAGTTGATTTGAAGATGATAAGAGTTAAAATAAAATAATTATAATTTAAATATGACATTTTTGATTATTTTAATTTATTTTTTATCTTTATTAACTATTTTTGCGTAAAGTTAACTTTTCAAGCACCTTTATATCATTATAATAAATGACATAAAGGCCCCGTTTGAGAAGTTGACTATTTTAGTAGACTATTTTAATTTTTAGCTATTTTAGTAGGCTAAAATAGTTGTGTTTGGGAAGAGAATTGAATTTTTTTTGTAATTGAATATGATGTTTGTGAAAAAAAGTAAAATAATTATGAGTTTAATATAACATTTTATCTTATTAACTATGTTAAACTATTTTGTGTGTAGTATTATTTTAGCCTAAAAAGTTAAAAATCCTTCTTCCCAAACACCCCCAAAATTTCTTACTTTTGTGCTGAAGGCCTGTGGAGTGTTCCAGGCTCGGTCGGGCTGGGCTAGTCTGAAATGAAGTTGGGCTAAATCGAGTTGTAAACTCCTTAGAAATTATGAAAAATAAAAAATAAAATTTGAAAAACTAATGAAAACATTGTCTTAAATCTTGAGTTGTTGGCCTGTAAAAAGCAATCTGCTTCCGTGGACAGTCCTTGAGCCTAAGTTTTTGACCAACAGGTTACCTCGAATCAATCTATGCTTGTTAAAAATAAAAATAAAAATAAAAGGACAGGTTTGGTCACAGGCTTAGGCTACATTTTTTAAAACAACCCGACTGATGTTGGCTCTTGAACATTATTATATGATAAATTTAATTTGATATACAAATTTTGATTATATTAAATCAAATTAACTCTAGCCTTTAATTTGTGAGGTCATCTCTTGCTTTTAAAATTTTGAGTAAAATTTTTAGGATAAATTACCTGCAAATCCTCTTTGAAAGAGGTGTATTCTATTTAATCCCAAATTTTTTTGAATAGATCCAAAGGTCATGTGCACCTTCCTTCTTTTTATCTCTCTTTCTGAAATTTGGCAACTGGCAACTACACCTGCTTTCTTTTCCTTCTCTTTCTGATAGACAACATCGACAATTGGTAATCACTATCGATTGCGGTTTATCGACAACTACCGACTACTAATTCATTGATTTGACTTCACCAACAACGAAGGAGACGAGTTTTCAGCGAAGAAAATGAATAGTTCTACTCAAATCTGACGTGGATCTACTCAAATCTGATGCAGTTCTACATCAAATTTGAGTAGATCTATATTAGATTTGACTAGATCTAAACAAAAAATAGTTACCGAATTACAATCTTCTCTTTATATTTGTCTCTTTCTTTCGATCTCTTATTTTTTCTATTTTTTCTCAATTATATACACTTCTCTTTTTCTGTTTTAATAAAGAAAAATTTCAAAATTTGAACATATTGTTTTTGAATTTTAGTTACAGACAATGAAATTGTAAAACTTTCTAGTTTCATTTTTTTTATGCTGAAATGAATCATGTTTTAAAAGTACAAAATTTTGCAGTTTCATAATATGCTTTAAAAATTATAAAATTTTACATTTTCATAACATACTTTTACTGTAAATTTTTGCAGTTTCATTGTTTTTCAGTTTGATTAATAAGAATAAATGCTTAATAAAATCATATTTTGAAACTGTAACAATTTTACAATTTCAAAACTTACTTTTTAATTTGATCAATATTGGATATTATTTACTTAAGCCCTACAAAAATTGAAAAATAACATATGTTTTTTTCCTATTATTATTGTTAATTTGTTGTTGTTACGTTTTTTTCTTTCTTTCTTTCTTTTTCCTTTCAGTTTATTAATATTTGGCACATTTTTCCATATTTTTTCAGTCTAATTTCTCCATTTATTCTTTTTTTTTAGGTAATATTTTAGATATTTCAATGAATTTCCAATGATATTCTTGACGTTCAATGAATGTTCTGGATATTCTAGTGACTTCCAATGATGTTTAGAACACTATAGTAAATTTTCAGCGATACTCTAACAATTTTCCAGTGATATTGAATATTCCGGCGAGCCTCTACTGACTGTCTGAGAGAAGTCTAATGGTGATAGGATGTAGTATCGTCTTTAAATTAAAAAAAAGAAAAGAATTTTTTGATAACAATTAAAAATATGTATAATTAATTTGTGCAAATATTTTGACATGATGCACTTAAATTAATAAAATCAAACTTCAATATAAGTACTTTTTATTTTTATTTTTATAAATGATAGGGTTATAAATTTAAAATAGAATTACTCAACGGACCCAAATTAATTCACCTAGAAAGTTTTAGGGGGTGATTAGATGGTGGAAATTAATTTGTATAGTGTAGGATCTATGTATAAAATGAATTTAAATCACAAGATGAAAATTCTAGATAATTTATGAATTAGTAAGGGTGACTTTGTAATATTATTGTATAAAAATAATCTTAAAATATTAGTTTCTAAAAAATTAATATAAATATTTAAATGTTCCTATGATTCTGAAGAAAAAAAAAATACTTTATTAGGAAAGACTTACACATCTCAAATGGTGAATTCCATATGCACGTTATAATTAAATAAAAAAATAACATAATTTTATATTTTTTGAATCATAACTAAAAAAAGAAGAAGATCATAATCAAACACCATATGGGCATAATCAAAGATCTCATGAGTCATAATTAAAAATTGTCATAACTAAAAAAAATTAATCATAACTAAAGTAAAAAATGACATAATTAAGAGTGCATATGATATATTCTTTTTAAGGAGTATGTACATTAAAATTTGAATAATGTTATATGCACTAATTAGTGTACTAACTACTATACTAACTAATGATGTAGTATTATTTTAGAGGTTTTGGATATTTATAATTTGTATAATAAATGGAGCTAATAATAATATCATAATACTAGTTGATACATTAAATAGTACACTAATTGGTATATCTACACCGTTACAATTTTCCAACTTCATTTGATAGTTTAAATTAAGATTTGTTTTTGGAATTAAGAAAAGAGCTAGTTTATTGGCTTATTTTAAATTTTTTTTAAAATGTGTAAAAAAAATAGAGATATGATGTGATTTAAATAAGTCAATAATTTTTTTTTTAAAATTGCCAAAATAGGCCTAAGTTAATGGATTTTGACAGTTTTTACTTTTTATTTTTTTATTTTTTTTTATCATCACTCAAATTTAAATTTGATACTAATAAAAGGTCCAGGATTGGAAATATTTAAAGCATTACTATGCATAGTAGCGTAGCGGAAGGGTGTGCACGATGTAATTCAGGCGATTTAAAAGTAAAATTACAAATTAAATGGCGAGTTAGTAGATTAGCAAATTGACAAGTTGCTGTTTGGATGGCTTTTGACAGATTGGTGAATTAAAGAATATTCTAATTAATTATCATACATTTACATAATATATAACACAAAGTAATTTTATATAATATGTTTCATATATATAACTACTAATTTGTAATAAATTTAATATCTTAAATCTCTATCACACTTATTTTTACATTGATTTTTTATTGAAAGTTAAAAAATATATATGTATTAACTATAACAGAGCAGAACGATTTAATTGACAAATTATAAATTTTAAAATTTAATTTGTAATTAATGATTAAAGCAGTACAAATTAAAACGGATTGATACAATTTTAATAAATTGTATGATATTTTGCCCATCCTAGCGCTGAGGATAAGAGCTCCAAATCTGCCACTAACAACGGTGTCAAAGTCAATGAAAAAGGGGCCCAAGAGGTTAACCGGTGTGATAACTATATCCCTTATCATTTTTATCAAATTTAGGCTTGTTTATTTTTAAAAGTAGAGTAGAGGAGATTCATAATAAGTAAATTGATAGTAAAAAAATTAAATAAAATTTTATTTGTTTTGATAATAGTTATTGATGTAGGAATTGTTAAATTATTTTTATATAAAATAATAAAATAAAAAAATATAAAAAATTAAATATTAATGTTTAAAATTTTTTTTCCAATATGTAAAAAATAAAAAATAAAACAAATTTATAATTTCCTCACTATTTTTCTATAAGGGTGTAATTTTGGCCTGTGACCCGCGGGCAACCTGTTAAGGCTCGTGCCCAAGCCCATCCTGAGGCCTTGGGCTAGGGTCATCATTTTGAAGCTCGGCTCGGCCCATAGGGCCCGACCCGCTTGGCCCGGCATATCGGCCTGCTCAAGGCCCGCACCAAAAGCCGGCCCGCTTGGCCCACCTGAGGCCCAGTGTTATTTTAAATGAAAAATAATAAAATTTTAGTAGAAAAAATAAAAATAAAAATAAAATTTAAAAATTGTTTAGGCCCGCTCAAAGCCCGAGCCCAGACCCAAGCCCAAGGGCCCGGCCCGAGGCCCAGTGTTATTTTAAATGGAAAATAATAAAATTTTGGTAGAAAAAATAAAAATAAAAATAAAATTTAAAAATTGTTTAGGCCCGCCCAAAATCCGAGCCCAGACCCAAGCCCAAGGGCTCGGCCCGAGGCCCAGTCCATTGGTCCGTCTAAATCCCGAATACCCTTGAATTTGGGCTTAGTGCCTGGCTCGGTCCGATTTTTTGACGGGAGCCCACAAGGCCCGACATGGCCCCGACCTGGCTTGAGCCTGGATGGGCTGGGCAGGACCGGGCCAAAATTACATTCCTATTTTTCTAATAGCATCTCCACCTCCACCTCCTCTATCCCAATCCCCCTTTCAACCTCCATCTTAATCCCTTCTTCCATCCTAATTCGTTTCTCAACTCTACAAATAAACACAATACCAAATAATTTCACCTACATCCTAATCTCCTCCCATCCATTACACCCAAAACAAACAAGGCCTTAAATTTGAATATTTGATATTAAATGAATTTTTTATTTAAGTATAGTAAAAATTTTAAGAATTGTTTGAAATGATTTAAATAAATATACTTTTTATTTTTTTACGAGAAAATATATAATAAAATAAAAAAATAATATGATAAAAAAAAGATCAAAAAGGTAAAATAGTTGAGATTGGTCAATCTTGGCCTCAATCCACCGTTGCAACGGTCCACGTATAAAGAAGGGCACACAACAGGTTGCTTTGTTGCCGACAATTCTTCAATCAATTTACCTTGTCATCATCACCAGTCACCATCTCCTCCCCTTTTGACTCCTCTCTCTCTCTCTCTCTCTCTCTCTCATTTTCTTCATAATCAAGCTCTCTCGCTTACTCCATCCATACCATACCCAGTCTTCTGATAAAGAAAATCTTCCAAATCACTCACTTGTAGAGAGAGAGAGAGAGAGAGAGAGAGAGAGAGAGGGATAGAGAAATGGCAGTGAATGGGCCTGGATCGTGCAGTCCGGCAGTGTTGAAGGCGGGCTTGGTGGTGATGGCGTTGTGCTTGGCAGGGTACATAGTGGGTCCGCCTCTCTACTGGCACTTCATGGAAGGTTTAGCCGCCGTGAACCGCTCTTCCTCCGCCTCCTCCTGCCCTCCTTGCCTCTGCGATTGCTCTTCTCAACCTGTCCTCACCATTCCCCAAGGTACCCCCCATCAAAACCCCTCTTTCAACATCTCTTAGATCTCTTCATTTTCTTTTATTTCAATTTGCCTCCTCTTCAATTATAAAGATTCTGCATTTCTTTAAATAATCAATTAATGATTGCTAGACTTAGGGTTGAAAGTAATTTAGCTGGTAGATAATATCATGATTTTTTGTGTTTGGATTCTTAGTGAAGATCATTTTACTCAAATAGTGAGTGTGGTTCATTGTTATGAGGCATGCTACTTCAATCAATGACTTTGTTTCTGTCACGGCTAGTTAATTACAAATATTTGGGTCTGTTGTCCTTCTCATGTACTAACTAGATATCTATGCTTGTTTAAGCTTGCTAACATTTGTATTACTTGCCCATATATTTCCCCCAAGTTTCCATCTAGTATCTAGGGGGTAACTTGGGGATAAAAAGGATATATGGGTTTTCATTGGTTACCCCATAATTGCGGGGTTTTGTTTCTAGCTTGTTGTTTGTTATTACTCACCCCCCATTAGGGGGCCTGTATTGGATTTATTGTATTACCTGGGGTATGCCCCTTGTAAACATGTACATTCTTTGTCTTTAATTTATGACTTACCCAACCCAAAAAACATTTGTGAACTACACATGTTAAAGGCTACATCAGAGATTGTACGCTTTGCTTTGAAACCATGTTAAGGCTCCAATACGTACCACTTACATGCTTACATACAGACCTACATACCTTAGTTGCACAAAGCGGAAGCCCGGGGGGGGGGGGGGGGTGTTGGAACAGAAGCGGAGGAGCGAGGGCATATAGAAGTTTCTTAGGTTGGGAGCGTGTATATAATTATTTTTTACTACTTTGTTGTAATATATGTATTAAAATATGAATAAATATTAGAGGTTTATGTCAACTACAAATTGTCTTTATTAAGTATATATAAATTTTATATAAATAGAAACTACTAGAAAAAGTTTGAGTTGTTTTCCTTTTGTTTCTATGAGGTTTATATGTTTGAGAGGTTTCTATAGGAGCAAGTTTCTTACAAGTTTTCTCACTTGGGAGTGCGAAATCGCGTTTCTTTGTAAGAAACGTCACTCAAGTACAAGGTTCTTGCAACTAAGCTACATACATGCAAATGTACATATAATTTGAAAGAAGTTGTGCCTTACGGTTCAATAGAGACTAGAGAGTCTTTGCAAGTAATCAAAAAGAATATGTGAAGAAGTGCATGATTGTGAAGTTGTCACAAATGATGAGCTTAACGAAGGAACAAAACAAAAATGAGCATAAAAAATTACATAGAAATCTTAGATTCAATGGATGGAAGAAAAAGAAGGAGAAGTGCAATATAATTGAAATTAGATGTGTGGATATTTTACAGATAAGAATTTGGTTATTGGCTACTCTGTAGACATTGATGGGTAGACAGTTCAATAGTGTTCAATTGATGCTTCTCCTTAGAGGCTACTCTTCTATGTACTTGTGTTCGGGATTAGAAAGGAGGATTTTCTTGTTCTGGCTGCCTTCTAACCTGATAAGGTGAACTTCAATGGGAGTTATCTAATTAATTGAGGATAGAGAATCTTTAGGGAGGTTATATTTATATGATTAGGGACATGTATGAAGGTGTGGTCATCACTGTTAGATTACCTGCTAAAGAGACAAGTGAATTTTCAATTATTGTGGGGTTACACCAAGAATCAACCTTAAGTCCTTATCTTTTTTCTTTGGTTATGGATGAGTTGACAAGAAATACTGAGGATGATGTGCCATGGTATATGTTTTTTGCAAATGATATCGTGTTAGTGGATGAGATTAGAGAAGGAGTTAACGCTTTGTTTGAGACTTGTAGAGAAGCACTTCAATCTAAAGGATTTAGGATAAGCAGAACTAAGACAGAGTATATGAAATGTAATTTTAGTAAAAGTAACAATGGAAGTAGAGGAGAAGTGAAGATTGAGAACCAAGAACTACCTAAGAGTGAATATTTTCGTTATTTAGGATCAATTATCACAATGGCTGGGGAGATTGGAGTGGATGTGGTCAATAAAATTAAGGTAAGGTTGCTTAAATGGAGGTTTGGAATACTATGTGATAAACAAGTACACACTAGACTAAAAGGAAAGTTCTATAGAACGACTATTAGATCAGTAATTTTGTATGGGATGAAATGTTGAGCAACTAAAAAACGTGTAGATAAGATGAATGCTGATGAGATGAGTATGCTAAGGTGGATGTGTGACACGATTAGAAAAGACAAAGTTAGGAATGAGTATATTCGTGAATGGATAGGAGTAATACTGATAGAAGACAAGTTAAGAGAGAATAAATTGAGATGGTTTGGTTATATACAACGAAAATCAATAGAGACAGTAGTGAAGAGATACGATACAGTGACAGTAGATGGAAGTGTTAGGGGAAGGAGCAGACCTAGATTGACGTGGACTAGTATAGTAAATAGAGATATGAATCTCTTTAATTTGACTAATCAAATAGCCGTTGATAGAGTCGAGTGAAGAAAAAAATATTCACGTAGCCGACCTCATTTAATAGGACTTAACACTTGATATGGTTTAGTATATAGAGCATCTTTAGGGATGACCTTAGGAATTTGATTTCGTTTTAATCTACTAGTTTGCATGAGAGAAGCAATTAAGGCATATATTTTGGGATGCATCGAGGTTTGGGTAGATTTCATCTTGACAATTGAAATTTGTTGAGGTGCATTTCCTTGACTGCCTTTATCTTATTGATGATTCAACTAGGAAGAAAAGTGAAACTCATGCCATGTGAATTGGCAATCCTGGATTCTGAAGTGCACATTACTTTGGTGTTTCATTTAGGTGAACCTGTGTGCTTCAAAGAACATTTTGCGCTACAACTTCATATTTACAACTAAATGCATAGAAGTAAGACAACCTTCATTTTTAATTTTTCTATTATGCATTTTATTGGGCTTAACCATTGTTGCTTGATTTTTTTTTTTTTTAAAACTATTTGGGAGACTTTCCTTTCCCTTATTGTTATTGAACTTCACTCAAGAGCAATCCACCCTTCAGCTTTATAGAAAGACATCTGAAAGGGTTGAGATTCTTTTTATAGCCATATTTACTTTAGGGTTGGGAATGGGGATCGGGTGAAATTCTGGAGACATAAGATGGTGTGGTGATGATAGTTTGGAGGATGGTTACCCAAACCTGGCTTGTATTGCATTTAACGGGGATGTTATTGTTAGAGATTACCTCACTTCAGATGGTGGCAATATTTTTTTGGAGTATCTTCTTGAGGAGGGAGATTAATGATTGGAAATTGTCAATATTTTTTTGGAGTATCTTCTTGGCTTCGTAAATACAATTAAACCTTCAGTGGTTTCCTTCCCTGGTTGTGGATGTATTTTATTCAGAGAAGCTCTAGCTCAATTGGATGAATCATCATCTGAGTGTGTCTTCACTTACCCTCATCATCTCAAGACCAATGCATGTTCGTTCTCTAGCCAAACCTGCCTTCCCATTGTGCTTGGTCAGTTTAAACCTTCAGCACCAACAGCCACTATCAAGCAACTTACACTAAGTAGATCTCCTGTCTAGTATCGACAGTCTCCAGAAGAGCACCCTAATGTTGTCTTGTTTACCTAGGCTGGGAACAGGGCCTAGGAACCCCCTTCTTGAGATCATAAGAGGATCTGTGGCTAGACTTGAGAGTTCATTAAGATGCCTTGTTAGCTACCCCTTTCCTCGAGGGGACTTGCACCTTGATCAGTCTTTATAAAGTGAGAGATCTACAAAAAGGCCAGATTGACCAAGACGTGACATTTTGTGTGAAGTATCATACCTAACTTTTGCAGCGTTATGATATAGTCTTTCTATATGAGGTTTTTGGGGGATTTGTCCATCTTCAATGAGGTTTCGGATTCATGAGCTTTTTGGTATAGTTATATACACCGTGTGTATAGGTTTTACACCCCCTTCTATCACTTTTCTTTAATATATTACTCATAAAAAAGTATGTTTGTGAGATTAATCTAATGATGACATTTTTTTTATGATTAATGTACTAAACCATTGTTTAATCACTATTGAATGCCATGTCTTCCTGTTGAATATACTTTTTCTATACTTGGCTAGAATTTTGATGGGCATTCTTTTGCATTTAGAACTTGTTGTTTTTGATATAGAACCCAGGGTTGTCAGGGTTTGCATGTTGGCATTAATTGAACTGAATATTACTATAGCCTTTTCTGCCACTATTTAAATTTTCTTATACATGTACTGATTTTGATCCTTTGGCTATCTTTCTTGCAGGACTGACCAATGCGTCATTTGCAGGTGAGTTTTTTATTATTAATTTATAATAGAGAAAGAGGATGCAAATTGTTTTGGTTTGGTTTTATCAAAAGAAAATTAACATATTTCTCCCCCACTTTGGTTCCACACACATCTTTTGTTTCATTTCTACTGGACCATCAAGTTCAGTTAAAATTATCCTGATATAAAGGTCCCTTTGAAATTAGTGCTTCTGTGCCCCTTTTTATTCTCAGTTTATGTTTCTGTTCTACTCTCCCAGTTTATGTGGTAGGAATTATTGAAGAGGAATTTGGTCAACCTGTAATCATAGTTGTCAAATCATGAATCGTATCATGAATCGAAATCCTAATTTTGCAAATTGTGACTCAAATCGAATCGAGAATCGTTAAGATTCAGTACAAACTATAAAAATGATATTAAACAATCGTATATATGAAAAAAATTAAATAAATTGATTTTGGCACATGTTATAAAATAATTATTATATAAGGACATGATTACACTATCTAATTGGGAAATACGGGTCCAAATCCCACCAATTATAAAAATATTCAAATATTATATTATAATTTTTCTTGACATTCAAAAATGGACCAATCAATCTTATATCAAGTATAATAATAAGAAAAAATTAAATAGAATCCTTTTACTTTAAAACGAAAGTAAAATCTTTTAATTTAAAACTTAAAAACACTTTGAAAGTTTTGTGTGTTTATTGTTCAAAAAAAATAGTTGTCAAATCATGAATTGTATCATGAATCGAAATCCTAATTTTGCAAATTGTGATTCATATCGAATCGAGAATCGTTAAGATTCAGTACAAACTATATATTTATATAATAAAACAAATAAAAAAAGTACAAACTATAAAAATGATACTAAACAATCATATATATGAAAAAAATTAAATAAATTGATTTTGGCGCATGTTATAAAATAATTCTTATATAAGGACATGATTACACTGTCTAATTGGGAAATACGGGTCCAAATCTCACCAATTATAAAAATATTCAAATATTATATTATAATTTTTCTTGTCATTCAAAAAATGGACCAATCCACCTCATATGAAGTATAATAATAAGAAAAAATTAAATAGAATCCTTTTACTTTAAAACAAAAGTAAAATCTTTTAATTTAAAACTTAAAACACTTTGAAAGTTGTGTATGTTTATTGTTCAAAAAAAATAAAAATAAAAATAAAAATAGTTGTGGAACAATTGATTTTAACTAACTCGACCCATGTACTATTGAATTTGAACTATATTTGTTTCAATAAAATAGCAATAGATAATTCGTGCAAGCAAGTTACATTATCCTTAAATATCCATATATCATGATATTTTTGTTTTAGGTTGTGTTTGGTTAGGGGATTTGGAAGGGAAAGAGAAAAAGTGTGTGAAATTAAGTGAAATGTAGGTATATTTTATTCACATTTCACTTACATTTTCTCTTTCCCTTTCAAATTTCTTCCCAAATTTTCTAACCAAACACAACCTTAAGGGAAAAAAAATGGAAAATATGTTAAGAATATGTTGGGTCTACTAGATCTGATTGAATCCTTTTAAAAACTCTCTGATCACCAGAAAAACAACAAATCATGCATAGGTTTTGGTTATTTTCGTACTAAATAGTCTTAGAAGTTATATTTTGTCATTTTCACTAAAACAGAGAGGTAAAAAAATGGTCAGAATTTGTTAGATATGATACTTTCAGGAAAGCATGAATCGTGAAAAGTGAATTAGATCGTGAATCGATTATGAATTGTGCAATTCACTTTAGATTCTATCCCAAAATAGATTTAACCCATAGATTCATATTGATTTATGCACAAATCACAAATCGTAAGATTAGGATTTCAAGAAAATTATCTTCTCCATCATTATTTTACTAATGACTTCTGTTTTTACTAGGATTCTAATCTAATTTTCGAGTGGTGAGGAATCCACTTCAACCTATGGGTTCAATTTTTTTTGATAAATAATCACACTTTATTAGAAGCGCACATCAAGGCAATGCAAAGAATACAAAATGACAAACCCACATTGGGATCAAAAACTAACTAATGAAATCATCTACATTCTACAAAAGCCAAGACATTTGGATCAACTGAAACTGTAACAAAATTATGCAACATAATAAGATGTCTGCTCTCCAACCATGGAATCGAATGAGATGCACCCTAGAAAAACCTATGGATTCGAATTTTCATAATCTATGTAAAGCAAAATCGTTCAAAACTGTCCCATCCCATAAATGTGTGGCCCAAACGTTCCATTTCTGCTTTTCCTGATTTAAGAAGGTTAATTGGTTTCTACAGAATGTTATAAGTTTACAGGTATGCACATGACAAGAACAACATGCAATAATTTTTGTTAACACGAAAATGCCCAATGATTTCATATGTATTGATTGTCGCTTCTCATGATTAATTATAACACATTGGCAAAGGACAACATTAGAAGCATGGTTATCAGAATCCTAATCCGGATTAGTAGAATCTTAAGATCTTATTACTCTAGTTGGTCCAAACGATCCAGATCACACTAGGATCTTATATTTAGTAAGATCTTAAAATGATTACGATCCTGGTCATAAAATCATGTAGAATCGCATTAGGATCTCGATTCTACTATGGTCCCGATCCTACAAAAATATATATATATTATTTATTTTTTATATACGTATGTATATGCATATATTTATATAAGAAATTCGACTATAAATTCTTTCTACAAATCTCTCTTCTAATTTATGATAACATAAAAGATGCAATATATCAAATTAAGCATTTTTCTTTAATGATTTTACAATTATTTTACATACATTATCATTATAGATAATTTATTATTTTATTTTATATTAAAAGTAAAATCTTACGATTCTCGATCTAATTCTACGATTTGATCCACAAGTTATTCCCAACGATCCCACCTAGGATCCCAATTTAACAACCTTGATTAGAAGACAACTGGCACCAATAATAAGTCAGTCGTTGCATACCATGTAACTAAAATTTATGATTTATCTACAAGAAAATTTGGATATTGTGTTTTTAATTGAATATAAATCATACTTTCTCTTCCACATACATGGTGCCTCCCTTTACTTTTGATGCCAGATGGTACGTGCCTGTTTTGGTCATATGCTTTAAAAAAGGGTTAATGGCTTTGTGTAATGGAACTGACAGTCTGACACATCCTCTTTGGTTAGGAACTTGGGATAGTGTTGTTTCCAAAATTGTTCCTTGGAGTAAAATCAGATGATGAAGTGATATGGTCTAATGATCATTTGAGCTCCTTTTTGGTCATAACATAACATGTTGGCAATTGAAGCCAGGACCTAATTATTTTGGTTAAAGTTTTTAACTGGCAAACAATGTGCAAAAAGTTGGGGACATTTGGGACATGGCTTTCCCTATTTAAGAGTGGTTTCTTCATCATTATGCATATCTAGCTCTTACAAGGTTTACATTATGTTATGCTTTTACAATTTGATGTGAGTAATCCTAGATCATATCAATTTTTTCAGTTACATCTCTGCCCAATTTTCCAACCTGCTTGTTCTGAGATCTAGGACTCCCAACTATCATGAATCTGTATATGAAACAAAAGTGCAGTGTAATACAGGTGTTTGACTTCTAAGAATTTTGTCATTGCTTTGTTATGTTTGGCCATATTTTCATGCAGATTGTGCGAAGCATGATCCTGAAGTGAGTGAAGACACAGAAAAGAACTTTGCAGAGCTTTTGTCCGAGGAGCTGAAGCTACGGGAAACTGAAGCTTTGGAAAGTCAGCAGCGTGCCGACATGGCACTGCTCGAGGCCAAGAAGATTACATCCCAATATCAAAAGGAGGCAGACAAGTGCAATTCAGGAATGGAAACTTGTGAAGAGGCAAGGGAAAAAGCAGAAGCAGTTTTGTTGGCACAAAAGAGACTGACTGCGATGTGGGAATCAAGGGCTCGTCAGAGAGGATGGAAAGAAGGGGTTGCCAAGTCTCAGACTCAGCCTCAGGGAAATCATCAAGCTGCATAAAACATATGATGTTTATGAATTTGATCGACTAGGTTGAACCATCTGATATAGCTCTTAACATTGTAAGTTGTTTGTTTTGTGGTGTTACGACACATTGTATCTGTGCAAAAGAGCACAGACCCTCCCCCCAATTGTTCATTATGGAAGTTGTTCCACTTGTAATGTAAAACCCTTGGAAGCAAGGATTGTGCATCTCTTGTTACTGTAAACATGCCCAAACCAACACTGGAATTATGTCAGCAACAGTTAAGCAGCAATTTTTTGTCTTCTGGTTTATATTTTGTCTTTTGTGTCATTTTGGTCATTATATTTTCAATTGAGTCAATTTTGATTTTTAATTTTAATTTTGTGTTAATTTGGTCTAATTGATAATGTCGTTGAAGTTTTTGGTAGAATATAATCACTGAATTAAATGAGATTAACTTACTGAGTTGAGTAAATTTATAATTTCTTAAAATTAGTAAGAAATGAAAAAGATGGTAAAAATTGACTTTTTAGTTTTTAACTAAGCTTTTGATTTTTTTAAACAAATGATTTGAGAAGTTGGTTAAAAATTGCTGGACTTTTTTAATTAATATTTGTTTATGATGTCAAATTACAATAAAATGACCAAATTATTCTTATTCAATTTAAAATATTTATAACTTTACTCTTGTAACATATTTTGACCAATAAAAGATAGAATTATAATTTTACCAGTGACTAAAAATTAACTTTTCAAATGAACAAAAATATAAAAAAATTAACTTTTACCTTTTGTTACAAATTTAAAAAAGTAACTAAAAATCAAGTTTCCAAAATACCCTTGTATCTACATTCTTCTTGGTCCCGCTGTAATCACGTAGAGATGTGACGTGGGGCCATTTCAATTTGGTGTGAATAATTTTGGCTTTAATAATAATAGAGTTTTGATTCAGATTATTAATATACTATCATTAAAAATAACATTAATTACATACCAATGTAAGAAAAAAAAAAGAAAAAAAAAAGGCTACATTATTGTATTAGTGTGAGATTCACATCTTATCACGTTATTAATGATCTGTTTAGCAATATTAAATTAGTGATAGGAAATATTTTTTATAATAATATATTTAATCCTATTGCACCAAGATTTCAAGCAAATCCAATCAAACCAAATGGGTTGGTTCAAAAGACATGTTGTTGAATCATGCTGAAGATTGCAGTAGGAGTTCACTCTCTCTTTCTGTCTCTCTGATCAATCATCAGTGAGCAGTCAGTCACTCCAATAATGGTTCAGCATTTTTGTGGCTCAAAATTGAGTGAGTAGGCCAGAAAATGGACGGTTCTGCGCCTTGTCGGCAGATATTACCTCTTAGGAAATAGTTACTGCACCTTTTTGGAGATTTTCAATTAAATATTAAAATAAAATTTTATTTAGTTAAATTTTTTAAAAGTTAAATCTTTGGCAATAAGAATTATTAGATCCTTATGTGTCAGATTTTACTGACCATCTATTTATCTATCTATGAGTAAAATGAGATTTTTAGGAGGAAATTTTATGAGTTTTAATAGTTTATATTAATTTTTTTAATTTTTGTAAATGAGATTTTTAGGGAGGAATTTTATGAGAGTTTTAATATCTGATATTAATTTTCTTGATTTTCGTAATTTTAAACAATTAAAAAAATTTCTATTTAACTTTATAAAAATAAAATTCTAATTAGTCTATGTTTTATTTGATAATCTCACATCGGAAGAAGAATAAAAAAGTGAATTGTTTTATTCATTTAAAATGAATCTTATACTCTCATTTAATATTGTAGTGTTGTGCATGTTTCAATTCAATATAATTTAAATTTTAAAATAAAATTAAAAAGTTTTAACTAATTAATTTTTGTATAAACTAGTTGATTTTTTAACCTAGCTGATTAGGCTAAATCTTTTTTGATTTGACTGATTTGTTAGTTTAATTGCAATTCTAACAATTTTATCAAAATATATTGATTAAATTTGTTTGATTCGAAATAACCTAAAGATTGATCTGATTAAAGAATTAATGATTGAGATTTCTTGATTAGAAATAAATTTTCGTCCAAATAATTGTTAACTTTTATTTTATAATTACACATCGAAAAAATAAGGAAAAAGTAAATTGTTTCATTTATATAAAGTGAACTTTTATATTGTAATATTGTGCATGCTTCAATTCAATACAGTTTAAATTTTAAAATTAAAGTAACATTTAAAAGTTTTAATTAATTAATTTTTGTATAAGTTGGTTTGTTACTTGACCTAACTGATTAGGCTGAACCGTTTTTGGTTTGACTGATTAGCTGGTTTAGCCGCGATTTCTCATACTAATTTTCTTAATTTTAAATAATTAAAAAAAATTCCATTGACTAGCTTCCGTGTAATCATATAAAAAAAAAAACTCTAATTAGTTTATGATTTATTTTATAATCTCACATCGGGAGAAAAAGAAAAAAGTAAGTTTTTTACTTATGTAAAGTAAATCTTATACTTCCATATAATATTATAGTGTTGTGCATAGTTCAGTTCAAGACAATTTAAATTTTAAAATAAAAACTAGTCTATGATATGATTTATCTTATAATCCCACATAAGGAGAAGAAGGAAAAAGTGAGTTGTTTCACTTATATAAAGTAATATTATTCTCCCATTTAATATTGTAGTATTGTGTATGTTTCAGTTCAAGACAGTTTAAATTTTAAAATAAAATTTGAAAGTTTTAATTAATTAATTAATTTTTGTGTAAGTTGATTGGTCTTTTTTTGACCTAGCCGATTAGTTTGAATCATTTTTGGTTTGACTAATTCGCTAGTTTAATTTCAATTTTAGCGGTTTTATCAAAATATATTAGTTAGATTTGTTTGATTGAAAATAAACTTAAAAAATATATTGGTTCGATTTATTTGATTCGAAATAAACTAAAGATTGACCTAATTAAAAATTAAATAACTGATTGCTTGATTATAAATAAATTTTTTGCCCAAACAATTGTCAACTTTTATATTACAATCTCATATCAAAAAAAGAAGGAAAAAGTGAGTTGTTTCACTTATATAAAATGAATTTTATGCATCGATTAGGTTGAACCGTTTTCGATTTAACTGATTCGCTGATTTAACTACGATCTTAGCGGTTTTATCAAAATATATTGGTTAGGTTTGTTTGATTCGAAATAAATTAAAGATTGATTTAATTAAAGATTAAATAACTAATATTGTTTGATTCAAAATAAACTTCACGCCTGAACAATTGTTAATTTTTATTTTACATAATCCCACATTAAGAAAAAAAAAAAAGAGTTGTTTTAGTTATATAAAGTAAACATATGCTCTTATTTAATATTATAATGTTATGCATATTTCAGTTACAAATTGTTTAAATTTTAAAATAAAATAAAATAAAATTTAAAAGTTTTACTTAAGTAATTTTTATTGTAGGTCTTTTGACAGATTTTATCAATATAGATATTATTTTATTTTTAAAAAGTATGTTTAAGTTTTATGACAAACTTTAATATAGAATAAACTAAAACTAAAAAATTTATAAATGAAATTTATTTTTATTTTATTGTAAATATAATTTTTTTAATTTATTACATATTTTTTTCATCTTTACAAATTAAATTATGACATTTATTTCTTATTGTGAACTTAAAATATACAATTAAGGAAAAATTGACCTAAGGTCCCTCCTCTACTTTTGATAGGAGGAGAGGTCCAAAATAATATGTTTTGATGGCTAAGGTCCCTCAAATTTGTTTTAGGTTATAAAGTACCTAAATTACCCTTCTTTTATAACATAAATTTGTTTGAATATTATATTGTTGACTTCACGGTGAGATTTTGAAAACCGATTTCGCAGTGGAGATTTTGTCGAAGATTGCAGTGGAGTTGACGAGAAATTTGTTTGAATATTATATTGTTGAGTTCACGGTGGAGATTTCGTCGAAGATTTCAGTAGAGTTGACAAGAAAGATTGCTACGATCGTGTAGATTTCGTCAGAGATTTCAGTGGTATTACAGTGTGTTGATCGCGTAGATTTTCAGTGGAGTTGAATCAGGTTTGTTTTCGATGGAGATTCCACATGCATTTTGATTTTTGTTTTAAATTTTTGTTTAGAGAGAGGCCAGCTTGATAGAGTTGATTTTTATTTTTGGAATTAATTTTTGATTCTCTATTTTTTGATCAATTTCAAAGAGTGTTGACAGTGTGTTGATCGCGTAGGTTTTTAAGTGGAGTTGAATCAGGTTTGTTTTCGATTTAGATTCCACACTGATTTTGATTTTTGTTTTGAATTTTTGTTTAGAGAAAAGCCAGCTTGATAGAGTTGATTTTTATTTTTGGAATTAATTTTTCATTCTTTATTTTTTGATCAATTTCAAATAGTGTTGATAGTGTAGTTGATTTAGATGTTTAGAGTTCATTTTTCGTGCTCTGTTTTTTATCAACATGCTGATAAATGATAAGTTTTATTCTATATTTTTTCAAAATAGAGAAATTTTATTTTCTGCACTTTTGTTGGTATAGTCGAGAGAAAATTGTAAGTTTGTTATTATAATCCAACGAAAATCACAGAAAAAATTATAAGTGCATATGAACATATTATTATAAGTTTTTAATGCAGATAGAATCTGAGAAAGTGAATGTAAGTTCATAAATTTCTCTGGACTTTTATTTGTAGTTCAGAGAAAATTATAAGTTTGTTACTCACTTTCAGTTTGTAGTTCAGAGAAAATTATATGTAGAATAGAAGTTTTTGTTTCTCTAAGCAAAAGTTATTTTTTGTATTTTTTCTTTAAGTTTAGATGGACAATGCAGTGTTTTTTGTTATCTTGAAGGTGTATATAAGTTTGTAAATTTCTCTGAATTTTTCTATGAGTGCAATATGGCAGAATGACGCATAGAAAATTGTTAGCTTGTAGTGAGGTGAAAATCACAGAGAACCCTATAATTTCATAACAGATATTCTGTGTGATTTTTTTCTATGATTATGTTTAATAGTTAGTAGTAAATTTCTCTGTGATTCTCTTTAGATTCATTAAGTTTCTGTGATTTTATTTTTTGTCATATTGAAGGTGAATATAAGTTTGTAGATATCTTTGGACTTTTATTTTAAGTTTAGAGAAAATTATAATTTTTAGAAATTTCTCTGGATTTTTATGTTGTTCTTGTGAAGTGTTTTTATGTTAAACAAATTATTTTTCTTGTTTTTTCTTTTAGTTTCAATGGACAGTGAAGTGTTGTTGCTGTGCAAATATGAGAATGATACTATTGTCATTAATGTTTCATGCGAATTGAATTTTGAGGAATTGGTTGGCATTTTGTGTAAAACATGGGAGAATTTGAAACCTGAGACTATGTGTATTTCATATTCTATTGTAGACCATCCGAATTGTATGGTTCGAAATAATATTGATTTTCTAAATATGTTGAGGGTTGTTTGTGCACGCGGTGTTGATATAGTTGATGTTTCAGTTACTAGATGTAGTACTTCTGATGAAGAGGATGAAGTGGGGTCTAATTGGGTAGATGTTGTGGATGATGAGTGTGATAGGCTGGTGGATATTGAAAGAAATTCGCTCTCTAAATTTTGTTCTCACCAAGAAAAAGTGTTATTGTCAGCTGGTTGGCGAAATAATATTACGAGTGTTGGACAAAAGTTTGTGGGTGGTGTGGTTGAGTTCCGTACTTTTTTATGCAAGTATGCTATTGAGGTTGGTTTTCAGTTTACGTATGTTAAAAATGACAAGCTGAGGGTTACGGCAGAATGTGCATATAAGGAATCAAGGGGATGTATGTGGCGTGTACATGTTTCAGTTGAAAAAACAAATGGGTTCTTTTACATAAGGACTTTGAACAATGAACATATGTGTGGTCTGGCGGTTCGTACGAGTAAACATGCTCGGATGACTTTCAGCTTAGTTTCTGGGCTGATACTTGAAGAGGTAAGTGCAAAACCTTTAACTCATCCAGTGGATGTTGTCAAAGAAATGAAAGACAAGTATGGGGTCTCAATCAGTTATAACTGTAGTTGGTTGGGTGTTAAAAAGAAAAATATAGTACATATGGGGATTCTTGTTTGTTATTTGATCAATTACGGTGGTATTTTGATGAGGCATTAAAGAATAATCTAGGTAGTCGTTTTGAATTAGATTTTAAAGATAACAAGTATTTCAAAAGAGTGTTTGTGGCTTTTCATGCATGCATTGTTAGTTTCAAATATTGTCGGTCATTGCTTTTTCTTGATGGAACATTTTTGAAAGGATAATACAAAGGAGTTATGCTTGCTGCAACGGGGAAAGATGGGAATGAAGGTAATTGTAAATATATATAATTTTATCTAAATGTGTGAATTTTCTATACATGTAGGAATTGAGTGAATGTGATTTTTCTCTGACACTTTCAATTTTCTCTGGTTTTGGCCACTGTGTGGATTTTCTATGGTTGTGGCCACTGTGAGAATTTTCACTAGCTTTTGGTCAATGTGTGAATTTTCTCTGGATGTTGTTATTGTGTGAATTGTATCTGTAGGTGGTCACTAAGTGAATTTTCTCTAGATATTATGATTGTGTGAATTTTCTCTGTAGTTGGTCACTAAGTCAATTTTCTCTGGATGTTGCCAATATGTGAATTTTCTCTAGAGTTGGGCACTAAGTGAATTTTCTCTGGATGTTGGCAGTGTCAAATTTCTCTGGTTGTTTGTTGTTCTATTTTTCTCTGCATATATATATCTAATATGCTTGTTCCTATTTGTTTTGTAGGTTTTTTTCCTGTAGCTTTTGTTGTTGTTGATGCTGAGAATAAAGACAATTTGTGTTGGCTTCTTGAACATTTATGTGGAGTATTGGGATCATAAAGGGTGATAAGTTTCCTATCAGATCGACATTGTGGTATTGTGGAGGGAATTGCTAGGTTTTTCCCTAACTACTTTCATGGATTTTGTCTTGAACATCTAAAGAGAAATTTGAGGGATAAGTTGTTATGTGAAAACACAAATTTGGTTAGGGAGACGATTGTGTCCAAGTTTCCAGAATGTGCATATGCTCCAACAAAGGCATCATTTCATTTCAAGTTAAATGAATTAAAAAGTGGGGGAGGAGACATTATGAGTGCTTTCTTGAGAAGTTTACCATATGAAAATTAGAGTGATGCATATTTTGCGAGGAAACGTTATGGTGCGATGTATTCAAATGTTGCTGAGTCATTCAATTCATGAATACGAGAAGCTCGGTACTTGCCAATAACAAATTTGGTGGGCATGATACGGTTGCAAATCATGAATATGAGGTCTGATAGAAGGCTGCTCTCTAGTAAATGGAATAAACTTCTGTGTCCTTGTATGGATAGTGTATTGGAGAAGTCTTTTTTGGATGGGAGGACATGGAATGTGAGTTTATCATCTAATAATGTCTTTGAAGTGCATTGTTTTCCTTCGGTTATGGTTGATCTTGGGTTGAGAACTTGTTCATATCGAAAATGGGAAATAAATGGGTATCCATGTCAACATGCTGTTGCTGCAATTTTTAGGAGTGGAAAGAATTTGAATTCATTTGTTGAACCATTTTTTCATGCTAATATGTATCATCAAGCATACTCGTTTTCGATTGGCCCAGTTCCAATTGTTGAAAAACCTTTGTGTAGCATTGAAGATACTATGATTTTACCTCCATTGAGCAAGAGACCAGCTTGGAGGCCGAAGAAGAACAGAATTGCTTCTACTGGAGAGTTTAAAAGGGTGATTAAGTGTAGTCGTTGTGAGAGTATTGGTCACCTTAATAAGAGGACATGCAAGGAACCTTTGTTAAATAGTTGAGGATTATACATTTTATTGATTGAATAATACATTTAATGATTACTTTGTGTATTTTGTTTTGTGAAATGTATTTTTTAGACAGTGTATATAATAATATCAATCAAATTCATCCAGAGAAATTTTCCAATATCAGTTAAAGTGTGCATTGTGTTTGTTGATATATACTATAGGCAGTGGGTTTGTAATACATGTCAAATTCATCTAGAGAAATTTTCTTATGGCAGAGAAAATTCTCTGTGTATTGTGTTTTGAAGCTTCAAATTCATCTACATAAATTTGACAATGGCAGAGAAAAGTACTGTGTGGATTGTGTTTTTTGAATTTGATAATTGTTTTGTACTAACACAGTGCATTAGAGATTGTATGATAATATAGGCACATTTTTTGGCACGATATGAGTTAAATTTCTCTGTGAATTTTTGGTAACTTCATATCAGTCATTTCAAGAAATGTGCATACCAGACAGAGCATATACAAAATTATTGCACTGAGTATAACCAAGAAACAAAATTAAGCTCTTTTGAAATTTCTCTGAGTTGAGAATTTCTCTAGACCAGGGAAGAATTTCTCTGGACTTAGTTCAACTCAGAAATTTTTGTCAAAGCTAGAGAAATTTTCCTCACCAACCCAGAGAGATTCCTCCTCTCCAAATCACTCAACCCAGAGAAATTCACAACTCAGAAATTCCATTTTCTGTCACCATTCTAATCTGTCAATTTCATCTGTAAAAATTTTCCACTATCAGAGAAAACTATCTCGGCATTGTGTTTTGAAATTTGAAATTCATCCAGTGAAATTTTCCAGTGGCAGATAAAATTACTATGTGCTTTGTGTTTTGTTGAGTTTGATGATTGTTTTGTACCAACACAAAGCATTACAGATTATATGATTATATAGGCATCTCCTTGGGACGATACAAGTTAAATTTCTCTGTGAATTTTTGCTAATATCATACCAGAGAAATTTCTGCAGACAATTTTCTCTGTGTGGATTGTGTTGACAATCACAATTAAAAAATTATATATATTTAACCATCGATAGGTATGAAATTTACATTAGTCAAGAAAAGATATATACATATATGTCAAGCATTATCATTCCTTCAATGTATCAACAAAAAAATAAATGGTTAATACTGTATGGATATATACATATATGTGAGACAATTTTCTCTGTGTGGATATGTACATTGTCTTCCTTTCATTAGTTTCACTATTACATTTTTGGTTCTTCTTCTGGAGGTATTTCAATTGGTTCAGTCCATGAGCGGCCAACTTCGGTTACAAATCTCTCTATGAGTTCTGCCCTCATCAACCTTGTCTCTTGTGTAGACAATTTGGAGCTGATAGGTTCATGCTTGCTATATTGTTTCATTATATAGCAGACAAAGAGGCCACAATCCAGACTGCATACAAATTATAGGTATGGTTAATTTTAAGAAACATGCAAATCAGATTATCTTATTCATAGATGTGTGAAACTTACGAATCACTTTCTTGTTATGGAGTATTGTTGACATACTCAAAGTCGTAACTTGTGTTTTGTGAGTTTATCAATTTGAAAGAGGGTTGTGATTGACCCTCTCTTTCGAGGCAAGCTTTCAAAAAATTCTCCACATAATCTTGCTGCAAAAAAATAATTTTTAAATAACAGAGAAATTTACAGACAAATCAATGGGATTCTATGAAAATTATCATCACATAAAGATTATGATGGATCAGAGAAATTTGCACTCGTTACCAATTGTCTTGCATCTTTGACGTATTTGTCTTCTGCATCATCCCTCCTTGGCCTCAGTGAGTTGTAGAACCTCCATAAATTGTCTTGTTTGTCCAGGACAAGCAAGGTCCAGTGATTTCCATGTGTGGACTTCTCATTACCTCCAGTATTTATTGGGAAATGGAGGAACCTGTAGTTCCTCCATGCTGTTTCAATATGCTTGTCAAATAAGGACACTCAAAAAGCTTAATTTTCTGTCATCTTGATGAAATTCTGTGGTCAGAAAAAATCAAAAAATGGTTATGTTATAAGAAAGTTGAAATGATAGGAATTTAAGAAATTTGCACAGAGAAATTTTAAATGCACACACCTAGCCAGAGAAAATTAGACTAGTGACATAACTGTTTTCAAGAAGTATCTTAAGAAGAGAAAGTAGTAAGTAAATTCCAGAGAAAATCAAATCAAATAGTAGTAACATACTAAGCTTATGGATGTGGAAAAAAATGAAGTTGGTTGTTATCTTTTTCTCATTTGGTCAACCAAAAGGATCTCTCCATAACTATCAATGACTTGAAAAATATGATTTATAATTGTAATATTGGTTTATAAAGGCTGATGGAACATTGCAGAGAAATTTTGATAAAAGACTTACATTGTTGGCAATTTCTTTTTGCTTTATTAGGTTTCCAATGTCTTCGAAGGTAATGAGATTCAACTCACTTGTCCAAATTAAAGCCCTACAAGATGACAAAGAAGGGATTTAATTGTTGTTAATGCAATATAAGTTTGTAATTTGTTGTTTGTTATCTTCTATTTTGTTTGTTGTACTTACTCAAGTCCAGACACATTTGATATGTGCTGCAAGATGTCTTTTACATGATCTTTTATCAATCTTGAAATCGGTAGAGTTTGTGGAAAGACCCAAGATTTTCTGATGTTTGTAGGTGGAGGCAAGACGTACGCATCAGCATCAAGTACTTCTTTGTCCTTCTTAGTTTGCTCAGTTTGCTTCGCAGCTTGTTTTGAAGCTCTAGTCACTTTCGCAATAGTGGGATATTGAAATTCTGGATCGTGCTGCTTTTCCTTCCTTTCTTTTGCCTTTAAATTTTTTATCATTGATGTCGGATCTTTTTTTACTGTAGACAGTGAAAATATCAGTAAAAGTGAAATTTCTCTGAAGCAACAGATGATATTTCAATATGTAAATTTATTTGATTCAATATTTTCTAGTTACCATAGACTTTTGTCTTTTGTTTCGGTTGTTCTTTGTGTGCGATTTGTTCTTATTGGGTTGGTGGTTGTTGTTCCACTTGCATTCTAACTATACACAGTGGAAATGAAACAAGCCCCAAAAATCGAATAAGAAAATAGACATAGAAAATCAAATGAGCAGTAGAAATCAATAGAAATAAGCGGCAGAAACTAATGTGTTAGAGAAATATAACTCCAGAGAAAATTACTAATGACATAGAAAATTATAATAAATAGAAATTTCTTTGAGTTATGTTGCCACAAGGACATAACTTTTTATGGCTCAAGATTTTCACTGACCTTGTGGTTGAAATTGTGTTGGTGTTCAGTATGGTTGTGTTGCTAGTTGGACGGATAGTTCTTGAAGTTGTTCATGCAATTTAGCATTTTCAGTTTCAAGCTTCGAAATTGAATTCCTCAACTGTTGGATTGTTTTTGTATTGTCTTCTTTTTGAACCTCCAACATCTTTAGTTTCATTTGGATTGTGCTGTCTCTTTCTTGAAGTTCTGAGTTAAGTGATTTGAAGGTTCTTATTGCAATATCCTTTTCAACAAATAATTCAATCCAATTTCTCTCTTCTTTTTTTTAGATTGAGAAAGTGCCTTTAGTCTTTGACGTAAATCAGCAATTTGGGCATCCTTTGATTCCTCACATTCTTCAGGTTGATGCATTGTTGAGCCGCAAATGCTATCACGTTGTTGGTCCATCGGCTCATTACATTCTTCTTCGTCACTTTCCTCATTGTTTTCTTTCATCGCTCATCTTCTTCTTCTTCACCTTCTTCTTTTCTCGCTCATTTTGTTCTTTGTCTTCTGCTTTTATTTCTTCACTTTCTTCTCTGGCTTCTCCTTCTCCACTGCTTGCTTGATCTTCTTGTCCATTGCTGGCTTCGTATTCTTCTATGTTGCCTTCTGCTTCTTCATTAAATTTGACAATTTCTTGATATTCAGATGAATCTTGTAATGTCTCCTTGAATTTGACAATTGCTTTTTTTGATTCTTTCTTCGTCTTTTTACCAAGACAGAACTCTTCTGATGGGTTTTTAACTAGCTCCTTGTTATCTATCTGTATTTCATTAGAGAAATGTTACAAAAGTCACTGAGAGAAAAAATTCAAATAAGGAAAATAAAATTCATCTAAATGATACTAATGGAAAACAAACTTCAGAGAAAATTGTATAGGCCAGAGAAAATTATAGACAGGAGTTAATTTTATGAGGCATAGAAAATTATGAAACAAGCAACATAATTTAGATATCAGAGAAAATCAATCAAGGCATATAAGTTAATGTTTGGCTATAATTGTGTCAGAGAAATTTGGATTCCAGAGAAAATTCATTAGAAGGGTAGAAATAAACAGTGTTTATCAAAGATGAAAGGCACATAAGTTATGGGCCAGAGAAAATTACACACAACGAGAAACAATTTTATGGGCCAGAGAAAATTATGAAACAACCAACATAATTCAGATATTAGAGAAAATCGATCAGGGCATATAAGTTAATGTGTTACAATTGTGGTCAGAGAAAATTGGATTGCATAGAAATTTGGATTGTAGAGAAAATTGATTACAATGGCAGAAATAAACCAGTTGGTACCAAAGAAGAAAACATAAATTGATGGTTCAGAGAAAATTGATCTTAATCAATCAATGCACAAGGAGGGAAACAAAGCAGTGGTCAGAGAAATTTTGGAATTTCAATGAGATTTCAGTAGGGATAGGAATCTAACCTGTTGAGGTGCAAGAGAGTGGACTAGTGTCTTCTGCAGCTGTTTCGTCAAGGTTTGCAGGTTCCACTTGGCACATCTTGGGAAGTCAGTTGTGTTACTGTCTTCCGAGTCAATGATAATTGCATGTTCACATAGCCAATACTATGATGAAAATTAAAGTAAATAAAATTTTCTAAACGCATAAATTTGTAAGTATGATAACTGCAAATTTGAATGGATATTATACTTACCAGCAATGCAATGACACACCCTGTAACTTTGTCTGGAGTTTTGTGTAATGCCATGGTAGAATCAATCAATGTTGATGTGATTGCTTCTGGCCAATCATACTGTTTCATTGATTCAAGAGGTTCCACATACTTTATAAAACCCAACCTATTGAATTCCCACTTGTTGCAAAAAATAGGGTGAGACACAAGTACAATGTAACAATGATTGCTACATCTTTGAAGTCAGCTGGTTACTTGCCTTTCATTGCTTTGACCAAGACATTTTTAAGAACAGGACCAGTGAGCCTTGTGTCATTTTGGAATTTTCTCCTTAGGAATGTAGATTTTGGCTTTTTAGAGTATCTTAATGACATGGCTCCTTTACCTCCTTCCAAACCAAAAATCAAGGTCATGTCATTTGTTGTAAAGGTCAGGTTCTTCTTACCAACTGTGAATGCTTTTGTTTTTTCATTGTAACATTGGATTATGGCAACTACATCATCATCGGATTTCCTAGATTTCTTTGGATCCATCCTTCAAGTGGTTAGAGCTTGGATCAAATACCAGAATGGGGTCTTTTGAAGCTCTACAAGTTGTTTTGAATTGAATTTAAGTGTTTGAAAAAATGAGACAACAGATGAGAGGTTGGATCGGAATTGAATGCTGTAGTGAGCTCTCTTTCTGTGGAGTTTAACAGGTTTTTTCCCCCTTGAGCTTGAGTCTTTTGGAGTTGGGGTACTCATCTGGATGCTAGTTGCTTCATCACCTTGGACTTGTGTGTTTTGGCGAGGAGTTTGTGGTGTTTTGCTGCTGATTTTTTATCTTAGATCATAAGAAGACTGAGAGAGTTGTTCTTTCTTGCTTGGTGTTTCCAGTGTTTTGCTGCTAGTTTTTGATCTTAGCCCATAAGAAGACTGAGAGAGTTTCTGTTTTTTGCTTGGTGTTTCCGTTGTTTCGCTACTTTTACGTTTTGTCATTTCTAGACAATGATTAAAACATAAAGATGTCAACATTAAATCTCAGAGAAAATTGAACATGCCAGAGAAAATTGGACATGTCAGAGAAAATTATAGATAAGAGAAAATTGGAGATGTTAGAGAAAATTACAGATAAGGGAAAATTACAGAAAATTAGACATGCCAGAGAAAATTGGACATTAAAAATTAAATGTCAGAGAAAATTAACAAAGCATCATAAACATGGGAGAGAAATTTTCAATAATTGCTAAAATTACATATAGAAGTAAACACACCAGAAAAAATGAATGACAAAAAAAAGTAAACATGGTAAGCCAAAGAAAATTTCTATTCCACAATTAGCAAAGATAAAGTAAACAAAGTAATGTAAACATGCCACTGAAAATTACACTACATTGAAACCAAGAATTGAACAAAATAAACATACCAAAGAAAAATACACATTTCGGAGAAAATTACACATTCTCGAGGAAATTTCCATTCTAGAGAAAATTTCAATTCATAATATTAAAATGCCAGAGAAATTTACATATACCACCAGAGAAAATTAACCATGATAGAGACATACAAGGGAGGAAAGTGGTGTGATGTGGTCAGAGAAAATTATAAATACCAGAGAAACTTAAACAGGCAAGAGAGTAATAGATATTCTAGAGAAAAATACATATTCCAGAGAAATTTACAAAGCAGAGAAATTCATAAACGAAATCACATAAACATGTTCAAGAATAAGATCAAAATACAGAGAATTAACTTTTTTTCAAAATACACATGTCAGAGAAAATTTAAAGAAGAAACATTCATTTCAGTCCATAATATTAAAATTCCAGAGAAAATTAAACATGATAGAGACACACAAGGGAGAAAAGTGATGTGATGTGGTCAGAGAAAATTATAAATACCAGAGAAACTTAGATAGAGACAAGAGAGTAATAGACATTCCAGAGAAAGATAGACATTCCAATTAAAAATACATATTATAGAGAAATTTACAGAGCAGGAAAATTTATAGACAAAATTATAGAAACATGTTCAAGAATAAGATAAAAACACAGAAAATTACTTTTTTCAAAATAAACATGCCAGAGAAAATTGAAAAAAGAAACATACATCAAGCAAAAATTAGAGAAATTCAAATGCCAGAGAATTTACAGATAAAATCACACAAACATGTTCAAGAATAAGTTCAAAACACACAGAAATAACTTTTTTCAAATTTTGTTAATCTGTTCAGAGGCCTTCGATAGTCTAAGGATTACTGGCCGGTTACGATGCTAAACCTATAGGGGCGGGTTTGGGTCGTGACACATGGCCTTGTGCCACGTCAGACAGAACCAAGATGGTATTCGATCGAGATAAACTAGTTCGGTACCCCGCCACCATCGCATCTCGGTTCTTCGTGGATCAAATATAACCACCTCGGCCCAAGCATTGGGCCGAATAACCGCCTAATCTATGACCTAGCTTACTCCATTCCCATTTCCACTCACAGCGCAGCCCAATGACCAAGAGAGCGTACCTAGCTCAGTCCATTTAAACATATGGTTTTAGCTCGGCCCAATTTGCACATAAATTGTCCTCTCAAGGACAATACCTTAGAGTTGTTGAGCCACAAAGGTGCTGGAAGTTCCTTTCTTTCCCTCTTTGCTATCTCTTTCTCTCTCTTTCTCCCTCACTCTCACGTTGTTACTGCTGCTCTCTTTTCTATCTCTTGCTCTCTCTTTCTCCCTGACTCTCAAGTTGTTGCTGCTATATTATTGGAAGAGCTAGGGTTTTTCTTTTCTTTTCTTTGTTATACATAACATAAAAGGCTCTAAATAAATATCCTTTGTTATATTTTATTTTCTCTCTCCATTAATTTAAATAAAATACAACTATTATTAGATCAAAATATACTTACTAATTTGTCCCCCTTTTTATAGCCCTGTTTGGTGTAGCTTAAAAGCTGCTTATTTCAGCTTTCAGCTTAATTTAAGTCATTTTGATGTGTTTGGTTTAGCTTATAACTTATAGCTTATAGCTTTTTGGAAGTCAGAAATCAACTTATTCTTTGAGTGAGGCAGGAGATGCTTAATTTATAAGTCAGAAATCAACTTATGTTTATAATTATAAGCTATAAGCTGTTTAGGCATAAGCTATAAGCACTTTCCCACAGCTCTACCAAACAGGGCCTATATATATATAATAAATCTTGTTTCTAAATTAAAGACTTTCACCAAAAATTTATTTTAGGTTTAAAATTAATTAAAAGACCATCCAATAAAATTTAATTTGCACTTAAAGATTTACAAGCAAAATATTTGGGATTTGTAAAATTATTATTATTTAATTATTCATTTTATTTTCATATTCGGGTTCTCACATTCTCCCCCCCTCCCCTAAAAGAAAAGTTTCATCCTCGAAACTACCCTGAGTAAATCATGGGAATAGGTATGGATACTTCTTGTGCATCTCCTCCTCGCGTTCTGACATTGCATCCTTAACTAGATGATTATGCCACAATACGTTAACCAATGTAATGGCCTTTTTACACAACATTTTCTCTTTCGAATCCAAAATCTAAACAGGCATCTCCTTATACAAAAAATCCTCTCTAATCTGAAGCGGCTCATAATCTATCACATGTGACGGACTGTGCACATATTTCCTCAGCATAGACACGTGAAACACATTATTCACTCCTGCCAACCTAGGGGGTAGAGCAACACGGTACGCAACCTCACCAACCTTCTCCAATACCTTAAATGGTCCAATGTATCTAGGACTCAACTTTCTTTTTTTTCCAAACCTGGTGACTCCTTTCCAAGGTGATACTTTCAAGAATACCATATCCCCCACATGAAGCTCTAAATCTCTCCTACGATGATCAACATAAATTTTTTTTTCTACTCTGAGTAGTAAATAATCTCTCTCTGATGATGATAATTTTTTGTGTAGCATCCTCCACCAAATTAGGTCCCAACATTTGCCTCTTACCAACCTCATACCAACACAAAGGAGACCTACATTTCCTTCCATACAAAGCCTCATAAGGAGCTACTCCTAAACTAGAATGATAATTATTATTACACGCAAACTCCATGAGTGGCAAATAATCATCCCAATTACCTCTCCACTCCAAAACACAAGCCCTTAACATATCCTCAAGGGTTTGAATAGTCCTCTTCGATTGCCCATCTGTCTGAGGGTGATAAGCTGAACTAAAATTTAACTGAGTACCCATAGTTGACTGTAACGCATCCCAAAACTTAGACACAAAACGAGAGTCCTAATCTGACACTATTGACACAGGTGCACCATGCAATCTAACAATCTCCTTCACATACAACTGTGCAAATCGAGCTAGAGAATAGTTCATCCGTATTGCAATAAAATGTGCTGACTTGGTTAATCTATCAACAATTACCCAAACTGCATCGTGATTATTACTAGTACAAGGTAATCCGCACACAAAGTCCATGGTAACATGATCCCACTTCCACTCTGGTATAGGTAAGGGTTGTAGTTTCCCCGCGAGTTTCTGATGTTCTACTTTAATCTGTTGACACACCAAACACTGTGCCGCAAATTCTACAATATCTTCCTTCATACCATTCCACCAAAAATGTTCATGAAGATCCCGATACATCTTAGTGCTTCTAGGATGAATGTTGTGACTAGAACTATGTGCCTTCATCATAATCTCCTTCCTCAAATTGCCACCAGTAGGAACACAAACTCGGCTACGAAATCTAAGCAACCCATCATCACTAACCACAAAGTTTGCATGCTTACCCTCTGCTATCTCTCCTTTAATACACTCATACTAGGAGTCAATCTCCTGAGCTAAACGAATCCATTTTCTCAAGATCGGCTAAATTGCCAATTGACTACAATAAGCCCTATCACCAGGCGTAACAACCTCAAGCCTCAAACATCTCATGTCTTCCACCAAACAACTCTCAATAGACAAAGCAGCTATATCTCCAACTGTGACCTTACCTACTCAAGGCATCTGCCACCACATTTGCCTTCCCATGATGATACAAAATATTCACATTGTAATCTTTTAGTAACTCAAGCCATTTTCTTTGCCTCAAATTTAGTTCATTCTGTGTGAAAATATACTTCAAACTCTTATGATCAGTGTAAATCTCACATGACTCTCCATACAAATAATGTCGCCAGATCTTAAGAGCGAAAATCACTGCTGCTAACTCCAAGTCGTGCGTAGGATAATTTCTCTCATGGACTTTCAACTGTCGTGACGTATAAGCAATCACCTTCCCATACTGCATGAGCACACATCCTAATCCCTGTCGTGAAGCATTACTATAAATCACAAAACCACCCCCATCTGTAGGTAAAGCAAGGATTGGAGTTGATGTAAACCTCTGTTTAAACTCTTGGAAGTTACGCTCACAATCATCATTCCACTCAAACTTTATCCTTTTTCCTGGTGAGATTGGTAAGTGGAAAAGCAATATGAGAGAATCCTTCCACAAGCCGTCTATAATAACCAGTAAGCCCTAGAAAGCTGCGTACCTCTGTCACAGAAGTAGGTTATGGCCAATCAACAATTGTTGCCACCTTCGTGCTATCTACAAGTATCCCATCTTTACTCACCACATGACCCAAAAAGTATACACTGCTCAACCAAAATTTACACTTCTTAAATTTTGCATACCGTCTCTTCTCCCTAAGGGTTTGCAGTACTACCCTCAAATGCTGCTCATGCTCTTCCTTACTCCTCGAATAAATTAGGATGTCATAGATAAATACCACCACAAATTTATCCAGCTGGGGTTTTAGTACTCTATTAATCAAATCCATGAATACGACAAGTACATTTGTGATATCAAAAGGCATCACTATGAACTCATAATGCCCATAACGAGTTCTAAAAGCGGTCTAAGGAACATCCTCATCCCTTACCTTCAATTGGTGATAGCCTGACCTCAAGTCAATCTTATAGAATACTTGAGCTCCTTGCAACTGGTCAAATAGGTCATCAATGCGTGGCAAAGGTGTAACAACCCTCGTACCGATTACTGAATAACCACTGAATTATATACTGATTATTGCTAAACTGGACTGATAATGACTGATAACTGGGTTAACTGAAGTACTGAATGGATTGATTGAGATCGAATTGAAATTGAATAAGTTTACCTATTGAATTGCATATGGTATCTGTTTGATTGATTGATTTATCTGTTTGCATTTTATGTTTAAATTGCTAATTGAAGGCCTTATCGGCGGCCGATTTAGAAACCGTTTGAAGTTTTAGACTCAGTAGAATATTTCTGATTTTATGGTATATTTATCTGAAAATTGACTAGGAATGATTAAATTAGATTTAAACGAATTAATCGCCAAGTTTGAGTTAATTACCAAATTGCCACCTTAGTGGCCCCTTTGTTTATTGATTTCCAAGAGCCTTATTACACTTAACATACCATTTGATCAGCTATTCCCTTGCTTCTAACCGACCAAACAAGAGGAACAAGAGAGAGTGAGGGAGAAGAGTGAGAGTTGGACTCAAATTGTTGATTTTGCTTGGAGATTGCTTGAGAGTGGAAGTATACTTGCTAATTTAGCTCCTAAACCTTGTAATTGAGACTTAGGTAAGTGACATCATCTTCTTCTTGTTGTCTTGAGCTAAACCTTGCATGTTTCATGCATCATTGTAGAGCTAAACCATGACTTTGTTCATAATTGTTGAATTGAAGTTCCATTGTTGCATGCATGTTGAATTTAGTGAGTTTGAAGTTGAATTCTTGGAGAATTATACATGTATGTTCATGTTTGAGCTAAAGTCCATGTTTTCATTTTGTTTTCCAACCATTGAGCTCATTAGAGCAAGATTTGAAGTTTGATTTTGGTTTAAAACTCATGCTTGTTATGTTTGCATGTTGTTCTTGAAAACTAGTTTGAAATTGAGTTTAATTGAAACACCCTTGGGCCTTGATTTCTTAAATTGAGCTTTAAAACTTGTTATTCTATGTGTTTGAAAGAGTTTTCCAGAAAATGGGCCCAAGAGGATCGAGTTTGGAGCATCAAAACTTGGTTTGGAACTTGGAGGTTGAATCGGATTTTCCATTTTGGCGTCCTTCGGCGAAGTGCCGCTTCGGCGGGAATGCATGTTCCCAGCATTTTCTTCGAATTGTTTTACAGTTCGCTCGAGCGGAGAGTTTCACACTCGAGCGGAGAAATCGCAAGATCCAAGATTTTGCATTGTCCATCGGTCGCCGGCGGTAAGTTGATGCTCGAGCGGGTCCCTTTGTTTGCATGCCGCCGAAAGGGAAACTCGTGTTTCGGCGGGGACCCTATTTCATTGAAAATTCTGAAACTGATTTCTGTGCACATTTTTGCATCCTCATCCCATCCTAGGCATTCTTAGGCCTAGTTTAAGGCATCTTGATGAGGATTTAGATGTAGAACCACACCGAGGAAATTTAGGGATTTAAATTATATCCTTCCGACTGTGAACTTAGTGTGTGTTCTATTTGTTAACTGTTTAGGGTTGGTTTCTGGGACGCTCTAGCTGCTATTAGCCCAATCTCTGTGAGTAACAATTGTGTAAAGATATGTTCAAATGGTTATCTTTTGAATACTGAACTGAATTGTTTATTGAACTGATATTGTTTACTGAATGAATGTATGTCATGTATTACGATCAGACAGGCATCCTTAGCATTGGTATTCTTTACTGAGCTCTGTCGGTTTCCTTGTGGAACCATCTTGCATTTCTTGATTGATGATCATCATTCTTGTTGGTCTGTTAAGACCCGGTCCTTTGGACCCTCTTGTTTATAGGCTAATGGATGTACCACATATGGTGATTGATTGGAAATCTTGAAGATCGAAATCTTGTTTAATGAACTGATTTCATTATCGTAGGACATTCATTCATAACCTCTTTACGTTGTATGTTATTCACGGGCTTTAGCTCACTTGTTTATATATATATGTAGGTTCTCGCAGCTGACGAGGAGCTAGGAGTGTGGGTTGGTCCCCAGTTTTGTCAAGCCAGCCTATGTGCCTTACTGTGAGGTTCCGAGTTGCCATGCTATGGCTTGGGGTGTTTTTGTGTCCCCTATTGGCCCCCTTACTGTTTTGTACCTTTGTGTAGGTTATCTACTGTTATACTGTACTGTTATCTAGGGATCTGATCCCTATACTGACTGATTGTAAATGATTGTATAGACTGCATATAGATTGTACTGTTCGAACTGTATGAATGCATAAAAATATTTTTGGCATACAGATTTATACAGCTTAATGGACACTAGTTATTTACTGTTTTGGCTTCCGCCAGGCCCTGTACTCTGTTTGATTGTATTACTGTTCAGCAGGCCTTTGGTAATCTCGGATTACTGGCCAGTTACGGTGCTAAACCCATAGGGCCGGGTTTGGGTCGTGACAAAAGGATATCTATTCTTCATTGTGACTTTGTTTAGTTCCCTATAATCAATACACAATCTCATAGACCCATCATTCTTCTTCACAAACAACATAGGTGTTCCCTAAGGTAAGACGCTAGGCCTAATAAAACCTTTGTCTAGCAACTCTTGTAACTAAGTTTGTAACTCCCTCAACTCCAACGGTGTCATTCTATAGGGCGCTTTAGAGATAAGTGCTGTATTGGGGACCAAGTCAATGGAAAATTCTACTTCACAGTCTGGAGGAAGTCTATGTAGATCCTCTAGAAAAACATCAACACATTCACTTACTCCAGGTAACTCCTCTCACTTTTGTTCTAGCTGTCTGATACTCAGCACACAAGCTAAGTAACCATGACATCCTTTCCTTAACATTTGGTTAGCCTGAAGGGAAGAAGTAAAACAAATAGAAGACCTTTTCTATCTCCTTGAAAGAAAAAAATCATGTTGTCCCAGCATAGCAAAACCACCATTTTTCTAAAACAATCAACAGATGCATGATGCATGATGCTTCGTCAACCAATCCATCTCCAAAATCACGTCAAAATCCTTTATCGATAAGGAGATCAAATCCACTGGAAAAATCATACCATCCAAGTTACCCCACAAGATCTACAAACATCTCTCGATATTACTGTTTCTCCTAACCACTATAAAAATATTGCATGTCCTTTATGCTATAAAATCTTAATATCAAGGATCTTAAAAAAAAATTCCCTATATTTAGAAGATAATATACAAAAATGACATTTATTCATAAATCTATTTTCATCTACAATGTTTCAAAAAGTCCTATAAATGACATAGTTCCTAAAATATTTTAAATAATAATATTCACATTAACAGTATGAATGTTTCATAAAATTATCCATAAGATATTCTTCAAAAAATATTCATAAGGGTAAAATTATCCATAAAACACCTTAAATATGAGAATTAAGATTTGATGAATCAAATGTTCAAATAATAGAAGAATATGTTATGAACTAATTAGAATACAAGTACTTGAAAAATGATTTCCTAATAAACCCCATATACAAATGTCAATTAATTAATAGGGAAAAAAAAAACACATTACTCCAAAAAATTTTAATAGTAATTTCTTCCCTTCATCACCGTTTCAGCTTTTCCTATGAGGACAAAACATCATCTTACGATTGTGACATTATTGTGTACAACTATGGCAATGTGGGACTACCCTACAAATTCCTATGTATCTCTTTATCAACTATATTCATTTCTACAATTAATTAATAAATTTTATTAATATATATATATATATATATTTGATATGCAAAATAATTTGAGCTTGAATTCAACTTGTTAATAAATTTGCTTGAACCGATCTCAAAATACTTTACTCGTTTACAATCTTTTTTGTTTTGTTTTATTTTGTTTTGTTTTGTTTTTTTTTTTTTTGAATAATTACTATTTTAGTCTCTAACCTATAGAGTTTGTGTCATCATGATTTTGAATGTTTAAATTGTATCAATTGTATTTCTAATGCATAAAATATGTTTTGGTTTGATTCTTCAACCTTGTGGATGCCGTTAAGGGTAATTGTGAAAATTTAATTAAAAAGATTATTCTTTTGATTCCCCAAATATTCAATTTGTATAATTTTAAATTTAATATTTAAATTGTGTAAATTAATCCTGATAGGTAAAAAAAATCTTCATTTGGTACCCAACCTAATTTCATCTTCTTTTCTATCAGAACTAGGAGTAAAGTTTAAGGAAAAAAAAAAAAAACAACTCATCAAAAAATTCTCACTATTACAAGAAAACGTGATTTTTCCAATAATAATAAAAAAAAAAATTGTCACCCAAAATTTTTTCCAATGAATGAGATCTTCATTGTATAAATTTTTCTTTTTGTGGCCAAAATGGAATTTTTTTAAAATTTTTTTTTATCATACATTGTCTAGTATATTTGATATATAAATAATTTATAGAATAAATTACTAATAGATCCTAATAAGTTGACTTAATTTTCATTAGTCCTATTATAAATAAGTCTTAACAAAATCGTCGATAAAAATAATTTTTTGTAATATTTTTTGCTTATGTCGCTAAAAATTAACAATTCGTGACTTTTTTTTGTCACGATTTTTATAAATTATCGCTAAAATTTACTATTAGTGACATTTTTCTGTGATGAATTTTTTAAATTGTTGCTGAAAATTAAAAATTAGTGACTTTTTTTGCGACGATTTTTTTAAACTCTCGCTAAAACTTATAATTAGTGACAATTTTTGTGATAATTTTTAAACTATTGCTGAAAATTAACAGTTAATAACGTTTTTTTTAATAGTGTTTGATAAAAAATGACGTTAATTATCATAGGATCTATTGAACAATAAGTGTACTTATTATTAGGACATACATGTAAGTCCCCCTAATACATATAAGGGGACGTTTGGTGGAGATTATGGAAGCAGCTTATAGCTTATTCTAATATGGGAGTTTGTGCCAGAATGTGTTGGTGTAATTTCTGTTTATAGCTTATTAGGCAAAAATAGCTTAAATAAGTTGAAAAAAAATTAATTTTTCAAAAGCTGGATGAAGGGTGTTTTTAACTTCTGTTTTCTGATTGTCAATTTTTAACTTAAAATAATCTCCACCAAACACCCCATATACTCCTACTAAATTATTGAAATATTTCTTAAAAACAAATTTACGTATTTTTTAAAACTTTTTGTTAATGTTATTGCTTCCATGCTATGAAGCATGGATACTTCAAAAAATACGTCATACCCGTATCGAGTACTTACTGATGTATGGTAACTTGGATGGTACTTCTGCATACGTACCGGGTACACGAAACACATATCCAAATTTTTTTTCCCTTAATTTTTGGTGTATCCAGACGTACCTAGTACCTCAGTTGAAATAATATTTTCTTCCGCTTCAGAGATAAAACTCCTTTCACTAGGCTTTGTTTTTATTTTTAATTTTATACTTAGCATGATTTTAAAATTAAACTATGATTTGTAAGTTATTTAATATATTGATATTTAATTTTAATTTATACCTTTATTTTTGTATTAAATGTTAATTATAGGTTGGATCATAACAAATTAAACCATTTAATTAATTTTTGCGTTACCTCTAAATTAAAAATAAATATTTTTTATAATTGTACCAAGCCGTACCTTTACCCTACTTTTTTTTAGATTTTACCATATTGACATACCCATATCGTATCAGTACTAATACTCGTATCAGTGCTCTTACTTCATAGCTTTCATTCTTTATCATTGATTCGTTGAAGAGAAATGAAATCAGGTTTCAAAACTAATTTAAAACATAGCTTCCATTCTTTATCATTGATTCACACTACTAGAAAAGTGGCTTTTTGCAACTAATTTTTCGCGACTGATTGTTTGATTGCCGCAAAAAATAATATTTTCAATAACAACCTTGATCATTTTTTCTTTTATTTATTTTGCCCTTTTCTTATACCTATGCCCTAACCCTTTTCACTCTCACACTCTCGACTGATTTCCCCCAAATCTAATTTCGCTTGCTCGATCGTCTGAAGAAGAAACCATGGTCGTGATGAAGAATCTGATTTCGCTCGATCATGAAAACTGATTTCGCTCGCTCGATCGTCTGAAAAAATTGGTTGTGATCGATTCTCAAGAATTGTGGGATTCCTTGTGATCGATTTCGCTCTATAGATCACCAACGGTATGAACTCTCTCTCTCTCTCTCTCTCTCTCTCTCGACTCAGTGAGTCTCTTTGAATCATTCATTCAATGTAACTCTCTTTCTCACAGTAATTCGATCACTGTAATTCATTCTCATTGTAATTCGATCATTCATTCTTACTGTAATTCATTCAATCATTCATTCTCACTGTAATTCGATTACTTTTTCGTCAATCTAATTCTCTTTATCTCTCTCTCTCTCTCTACTCACAACCATACATCACCTTTTGACGAAACTTTGGTTTGAATCAATCCTTCCTTATATGCTAAACTAGTTTGTACAAGCTGAACCATTCAATTCTTGATTGTTGTCGCTTGACCTTCTAATTCTTAATTGTGTCATGTTGATTCTAACATATGAATATTAATTGAAGCAAACTAGTTTAGTTGGATATCAATTGAGGTTTGTGTTGGTTAATTCCTAAACAAATAGCTTAGTTGAATATTTGGTTGTTTTGATTGTGTATACATAGACATATGAATCTGAAGCAAACTAGTTTAGGTAAATATTACTGTGCCATATTGACTTTGCTAAACTTATAGGGGCTGTTGACCCAAATATGCCCAAAAAAAATGTTAGGATTCAGGAATCTCGTCTATGTGCACATTAGGTAGTTACTGATTTAGGGAAGACTATGATTTCCATTCTGATAATCGATGGAACCAATTAGGTTGGTTATAATCAAGCCAGAATAGAATATCTCGTATTCATGTGCACATTAGGTGGTTACTAATTTAGGGTGATTCCTATTCTGATAATCAATGGAACGAATTTAGGTACGTTATATTCGAGCCATAATACAATATATATATATATATTAAATATTAGGGCTGCATTTTATTTTTTAAATAAAACCAAGCAAAACAATACAAACAAATCCAGGGCATACCCTAGGCTATCAAGCAAGAATAAGCCAAAACATAAAGAAGAAGAGAAAAAAAATTAAAAAGGAAACCATCTCACTCAATGGATTTTAAGAATTCTAGTATATATTCCAAGCAAAAATAGCTGCCAATTACTGAAAATATTCTCCAATTTATTCCAATATATACAAGGAAAATTCTTTAGGACTCCTAAAACATTACCCCAAAATTTACCCTTAATGATGCGGATCATTCGTTACATGTAATTTTATTTATTTATTTAGGAATCAACCAACACAAACCTTAATCACCCCGCCATGTCAGATTCATATGTCTATGTCCACAAGTTTGCTTCAGATTCATATGGACATATTAAGTACACTTTTAAGGCTCACCTCTGAACCTAGACAAAACATAACCTTGAATTTGCTTTCGTTTTGCATTCATTGATGTGCAAATTATTTTTACTGTGTTATGTTGATTCTAACATATGATTTCTGAATGCAATGATCCCAGAGCTTTTCTGTTAATGATTTTCAGATCCATCATCTGTATTTAATCACGAGATTATCTTCCATAAATTGGTGTAAAGTATATGATATTTATCTGTTACTCATAGTAGTTGAAGAAATTTCGAATAAGATACTAAATCAATGTGGTAGGGCAAAGTGAAAATGATAGGATAGGACTAGTAATTGAGTAGGCATATTGTTAATATTTACCTTGATTTTCACCTAAGGTTATATTTTTTTGAAATTATTACCTCTGTGTTATTTGTGATAATTTGCAAACCCATTCTTTTTATGGATGTGTACAAAAACAGTTAAAGAAATAGAAAGATGGAAAAGAATTGGATTGATTTGCCAAAACGGATGTCAGTTGATTACGTGAATGAGATTGATAACTTCCTGAGATTTGCATACAACAATAGAGATGGAAGTTCATCTATTAGTTGTCCGTGTCAATTTTGTAATAATCGATACAATTTTTCATGAGAGGTTGTAAGGGAGCATCTTATTTCCAATGGGTTTGTAAAAAAAAATACAAAAATTGGATTCATCATGGGGAATTCTATGTTCACTTACATGGTAACCAAGAAAACCAAACATTAATGGTGGATTAAGAGACTAGAGATGATGTGGTTGGGATAGTACAAGAGGCCATAAGAATTCCACATGTGGGTGTTGAGAATGATGAACTAACTGCAAGTGATCCAACCCAAGCAAGGGCAAGTGATCCAACCCATATAGAGGAAGATGATCCTGTTCGAATAGGGGCAAATGACGAAACTTTGAAATATTTTAAACTTTTGGAAGATGCACAAACTAAATTGTACTTGGGGTGTCACAAATTTACTTCACTATCATTCATTGTTCGAATTTTGCATATGAAGGTGCTCAATCAATGGACCGACAAGTCAATTGACATGTTACTTGAGCTTTTGAATAAGGCTTTTCCTACAGGCACAAAACTTCCAAGTTCATATTATCAAGCTCAGAAGGTTACTATAGATTTGGATTTCACGTATGAGACTTTTGATGCTTGCCCCAATAGTTGAATGTTGTTCAGAAAAGAGGATGCAAAGCTTGATAAATGTGTTATATGCAATAGTTCTAGATGGAAACAAAATGATGGTGCTAGAAATAATGAAAGGGAATCTGGTAAACGGGCAACAGCAAAACAAATGAGGTATTTCCCTTTGAAGCCAAGGTTACAGAAGTTGTTTATGGTATTGAAAATGACAAAGCTCATGAGATGACATACAGAAGAACAAGTTAATGATGGTGTGTTAAGGCATCCTACTGACTCCCTTGTATGGAAAGACTTTGATTGGCAAAACACATGTTTTGCTAGTAATAGTTGTAATGTACGTCTTGGGTTGGCTGTAGATGGATTCAACCCATTTAGATCAATGAACATAGTTCATAGCACTTAGCATGAACATAGTTCATAGTTGTAATGTACGTCTTGGGTTGGCTGTAGATGGATTCAACCCATTATGTTGATTTCGTACAATTCACCACCATGGATGTGCATGAAGCAACCAAATTTGATTTTTTTTGTGTTGATTGATGGGCCAAAAGGACCTGGCGATAAGATCGATGTGTATTTGCAACCATTGATTGAGGAGTTGAAGGAATTCTGGGATGAAGGTGAACAAACGTTTGATACATCAACCAATGAAATGTTTTAATTGCATGCAGCTTTGTTATGGACAATCAGTGACTTTCTTGCCTATGCCAACTTATTAGGATGGAGTATGAAAGGTGAATATGCTTGTCCTTGTTGCAATGTGCAAACTCAATCGTGTTGGTTGAAGCATGGTAGTAAGTTTTCATACATGAGTCATCATTGTTTCTTACCAGTTAATTATAAATTTCAAAAGGATAAAGTATCATTTGATGGAAATTGAGAATGGAGACTAAAACCTCAAATGTTATCTGGATCTGAGACGTTGCATCTGTTGGAATCAAAAGGTGTCCTTAGTCAGTACAAGAGGAATGACCAAAAGGAAATGTTCAGGAGACAAGAAAAGAGGGGAAATAACAGAAGGAGAAGCCATAATTGGAAGAAAAAGAGTATATTCTATGAATTGCCTTATTGGGAGCATAATTTAATAAGACACAATCTCGATGTGATGCACACAGAGAAAAATATCTGCGATAATATATTGTGGACAATACTAGGAATTGGAGGAAAATCCAAAGATAATGTGAATGCTCAACGTGATCTATAAGAAATTAATATTAGAAAACCATTGCACTTATAGTCAAGAGGGTCCAATAAAGTTTATGTACCTCCTGCACAATTCACAATGAGCAAGGATGAGAAAGATATATTTCTCAAAGTACTCAAGCAAGTAAGAGTACCGGACCTTTATGCATTTAATATCTCGCGACACATGCGCTTACAAGATAGAAATATTTGGGGTCTTAAGAGCCATGATAATCATATTTTGATGCAATAACTTATTTATTTAGCTATATGGAGGTCCTTGCCTAAGAATGTGATTGAACCATTAATTGAGTTTAGCACTTTTTTTTAGACAATTGTGCTCCAAAGTAAATCATGCAAGTAATTTGGAATATATTCAGGATTGTATTGCTATAATTCTTTGTCATCTTGAAAAAAAAATTCCACTAACTTTCTTCAACATAATGGAACACTTGCCTATACATCTTGCTGATGAAGCATTGATCGTCGGAGCAACACAATTTCGATGGATTTACCCAATCAAGAGGTTTCTTTTTACATTGAAACAATATGTGTGTAATCGAGTTCATCTGAAGGGTTCAATAGATAAGGGTTATTTGATGGAAGAGAGCATGAACTTTTGTTTATGCTATCTCCTTGATGTGGAAACCAAATCTAATCGACCGAGGAGAAACAATGAAGGTGATGACAACATGGGTCGAGTTGTAGGTGAAAGTACAACATTTTATCTTAATGATAATGAATTACAACAGTGTCACCAGTATGTGTTGTGTAACACAAGTTTAGTTGCACCATTCATAAGGTAATTTATCACTCCCCCAATATTGTAAAATTCTAAACTGAAATTTATACGATATTTACTATTCTCTTTCAATTTACACAACAAACACCTTGAAGTCATTAAGAGCAAAATGCCTCGTGCAAGCGATCATCAGATTCAGTTTGAACATTTCGAAACATTTCACACTTGGTTTAAGGACCATGTATGTATTTAGACATTTCATTTCACATATCTAAATACACATAAATTTTGAGTTGAAGTTGAAGTTGAAGTTAATTTATATTTGTCTTTTAATAGGTTCAAACCTTGTGAAGGACGAGTAATGTTACATTTATTGAAGAAATCAATAGATTGGCAGATGGTCCTTGTTACGACCCGAACCCGCCCCCGTGGGTTGAGGACGTAACCGGCCAGCAATCATGAGATTACCTATGGCCTCAAACCAAACCAAACATATTTTGACAGAGTTAATGGGGGGCTAAACGGAAGCAATTTAAAATTTGTCCATAGAGCTGTGCTTACATGACATGTCATGACAAACCATATTGATACATGTTAATAACTCACTTCAAAATATGTACTAACACAAAGCTCCGTACATACAGGATCATAATAGTCTAAGTCACCCCGTCAAAACTATATACAACAGATACAAAGTCTTCGCCAACATGACAGAATATAAATACAAAACAGAAGGGCGAAGACGGGTCTCGTACGTGAGACGCAGGGGCTGACTCTCAAAGACTTGGTTGTTCCACACTGGCTGGGTCTGGACCTCTCATAGCTCACCTATAAACACACGAATGAGCGTGAGCGAAAGCCTAGTGAATAATATCAAATAGGGAGATACAACAATATGTAGAACAACATATTTCGAACGGCCTTGGGCCCAATACATATTTCTAATTAACATATATATACACAATGTAAGTCAAGTGATTGTGGTTCTAAACTTACTGGCCTTTTGGCCTCTTTATCTTTCATGTATGTCAAAATGGCCTCTGGCCTACTCATTCATTTGTGTCAAAACGACATTTGGCCCAAATACACTTTCGCGTCAAAACGGCCTTCGGCCCACATTTTATCAATCGGCCTTCGGCCCACATTTATATCAAACGGCCTTCGGCCTACATTTTATCAATCGGCCTTCGGCCCATATTTTATATCAAACGGCCTTCGGCCCACATTTTATCAATCGGCCTTCGGCCCACATTTATATCGAACAGGCTCATAGGCCTTCCATTTCAAACTGGCTTATAGGCCTTTCATATCAAACTAGCACATAGGCCCTTATATCAAACTGGCACATAGGCCCTTATATCAAACTTGTCCACCATTCAAATTAATGAACTTTACAAAACTTACATAAGAATAAGCAAATGGGACAATAACATAATTTAGATATTACTCACAGTGATCGGTTGGTTGAATTGCCCTGGAGCTTGACCCTACACATCACATAGCATATATGGGTCACAAATAATTCAATCCGTTCTTTAATTCACATATTCCTCTTTAGGCTTCATCCTTATCCATTTAATTCAATTACAATGCTCAATGTATGCCTAAGAGTGTTTAGAAATGAAAGGGAACGGAAAACAGAACACATAATGCATTTTCAGATTTCCAGAAAACAGGGTCCCCGCTTGAGCGTGGACTTCCCCGCTCGAGCGGACCCTTAAGGCCTGCAAAAGTACTGGTTGCATGAAAAATACACTCGATTGTGCATTCTGGTGCTCGAACGGAAGGCCTATCAATAAAGCTCCCCCGCTTGAGCGTGAAATGCTCCGCTCGAGCGGACATCAAGTCTGCAAAAAGTGCTGGGAGCACGAAATTCACGCTCGAGCGGCGGTTTCCCCGCTCGAGCGGCATTTAAACTTTCTGGAAATTCCAGAACTGTTCTTGGAGTTCAATTTCGATGTTCAAAGGTCTCAATTCATGATTTTTGGCTCAAACTTCATATATTTATGTACTAACATGGTGCAAATGCCAAAACATATCATCATGGAGCTCAATTTCAAGAATTAAACACATGCATGCCCCAAATTAACTCAAACTTATGCATTCAAGGTTCCCATTTTAAATAATCAACATGCATGCCCATTTTGACTTTCATTTCCTCTTCAAATGATGCAATTAGTGTTCATTCCCATGAAACTCAATAAAAAAAATGCTTGCATATAGGATTAAACTTTCAATCTTTCATAATTTACAATTTACACGCTAGATTTTGTGATTCCATAGGTATTCTTTACATGCATGCACATATCAAGCCTCAATTTCAACAAAACCAACTCAAATCATGCTCTTGATCACAAACAAACCTTGAACACACAAGATTACACATTAAACTCATGAATTCAAAGATCAAGGTTTCCTTAGAGGCTCAATTCTTCGAATTTATGGTCAAATCTAGAGTTAAATCTCCAAATTTCCAAGCTTGAGCCAAAAATTACACAATTCTCTCTCTTTCTCTCTCTAAGGCCGACCCTCTCCCTATTTTGAGTCCCAAAATCAGCCAAATGAAGTAAGGAAGAGAGAATAGAGGGTGTAATGCCCAAATACAACAAACCCCACTAATTCAAATATAATAGTAATAAAGTAATTGGGCACTAATTCATTAATTTAATCGATTAAATCTGACCCGAATAAATTTTCAATTAAATTTCACCGTAGGCTCTAAAAATTATGCCAATCACAATGGTGTAATCAATTTCTGGTTCTGTGGCCGATAAGGCCTCCAATTTAATTTCCAAAGCAGATTATTCGAACAGATATTCCTACGATGAACAAATAAAAATTCAAAATCACATATTATCACACAATGGCACACAAAATCATGCTAAACACATAATCATATTCAGATTAAGGACCAATTAGCTAATTACGGAACAAGGTATCATAGTCTTCCTCCCTTTAGGAAGTTTGGTCCTCCAAACTTAAGTTACCTTCAGTCAGAAACAATTCGGGACACTTTTCATTTAACGATTCCAATCCTTTCTGATAATCATTCACCTAGTCTCAAATCAAGCAACGCTCTATTTTCAATCAGTCAGAGACTCACCTTTCCGCCATACAAGGCTTGTATGGTGCCATACCGAAACTAGAGTGTGAGCTGTTGTTGTAAACAAAGTTTGTCAACGATGGATAGATCTTTTCAATTCCCGAAAATCTAACGCACACATTTAGAGCATTTCTCCCAGAGTCTAAATAGTTCCTTCTGACTATACATCAATTTACGAATGGAAAGTAGTATTGAATCCCAATTCAGTTCTCATTGCCTCTTGAAGGCTTGTTAAAATTCAAACACATTTTAAAATTTTTGTCTAAAACAATAGATACTGGGACCTCATGCAAACGAGCAATCTTATTGGTATGACAGTGACTAGTCTATAAGCATCTTACGAAAATTTCACAGGGAGGAGACAGGCAACTTAGTAATCCCATATTCAAAAACTCAAACGGGACTTATACCTTAGGTGCTCAAGGTAGCCCCACAACAAAATTCGTAGTCACATATTCCCATTTCCATTCCAAAATAGAGAGATTGAAGTAGTTGCGCCACTATCTGATATTCGGCTTCGACCTGTTGGCCCCGAAAAATACTTAGACACACATTCACCAATTACCCTCTTCAAAGCAGGTCATTAACATATTTATTTCAAATGTCAGCTAACTTGTCACAGAAGTTCAGTCTATTCCCTTGTCACAAAAGTTCAATTCATTCTTCAATAGTTCCACAATTCACAATCGATTCGGTATTTAGTCCAGTGACTCATCACAGTTATCCAAGGTCAATCAAAAGTCTTCAGAAATTCAAAGTGGATCCAGACACCGATTCCCTAACCAACAAAGGTAGTATCGAGGCAATAACCCATACAACGCATATAGTCCGTATATCCCCATAGTACCAATTGTAAAATACAACAACACTGAGGCAGTCGACTTCTAATAGGATACACGTATTCTCAGTTCATTCAATAGTTTACAGTTTGCAATTCACAATTCAGTTCAGTATTCAATTCTCTGTCCCATCGAGTCTTTTTACTTTATCTGATAGTCGTCAAAAGCATAAGGCAATTCATATACGTAAATCCCCATGATGTCAAAGGCATTATCAAAGGAGTCAATCGCATGTCAAACACAATTCACACATTCTCAGGGTTCCAATCACAGAATATAATGACACTGGGTAGTTATGTACAAAGCGTACTGAATTCACGCACTTTTCGGACAATCAGGGTTTTTCAAAGTTTCTTGGATGTTAAAACATTTACATAATGCCGAAGGATGACATTTCGAACAAAACAAAGGAATAATCGTTTCGGAATCGAAGCACACCCGTTCTCGACCGTCAGTGGCCGATTTCAGATCGATTAGTCAAACCCACCCGTACGAAACCGTCGGTGGCAAAAGGTATTTCAATCAAAGGTGCTACATAGGCTTAACGTCCCCTAGCACGAAAGGACACTCTAAGAACATCATCAAAGCAACAACACCATTCACTATAACCTGATTTCCCCAAAATCTGATAACACTGAAGCAACCACTCTCCCTTACAAAACATGTTCTGATCAGTCAAAGACAAATGTTCAGTACTACTTAAAATCAAATCAATCTACCGTCATCGGTTCCCATAGCGTCAAACAAACAAAATGGAACAACACTCCTTACGACACCCAATCACGGGGTTTGTAAAATTCGGTTCATTTTTTAACACATATGTCCTCAATAGTTAGGGATTGGTTCTCAATGGTGCGTTTGGTTAGGTCAATCTGTTGATAGTCCACAAAAGGTCTTTCCAATAAGTTGAGTATTCCAAACGAATTCAAATTTTGGGTTTATCAGTTTTTCTGCCAAGAATAATCTGGCTATTTATTCACAAGCAATTCTTAATCTCCTTTTTACAAAATCAAATTAGATAGAGGGTCTTATCAAATCAACCCAAGCAAAGGTCTTGTCAAATTAAATCAAGCAAAGGTTCCATCAAATCATAACCAATGAGGATTCTATCGAGGCAATATCAGGTAAAGGTTCTACCGGATCGAATCGAATAAAAGTTTCCTCAAATAGGGTACATTCGGTTCTGTAAGGCATACTTCGTTTGCTTAGGTACATGGTTAATAGTTCCACAACCGTTCTAAGTTTATCAGTTCTCAAAGTCATATCAAAATTATTCGTCACAACTGTTCGCATCAAAGCATTTCAAGTTATGTACAATATGGCATTGACTACATAAATTCGGGGGTATATAAACATGCAGTTACTCAAATCAGGAGGTATGTACCATAATTAATACAGCAATCCCCAAACAAGTCTTATATGCAAGCACATGGTGCACAGTAACACATTAAACAGAGTTCCTCGGTTGTACATAAGATAAGGTCTGTTACGCAAGGGTTTCAAATTAGTCACAAATCATAGGTTTGCGAGTTAAGCCCAATTAATTTTCTACCAATCAGAATACATGGTCTCACAATTATAAAGTTCATCATATAAGGTGCTCAGCTCAATCACACGATCACAGAATCATAATTCCAGTGGTCTAGTCATTGAAGTAATAATATAACAAATCACCCTAAGCGTAGGTTCAGATGTACAAGTGCATGTGCAGAGTTAATCGATATCCCAATGCATATTTCACAAATTTCCCAATGGAACATATACTTTCAATGAATACGGTCCCAATCTTGTGGGCCTAACCAATCTAGGTACACATGCAGTAGATACGAAAGGACATGCTGATCCGAATCAAATAATGTCCTAAGCAGAAATGTACACATGTACTAATTTCCAAATCAATCAACACATAAGCATTTGTTCATAACAGTATAAATACCTGGGATAGCGTTCGCAATATTTTGAGCGTTTTCTGGGATGAGTGCAATTACTCTATCCTGAGTAGCAATTCCTACCACTGGTACGAATCTAGCTGTGGCAAAATATTTATTCCCATTTGTTCAGTTCGGGGACAGTTCCTTACCGTATGATCCATTTTACCACATCTATAACAAGCCTAAAAAATCTGGTAACAAACTCCTCGATGTTTCTTACACTGGTGGTAGCAAAGGTTTTTGCCATAGCGGCAATAGACACTGGTGTCGTAAGACTTTTGCCATTTCTTGTACTACTCTTTCCAGACTATCAAGTTGGGCTGTGGAAGAACCTCCCAACCTATATGCCCTTAATTTATCCATACTCTACACAAACTCTTATTAAATCATGCCAAATACCGGGATGTCCAATACAAAAATAAGCACATAGTCACATTTGTACATAGACACGTCTTTATATTCTCATTTCACATATCGTACGCAATTAATCACATACGTAACAGATAACTGCATACTTATCAGATATCGCATGCTGAACATTTACTAAGTAATTATATACTCAAATCATGTTCATGTTTCACATAGGCACCCATTGGCAGAATCGGACGCACATAAGCAACTTTTCATGGTTCATATGTTCATGTATGTGCACTATAACAAAACAAATTTTATTATACACAGTACTGTAACAATTCATATCTCATATTCAAATCATTTGTGGTATTTCCTTTAGCGTAACATATCATGTTGGTCAAGCATAACGGGTAAGATATCTCATTCATAAGCCACGGTATTGTTTCCCCCGGGCGAGGGCCTGTGCCACAGTATTATTTCCCTCGGGTTAGGGCCTCATGACCACCAGCCACAGTATTATATCCCCCAGGCGAGGGCCTCTGTTAAGGATACCACAATTACGTTCAAAGAAAATTTAGACAATCATCCATTCATACAAAACATAGCATTTCAGGGAACTTGCCATTTCATATCATCAAAACAAATAATTAAAGTTAAACATGACTTTACCGAGTTATTACTCACCATCTGATTAAACTTGCATTATACTTTATACAAAAGATTCACAGATCTATAGCACATAACTGCTCATATCGAAACACTTAAGCATATTCTTGATGCCTTCAGATTCATGTTCATAACATGAATGCATCCTAGATCTTTTCTAGACGCTTATTGCTCTTTTGGAGAAATGTGTGAGTTATTAACTTGTGCTCTGATACCACTCTGTCACGACTCGAACCCGCCCCCGTGGGTTAAGGACATAACCGGTCAGCAATCATGAGATTACCTACGGCCTCAAACCAAACTAAACATATTTTGACAGAGTTAATGGGGGGCTAAACGGAAGCAATTTAAAACTTTGCCCATAGAACTGTGCTTACATGGCACGTCATGACAAACCATACTGATACATGTTAATAACTCATTTCAAAATATGTACTAACACAAAGCTCCGTACATACAGGATCATAATAGTGTAAGTCACCCCGTCAAAACTATATACAACAGATACAAAGTCTTCGCCAACATGACAGAATATAAATACAAAACAGAAGGGCAAAGACGAGTCTCATACGTGAGACGTAGGGGCTGACTCTCAAAGGCTTGGTTGTTCCACACTGGCTTCACAGGGGCTGGGTCTGGACCTCTCATAGCTCACCTACAAACACACGAATGAGCGTGAGCGAAAGCCCAGTGAATAATATCAAATAAAGAGATACAACAATATGTAGAACAACATATTCCGAACGGCCTTGTGCCCAATACATATTTCTAATTAACATATATATACACAATGTAAGTCAAGTGACTGTGGTTCTGAACATACTGGCCTTTTGGCCTCTTTATCATTCATTTATGTCAAAACGGCCTCTGGTCCACTCATTCATTCGTGTCAAAACGGCCTTTGGCCCAAATACACTTTCTTGTCAAAACGGCTCTTAGGCCCAAATACACTTTCGTGTCAAAACGGCCTTCGGCCCACATTTTATCAATCGGCCTTTGGCCCACATTTTATCAATCGACCTTCGGCCCACATTTATATCAAACGGCCTTCGGCCCACATTTATATCGAACTGGCTCATAGGCCTTCCATTTCAAACTGGCTTATAGGCCTTTCATATCAAACTGGCACATATGCCTTTATATCAAACTGGCACATAGGCCCTTATATCAAACTTGTCCACCATTCAAATTAATGAACTTTACAAAACTTACATAAGAGTAAGCAAATGGGACAATAACATAATTTAGATATTACTCACAGTGATCGGTTGGTTGAATTGCCCTGGAGCTTGACCCAACACATCACATAGCACATATGGGTCACAAATAATTCAATCCGTTCTTTAATTCACATATTCCTCTTTAGGCTTCATTCTTATCCATTTAATTCAATTACAATGCTCAATGTATGCCTAAGAGTGTTTAGAAGTGAAAGGGAACGGAAAACAGAACACATAATGCATTTTCAGATTTCCAGAAAACAGGGTCCCCGCATAAGCGTGGACTTCCTTCGCCGAAACCCTTAAGGCCCGCAAAATCGTTGCATGAAAAATACGCCGATCGTGCATTCTGGCGCTCGAGCGGAAGGCCTATCAATAAAGCTCCCCGCCGAAGGCGTGAAATGCTCCGCCGAGCGACATCAAGTTCGCAAAAGTGCCGGAGCACGAATTCACGCCGAGCGGCGGTTTCCTCGCCGAAGCAAGATTCAAACTTTCTGGAAATTCCAGAACTGTTCTTGGAGTTCAATTTCGATGTTCAAAGGTCTCAATTCATGATTTTTGGCTCAAACTTCATATATTTATGTACTAACATGGTGCAAATGCCAAAACATATCATCATGGAGCTCAATTTCAAGAATTAAATACATGCATGCCCCAGATTAACTCAAACTTATGCATTCAAGGTTCCCATTTTAAATAATCAACATGCATGCCCATTTTGACTTTCATTTCCTCTTCAAATGATGCAATTAGTGCTCATTCCTATGAAACTCAACAAAAACATGCTTGCATGTAGGATTAAACTTTCAATCTTTCATAATTTACAATTTACATGCTAGATTTTGTGATTCCATAGGTATTCTTTACATGCATGCACATATCAAGCCTCAATTTCAACAAAACCAACTTAAATCATGCTCTTGATCACAAACAAACCTTGAACACACAAGATTACACATTAAACTCATGAATTCAAAGATCAAGGCTTACCTAGAGGCTCAATTCTTCGAATTTATGGTCAAATCTAGAGTTAAATCTCCAAATTTCCAAGCTTGAGCCAAAAATTACACAATTCTCTTCCTTTCTCTCTCTAAGGCCGACCCTCTCCCTATTTTGAGTCCCAAAATCAGCAGTAAGGAAAAGAGAATAGAGGGTGTAATGCCCAAATACAACAAACCCCACTAATTCAAATATAATAGTAATAAAGTAATTGGGCACTAATTCATTAATTTAATCGATTAAATCTGACCCGAATAAATTTTCAATTAAATTTCACCATAGGCTCTAAAAATTATGCCAATCACAATGGCGTAATTAATTTTTGGTTCTGTGGCCGATAAGGCCTCTAATTTAATTTCCAAAGCAGATTATTCAAACAGATATTCCTACGATGAACAGATAGAAATTCAAAATCACATATTATCACACAATGGCACACAAAATCATGCTAAACACATAATCATATTCAAATTAAGGACCAATTAACTAATTACGGAACAGAGGTATCACAGTCCTCATACCTTGGCTAGGCGGTTCAATGGTTACATTATCAATGGGTTTCGTTTTCTTGTGAAGGCTGTGGATGACTGTCGGATGACTCAAAATAGTGGTGTAGCTTTAAAGGCTGATACAATGAGTTATGCTAGTCAGAAAGACAAGAGACCTCACGTCAGTGCTATGTATTACTATGGATAGTTAACTGATATTGTTCAAATCCGATACATTGACAATATCAAATATGTGTTGTTTAAGTGTGATTGGGTTGATAACGTTAGGGAAAAATGGAAGATGCTTTCAAATTCACATAAGTCAACTTTAATCGTTTGTTATATCCAACCGATTGTGTTAGCGATGAACCTTTTATATTATCATCCCAAGTCGAGCAAGTTTGGTATGTTCTTGATCCCTTGGAACTAGATTGGAAAGTTGTGGTAAAGATGTCTCAAAGAGGTCTTCTTGATATGAATTCTAATGATGACTCTCCAGTTGAACCCTATATGACTCAACATTTGGAAGACAACGCTATGCTTCGTGATGAAGAAATTGGTTGGGTGAGAGAAGGAATAGAAGGAGCAACAATTCATGTTGAGGAAGAGGGTTGAACTTTGGTTTTTTTGATGCACAATAACGTGTTTGTTTCATGTCTAATTGCTAAATTTGTGAGAAATTTATGTGTTTTTGTGTTGCTCTATTATCAAGTGTTCATTAACTTAGTATGAGTGTGTGAGCGTGTCATATATAGTATGATCATAGGTACTTTTGAATGTGGATATACAAAAATGGAAGTCCCATTCAATTATATGTCATTGTGCATCGCTTTGTGTGTTTGTGATTCCTTTATTTTTATTTTTGATTGCTGATTGTTTCATTTTTTTTCTAGAAATCATGAACATCTTTTCCATGAAACCCACAACCAAAGGTTTTTGCCCTAGTTTTCTTCTTCCTAATTTATAATTCATACCAATTTCGCGAATGTATTAATATAATTAAGTAAGATTTATTCTATTTTTGTGTTGTTTGATTACAGAAGCGCTTCAAGAGAGTAAAGATGAAATGACCAATGAGGCCAGAGGTATCGTTCTTTAATATGTTTGTAATTAAATGTAGCTGCTACTGCTATTCTTATGTTTGTAATTAGCTTTTTTCTCTCTGAATCAATTAATTTGATTACTATTATATACATGAGAATTCATATTAATGTTTGGACTTTTATCTTGCTTCAGGTATTGAAATCGAAATCACCACCTTGCAATTGAAAGTATGTTAAGGATTTTACAGGTAATGTTTATGTTGCAAGTTTTTAGTTTTTGATCTAATTATAAATTATTTGTTGATATAGGAAAAGAAGCTTGTTACGGAGACTAAGAGAACTGCTAAAATAGGAAATAAGGTACATTCTGGGACATATTTCTATTTCTTATTTTTATATTCAGATTTATTTTCTTATTTTTATTTGTATTTGCATTTGCATTCTGCAAGCAGCAACTAAAATTTCAACATGTCAACTAATCAGGCTTAGGCAACAAATAGCAAAATTACAAGCTTGTTTGCAGCAAATGTCCCCAGTTAAGCAGACTGAAGAGGAAACTGAAGAGCTGACCAACCAGGTTCATTTTTCAACATTTGTCCAATTACAAGCTTGTATGTTTAGGTTTTTTTTTGTTGTTGGAATTTGACTTTAAATTGGTCTTTAATATTTACTAAAGAATTTTACACATTCAGAATGTACACATGACATGGTGGGACTTTTGGTAGTTTATTTATTTACTTGACAGGTCCTTGACAAAATTGGAGTTGATGTTGCCTCTCAGGTCAGTATTTGTAGGAGTATTTTATGAATTTATCTTTTTAGTTGATGCTATTTTTTATGTATTAAATTGGTTTTAAATTTAACTTGCACTCTTGACATTAATCAACATCACCCAAAGGAAGAATTGATAAGAGGAAGACCTTTAAGGCCCCTTAGACTATGGATGAGGCTTTACGTGTCCGGGCAAGTCCCTCGCTACCTCACACTATGGATGGAGCATCTTCTCCATATGTCTCGAGGTAAACTATACTGTTAAAGTTCTATTTGTTCTGAAATTGATTTGTATCATTTGTTTATATTTATATCTTATGTTATATTATAAGTAAATTGATATCCATATTTCTTGTGTATTAACTTTTTCATATTTCTTTCATTTTAGGATGAAACGGAAAGGGAATAAAAAGACTTTTAAGGCCCCTTGCACTATGGATAAGGCTTTACATGTGCGGGCAAGTCCCTCGCTAACTCGCACTGTGGATGGAGTATCTTCTTCATCCGTTTCATCTCCACATATAGTATTAGCTACCTCTACAACAGTTTCCTCACAGCCATCATTAGGTTTCATTAGGTTTGTTTGCATTTTATTTTCTATTTTAATTAATGTATTGTTTTATTTATGTTTAAGATTTTTCAGGTCCAATGATTTTTTAGATACACCACAAGGTCGAGGATTTTCCCGAGGGATAAAGGAATGGGGCACAGGTACTAAGATCCAAGTAAAATTTGATGATAAGTTTCAGCCGGTGGAGAATGATGGCAAAAAGTTGAAGGGACAATTGGGGTTGATTGTGCACAGCGGGCATAGAGTCCCACTTATATATCTCAGTTGGAATGTGATGTATGTTGATATAAAGGAGAATATTTGGCATGAGGTGAAGGTATGATACTCTGAAATATCTAATAATTCAATTTATTGATAGCTCCAACATCCATGTCTATTATAATTTTAGGAACTTATAATTTCAGGCAGTTCTTAGGTTTCTATGGATCCTCCAACATGTCCCCTTCTCTAATTTTAAGTTGCGGATATTATTCTGCAATCTATACTATTCAATTTTTTAATTTGTGCTTTATAGGACAACTTGGTATATTGTCCAGATAAATTCAAAGAGGTTTGCATGCAACTTTGTAGGACATTGTAGAAAGATCATAAAAGCAAGACAAAGTCCAAGTATTGGGTTCCATTCAAGAATGATTCGAACATTGCTTCTAGAGTACCTACTAACATAGTGTCAACCCAGTGGAGGAAGCTTGTGCAATATTGGGCGAGTAAAGAAGTACAGGTATAAGTATTCTTTATAAAATTTTAATTAATGTTTTAATAATAAATAACTAATGTTTGATATTCTAACAAATGTCATAGGAGATTGCTAAGAAGAATTCTTTTAATCAGGGATTTCGCGAGCCTCCACATACGACCGAAAGAATATCTTTCTCAGATATTCGTTTCAATGTATTGATCTAGTGCTGCACTTACGACTTATTATGTTGTGAAGACTTGAGGTCCTAACTTGAAAAAAATTACAGATGACACATAAAGGAGAGCGGATAGATAAGATGAGTCTTTGGAAGAGGGCACACGACCTAAATGATCCTGATGTGATGGCAATTATGGTATGTCTATGGTTTAAAATTTTCTACACATATTTTGCTTTTTACAAACATCGTCCTTATGTTTTCAAAATGTAGGAGGAATACAATGCGCATCTTTGGAAAGTTCCTAAGGAGCAAAATACGATTGAGTATTGCGATGGGATTTACCATAAAATTGTTGGGAATGATGGACGTGGGTATTGCAAGACTTATGAGAGAGGAGCCCTGGAGTGCGATGTATGCATGAGGCAGCGACCCATCCCAATCATCAACAGCCCCTTCTTTATTGTTGAGATCACACGACGTGTGGCACAAGGCGTTGAGTCTAGTTTCACTACAACGATTGTGAACTTGACGGCACGTGTTTTGTTCTTAGAGTCACAAAGTGTGGCTAGGAGTATGAGCTTAAGAGAGGTGCAATACTTACAAATTGATGAATTTTATATTTTATCAAATTTATATATATGCATATGGAAATTATTAACATATTATACTAACCTATTGTAGGTGCCGGATGCATCTGGTGGGCAACAAGCAGGTCTTTATTATTATACTTTGTTTGTCATTAAGATTCAATTTCAAGCGAATCCTTGCTTGCCTGCATTCTCAATTTTTATGAGCTAATTTTATTGGGTTTTTACTTTCTTGCCCAATTTCAAATTGTACTATTTTATTGTCATATTCATGAGATCCTGACTATCCTATATTGCTTTTTCTCAATTGGGTTTTTTCCTTCTACATTTATTGGCCCACACACACATGTTCATTAGAGTATTTATGTATTAGTACTACTTTATATGTATTTCTAATTGTGTATGTTTTTTTTCTTTTTCTTTTTTATTCAGGTTACCTGCATTGTCTATTTTTAGGAGCTAATTTTATTGGGTTTTTACTTTCTTGCCCAATTTCAAAGTGTACTATTTTATTGTCATGTTCATGAGATCCTAACTCAAATTCTTAAAATTTCTGTTGCAGGGTGTTCTTTACACAATTAGCATCACTGATTTGTCCAGCTGAATTAGAAGATAATCGAGTTCAAGTAATTTTTCAGTATTCTTGGAGTTGATTATTTTGTCAATTAATGTGCTCTTTGGATCCATTTTTGTTTTGGCATCCAAGTTAGTCAACTAATATATTGATTTATATTTTTGTTGGTAGTGTTGTGGGAGTAGTTGATATGATTGAATGGGTGATATTGAGAGCTAAACTGAGATGATTTTTTTTTTTTTTTTTTTTGAGTACTCGAATATATTAGTATTTTGTATAAATACTTTTAAGGATGGTTGATGGATATTTGTTTTGCATGTATAGAAGTTTATATTTTGTATGCACACTTTTTTTTTTTTTTTTTAAGAAAGATAATTTTGTTGAGGGAAGTGATGGAAAATAATACATGAGTATTAGAATTTTTGCAAATATCACTTTACATTTATTGTATATAATATTTGAATATATGCATATATATATATATATATATATGAGAATATAGGTTGCTAAAACATTGTAGGCATTTTTATTTTTTTATTTTTTTTTTTCGACGGCAAAACATTAGTCTTCATAAGTAGATTAGGCGGTCGCAAATAGTTTGTGACTGCTGTTTTGCGGTCGCAAAAAATATTTGCCGCCCCCACATTCGAGACTCCCATTTGCCGTCGCATGAGTCGTCGCAAAAGGTCATTTACGACTGTCTTTTTATTATTTGCAACGGCTTGTTGCGGTCGCAAAAAGTACTTTTTTAGTAAGATTAGTCGAAGATGAAATTAGGTTTCAAAACTAACTTAAAACAATTTAAATATTTTAGGCCAAATTCCCACAAATCTATTATTTTGTTGACTAAAAGAGTACGGTATCGTTTGGTTTAATTTTTAAATTAATGATTAGATTTAAAAATGAAAAAATATTTGATTTATTAATTTTTAAAATTCTTTTAATTTTTTTTTCTCTCCTCTCTTTCTCTTTTTTTATTTTATTTTATATTATTAATAAATTAATCAATTACTTTTTCTTTCTTCTCTCTCCTCTCTCATTCTCTCACATTATATCTATCAATCAATCAAATTTTTTCTCTCACCTATTTATTCAACTATATAAATAATAATACATGAGTATTAGAATTTTTACAAATCTCACTTTACATTTATTGTATATAATATTTGAATATATATATATATATATATATGAGAATATAAGTTGCGAAAACATTGTAGACATTTTTATTTTTTTATTTTTTTTTCGACCGCAAAACATTAGTTTCCATAAGTAGATTAGGCGGTTGCAAATAGTTTTTGATTGCTGTTTTGCGATTGCAAAAGTATTTGCTACCCCCACATTCGAGACCCCCATTTGCCGTCGCATGAGTCGTTGCAAAAGGTCTTTTGTGACTGTCTTTTTATTATTTGCGACGGCTTGTTGCGGTCGCGGTCGCAAAAAGTACTTTTTTAGTAAAGTTAATCGAAAATGAAATTAGGTTTTAAAACTAATTTAAAACAATTTAAATATTTTAGGCCAAATTCCCACAAATCTCTCATTTTGTTGACTAAAAGAGTACGGTATCGTTTGGTTTAATTTTTAAATTAATGATTAGATTTAAAAATTAAAAAATATTTGATTTATTAATTTTTAAAATTCTTTTAATTTTTTTTTCTCTCCTCTCTTCCTCTTTTTTTTTTTTATATTATTAATAAATCAATCAATTACTTTTTTTTTCTTCTCTCTCCTCTCTCATTCTCTCACATTATATTTATCAATCAATCAAATTTTTTCTCACACCTATTTATTCAACTATATAAAAAATAATAATAAAAAAAAAGTCAGGCTTCTCTCCAATTCGAGATCGAACTAGAGCATACTGTTAGGCCCATGGGAGCTCACCACGAGTCTTGTTTCAATGGTCCGACCCGTTCAATGTGTAAAAATCGTCGAGTACATTGTCCCTATAAAAAATCATGTTGATTGGATATTGATAGCTACTTGATTGGATCAGAGTTTTGTCAACGGTAAATATAATTTTCAAAATAAATTATTGACAAAAATCTGATCCGATCAAGTAGCTATCGATATCCGATCACCGTGACTTTTTATAGGGATAAACTAATCGGCGAGCTCTATACATTCTACGGTTCGGATTATCGAAACAGGACCCTTGGTGGGTCTCATGAGCCCAACTGCTTGACCCCCCCCCAAAAGAAAATTTCAAATCATTACAAAATTATTTTCAAAATTCATAATTAAACAAATTTTCAATTTTCAAAACTCTTTTTAATAATTTATCTTTCAAAATACAATTGAAAACTTAAAATTCTTTTAAAACATAAACCAAACGGATTTAAATTTAGAATTTTATATAAATCCCTTACTTCAAGTGTATTTACAAATGGAGTTAGATCTGATTGATTAAATCAAAATACTTTTTATAAATTAGGTTAACACAAATTATAAGGGTTGCTATTAGCACTTGCCTAAATCCTTTGGATTGCCATTTCTTTGAGCCCCCATCATAAATCCTAAATTTCAATAAGATTTCTTTAAATACCCCACTTAATGTCAAATTTATCTCTATTCATAATATTATCACACCTAAGGCACACCCTTTCTCCTTCTCCTTTTGATGACCGCACATCTCCTGTTGAAAAGGAACGCTAACAGTCATTGCATCAATAAATACCATTGCCTCAGTGGAGAACATTGCATCGACGGTCCATCATTGAAATTTCTGTCAACTCTTAACGAAAAAAGGAATCGACTTGATGGTGTCCAAAAAATACTGTCAGAAAATTCGTCGGAAATTCCTGTCAACTATTGCAAAAAACTCGTCAAAAATTTTTCTTAGGTAAATATGACTCCCCATCTTGTCAACAACATTGCCTTTCTTCTTCCTATCACATTTTTGGTTTATTTCGGCATAAAATGGGGTTTTAGAAGGAAAAACCCTCACAAAAAACACAATATAGGGTTGAAGATACAAAAATCGAACCATTTGGCACAGTAGTGGCAAAAATAAATGTCATGTTCGGTTCAACAGTATTGACTATCTGCATTACTGTTCGAAACCCATATATTGAACTAAATATTTGTGTTCAGTACTGTGTTACTGAACATAATCTTAACAGTCAGCAAACCAATATCAAATAGCTCGAACAAAACAACAACAATTGAAAACGATCAAGAATGCTAATGCAAGACAGATAAATTTATCAATGGAATGCCAGCCTTATCAGAATTGTTGTCATCGTCCTCCATTGCTCTACAAGGTGAAATAACTGACGAAAAGTATTACGTTGGACTTGAAAAGAGATTTCTGGTTCAGGAGGATTTATGATGGTGTTGAAGATGATACATTCAGGGTTTAAGATGGTTATGAAAAGTAATAGGTTTAGGATTTATGTTGGTTGGTAATGAAGAGTAACATGTTTAGGGTTTAGAAAGGTAGAATATGTATAGCTGGAGATGGAGGTGGGAGTAGGTGTGGGTGTATAATATTGTATAGTGTTAGTTCTTATTTGGTAGATATGTGTTTCATTAAATGATATCTTTTGATGTAATTTTACTTCAGGATATAATTATAATAAAAGAAAAATTAGAGATTGGGGGTCCAAAGAATTTAGGTATGTATTAATAGCAGCACTCTTTAATATTCGCAATGAAAATGACACTAATTTCATACTTTGAGTATTAAAAGAGTAATTAATTCTAATTTTTTATTTAGAAATAAAGGTTAATTACACCTTAAATTTAGGACTAAATCAAACCTTTGTCAGTTTTGCCTAGAGAAATGATTCACATGAGGTTTTGAAGATTTTATAAAAACTTACAAATTTTTATATAGGAAATAAATTAAAGAAAAAAGTGAATATTGAAAAGTAGGTTAAAAGTGTCTTGAAAATATATCAATTTTTTCTTTTTTGAAAATGTTAAAAAAAATGTATTAAATTTAGTAAAAGGTGTCTTGTGTTTTTCAATTAGTTTGTCTTTTACTTGTGTTCTAAAAACACTTGTTAACAAGACCTTATATAAAATAGAAAAAAGATTTGTAGCTCGAAAATCTTGGCCCCGAATCCCCCTAATCCGTGAAACGACGTCGTTTCACGGATTTATTTATTTATTTTTTTTTTTTCTTCTTCTTTCTCGTGTCTGAGGGGAAGAGAGAGGAGAGGGAGAAAGAGAGAGGGGAAGCAGAGAGGAGAGGGAGAGAGGGGAAGCAGAGAGGAGAGGCGCCGTCGATCTGCCTTGACCTCGATCGTCGCCAGCCTCGCCGATCGTCAGCCTCCGGATCGTCAGCCTGACCCTCGATCGTCGCAGCAGCCTCCGACCACCGCCTCCGGCTCCTCCTCCCAATGAATATGCCCTCCTCCTCCTCCTCCTCCTCCTCCTCCTCCTTCGCCTTCTTCCTGTAAAAAAAAAAAAAAAAAAGGGATTCGGGGGATTCGGGGGAGCTCGGATTCGAGCTCCCAATCGCGGTTGTATAAAATATGTATTGTTGGAGTATTAGCCAAACCCATAAATAAAATAATATAATCACCATGAATTATTTCTTACAAATTTCCATGCAAAATTTTGTGGTACTCCAAATTAGTTTTTATTAATTTAAATTACAAAATCAATTACTTTTGTATGATAAATTTAGAAGATAATATACAAAATGTCAATTAATTAATAGGAAAAAAAATTTACTCCAAACAAGGCTTTAATATACCATTTTGGAAAAGGAAGGGGGGAGGGGGGGTTGGCCGGCCTTCCACACAGGCATGCATGGCTTGTTCCTTAAAGGGCATAATTAGCGTCCTATTTATTTGGGGAAATTGATCGTGTTATGCTTCGCTCATGACTCTGCCTACTATGTTGATGGTTGTACATTTCCCGCTTATCTCAGTGGTGGACCCCTTCCTTTGGATTGGGATAAATCTGGCCATAATACCGAAACTTAGGAGTTGTAATGATATCTCCAAAGATCACTCATTTTTTGCAGTTCAAAAAAATAAACAAACAAACAAACAAACAAACAAACAAGGCCTTAATATTAGCGACAGATGATACAAATTTTCATACTTTGAGTATCAAAAAAATAATTAACTCTAACATTTTATTTAGAATTAAGGGTTAATTACACTTTCACCCTTTTAGTTTGATCCAAATTTTACTTATAATTTTATATTGAATAATTTAGTTCTTACATTGTAAGTTTAATTTTAATTTGATTATTTCATTTACATTAAAAGTTAAAATTAACAATATTAAGACATTTATTAATTTCTTAAAGTGTATACGTAAACAATTAACAAAAATTTAGACGAAAGGCCAAATTAAAATTAGACTGATTATAGAAATTGAATTGTCCAAATTATAACTATATAAACTAAAGTAAAATTTAATCAATCTATAAAGGTGAAAAATATAATTAACTCAGAACTAAATATTTTAGAATAAAATGAAAGTCGGATGTTGATAAATTTATCCTAGTATTTTGGCACACCGAAAATACAATTATTCGGTACACATGATTTTATTATGTACATCCTCATCATCTCACTTAGCTTTTTCAACGGCAGTGATTGCCCCAGACGAGTTACATGTGATCGAGTCATACCTACGGTACAGATGCGCCACGAAAAGACACGCAGTGAGCGTAACATAGTCCTTAGCCGCACACTGTTTATTCGACTCGCTCGGTGACCCGGTCTGTGGCCCATTCGACCAGTACAAATAATTCAGTAACTCACTCCCCTTCTCCTTCGTAAATCGATCTAAAATAAATTTCTCTGGATCGTCAAACACCTTCGAATCTCTCATCACCAGGGTCTGATACCCACACAGTAACTCACCTTTCTTGATCTCGTACGCCGAGTCATGCGAACTCAGTACGAAGTCCTTCCTCGCTCGAGCGTATTGAAGCGGTACGGGCGGGTTGAATCGGAGCATTTCGTAAACGAATGACTTAACGAGTTCCATTTCTTTTACAGAGTCGAAACTCAGAGTCGACCCGCTTTTTGCTCTTACTTCTTCCCTCAGCTTTTGTTGAATCCCGGTTGTGTCGGTTCCGAGTTGGCTCAACAGGGACGGCAAGAAAATAGAGTAACCGCCGTAGGCGTTGAAGCCGAGAATGAAGAGAAGGTTGTGAATCGTTTCATGCTTAGTGAGTCCGAACTCGGTCACGCCTCTCTGGATTGTAAGAAATTAATAGCGGATCAATTATAATAGGCATGTTCAACCGTTAAATCACATTTCAATTCCAAAATGTATTCATGAAATGAAAAAAAAATTTTAAAAAAAACAAAAGAAAGTGAAATATAAATAAAACTACTTATATTTAATTGAATTACTTTTTGACTCACACTCTTCTTTTTTATCTCTCAAATAGAATGATTAGAATACATAGAAGAAAACATATAACTGCCTTGATTGGTATGATTTTAAAAAAATTACTATTCTATTTAAGTCACATCATCCTATTTAAGTCACATTATTTCTATAACACATCACTTCAAATCAAACTCATACCCAATCAATATTTAGGGTTGGTTTGACATGTCCTAAAAAAGTGCACTTTTTAACTTATTGATGGGTTTGGGTTGGATTTGATGTGATGTGTTAGAGATGTGATGTGATTTAAATAAGATGATGTGATTTAAATAAGATAGTGACTTTTTGACTTATTTAAGTTATGCCAAACTAACCCTTAATAAAAAGTTAAAAAGTACACTTAGGCCTTGTTTGAGAAGACTAATAAGTGCACTTTTTGTCTTTTTGGACAAAAAAATTGAGGTTGAAAATATGAATGTTTGGGTTAACTTTTTGACTTTTTATGGAAAATTGTGTAATAAAAAATTGTGAAAATTGGTTTTTAGAGGAAAATTTGAATTGGGAGTTGTGCAGCCGTAATTGTTGACTTTTGGTGAATAGTGTTAACTTTTTAACTTTTTGACTTTTTAAATTATTTTCAAGTACCCAAATTTGGCCTTATTTAAATCATCCCAAACCACCTCTTAAATTGAAAGGTGAGTCATTCATCATTTTATAAATATTAATTTACCTATATTGAGATTAAATACAAAATGGACTTTGATCTTAGTATTACTGTTTTATAGAGTAGGGACAAGTAAACTTTATTAAAATAATTTAGATTATAAGATTTATCATAAAAGTGTAATTACGAATGTTTAAAATTTTAATTTTTGTTTAAATAAAATATTTTTTACAATAGCAACCATGAGTAGTGCATAGCGAAGTTGCTCCTAATATGTTTGCAACCTCCCATATGAAATCAATTCAACATCTAATTATGAAATTCTAGAAAATAAATAAATAAATAAATAAAAGAATGAATCGAAATATAACTATAACACCAAAGCTAAGTGCAAAGAACTAACCAAATTAATCTCGTGGATAGGTAAAATTTTTATTTTTTAGATAAAATTTATCCTAAAAAGATAGTAATTCAATATTAAATATCCATTTTCATTGTAAGAAATATAATAATAACTCTTTTAACAATTAAAATATTTTATTAATTAAAAATAATCATATCCATAAATTTTAATTTTTAAAATCTTAATTTGTTGGATTGAGACTAGCTATGGTTTTACTTCTTTTCTTTGCCTTTATTATTATTAAGAAAGTTTAACTGCTTTAATAATCTTCGGCCTCGTTTAGTAAGTGACTTTTTTAGTTAAAAAATCAAAAAGTTATTAAAAAAAATCAAAAAGTCAACTATTCATATAAAAAAGTCAAAGATTTTCTTCTTTCTACTTTTTGCATATATTTTCGTAAAAAATCAAAAAGTCATTCAAAACATATTAATTTTTTTAGCTCATATTTTAGCCAAATAACCAAAAAATTACTAAATTAACTTATTCCCAAACGAGAACTTAGTATCTAGGCTTCCTATTTTGCCCAGCCTTAGTAGCTTGGTCGGACTTGTTTGTATGGCTTTCTCCTTTTGGTATTAATGAGCTACTTTAACCTTATTTTATGGAGAAAAGTTAGGGATCATGAAAAAATTTTCATGAAAAAGATCATGAAAGAATTATGACATTTGAATTATCTTGATGAGTGTGTGATACTTTATTTTAAGTGTAATCCAAGGGTCATAAATCTTTCATGATCATTTTCATAAATTTTTTTTCATGATACCTAATATTGCTCTATCTTATGTAGTATTAGAGACCAATAATTTAGATACATAAGAATCAATAAATAAAAAATGTATGTGATTCAAATTCTAAACACTCAGAGTGAATTTAAAGAAAAATGATTCATTTTCTTAATTTTGTCCCTTCAATTTCATTATTTATAAATTGAAATTAGAGAAGTTAAAATGAGAAAGAGAGAAGAGCATGGGATATTCACATGAATCTTAGCCATGTTATTGGAGGTCAAATTGGAGGGACTCAATTGGGGATGTAGCATCTCTCAAATTTAAATCACATTGGAGGTATTTGAAAAAAGAGAAAAGTTAGGGATCATAAAAAAAAATTTATGAAAATTATCATGAAAGGTTTATGATTCTTGAATTACTTTAATTAGTGTGTAATATTTTATTCTAAGTGTAATCCAAGGGTCACAAAGCTTTCATGATTATTTTCATGAAATTTTTTTCATAATACCTAGCATTGCTGTTGAAAAAAATGATTGGATTAAAATAATCCACTAAAAGAAAAAATAAATTAAAATAGTCAAAATAAGATAAAATGTCACATCAAACTCCTAATCATTTTATTTTTTTCTCATAATCATAAAATTAACTACAAAAAAATAAATAAAAAATAAATCAACCAACTTTCCAAACATATATGCTTGGTTATCATTTTTCAAAAACACTTTTCATAAAATTCTACTTTTTTATTTTTTGTGTTTTTTTATTTTTACTAAATTTTTAAAATATTTTGAGCAATTTTTTTAATTTTTAAACATACCTAACATACATATACCTAAAAAGTAAAAAAAAATTGAAAAAAGCCTTTTAAAAATTCACTAAATACCAAAAATACAAAAAAAAAAAAAAACAAAAATTCAGTACATTTTTTGTATTTTTATATATTTATTAATTTTTAAAAATATTTTTTCACAAATTTTTTACTTTTTAGATACATCTAAGTAAGGTGCATCTAAAAAAGTAAAAAAAATATTTAAAATTTTAAAAATATTTACTAAAAATAAAAAAATACGAAAACCAAAAAACTCAATTTTTAAAAAACTTAATTCAAAAACCTCAAACCAAACTTTATTATTTTTGAAGCCACATAACTAACTAAAACAGCCAACCTTCCAAATAAGGCCATTATTTTCCTTGATATGTTTTGTGCCTGAATTATTTACCCTAGCATTATTTCTAATGATATTGGCTTATTTTATGCGAAGTTGAAATAACCTGAGAAACTAAAGAAAATTAATGAGCCACAAATAAACTGAGAAACTAACCTGGATAACTTCTTTGCCATGTTCTTCAATAAATTTGACGAGCTTGTTGTAGCCGCCGCTGACGAGGAAGAAAGGGTAGGCGTAGGAGTGAAGAAAGAGCTCTTCGAGGGGTTGAAGAATGCCGATCTTGACGGTGGGTAGGAGCTGGAGAGCGAGCCAGAGGTCCAGCATGGCGTAGCCGGAACTGGCGATTTCAGGCGAAGCCGCCGTGTCAGCGCCGATGAGAGTGCGAGTGAAGAAGCTGAAGATGAACTGTTGTATCGGGATGAGGTAGTTGGCTGAGCCGGACTTGGCGAGGCTGGACTCTATGCTGGACCACATGGTGTCCAGGGTGGAGCTGAGTGTGGGGACCCATATTGTGGAGCTTCGTTTTAGGATGTCCATCGCAAAGTTCTTCACCTATTTTAATCATAAAAAAAATAAAATAGATTAAAAAATTAATAAGATAAAATGTTACATTTAAACAATACTTATTTCATTTTTTCTCTTATAAAAATCAAAAAATTTATCTCAAACAAAACTTTTTAACTCCAAACTAAAAAAATCAAAAAACCAACACACATCCCAAACAAAAGCTCAATACGAATCACCTTCATGAAAAGTCAACAATTTTAATAATAATAATAATAATAATAATAATGACATACCTTTAAAATTTTGGATAATCATAATACTAATATTACAAACCAGTTTTAATTATTTAGAAATTATTTAAAATTATTATTTTTAATTTTAGGTTTATTCGACATATCCAATGGATCTCACACTACACAAATTCAAGATAGTTAAGTGGAGTCATAATCTCATTTGACAAATTAATATTTTAGTCGAAAAGTTAAAAAGTCATTAAAAAAAATAAAAAGCTAACAACATATACAAAAATAGTCAAAGATTTTATTTTTCTCTCTACTTTTTATATATTTTTCGTAAAAAATTAAAAAATTATTAAAATAATCTGTTCCCGAACGAGATAAAGAGGTGTTTTGAAAAAATAGTAAAAAGTTAACTTTTAACTTTTTATCAAATTTTTTAACTTTTTTAGAAAGTGATTTAGAAAGTTGACAAAAAACTATTTTTGACTTTTTTTTATTAATATTTATTTATGATATCACATCATAATAGAATGACCAAATTATCCCCACCCAATTTAGTAAATTTACATTATCACCCATATATAATCTTAAATAATATAAAATGTATAATTATAATTTTCCATGTAATTTTTTTTTTTTTTTACCTTGCCAAATAACTTCTTCCTAAAAAAGTCAAATGTAGCTTCTTTGTTTTTCCCAAGCTGCAAACGCAACTTTTTATCACGTCCCCAAAAGACCACAAATTATACTGACATATGGGTAAATTACCCTCGTAACCATAATCACCCACCTAATCATAAGGGTAAATTACAGTGACATTCATTGTTCGGAGAAAATTCAATAAGTTTTACAATTGAGTAATGCTACATTTACTGTATTTTTATACTATTATTTTCAATGTACCATCTCATCTTATTTGTTAGCACAAACATTAGTGTGATATTAACAACAATAATGTTTTAGAGCTCTAAATTAGGAGCACTAGAGCATCACTAATGATGTGGTACAGGGAGCCCCACCAAAGTAATGTGATGTTTTGGCTTGAGTTTATTTATTTATTTATTTTTTTAGTTCATTAGTGCTATTAGTGGTCCAAAAATTAGTGGGATGAATCATGCTAATTTAATAATTTTTTGACTATTTAGCTAAAATATGAACTAAAAAAAATTAGTATATTTGGGATAACTTTTTGACTTTTTACAAAAAGATGTGCAAAAAGTAAAGAGAAAAGAGAATCTTTAATTTTTTGGTATGAATTGTTGACTTTTTAACTAATTTAGTAACTTTTTGACTTTTTGACTAAAAATGAGGGTTTCCAAACGAGGCCGAATGTGGTATAAATATATAAGTGTAGCCATATGCATTACGATTTTAATTCATATGAGGTGATATATTGAATGTGGTATAAATATATAAGCCTTTGTTTGGCATAGGATTTTTGACTTTTTAATTATTTTAGTTACAAAAAGGTAAAATAGACTTTTTAATCAAATAAGACAAAACATTGCATCTAAACCATAATTATTTTATTTTTTCTCTCACATAAGTCAAAAAAATAAAAAAGCCTATCCCAAACGAAACTTTTTAGCCTCAAGCTATAATAATAAAAAAATCAAAAAGTCAACTCGCATCTCAAATGAATCCTAAGTGTAGCCATATATATTAAGCTTCTTTGATATTTTAATTCGTATAACACTTACATTTCTTTTCATCAATAATTTGTTATCATATGGATGAAAAAAATGATGTTGTTATCTGTTTTATATAAAAATCTGTACTTTACATTATTTATTTTTATATTTTTGCACCATATAAATTAATTTTAATCCATTTAATTTTATTAAAAAATGTAAAAATTTACTTTACTTTTTTTTAAACTTTAAGAAAGAGCAATGTAATTTATCCTAACCATAACTATTAATGAGTGTCACCTCAAGAGATTGCATGCCTGTAACCAAAAAAAAATAGAAAGGAAAAGGAGATTGAATGCCTTTTTTTAATCAAAAATGATTTGTCCCCCTAAAAACAATCTCCCTAATTTTTTTTTTTAAAAAACTGTTTTCTTCTTTTTTTTTTGTTTTCTTTTTTTTTTTTTTATACTTAATTAGGCATTTTCGGGGGGATTCGGGCTCCCCCTTTTCGGGGGACGAATCACTGCCCTTTTTTAATACACCATTGAGTTGACATGGTTATACAATTATAAATTTTTTTAAGATGGACAATAAACAATTTGTAATAGAGTAACGTAATATAAACTAATAAATTTCATAAAATTTCCTATTAATTGCTGCGTCATGCATTAATGAATTTTTGAAAAGTGCAAAAAATCCAATTAATAATACAATAAGTATCTACTTCAATAATATAGTAACTGAGAAAAATATATAACATTTATTAATAACAAATAATAAAAAGTTTTCTGAAACATTGTTTAGTAGTGGAATTAAAAATTAGAAGTGTATAAAAGATTTTGAAAAATAAAAAAATATTTTAAAATTAATAAAAATATATAATTTAATGATAAATGTCTTAGTGTTCATCCTCTTTCATATTTATGAATCAGCAAGATGGTTTCGCTAGTGAGACGGACGGTCCCTCAAGAATGGCCCCCTCTTTTGTCCTGTTTGGTAGAGGGGTTTTTTCTTCTTTTTTTTTTTAAAATTAAAAATTGACAATAAAAAATAGAAATTAATCACCTTCCTTGTTTCCACTTTTCAGAAAATTCTACTTTCTTATTTTTCGTGTTTTTTTACTTTTACTGAATTTTTTAAATATTTTAAGCAATTTTTTTACTTTTTAGACACACCTAACATAAATACACCTAAAAAGTAAAAGAATTTTAAAAAAAATCTTTTAAAAATTCACTAAATACCAAAAATATAAAAAAAATATAAGAATTCAGTATATTTTTTATATTTTTATATATTTATTAATTTTTAAAAATATTTTTTCACAAATTTTTACTTTTTAGATACATCTAAATAAAGTGCGTCTAAAAAGTAAAAAAAAATATTTAAAATTTAAAAAATATTCACTAAAAACAAAAAAACACAAAAACCAAAAAAGTCAGTTTTTAAAAAACTTAATTCAAAAAACTCAAATCAAACATACTTTTCGCCCAAATTTTAAATAACTATTTTTTAATTTATTTAAATTATCTCATCTAATAATTTATAAATAAAAATTATACCACATAATTTGACATAATTTTTAAATTAAAATAAGCTATATGATCAACTTATGAAAGTCACAACAAATCGCTTTCGATGGTTTGTACTACTTGAAGTTGACAATTGAGGCAAACGAGATTCATATTGTGATCTGTGACCAAGATGGTTTTTATCTCTTACTCCCCTAACAAAATCAATTATTTATAATAGAGAAAATTTAAAAATCAAAATCAAAAATCAAAAGTTGACTCTTATAATAATATAAAATTTTAATTTTGACAATTTAAACCATAATTTTTTAATTTATTTTTAATATAAATTATTTAAAACTTTTTGTTAAACAAAGCTGATAGAAAAAAGAATATTTTAACAAAATATATATATATATAATGTTTAAAATATTATTTTCATTGAGTTTAATGATTAGAAGATTTTTTTTTTTTCTTTTGGTTTACTCGGCAAAAGTAAGCAGATGATTTACATTGAAAACAAATCAAAATATTATAATTTAAATTGACAAAATTTTAAATTTATTTTGTTACAATAGTCAAACCCTTGAATTTTTTTCATATAATTTTTCCCAATATTTTGAAAATGAAATGATTAAATTGATATATATATATATATATTATTTGTGCCTTCAAGAAAATAAGAATGCAATTTTGCAAAGTCTACAACATGAAAAAATTATAAATTGCTCCCGACGCAATGTTTATCACCAAAAAATACAGATAAAACACTAGTATGAACTTCTCCTAAAATTTAGAAAAGATAAAATAAATTTTATAATTTTGATAAAATTACATTAAGTTCCATTAAAAGTATAATTCACAGAACATGTAACTTTATTTTCATAAATAATTTGTTACTCATACGCTAACTTTTACACTAAAATATATATTTTTCTTTATTTATTCTTATGTCTTTATACCATCTGATTAATTTTTATTCTTTTTAATTTTAGTAAAAGAAAAGTCTGTATAATTATATTAGAATTATAAATCTTATTATATTTTTTCAAATCCTCAACAGAAGTTAATGTAATTTAGCCTAAATGTATTGAATCTCATTATATTGAATAATTATAATTAATAAATTGCACACCCTGTGACAAAATTTAAAAAGTGCATCCAATAATTTCTCTCATGTCATGTGCATGAGCTGTTTGGGAGACCACATATCTAAAAAATATCTACATGGTAAGGTCCACTCGTGTTGAGAGACGACCTTTACTTGGATTTATATGGTGGTCCTGCTGCAGGCACTAATGAAAACGCTTAATCTTTTGTTTTTTTGTTTGTGGTGGATAATGAAGGCTTGATCATTTGCATCATCAAGCCACTTGGGGGTTATCTAAAGCTATGTTTGGGAAGTGACTAAAAATAGTCAAAAAGTCAACTAAAACACATCACATCACCTCTCTACTTTTTACACATCTTTTCGTAAAAAATCAAAAAATTACTAAAATAGCCTGTTCCCAAACCAAGCCTAAGGCCTCATAAAAAGGAGAAAAAAAAATTTTAATTGTTGAAGGATTTACTTTTACAAAATATTAGTTCGATAATATTTGATTTTAATATTTGATCTGAGACTTTTAAAATTTTTGAATCAGTACTGATAATTAGGGGCCTTTTGGGAAGTGAGTTATAATTTATTTTTCAAATTATAACTCACTTCCTTCTTTCATAAAAAGTTAATTATAATTAGTTTTTAATCAATTTTTAATCAAAAAATTAATTATAATCATCTTTCCAAAATAATCGTTCGTTGGATAGCTTATTTACAAGAAATTATTGTGGAAAAAGCAAAAAGCTATTCATGAGGCAATATGTTACCGTGGTTACTATGGGATGTTTTAAGAATTTGATAAAAAAAATTGACTTTTCACTTTTTATCAAGCTTTTTGATTTTTTTGAAATAATTTGAAAAGTTAGTAAAAAGTTAACTTTTTGTTTTTTAGTTTAATATTTATTTATGGTGTCAAATCAAATTAAAATGACCAAAATACACTTACCCAACATAAGAGATTTATTTTTTTATTTTTTTTTCATAAGCCCTAATTTGTAATTTTAAAGTTGCATTTTTAATACTTCCCACAGGAATTTTGTTGCGTTTTGACAACCACGTTTTTGGATATTTTGTCTAAAAACATGACTGTTTACTATGTTCCAAAAATGGCACTATATGATGTGATTTGTTACTTATGAAAGACTGGTCTATTAAAGCAATGTATGGGAGTTCGGCGACAAATAATATCACAAGATATTAAAGAACTTGGTATTTAAAATTGATCATCCTAATATATATATATATTTTTTTTGTAAGTGACGAATTTTTTATGCAATCATCCAAATTTTAAAATTTTTGATAATTAGGTGTTCGGAATGTGATACTCGACTAATTTTAAAATTCTAGACTTAACGGCTAGATAAATCTTCAATGATCTTTTAAGGTGACTTAAATTCTAAATCTTGGATCTTATCCTAAGTTTATATCAAACATTATTCAAAATTAACAAATTGAACTACAAGTCAAAATTAATTATTGTTGCATATGAAGTCATTCTCAAAATTTGTCACGCGCTATTCTAATTGATCCACCTAGATGGGAATGTACTTTCAGTTTCATGATCACATAAAAATTTTAATACATGATTTTATGATTGAAAATGTATTAAAACATAGTGATAACAAAAATCTCAAAGGCCACCACCATAGGCAACGAAAATTTTACAAATAAGTCTAAATACACATATGAAACTTCAAGACTCACATTCGTATTGCCTCTATATCCCATTATATAAATTTCATTTGTTTTCCTAACACTATTGAAATTTTGCACCAGCAATTAAATATTTTGCTCTAAATTCCATAGACCTCAAAAAAGCATCCATGAGCTCACCCAAAAATCACTTTCCAAACAAACCCCTAAGATTTTTGCTTAACAAAAATGTTATCATTAAGGGAAAGACTATACGATACACCTTTTAAAAGGTATATAGTAGTTTATAATTAAGAAAAAATAATATATTTTTATATTTTTTAAGTCATAATTAAATTTTTTTTAAAAAAAATACAACCAAACATTTCAACCAAATATTTCAAAATAATGTTATAATTAAAGAAAAAATTAGTTATAACTAAAGAAAAAAATGATATGAGTAAAAAGTGCATATAGTAAGGGGGGTGTAGTGCAGAATTCTCCTATCATTTAATTTAGGAGAAATTCTAATATACATACTATTTAAAGGTCTATCGTATACATTCCTAATTATCATTAATTTTATTATTTAATTATTACATTATTTTAATTATGACTTATGAGATATTTAATTACACATCATGTTATATTTGGTTATAATATTTTTTTTAAGTTATGACAAAAAAATATAAAATTATATTATTTAGTTCTTTGATTTAATCATTTCACCAAAAAAAAAAACGACCATGCTACGTAGCTCGAAACCGCGGCTCGACACCAAAACGACGTCATTTTGGTATCGAATTTATTTATTTATTTATTTTTTTTTCAGAACGAAGAAGAAGAAGGGAGAAGAAGAGAAGGGAGGAGGAGGAGGAGGAGGAGGAGGAGGAGGGGTGGGTGCCATAAATCTGCTAGAGGAGGAGGCGGGGCGAGGCGGTGGGGGTGGTGCAACGATCGGCGAGGAGCAAACGTGCTGCGAGACGTCGGCGACGAGGCGACGATCGGCGACGAGCAGCAACGGCCGGGGTGACAACCTCTCCTCCTCTGCGACGACCTCTCCTCTCTCTTTCTCCCTCTCTCCTCCTCTTCCCCTCTCTTTCTCCCTTTCTCCCTCTCCCTTCCTCCTCTGCTTCTCCCTCTTCTCTCTCTTCTCCCTCTTCTCCCTCTCTCCTCTCTCAAGCCAGTTTTCTCTCCTCTCTCAAGCCAGTTTTCGAGCCCACTCTCTCGAGCTCTCAAACATTTCCGAAAAAAAAATATATGTATATAAATCTTGTCGTCTAAATTATACAATTTATTAGTAGGTGAAATAATCACTTTTTAAAAAGAAAAAAAAAAATTAGAGGGATCGTTAGAAAGATATCATAAGGATGATTAGGAAAGATTTTCTATTTTTATATTACATATATAATAAAATATCACATACTGAAAAATTTAAAACAATAACAAAAATAGAAAATTACAGGAACAAACTAGAGTAAAAGTGAAGCATAGAGAGCCAACCTTAGAATGCAGAGACTCAGATGTATCAAGATAAGCACAAACTCTCAAATCGCCGGTGTAGGAAACACTAGGCATGAAATTTCCGACGAGAACATTCTTCTTCTCAACGATCTCCATATCAAACATATGAGCGAAAGATTTGCAATCCAGCAGGGCCACTACGTTAGGGTTTACACCGTAGAAGAAAGGAAAAGTTGGGGGAAGATTTGTACGGAACACGGTACTCTTGTGTTTCTCAATTCTCTTCCTGAAGAATGTTTCTGGACCTTGGAACCAGAAGTAGTCGAGTCGATCGGAAATCGGACCCAGCATCGGCCACCCGTGGCCGCCCGGGATTGTGCGGACCGGCACTGAAATTGACGGCGGCGATGGCGGTGTTAGGGACGGTGAGGGTGAGGGCATGCCTGGTGATATGCTCATCGTTTTCGCCATCACTGCCGACATGCTTTTTTGGTTTTGGAGTGTTTCTGTTTCTCTCTCTAATAATATAGCTTGGTTTGGTGTTGAGGATCCTTTTAGTACCAAATAATGGAATGGAAAGAAAATGGATCAGAAAAGTTCTGGTATTTAAATAGAAAATTAATATAGAACATGTTTTTATCACTTTCATAAATATTGGGTTAGTTGGACAATTTGGCCATGGTTTTTTAATTTTTTAATTTGATTAAAAAAATATGTTTGGAATGATGGTTGACGCATTTGTAATTGATTCAAACCTCAAATCTCATTTATTTTCGTATTTAAGTGGTATTTTGAGAAGATAATAAAAAGTTAGGTTGCGTTTGGTTGTGTTTTGTAATTATGATTTGAGAGTATAAGTTGTATTTTGAGTTTGTGAGGTTTGGAATTATGATTTGAGTGTAGAAAATTTATTTTGTAAAGAGTTTTGAAAATAGTTTTGAAAAGAGTTTTGATTTGAATAGGGAATTGTTGATGTGTCATTTGATACAAAAATTTACAATTCATAACTAAACATACAACTCAAAATTATTTTAAAGCACATAAAAAATTTTAAAAATTTCAGAAAATATTTTTTTCGAATATATAAAATTAACATATCAATTGTAAAAAAAAAAAAATTACTGTTCTGGTCAACCGGCCGGAGGTCCCGTTAGGCCAAATTTCAAAAAAAAAATTGAAAATCGCGCTCAATTTTGACAGAATACACAGAGCTTTCTGCGGAGTTGTAGAAAATTAATTTCACAACTCTATCCAAACATCATACTGGTGTTTTGGGAAGTTGGTAAAAAGCTGGCTTTTTGACTTTTTTAGCTTATTTTGTCTTTTTGTGAGAAAGTTTTGTGAGAGGTGATGTGACTGTTTTGTTTTTTGTGGAAAAGTTTTGTGAGAGGTGATGTGACTCAAAATTGGTAAAAAGCTGGAAGTTGGCTTTTTACCAGCTTCCCAAAATGGCCCTCAAACTACCACGTTGAAAACTAATTTGAAAACACAAACAAACAGAGCCTTACTTTTTTTTTAACTTTTTTAATATAAAAAATTAAAAATAATAATGTAATTTAAAAAATAAAATAATCAAAAAAAAAATTAACGTTTTTATCAGCTTGTCACTTAAACTAATTTCTCAACGTTCACATCGGGCCCCCAAGTGTCTTCCACTGCTAAAGTAATTTCTCAACGTTCACATCGGTTATTTCAATGAGTAAAAATTTCAATACAGTATAATTTTTCATTTCGCAAGCATGTTATTTTTCAAAAGCTTTTATTAAGGATATATGTTAAGAAAATATTAAATTAATATAATTGTGTCCACCTATATATCAAGTAGTAAAAGCTTAAAAATTATCAAAATTAATTAATTTTTTTTATATTTTTTATAATAAGATCAAAACACTCTGGTTGCTTTTCTCTCTATTTTAGCCCTTCATCTCTCTTTTTTTTTTATTCTATATTGTTTTTATTTACCTTTTCACCTTCCTTGGATACTTTCCTAGACATTTTACGTAAAAAAAAAAAAAGAAAAAAAAAAGAGTAAATTATGGGCGAAGCATCAATGGTGTCGTGTCCACCTAAGAATAAGAAAATGGTACAATTTTCAACCTTAAATCAAGAGCTTGTCTTGGACGTTTCTGCTGGTCCAGTCCGGTGTAAAGACAAAAGATCCCATCATAGGTTATAAAAGATTTTAGAGATTAAGAGCTAGTTTGGCATATACTAAATAAGTCAAAAAGTCACTATCTTATTTAAGTCACATCATCTTATTTAAATCACATTACCTCTCTAACACATCACATCAAATCCAACCCAAACCCAACCCAACCCAAACCCAACCCAAACCCATCAATAAGTCAAAAAGTACACTTTTTTAGGACATCCCAAACCAAGGGATTGTTTGGGGTGTCTTAAATAAATGTATTTTTTATCTTTTTAAACTAAAAAATTGAAGTTGAAAATATGAATGTTTGGGTTAACTTTTTGACTTTTCATGAAAAAATATGTAATAAAAAATTGTAAAAATTGATTTGTAGGGAAAAATTCGAATTGAGAGTTGTGCAGTCGTAATTGTTGATTTTTGGTGAATAGTGTTAACTTTTTAACTTTTTGAGTAACTTTTTTTTTTTTAACTTTTTTGAAAGATCCCAAACTTGCCCTAAAATTTATAGATAAAATTATTTTTTAAGAATTAAATATATTTGTTGTGAAAAGTTTTATTATATTTTTAATAATAAAAATTAGAAATTAATGATGAATTAATTTTTTTACATCAAATTTTTTGTCTAAAAAAAAAAAAAATTAGACTAAATTATTTTGTCCCTAAAATGTATTTATTAGTGACATTTTCAAAATTTTGTCGTTAAAAATCTTATTTTTGATTTTTTAAGACAATTTTTTAACGACTATTCTCACGATAATATAAATTAATTCCTAAATGTTTTATGCCACAAAATTTTTATTTTTAAAAAACCAAAAAAATTGATTTTTAAAACTTCTATAAATTGTTGTGACAAACACTCTTGGCTTAAGATTTTTTTTTTTGAAGGTCTTAAGTTAAATATTAAATGAAATTTTATTTTACTAATCTTATGAAAAGTTGGTACTTTCAGCAGTAAATTTTTTTTTTTTTTTAAACTTCTTTTACTTTGAGTGATAGTCTAAGTGGCCTAATGGTTGAAAATCACTAAAAAATAGTTTGTTCCCCAACTATGCATATGCATATGCTATAGAAAAATGAATTTTACACTTATATTTTCTTATTTGGAAAAAGTAAGTGTATGGGAAGCGAATATTCGTCGCTGTCCGTACTCTTCGTATCCAAGCTTCGCTTCGCTCTGAATACTCTGAGAACACAATGAGCATGAGCTACCTGGTGGGTGTACTGCCAGAAAACCCCTCCGATGATCAAGTTAGCACTCTTAGAGAGGAAGAGAGAGAGAGAGAGAGACAAAATGATAGGTGAGCTCTGATCACAAGATTTCCCCGACCTGTGTACAGAGAAGCAGCACCGTTTATATAGTTTCTACGCGCGCCTCTGCGTCCATTCCCATCTGGACGCATGGACCTACTCTCCTCTTACGTTCTCCCACATATCAGCGCTAATACAGCTAAACACCAAATGACGAAACTACCAAACGGTATTGACGCGTATGGACAGCGGAATCTTCTTCCCGCAGCCCCAGTGCGCCACATAGCACTTCCTATCGAGTTATGCTCTGCATGGCGCCATGCCCTTCCCTCAGGACCGCACTACTGATCTGGCCTTGTCGGTCAGGCCTGAATATTGGCTCGACTGAGCTCCATGGTCACGAACGAGCTCTTGTTCGATCGAATTTAGTCTTCCGAGGACAAACACCGTCTGACTCGCTTGGCGCACATCACCAAGCCGTGCTAATGCCTCAAACTCACTTCATAAGATCGGTATGATATCCTGCCCTAGCACATGCCATGCGCTTGACCATGCTCAAATCTCTCTCGATCGCGTAGGCTTGTTTTGTCTGGGAATAGGCCTTAACTAAGGCCCAAACTAGCTCAGCCCACAGCAGGCTATGAATCTCTCTCTTAGTTGCCCCTTAATTCCTTCTGCGTTAGCATGACCGGGGTTATATTCATTGGTAGAGCTCGTTTCCTTACTTGGTCATTATCTTCCTTGTTTAGTGTTCTGTCACCTATTTCTCCAAATCGATCTATTACCCCAACCGAGCTAACCATCGTGCTCGGCCACACAACTTGCCCAGCCGACGCTTGGTCTGTCCAATATGCATTTCAATATTGACACCGGTCTCGTTATATCCGCACCACTCGTTCATTGGTTCTATACCACCATCCCAGTTGTCCCACAATGTCTTTCCAGATTCAAATTTTTGGCACCCCTTCCTCTTTCATACATATTGGATGCTCGTTCGTATCTCTCTATCCGCTGCTCACTATCTTCTCTGTTGGCGACTTAGAACAGTAGCATATTTGATTTTGGTTTCTTGCCTCCCTTGCCCTAGTTGAAGCGCTTTATTGGCGGATTTGGCTTAGCCATTGTCGTTGTGAACCATCTCATTGATTGGAACTCATTGTTTCGCCCAAACTCGTAAGTTCTCTATTTCCTTCGTTTTTAGCATGTTCTTGAGGTTTTTCACGCTTTCTATATGTTTTTGGGCTTAAACCTCCACATCCGCATTCAGGGTATGATAATAATAGCCAAACATTACCAATAATTGGATTAGACTAGGGTTTTGCCCTACTTTTGATGTCGAAAACGTCTTGTGTCCTTAGTTTTCCATGTTGTTCATCATCTCTTGTAATAAACAGTTGTGGATCTGGGCCTGACCGGGCTGCGAGCCCTAATTTGATTCAAAATTATAGCTGGACCGGATCACTTTTTTGTTTATGGCACTTATATGAGGAAACTGGGCTTCTAAACCATTAAAGGGTTGCTCTGCGCGACTGAGCAAACTTTTGGCTCGCTCGCGCGACCAAGCTGCTAAAACACAAGGGTCTTGAAGCTAAACTATGATCTGGTCTGCTTGCATCGTCGTGCTAGTAAGACCCACAGAGGGTTATAACTCATGACCGAGCTAGTAAACTCTGGTTAACCGAGTTACCATCTGGCTTTACCCACGTGGCCGAACTATCACTTGACATTTGATTTTTAACTACAGAGTCCTAGGGGACCAGGAACACCAACACCGAGGCTCTCAAAGACCGAGCAGCCGCCATGCACAACTTTGCCAAATTAATTCTATCGAGCTAAATAAACTGGCCTCTCATGGGGCACTATCACTTCCTTGTAAACATGTCGGGCGCATTGGCCGCGTTCCAAAAGAAGTATGACGTCCCAATTAATATGCACCTAGAGATTGGCGATGAGGACATAAACCTATGGGGCAAGTTGGAATCTTGCCCCTTCACCGTACTGAGTATTGTCGAGGGAGGTCTGCGCTTTTCGGTGCAGCCCTTGATTTGTGAATTCCTAAGACACACTAGCTAGCTCCTACGCAAGTATCGACCAACACTTACAAAATTATAAATAAGGTGGCCAACCTAAACCACTGGCTTGGTCTGAACCTGGGCTTGGCCAAGATCTTGCATCAAAACATGCTCGGTCACATAGCAGACGGGTATAATTATTACCTAAAAATAAAGCTGGGCCGAGAACGTTTAGTAACCGGTACACCAAACAAAGATATGCACGATGATGACTTCTTCTGGGTGTCCAAAAATTAAGAGACCGTTGATGTGCTCGGTCGGTACATTAGCAAAGACTTTGGTAAATCATGTAAGTCGCGTTTCTTGACCGGTCAATTTATCTAAGTTTATCATTCTGTGCTAACTGACTTCTTTTTGCAGCCATTGAAGAGTTAAATATCTCTATCCGAGCAAAGAGGCGGTTAGGGCCGCGCTAAGATATCGGCACCGAGATTGCCATGAGCTTCTAGGCTACGTACCGAGCTACCGATATTTAGCACCCTGGAAGAGTAAGGTTACCAACTTCCTTCGAGCACCTTCTCCTCCTTCTGACCTAACTCTGCTCGACGTGCCCCTTATCTGGTTGACAAAAGAGCAAGAAATGGCAAAAAAGAGCCAAATTAAGAACTTGATCACTGCTACTTCTGTCGAGCTACCAAGCAACCCACCTTCTGCACCAACCGCTGCCCAGAGCTCAGGGACCGTGATTGCCTTGGCTTCTACGGCTGCTTCGGCTGCCGCGCAATATTGGGCTAGCAAGAGGGCCCACTCGACTGATCCCTTCGTTGAGCTAGTGGCTGAGCTCAATACCGAGCACGCAGCGACCGAAGTCAAGCCAGTTCTGGCTTGGCAGCTGAGGTTGAAATCCCGGGGAGGTCCTATCCTAGCCAATGCATCTGTGAAGGGAGACAAGGAACATCTTCTTTCTTTCGATCTTTCCAAGTCCCTGCTTCTGCCGGAGGACATGATGGGGACCGAGCACATTCTAGACACCCGGCCTATCAAGTCCGCGGTGAAATCAATAACGAGGGTAAGAGCTTGCAAATTCAAAACTTTTCCAACTGTTTGCTCGGTTTGTTGCTTGCTCAGGCTAACCTTCTTCTGGTTTCCTACAGTCTATTCAGAAAGCCCACCTCGTCATGGATCGCATTGTCAATTTGAAGCAAAAAGTGATTGAGCTAAATGCTGCTGGCAAGAATGTCTCGGCCAAGTTGGGCCGAGCTAAGGCTTCGTTGGAAATTGCCAACACCAATGACGTGTGGCTCTTAGGACAGCTCGGTAGGGTCGAACAAGAGAGAGATGCCTTGAGAGTCAAGCTCGATGAGGTGAAAAGGCAAGGCGGTGGATGAGGCCAACAACCTCGGCTTCAAAGAGCTGAGGAGAGCTATACCCAGCAAGTCGAGGCCACCAAAGACATATTCTTCAAGTTTGGTTGGAAGGCAGCTTATGAGAAGCTCAGCCAAGGACCTGAGACCGATGTGTTTGCTTCTCCGCTTCCCGCCTTCCTGCCGGGCTATATGGTGCCTTATGCCAACGATGTCTTCAATTCTATGTAAGAGGAGGCAGAGGTGGAGGCAAAGGCCAAGAAAGAAGGCGGTCAGGACGAAACCGACCAAAAGGAGTACGGCGATGCAATCGCCGAGGGCAGGGACGAATTTGCCAACCTTTTCCCTCTAGTCTGGTCTTTTATTTTCTATTTTTCTGGGTTGAACTTTTGTAACCTGGCTGCTTGCCCCAGCTCCTGTACTGGCAATTCTCAATCAATGAAAAGTTTTTACAACTTTCGTTTCTTGAAATTACATTGTATTTCTTCTTTACATTTGTGTAATATTCTTGAACAAAGCATTCATTCATTTAACCGGGCAGAGATCTCAGCCATAAGTCATAAGTTGAACAAGAAATCTTTTCTTTAGTTGGGTAAAACACCTCGGCTAAAACTTGGAGTTGAACTAGTCATTAACTCCTTTAGTGGGGCAAAACACCTTGGCTAAGAACTTGGAGTTGAAGAAGTTATCGATTCGTTTGGCTGAGTAAAACACCTCGGCTAAAAATCTAGAATTGAACAAGTCATCAATTCCTTTAGCTGGGCAAAACACCTCGGCTAAGAATTTGAGAAGTTGAACAAGTTATCAACTCTTTCAGCAAGATAAAACATCTTAGCTATACACTTGGAGTTGGTCATCAACTCCTTCAGCCGAGCAAAACATCTCGGCTAAAAACTTGGAATTGAATAAGTCATCAACCCCTTTAGCTGGGCAAAACACCTCAGCTAAAGATTTGGAGTTGAACAAGTCATCAACTCCTTTAGCCGAGTAAAGTCACATCGGCTGAGAGACAGCTATCCCTTATTCAGTTTAAACCATCAATCATGACAAAATTTCCAAATACAGTAATTTGATTCATTTCCACATCTAAAAAAATTTCATTGAAAAATGAAGGGGTATGTCTACCCTCTACAAAAATTACAATGGAAGTGCAAACTAAAAGTAATACAATTTTAAGTTGGCTGCGTTCCATGGCCGAGGTATGGCTTGGCCGTCCAAATCTTCCAGACGATATGTCCATTTGCCTGCTAAACTGGTTATGTTGTAAGGCCCTTCCCAATTTGTCCCTAGTTTTCCTTCGCCAGGTACTAAAGTATTGCACATCACTTTCCGCAGAACCCAATCCCCAACTTTGAACTGTCTGGGGTGAACTGTCTTATTGTATTTTTTGGACAGCTCTTGTTGGTATGCCACGACATGAATCAGTACTCTCTCCCAGCATTCTTCTACGAGGTCAAGCTCGAGGGCGACAACTTCCGCATTTAGGTCCGGTTCGAAATGTTCCGCGTTTAAGTCCGGTTCAAAATGTTCACTTCGAATGGTGGGCATGCCAATTTCAAGTGGGATGACTGTCTCCATGCCATATGCCAAAGCAAAAGGTGTCTCTCCAATTGAGCATCATGGTGTCGTTCTGTAAGCCTGGAGGACATTTGGAAGTTCTTCGGTCCATTTTCCTTTAGCCTTTTCAAGCCTCTTGTCTTATTTGACGCCTCGGCTTGACCATTCAATTGAGGATGGACCGGTATCGAGTTACAAAACTCTATCTTCAGCTCCTCACAGAATCCTCTGAACAGCCTTCCATCAAATTGGGTGCCATTGTCGGAGATTAAAGCCTTAGGGACTCTAAACCACGTTATCACGTTCTACCAGATAAACTTCTTCACATCCTTTTCTTTGATAGTTGATAGGGGCTCTGCTTCTACCCATTTGGTGAAGTAGTCCGTTACCGTGATGAAGAACTTGCGATTGCTTGGAGCAGTTGGGAGTGGTCCCACGATGTCTGGCCCCCACATCGCGAACGACCAAGGGCTTGTGAGAGGAAGAAGTTCTCTTGCCGGTTGATAGATTTAGTGTGCAAACTTCTGGCACTTCTCGCATTTTCTCATATATTTTTACGTGTCAACCTGCATGCATGGCCACTAATATCCTTGCAAGATAGCACCGTAGGGCAGAGATCTACCACCAATGTGACTTCCACACATCCCTTCATGAATCTCAAAAAAAAAAAAAAACATTGACTTTGCTTGGGTAAACACACTTGAGGTATGGACCGGTGAATGACTTCTTATACAGGGCGCCATACGAAAAGAGCCAAAATCGCTCAGACTTCACCCGGACTTTGTTTGCCTCTTTCTTGTTAATCAGTAGGATTCTTTCCTTCAGGAAAAGGATAATGGGGTCCATCCAAGAATGACCTAGGTTGGCACAGAGAACTTCCGTCTGCACGGAACCTTTTATGCTGGGTCTTGGGAGGAGTTCAATCAGGAGGGGACTAGGGGTTGATTTGTCTACCATGGAAGCCAAACCGGCCAACTCATCCGCTTAGCTGTCGTCTTTTTGGTCGATTTGCTGAACTCATATGGCTTGAAATTTTTTGATCTGTTCTCTCACCAGAGTTTGGTATTTGGCCATTCTGTCACCTTTGGCTTCGTATTCCCTTGACATTTGGTTTACAACGAGTTGGGAGTCCCTGTAGACCATTAGCTCGGATGCTTGCAGTCATAGTGCACTTTTCAGTCCAGCTAGCAGCGCTTCATATTCGACCTCATTATTGGATGCGAGGAACCCAAGTGCAATGGAATGTTCAATGGTTAGCCCATTTGGTAAGATCAAAACTACGCCCAGCCTGGCTCCATGTCTGTTTGAAGTGCCATTGACAAAAAGTTTCCACATTTTGCTGATAAAAAGCTTCCAACATTTTGCAGGGTCTTAGGATTTTTGGAGGTATAAGTGTTCTGAGTTGCTCGGCAGCTTAGCTATTTCCGTGTCAAGCACGCTAGTGATGATTGCAACTTGCATGCCCTCATTCCCCCGTGGCGATACAGTGTTGGATCCAACAGGTTGTCTTGTTATTTCCAAATCCATCAGCGTATTGCCAAGACGAGGTTATTTTTCAAGTGATAGGTCTCTGCTCGGGCGTGCAATTTTCGCATGTCTTCCATATTTGGTTTGTTAGAAGGGTTGATATGGACTAGAGTGAAAATTGGCTGTGTCATAACCCGGTCCCGCCCCTATAGATAAGGTCATAACCGACCAGTAATCATGAGATTATCTGCGGCCTCAAACCTGATTAAACATATTTCAATAGAAATGAGAGGCCAAACGGAAGTAGATTTAAAAAATTTTGTCCAATGAACTGTGCTTACATGGCAAAGCAAAACATTTTACATGTAGTCTATAATAACTCACACACATATGCATAGAGTTAACATTATATTCATTTCGGAACTTTCAGATATACACCCAGCTAAACAAAACCTTATGTACATAGGTGGTCCAACGTGTTCACCAAAATAGCAAAAGGGTAAACAAAAGATCAAAAGAACAAAAACAAGTCTCGTGCGCGAGACATTCGGGCTGACTCTTCAAACTGACTTCCTCTCACATTCTTCACTGAGGCTCTTCACTGAGGCTGGGTTTGGACCTCTCCTTGCCCACCTACATGCACATGAATGAGAGTGAGCGAAAGCCTAATGAATAATATCGAAATAAAGAAATTACATGAATGAAATTCATAACGGACAGATCCCACGACCTTAGGCCCATTCATGTTTCTATCTAGTACATCAAACGACCTCAGGCCCAAATATATCAAATGGCCTCGGGCCTAATTCATTCATGTCAAACGGCCTTTGGCCTATTCATTTATGCTCAACGACCTATGGCCCAAGCATTCATGTCAAACGGCCTTTGGCCCAATTATTTATGCCAAGCGGCGTTTGGCCCAATCATTTATGTCAGACGACCTTTGGCCCAACATTCATGTCAAACAGCCTTTGGTCCAATCATTCATATCAAACGACTTTTGTTCCAACATTCATATCAAACAGCCTTAGGCTTAATATTCCTATCAAACGACCTTTGGGCCAACATTCATATCAAACGGCCTTTGGCCCAACATTCATATCAAATGACCTTTGGCCCAACATTCATATCAAACGGCCTTTGGCCTAATCATTTATGTTATGTGCATTTCATACTTGAGATCATAAGCTTGTCATAATCATAATCATATTCCAACGTCTTTATTCAATCATTGGCATGACGAATATCCAATTCAATTTAACAACTCCATAGAACTCATACATAAGTGAGCACTTGGAAAGTAACATACTTCAATACATTCTTATTAAGATATTACTTACAGTGTTCTGCTAATGGATTCGCCCTTACGCTTGGCCCTATACAATTTACAACATATCAGGTCACAAGCGATTCAATCCGTTCTCAAATTGTTTATTTCTCTTAGACTTCTTTCTTTTCCCTTTAACTCAATTACAACATTCCATGTATGCCTAAGAGTGCTTAGAAATGAAAGAGAACAGAAAAATGAGTATAAAACAACTTTTCAAAATTTCTGAAATAGGGCTCTTTGCTCGAAAGCAGCTTTGGTCGCTCTAGCGGATCCCTTTGGTCTGCAAAAGTATTGGTTGCTTGCAATTTACGCTCGAGCGAGATTCTCGATGCTTGAGTGAGGGGTCTTGCAAAACAACGTATGCTCGAGCGCAGCTTTGGTCGCTCGAGCCGCAGTGCAATTTTTGCAAAACTTCTAGGAGCTTGACTTTCACGCTCGAGCGACACTTTCCTCGCTCGAGCGGACAAGTCGAATTCTGGGTTTTCCAGAACTCTGTTTGAAGCTCAAATCACACTCCCAAAGGCCCAAAGCTTGCAATTCTTGTACCAAAATATGGAAAAACATTGCCTAGCATGTAAACATAGATAACTTGAAACCAATTGTCCAAAAATCATGATCCATATTTCAAATCATCACAAACTCTTTTGTAATTTTAAAACTCATGCAACTAAGCCTCCAATCTTCATAAATCATGTATGCATGTAAAATATTTACTCTAATTCCGCTTCAAATGATACAAATGATGCTCAAGGTCATAAGGCTCAACAAAACTATACATGCATGAGTAATTTGACACTTAATTTTACATACTTAACATGCCAAAAGCTCAAATGTATATAAAGCTCACATGTATGTCTACACAAACTTCAATTTCATCATATTTAGCTTAATTCTTGTTCTTGGTTACATACCATGCTAGAATTCATGAAATTATGAGCTTAAACCCAAGAATTTGAGTTCATTACTTACCTAGGAGCTCTAATCCTCCAATTCCTAGCTAGTTCTTGAGTTATCTTCCTCAATCTTCAAGCTCTTTGCCCAATTCTTCAAATTTTGCCTTCACTCTCTCTCTAGAGCTGTCTCTCACTCTCTCTCTCTCTAGAGTGTAACTTTAGATTTTGAGCTCATAATGCGAGCTTAAGTGTTAGAAGGCCTATATATATACTTGCCTAATCAACTTTGATTAAGGCTAGTTAATTGTGCTTTAATTCAATCATATTAAATCTAATTATTTTGATTCGAATCAATTTTTAATTAAATTTCACCGTAGACTCTAAAAATCATGCTAATCATAAAAATACATTCAATTTTCAGTTTTTGACATCTCCACCGCCTTCAATTAAATTTCATAGTAGAAAATCAAACAGATTTTCCTACGGTGAACAGATAGAAATTCAAAAACACATATAATCATATAAATGGCACTCAAAATTATATTAAGCACATAATCATAATCATAAATAAGATTAATTAACATAACACAGCTCAGGGTTATCACAGGCTGGATATGGATCAGAATGGGAGTTGGTTGTGTAATTTCTACAATACCTACCTCCCTCAGCCCGATTGCGTCGGTAAGGTCCACCAGGAAAATCGGGTAAGTCCCAGGTTAGAATTCTACAACGAGGTCGACCAATGCCCGGGCCTTGATGGCGGTTCTTGGTTGAAACTTGATGTCGAATTGTCCCAACTTGACTGCCCACTTCAAGATTCGACCGGAGAAGTTAGCCCGCTCAAATAAAGTTTTCAACGGAAACTTGGTTAGCACTATGATCGTATGCTCATGGAAGTAATGGGCCAACTTCCTGGAGGCCATCATCAACGCCAAGGCTATTTTCTCAAGTGCAAGTATCTTGACTCCGCTGGGAGCAAGGTTTTGCTTAAATAGAAGATCGGCAGATGTTATATGCCTTTTGCCCGAACAAGCACTACGCTGACAGCATGTTGAGAAACAGCCAAATAAAGATAGAGTTCCTCGCTTTGTTTCGACGTGACTAGGAGTGGAGGAGAAGAACGCTCTATCGCATTCTTCGTCTTATGAAAACTTTGGCTTCAAGGCTTTGAAAAAAAGGGCGGCAACGATTTGATGACCGGCTTATAAATCAGTTAAGTGCAGCTGCCATCTTGGCAAGATGTTACACGTCCTTTGCTAAGTTGGGTTGCTTCAATTCTTGTATGGCTTTGATTTGAAAGGAATCCGCCTCAATCCCACGGTTAGTGACTAAAAAGCCTAAGAACTTCCCTGACCCCACGCCGAAGACACACTTGGATGCGTTCAGACGCAACTTGTGTTGCTTGAGAATGGCGAATATCTTTGCCAAGTTAGCTAAATGGTCGGTCTCACATTTGCTCTTCACGACCATGTCATCAATATACGCTTCCATCGTTCGGCCGAGCAAATGAGTGAATATCTTCGTGACCATCCTCTGACAGGTTGCTCCGGCATTCTTTAACCCAAAGGGCATAACTCTATAACAGAACAATCCTCTTGGGGTCGTGAAAAAGTGATTTCTTGATTAGGCTCATGTATGGTAATTTGATGGTAGCTGCAGTAGGTATCCAGGAAACTGAACCGACTATGCTCGGCTGTTAGCTCCACTAATTGGTCAATTCTGGGCAAGAGAAAACTGTCTTTAGAGCAAACTCAGTTAACCGTCTTATAGTCTACACAAACTTACCATTTTCCATTCTTGTTTGGCACAACCACCGTGTTAGAGACCCATCGAGGGTAGTGCACCTCCCGGATAGCCCTTGCTTCAAGCAAGTTCTTTACCTCTTCCGCTACCACCTCGGCATGATGAAGTGCCGATCTCCGTGTTCTTTGATTAACCAGCTAGGTGTCTCGGAAAACATTGAGTTGATGGCAAATAAAGCTTGGATCGACGCCAAGCATGTGTAAGGCTTCCATGGAAACACTTCGATGTTTGCCACCAAGAAATTGACCATCTCTAATCGTTCTTGGGTGGTCAAGCTGGATCCCAACAGAAAGAACTTCTCAAGATCACTCTCATTGATCCTTACCTTGACCAAGTCTTCAACAACCTTCTCTTTGACCTTGGCATCTACATCATCCATGACACTTTGATCTTCTAGTCCTTCGATCATTTGTACGAAACCTTTGGCTGCTCGACTTCTGTTCACGGCCACGAAACATTGTTTGGCCATGACTTGATCGCCCTGAACTTCTTCTATCATCTCGGTGGCGGAAGGAAACCTCATGACTTGGTGGTAAGTTGACGCCACTGGTTGCATGGCATGAAGCCATCATCTCCCTAAGATCAAGTTATATGTCGAGGGCACCTTCAAGACCCAGAACTCCACTTGCTTGACGACTGACCCCGCTTTGACCAGTAGGATGATCTTTCCTACTGGCCAATCCAGCTGCGAGTTGAAGTTGACCAGTGGTGAGGTTGCTGGGGCCAAGTCTCTATCATTCAACTTGAGCTATTTGAAGGCGTCATAATACATTATTTCAACCGAGCTGCCTTGGTCGATCAAAATGCGCCTAATGTCAAAATCCTTCACGCGAAACGTGACCACCAGTACATCATTATGTGGTGTCTTAATGCGGTCAAGATCTTGGCTTGAAAAGCTAAGTACGTCTTTTGCCTTGGTCTTGCTCCTTTTGACTGCGGGCTGGACAAATAGCACTTCTCACATGTGCTCCGTCCTCTTTATCATTCCTCAGAGCTCGTATACCCGCGCCGGCTTAACAGTCTCATGGATCACATTGATTACACCTTAGGGGGGGCGCGTCTAAAGTAGCCAAACCGTTAGGTTCGGCTGGAGCTTTGGGCAGTGCCTTGACGCATCTATCAATGTAATGATCCAAGTAGCCAGCAACTAAAAACTCCTCTAAATGTTGTTTCAGAGGCAAACAGTTCTCGGTACTATGCCCTCGCTTATTGTGAAAGGTGCAGCGATACCACGGATTGAAGCCCCTTTATACGGTGCCCAACTTAGTTGAAAATCAGACGTATGTGTCGTCGCGAATATCACTTAGGATGTGGTAGATAGGGATCTTGAAAATCGTGGTGATGCCTATTCGGCGGCATTGCGGGGGTAGTCAGCTCAGTTGTTGCAATGACCCTTACCCCGATTATTGCGATTAGCACTGCGATTTGATTCTCTTTCACGGTTATTTGGACAGTTTGCTTCCTATCCGATCGCGTGAACCTTTCTGGCCACCCTCTTGTCTGCCGCTACCAGATTCGCCTTCGTGGTAGCCGCGGTCGCATCATCCTCAACTCGGATGTGCTCATTGATACGTTGCATTAGCAGCTCCATGGTAGTTGGTTGACTCATAGTAAGCGAGTCCTGCAGTCTATGTCCAATTGGGAGACCGTGCTTTTATTAGGTGATTGCCAGGTTGGTCGGGCAATCGAGAATTTCGTTGAAGGTTTACCAATACTTGGCGTTATATGCCTTGAGTTTCATCTTGACACTGAGAAGGTGGTTGACTTCCTTAGGCATTTTGGTGTTGGTTTTGAATCGGGTCACAAATGCCTCCGCCAGTTGCTGCCACCTTGCAATACTTTTCTCCGGCAGCCTCTCGAACCACTTCAAGCCCAACTCACCAAAACTTGATGGGAAAATAAGGCACATAAGGGCGTCATTTCACCTGTGGCCAACCATAACTTGCCGGAAGTGGCTTATGTGCATATATGGATCAATTTTTCCATCGTAGAGCGTAAACTTGGGCTGGTGGAAGCCCGTGGGAAGCGGGGTGGTTTTTATCTAGAGGGAAAAAGAAGTGGCGCTTAGCCTCGCCAAATCTTTATCCAATGGTAAGTGTGCAGCTGGGCGTGGTGGCGGCATTACGACTTCTTCACTGGCGACCTTCGCGGGATAGCCACTACAATGCTGGCACCCTTTATGCCTCCCGCCGGTGAGCTCGCTTTTCTAGGTCGTCCTTCAAATCCTCCAAACGGGTAGAGTAAGAGTATCTCGACATCATCGACGGACGTGAGGGACGATAACTACTATCTCACGCACAAGACTTCTCCACCGGCTGGTCAAAGTCACCAACCTCATAGTTTCTGGTGATAGAAATGATGAGGGTCCTCCATTGGCTCTAGTTACCTGAGTGATGAGATAGGGCGTGCTCACTATGGTTACCCACTCCAATAACACCATTTCCTTTGACTTGCCATTTTAGCGTCTCCATCTCTTCCACCATTCTCCGAATGATGGCGTCTTGGTCTCTCAGCTTATGTTCCAAGCGCTAAGCATGTGACTCTCTTCGTCGCCGGTACCCGTTTGGACTCTGTGAGTGGTCTGTGCTCCTTGCGCGCTTATCCCGCGCATCTCTGGGGAGCCCTCCGGAGGAAGTCTCTAAACTCGCCATGGCCGGAACGTCAGGTGGGCCATTTTTCCTCCGAACTGACTTTGGGGTGATGCTATCGGTGATGGACAGCACATTTCGTCGTTGCGAGCCATGAAAAGTGATCAGAAAAGCTTGGAGGACAAGGTTTTGTCTGTTAAAGTTTCCACAGACGGAGCCAATTGTACAGGGAACAAATATTCGTCATTGTCTGTACTCCTCGTGTCCAAGCTTTGCTTCACTCCAAATACCCTGAGAACACAATGAGCGTGAGCTACCCGGCTGATATGCTGCCAGAAAACCCCTCCAACGATCAAGTTAGCACCCTTAGAGAGGAAGAAAAAGAGAGAGAGAGAGAGAGAGGAGACAAAATGGTAGATGAGCTCTGATCACAAAATTTCCCCAACTTGTGTACAGAAGCGCAACACTGTTTATGTAATTTCTACGCGCGCCTCTGCGTCCATTCCTCTCTAGACACATAGACCTGCTCTCCTCTTATGTTCTCCCACATGTCAGCGCTAATACAACTAAACACCAAATGACGAAACTGCCAAACGGTATTGACGCGTACGGACGACGGAATCTTCTTCCTGTAGCCTGAGCGTGCTGCATAACACTTCCTACCAAGCTATGCTCTGCGCGGTGCCATGCCCTTTCCTCGGGATCGCGCGACTGATCTGGCCTTGTCGGTCAGGCTTGAGTATTGGCTCGATCGAGCTCCATGGTCACGACCGAGCTCCTGTTCAGTTGAATCCGATCTTCTGAGGACGAACTCCGTCCGACTTGCACGACGCACATCACTGAGCCGTGCTAGTGCCTCAAACTCACTTCACAAGATCGGGCTGATATCCCGCCCTAGCACATGCCATATACCTAACCGTGCTCAAACCTCGCTTGATCGCATGGACTTGTTTTGTCTGGGCATAGGCCTTAACTAAGTTCCAAACTAGCTCGGCCCACAATAGGCTATGAATCTCCCTCTCAGTAGGTTAAAAGTTGAATTTTTAATTTTTTAAAATTATTTTTGAAAAAATATATAAAAAAAATAAGGGATACTTACATGTAGGCCTTAATAAGTAGACTTATTATCTAATAGGTCTTATGAGAAAAATTTGTCATAAAAAAAAAGTCACTAATTGTAAATTTTAGCGACAATTTATAAAAATCATGACAAAAAAAAGTCACTAATTGTTAATTTTTAGCGACATATATAAAAAATTGTCATAAAAAATATTTTTAGCGATAATTTTGCCAAGACTTATTTTCAATAGGAGTTGATGGGAATTAAGTCCAACTATTAGGATCTATTGATAATTTACCCAAAAAATAAAGAGATAATGTGACCTAAAAATATTAAAAAATAATAAATAAATAAATAAACTTTTAGCGGAGTTACGATTTTATTTTCCCTGTCTAATGAAGGCCAAAAAAAAAAAAAAAAATTATAAAAAAAATGTATTTATGTATATCTACGTTCAGTTACATGTATCTTAAGTAGATTGAAAATTTGAAATAAGTTTAATAGATTTTGATTTTTGTTGAAATAATATTACATCAACGGATTTTATTTATTATTTATTATTTTATTATTTATTTTTTTTGTTGTAATAGCATAACATTAACGGTTTTGCGACCAAGTGCCATTATTTATATATGATTTTCATTTTTTGGTATAGAAATAATTTTTAAATTTTTTTTTAAAAAAAAAATTGTATTGTTTTGTCAAATTAAATTTTAATTTATTAAAATAAATTTTAAAAATTCAATCGAACAAAAATAATTTTCAACTAAAAGTTTTTTCTAATTGAAATTAACTTGCCACCTTATTATATCACATTTGAAATTAACTTGCCACCTAAGGCCAAGTTTTAACTTGCCACCTAATGCACCATCTCATGTTCCTATTTAAAAAATAAAAAATAAAAATATATGACCTTATGTGTTAGCAAATTATTTAACATAAACATGGGTAATAGGATGACCCATTACACCAATGATGTGTTGATATATTAGATGATATAATGAAAGTGGTATAAAAACATAGTAAGAGTAGCATTTAATGTGTTCCGTTTCAGTTTTTTGAAAATTGTGTTATTTTGTTTTTAGGGAATATTTTTTAAATTTTAAATATTTTTTTATTTTTTTAAATGTACCTTACTTAGATGTATCTAAATAGTAAAATATTTATGAAAAATTATTTTAAAAATTTATAGATACACAAAAATACTAAACATGTATTGAATTTTCTTATTTTTTTATATTTTTTATGGTATTTAGTGTATTTTTTAAAAATTTTTTTTACAAATATTATACTTTTTAAGTATGTTTATGTTAGGTATGTCTAAAAAAAATTTTAAAAAATTGCTTAATATATTAAAAAATTCATTGAAAATATTAAAATATGGAAAATAAAAGGTAAAATTTTTTGAAAATTATTTTTTGAAAATCAGAATCAAACAACTGATTATTCTTTTTGGAAAAGAAAATATTATACAGATGAACAAATCTTAAAATTTTTTTTTTTACTAGATCGATGGGTCTTGTAATAATAGTATTTGAAAAATTAAAACATGATTCATTTTAAATAATATGATTAATGTCATTATAATAATAAATAAAATAAATTTACTATAAAATTGCAAAATAAATTCACTACCAGCAGAAGAAGAAGAAGCTAAATTGCAAAATCGAACTTGATTTTCCCATTTTATTCTGATTTTTTCAAATGCCTTTTTAGACTTGGATTTATCTTCACAACAACGTGAATGAATTAAAGGAATATGGCGAAATTGATAGCAAATTTAAAAAGTGAATTCAGAGGAAGCTTCGATTTTTTGGGTCTTGAGATTATGAATATTCAAATTGATAAGTTGATTTCTAAGAAATCGAGAACATTTCAAAGCTTGAATCGTCGGGATTCATATTCGATTCCGATCTCGCAAACCCAGAAATTGATCTCCTAGTTCAGATGTCATCTAAAAACTGCTTCAACATCTCCTGGAAATGAAACAAACAAATCTTCACGAAAAAGTAGAGAAATCAAAGCCAAATCCACTTCAAATCCTTCTCGAAATCCCTTCGAACCTATTTAAATGTATCTGTAGAACAAAATCGAACACAAACACAAGTCATTTTTATATAAATAATCACAGAAAAAGCAATACAAATCGAACTACACCCTCAATTACGGACCTCTCATCTTCAAACCAATCGTCGCAAGCAAACCACTTCAAATGTATCTGTAAACCAAAAAAAAAAAAACAGTATATTCAGAGAACCAAACATACAAAAAAGATAGAAAATCGAAGTCAGACAACAATTTAAAAACCACTAGACTATCAATCGCGAGCTCCAGATCTTCTAACAGAAGAGCGAGTTCAACATTTTAGTTACTAAATCTCATCGAATTTCCATGAAAATCTCTCTGTTTTCTGTAATTTTTCGAGAAACTGGAAAGAAAATTGAGAGAGAAAAACAGAGAGACGGGGCGAAGAATCTGAAATTTCAAATTTTTTTTTTTTTAATATCAGCCGTTGGATGTGCAACGGCTGATCTCAGCCGTTGCAAGGACGCTCGGACGTATTCCTTGCAAGGAGAGGATCTGAACTCATCCAAGTCGGTCGTTTGGATAAAGCGGCAGCAAATCATCTACTTCCACGTGGGAAACATATATGATCTCTCTTATCTCCTAAAAATTCATTCCAACGATGATACAATAATCTCATCGTGTTCCAAAAACAAAAAAAAATTGATTTTTCTAGATTAATTTTTTTGAAAATTGATTTTTTTAGTTTTTGTGTTTTTTTGTTTTTAGTGAATATTTTTTAAATTTTAAATATTTTTTTTACTTTTTAAATGCACCTTACTTAGATGTACTTAAAAAGTAACAAATTTGTGAAAAAATATTTTAAAAAATTAATAAATACATAAAAATACAAAAAATGTACTGAATTCTTATAATTTTTTTTTTATATTTTTGGTATTTAGTGAATTTTTAAAAGATTTTTTTTAAAATTTTTTTACTTTTTAGGTGTATTTATGTTAGGTGTGTCTAAAAAATAAAAAAATTGCTTAAAATATTAAAATAATTCAGTAAAAATAAAAAAATAAGAAAGTAGAATTTTCTGAAAAGTATTTTTTAGAAAGTAGAAACAAACAAGGTGAATATCATCATGATCTGTGTATCACCAACCAATAATATATTCAACCGGAACCCAGTGGGGGTGACCCCCGCGTCACGTGCTGTGCTCTCAAGATTTAGATGAAAAAAAAAAAAAAAAAAATTTTTTTTTGACCAATCAAATCCCACTGAGAGTCCTGGGTTACCCCCAGTGGAGTCTGATACATTTCTCTAATATATTATTATTTATTTATTAGAATAATATTATATATATTAATTAATATATCAACTAATAATTAATCTGTGTAATATATTTATTATTTTTTAAAAAAAAAATATTTGTTGGAACAATATGTATTATAAAAAGAATAATTTTAATTTTAATTTTTTCACAAAAGGTGTAAGTCACTTCATAAAACGTGTAATTCAAGTTTTCACGAAAGACGTATGTTTTTCCACAAAATCTTTAAGGGACATCAGAAAATGTGTAAGTTTTATTTTTACAAAAAGTGTAAGTTCCAAGGTGTAACTTTTATGAACAAAATTAATTTATAAATGATGTAATTTTTCATAAAAAGGTGTAAGTTGTCAGAAAAAGTATAAAATTTTCAAAAACGCGAAGTGTTCAGAAAAGGTGTAAGTTTCTTCGGCCCGTCCATCTCTCTTCCATCTCGGACCCTTTCTCTTTGTTTGTCTTTCTCTCTCCCCGTCTCTCCGTTGTTCCATTTCCCCGTAGCTGTAGGGTTTTACAGAGAAATATATTTTAGGGTAAAAATCATATTGAAAGAACAAAGCTTATTTACTTGAGTTTGGCCAACATCAATCATTTAAGTTCTTAGGAAGGCTAGCCATGGAAGTGGATGCATAAATTCTTGTTTGAAGTTGATTTTTGTCGGTGGAGCACAACTGCAAGGGTTAATCGAGCACCACCGTCGGTTTGTCTGCCCCGGTTGGTATTTTCTTTATTTCATGCTGGTACATTCTCTGTCTCCTTGTTTGTCTTCTTTCATTTGCATATACCTTTACACCCAACCCGAAATTGATCCAATAGGAACTGTTCTGTACTCCATTTTCGTATTTTGTGCTATTCGAATAGGAACTCTTCCCTTTGCTACTCGAAATCGACCCAATAGGAACTATTCTGTACTCCATTTTTGTATTTTCTTCCTTTCGAATAGGAAGTCTTCTCTCTGCTATCACTGCTGCAAGTCGAACATAGGTATCATAGTAGTTAACAATAAGCATAAAAGGTGTTCTACATTTACATGGCGAACTTGTTAGGTTAGGTTATATATAACCAAAGAAGACTTAACAAAAAATTTGTGTAATGTTGGCACGGGAAAAATAAATTTTTTTTAGAGTACCGAAAAAAGCAAAAATAAGAAACTCGATAAACAAACAATGACTAATCTTGATTCTGCAACGGCTAGCACACTCGGTTGAATTCTGCTTTCAATTTTGTAGTACTCGGTGATTTTATATTCCCGGAACTTATGTTTATAAACAATCTGTGTTACACGAAGTCTTCAAAATAGATCAAATACCCGTGTCGGACACCTGAGAGTCAGACAAGGGTATGGGATATGTGTCAAATACTTTTCAACGGACACTTCTTATATAATTGTATATAACACAATTATTATATGTGCAAATTATTGCCAAATTACTATAAATGTCATTTTGACACTATAAGTTACATATAGTACCACTTTATGTCACATATTAGATTAAAAATATGATATTTTTTTCCCAGACCGCGTACCGTTGAATGTAAGATTTAATGAGTTGGACCTGTACATACATACCCGCACCCGGCACCCATACCCAAGTCCGTGTAACATAGGAAACAGTTGTTTGTTTCAGTGCTGAAGTTCATGCATAGTTGACAGTATTAAACTTAAAACATAGGAAAGCCAATTGAAAGAGTTGAAATGAGGATGATGATTTTCAAATTTTGTAGAGAGCTATTCGTTCCCCACACCCAATTCTTTTTCCAGAGTCAAACCCTTCCTTTTCATAGCTAGCCTTACCAACAACTTAAGCGGCTGGAGACGATGGCTGAAAACCAATACCTTCTCCCCACCTGATTCAGACAAGCCTAACAGATTAAGGAAGAAGTTTGCCTTCAGTCTTTCTCTAATGTTCAACTTTTCTAAGATGTGGTCCATCCGGGCATCGTCAATGCCCTCTGTTTCTGTGGTTGACGTGTCTGTAGGTGAACTCTTTAGGAGAGATCTCAACTGTGCGTGCACATAGAGTGTGCTCCCATTCCAGCTGATGTTCAACTTCTTAACTAAGTTGTTCAGTTCTTCAACTTCACGAACTATTGTAGGGCTGAGGTGAAGAAATGTAAAAAAGTTAACAAGCCTAGGCAATTCATGAAGAAAATCTCATTTGTAGAAATGGACAGCCTTGCCTGTCATTGCACGCAACTCGTGAATGACGGTTACCTTTCTCTTGAAATTATCATGTTTCTGTTGAATAGCAGTTAAATTTTAAGAGAAAAGTAACTGTCATTCATGAGTTGCGGGCTGTCTCGATTTTATTGAGCGAGTTTATGAAATGCATACTTTCATTTGTGGGAGTATGACCTTCGTCTAGAATGAGAATGGATGGGTACGTTAGTAATATTTGTTGGTAGGCAGCGACAGTCTTGCTTGTTTCATTGTCACATACAATTGAAGAAACTTGCTTGTACGCCCGGAAAAGTATTCTTTTCTAATCTGTCCACTGTCTGAGCACCCGAAGGTAATGGAGCGTGGGCCAGGATGTAGCCACCTCGATTCTCTGCAACAAAGTTGCTCAGTAGGAAATTGAAGCCCTCAACTTGATGGGGTTTTATCTGGTTTTTGTGCCTGGGATGAGCACCAATTTTAGTGACAGCAGAATCCTGTCCAGATTGTTTAACCCCGTCATGAAATAGTTCAGTTGCTTCTTTGTCTTTTGTAGTCGGGCCTTCATAAAGGTATGTGCGTGTAGTCCTTCAGCCCTAAATGAAGAACAAATGTAGTCCTTCCTCTTCAATTTTTGGGAAATTATGCATTTATTGCTTGTACACATAATTATTTCAATTGTAAGCTGTGTGAACTAAATGCAAAATTTTGATGTGTGTCCTTTCTTTTGTTCGTTTCAAAATCTGTATATGTGTTGGGAAATTCTGCATTTTGTTGGCTGTATTTACGCAAAATTTTCAGGTTAACAACCACATGTTGCAGCTATTTGTTTGTGTTCTTGTAAATATTGATTGGAAAACTTTGCAGAAATTGTCATCATTGCATTTGATGGATATTGGTCACATCGCACCAACAATGTTAGTTTTCTCCTTCAAGACTTGCTACCAGTTGGTTTCGTACATATGTTTGTAAACAAACGAAATCTATCACCAAAGAATACGCTAAATTTTTTTTGGGATCAATTCTTATAGCAGCCCATCTACTTTTGTGTTTGTGTTATTGTTTTGCACAAATTTTGAATGGCCTCGCTTTGCATTATCTGCATGTGAACTTTTGTTTCAATTACGTCCATTTGATTATAACTCTTCCCTGTTTTGTATCAAAAAATATGCATATACGTGGCAACTGTACTTTTTGTTGTAGTCAACTTATAACTTTACTGAACTTACATAATCTCAATCAATTGACATTACAATATTTGTCATAAAAATCACAAACGGCATTAGTAATTTGACCAAAATTGTCCAGGAAATTTAAAATGGAGTGTCAGAATTGAGAGAGTTTAAAGTGCATCGATTCAAATTAGACAACGGACAAAATGTGTTCACTAACCCTGTAATTTTCTCTTCAATCTAATTTGTATGATTTGCTCTTTCATAAAGGGGAAGGAAAAGATTGAAGACAATTGCCGAACAACATATCCAAATGTCTGACACTATCACTGGGTCTTGTCGAAAGCGGCCAGTTGCACCATTCATTTATTACAGGTACTGGTTGTTCATTTTGACAATCTGGAATTACATTTTTTGCAGTGAAACTACGTGCCTTGGCGAAGTTCAGTTTGTGATGTTTGAAATTGGTTTCGTTTCGCATGTCTGAAAATGTTTAAATTGGTGTCGATTCAGTCCCGGATATATGAAAGGTGTCTTATGCGGATTTCGGGGCCAGCTTGACATAAATACTTGCATATATATATATATGTATTCATATTTAAGATTCAGTGATGATAAGCTTTACGATGCTTGCATGCAGTCGGCAACAATTCAAGGAAATGCAGGGGCCAGATAACACTCGACGAAAAATGGTAATTGTCGAAATCTATATTCTCTATAATACGCTATGATGGAAACACATGGTTGGGTTGCTATCCACACGTTGTATTCAATGGTCGTAGTGGGCTTGTGATTGTTTCACGTTTGTAGGATTGTAGCACGTAATAATGTCACATTCCCTATTGTTTTCATAAATGCCACAAACATTTGTCAAAGTTAGACAATCATTCATAGTACAAAACATAACATTTCTTATAACAGATCTTATTTCATATACAGAACATAATTTAACTTGAGCATAGCTTTACTAAGTTATAACTCACAAATAACAGATGGCTCCAAGTAAACGAATAGAGTAGGCAATTTAGATATCTTGTGGTGTGTGACCTACACAGATACAGAACGAATACATACATAATTACATACCCAGAAATATTAACTTGGTTCCTTTTTATCTTGGTGTGTTTCTACTTTGTATCCTCATTATTGTGCCTTAATCTTGGCCTAGGAATGCCTATGATGTAATGAGGATGCAAAAATACATTTGAATACACTTGGTAAAAAATGTTGGAAATAGGGGTCTCGCTCGAGTGGACATGCAAACATGTGAGGGGTCGCTTAAGCGATCTGTAAACTTTGCAAAAGTACGGACTACTCGATTTTTCGGCTTAATGCTTGCTCAAACGTAAGACTCAGGTCTTCGCTCGAGCGCAACTCTTGTCGCTCGAGCGGTGTGCAAAAATACGAAACTTCTGGGAGCTTGCATTTTACGCTGAGCTAATTTTTGGTCGCTCGATCGGAAGTGTAAGATCACAAAGTGGTCGCTCGAGCAAAAAAGTAGAATCTAGAATTTCCAAATTGCTCTGTCCAGTGCAAAACTCAAATTCACGGCTGCAAATCATGGTCTTTTGGGCCAAAAACTTGAGGAAACTTATATAAACTTGGAAAACATGGTGAATTAAAGATCATTCCTTGAAACAAAGGCCCAAAAGTATGTGAATTGCTCAAAACCAACTCAAAAGTTTTCAAAATATGACATGCATGCAAAGTTATGCTCTTCAACCATCCATACCATGTTCAATTTAAGTGTTTAGTACAAAACCAAGTTGAATGATGAAATCCTAGCCAACGTAAGGTTATGCATGTAAAGGTTCTTGCTTAAACAACTTCAAAACTTCATGATATGCATATGTATGCAATGATATGATCTATATTCTTCATTTTATCTCAATTCTCATGTAATTCACTCAATCCTCTTGAATCCATGGTTTAAACATCAAAATTATACAATCCAAAGGTTGAATTCCTACCTCAAGCTTGAATTCTGAAGTATAGAAGTGTAATCTTTGAAGTTTCATTCAATTCCTCGAAGTCTCTAGTAATCAGTCTACAATTGAGCTCAAGTTTCCTCCTCTCTCACTCTCACATGTTTTTGTCTTCAAAGAAGAGGGATTGAGAATGCAAAAATATACAAATGGTGTAGAGAATGGCCTTATATAGGCCTATTACATTGACTTAATTAATCTTGGTTTAAACTAAGCAAATGAGCATTAATTAATCGAATTTTTTTGTTCTGAATCGAATTTCAATTAAACTTACCATAATATTCTAAAAATTCCAACTAACATGTAATTCAAGTCAATTTCGCGATTGGATGCTGATAAGGCCTTCAATTTACAATACAAAATGAAAACAGAAACAGATATTCCTATGATAGACAGATAAAAACTCATATAACACATAACACATGCAATTTAACTCAGGATTTCTTCTTGATTACTTATTAGGCATAATTAATCATGGATTAACGTTAATCAGAGGTCGGGATTGTTACAACCGCCATCCTCCGAATAATGGCGTCTTGGTCTCTCAACTTATGCTCTAAGCGTTGAGCATGTAACTCTTTTCGTCGCCGGTGCTCGTTTGGACTCTATGAGTGGTCTGAGCTCCTTGTACGCTTATCTCGCACATCTTTGGGGACCCCTCTAGAGGAAGTCTTCAAGCCCGCAATGGTCAGAACGGCAGGTGGGCTATATCTCCTCTGGACTAACTCTAGGGTGATGCCGTCGACGAAAAATAGTGGCGTTTCATTATTGCGAACCATGAAAAGTGATTGGAAAAGCTTGGAGGACAAGGTTTTGTCTGTCAAAGTTCCCACAGACGACGCCAATTGTACGGGGAGCAAATATTCGTCGCTTTCTGCCATCCGTACGCGTCAATACTGTTTAGTGGTTTCGTCATTTGCTGATTAGCTGTATTAGTGCTGATATGTAGGAGAACGTAAGAGGAGAGTAAGTCCACGAGTCCAGAGGAGAATAGACGTAAAGACGCGCGCAGAAACTATATAAACGGTGCTGTGCTTCTGTACACAGGTCGGGGAAATCTTTTGATCAGAGCTTATCTACCATTTTGTCTTCTCTCTCTCTCTCTCTCTCTCTCTCTCTCTCTCTCTCTTTAAGGGTGCTAACTTGATCGTCGGAGGGGTTTTCCAACAGCACACCTGCCGAGTAGCTCACGCTTGTTGTGTTCTCAGGGTATTCGGAGCGAAGAGAAGCTTGGACATGAGTGCATTGCATAGCACTTCCTACTGAGCTATGTTCTACGCAGCGCCATGACCTTCCTTTGAGACCGCGCTACCGATCTGGCCTTGTCGGTCAGGTTTGAGTATTGGCTCGACTGAGCTCCATAGTCATGACCGAGCTCCTGTTCGGTTGAATTCGGTCTTCCGAGAACGAACTCTGTTCGACTCGCATGGCGCACATCACCGAGCCATGCTAGTGCCTCAAACTCACTTCATAAGACCGAGATGATATCCTACCCCAGCACATGCCATGCGCCTGACTATGCTCAAACCTCGTTTGATCGCGTAAGCTTGTTTTGTTTGGGCATAGGCCTTAACTAAGGCCCAAACTAGCTCGGCCTATAGCAGGCTATAAATCTCCCTCTCAGTAAGTTAAAAGTTGAATTTTTGACTTTTTTTCTAATTTTTTTTGAAAAAATATAGAAAAAAATAAATAGATAATGTGATTAAAAAAAGCTAAAAAGTAACAAATAAATAAATAAACTTTTAGCCGAGTTACAATTTCATTTTCTCTGTCTAATGAAGACAAAAAAATTATTAAAAAAATCTATTTATGTATATGTACGTTCAGTTACATGTATCTTAAGTAGATTGAAATAAATTTAATAGATTTTGATTTTGTTGAAATAATATTACATCAACGGATTGAATTTTTTATTTTGTTTTGTTTTGTTTTGTTTGTTTGTTTGTTTGTTTGTTTGTTGTTTGTTTTTTTTTTTTTTCGTGGTTGTAATAGCGTAACATTAATGGATTTGTGACCGAGTGCCATTATTTATATATGATTTTCCTTTTTTGGTATAGAAATAAATTTTGAAATTTGTTAAAAAAAATTTTGCATTTTTTTGTCAAATTAATTTTTAATTTATTAAAATAAATTTTAAAAATTCAATCGAACAAAAATAATTTTCAACTAAAAGTTTTTTTCTAATTGAAATTAACTTGCCACCTTATTATATCACACTTAATGCACCATCTCATGTTCCTATTTAAAAAATAAAAAATAAAAATGTATCACCTCATATATGTTAGCACATTATTTAACATAAACATGATTAATAGGATGACCCCTTACACCAATGATGTGTTGATATATTAGGTGATATAATGAAAGTGGTATAAAAACACCGTCAATGTGCTTGGTTTCAGTTTTTTAAAAATTGTATTTTTTTTTATTTTTAGTGAATATTTTTTAAATTTTAAACAATTTTTTACTTTTTTAAATGTGCCTTACTTAGATGTATTTAAATAGTAAGATATTTGTGAAAAAATATATTAAAAATTAATAGATACACAAAAATACTTAACATGTATTGAATTTTCTTATTTTTTTAAATATTTTTTTTGGTATTTAGTGGATTTTTTAAATATTTTTTTTACAAATATTATACTTTTTAAGCGTATTTATGTTAGGTATATCTAAATTTTTTTTTAAAAAAATTGCTTAATATATTAAAAAATTCATTGAAAACATTAAAATACGGAAAATAAAAAGTAGAATTTTTTTAAAATTGTTTTTTGAAAATTAAAACCAAACAAGCTGATTATTTTTTTTGAAAAAGAAAATATTATACAGATGAACAAATCTTATAAATTTTTTTTACTAGATTGATGGGTCTTGTAATAATAATATTTGAAAGATTAAAACATGATTCATTTTAATAATATGATTAATGTCATTATAATAATAAATAAAATAAATTTACTATAAAATTTTGTTTGTGTAGTATGAGTATTCTGAAAATTTAAATTGGTGGATATGTAGGGGCTCATGGATGCGTAAGTGTTAAGTTAGAATGCATTGATTTGGAAGGTTTGACTGTGCATTGAGGCCACCGGGACTCGTGGCCTCATAGAGAAGGCAGTTTTTTTTGATGGGTTGTGTCAGGTTTGATTCTTGAGGGTGTGCGGAACGTTAATTTTGTCTAATTAATTTGAGTGGAGTTTGTCTTGAGAGGTCGGGATAAGTTTTTAAGTTATAGTCTCTTCACTCGGAACAATTAACAGAATACTCTAATAATCTCTGTAAGGAGGCGTTGCCTTGGACCGGGTAGGAAGGATTTTCCTGTAACCAAAAAAAAAAAAAAATTTGTCTAATTGATTCTTTTCGGAGATTTTGTACTGTATTTCAATTGATATTCGACTTGTTCTGTGATATGTGGTTGAACTTTATTGGATGTCTTGATGGTGGATTTTTTTTTTTGAGTTAGATAAAATCTAACCGTCAACTAATTATTTCGCAGGCAGGCTCATAGATGCTATATATGATATTTTCACACGAAACATCTTTTTTTTCTTTGATAAAAAATATATATATATATATGCATTGATGCAAACGTTTAGTTTTATTACTTAGCCTCCGTTTGGGAAGTGAGTTAGTTTTTTAGTTTTTTTAGTTATTTTAGCTTGGGATTAAAAAGCCTGGTTTGGAAAAGATTTTTTGACTTTTTAGCTTTTTGGTGAGGTGGCCTCCTGTTAATAGACTTTTCTTAAGTGTGCAACTTACACCTTACACTTACGCCTTTCTGTTTGCCGTCCTGTTTTATGTTTATACCTTACACTTACACTTTTTGTGTTGGTTGCATATGGTGTGCAACCTTAAATGGTTGCACACCATAACAGGACCCCCTATTAATTTACCAGAGCGCCCTTGATCCACATGTACCAGTAATTCAAAGACTTTGGCATCCACGTCAGCTTCCCAAACAGTCCACCAATGTTGTTTTTTTTTTTTTATTTGTTTTTTATTTTTCTCTTATTTTCGGTTTTGATTTGCCATTTTTTGCTAAACCCTTTTTTTTTTTTTTTTTTTTTTTTTGGGTTTCGAATTGGGTATTTTGCTTAAAATTTTTTTATTTTTTATTTTTTTATTTTGGGTTTTATTTTGGCGTAGTTTGGTAAAATATTTTTTTATTTATTTTTTGCTTAAACTTTTTTTATTTTTTTTAAATTTATGTTTTTGTCATTTATATTTTTTTATACATTAATTAGTTCTTGTTCTTTAATTTACGTTCTTTAAATAATTTAAAATGTTAATATTTTTAATTTAAAAACAACTCTATACTCAAATCCTAACTAAATACATAAAACAAAACTTAATTAAAATTTTATTTTAATTTTAATTTTATTTTTTTTTTGTATTTTAAATATTTAAATAATGTAAATATTATAAAAAATTTACCTTGGAAAAAATTTAAAATAAATATTCAAAAAATTTACATCGTAAAAATTTAAATAATTTAAATATTCAAAAAATTATTTTAACAAACAAATTTAAATAATTTAAATATTCAAAAAATAAAAATAATTTAAAATGTTAATATTTTAAATTTAAAAACAACTTTACACTCAAATCGTAATCAAACACGTAAAATAAAACTCAATTAATAAATTATTGTTAATAATTTATGTATTTTAAGTTCTTTTTTTAAAATAATTTATGTATTTTAAGTTTGTTTTTTTTTTTTGCAAAAGGTTTTTTCATGTGTTTTTTATTTTTATTTTTATTTTTTTTTCATTTTTTGTGAAATGATAAAAAGTGAGGTTTTATTTTATTGTCCTGTGTATTTTAAATAATTTAATTTTAATTTAATTTTAAATATTTAATTTTAATTTGAATTTTATTTTAAATATTTAAATAATGTAAATAATCTAAAAAATTTAATAAGAAAAAATTTAAAATAAATATTCAAAAAATTTAAATATTCAAAAAATTTAAATAATTTAAAATGTTAATATTTTAAATTTAAAAACAACTCTACACTCAAATCGTAACTAAACACATAAAATAAAACTCAAGTAATAAATTATTTTTAAAACTCATAACTAAACACATAATTTGAAACTTCACACTATTTTCACAACTCTACACTCAAATCATAACCAAATACATAATAAAAAAATTGAAATATTTAAAACTATTTTTATAAAATAGAGAAATATTTTATTTTTATAAAATATTTTAACAAAAAATAAAAAAATGTTTTTAATTTTTTTTTCAACTTTGTTTTTTCTGGAAAAATGTGTTTTTTGGGATTTTTTATTTTTATTTTTTTATTTTGTGTGTGCTGTGCCGCATGTCCCTCTTCATGAGGGGTAGTTCCGTAAATTTCCCTAACCATTTCTTCTTGCCAAGCGGCTGTAGCTCTTTTGGCATTTAGTGACTAATTTAGCCTCTTTTGAACCCAACATCAACTTCCCAACATCGACATCCACCAATGCGCATAAACAACGTTAGTTGTTGGGTAGGCTCGAGGAGGAAAAAATATTGAGTTCGATGGTGATGTTATTTTAAAATAACAAAATTAATGAAAAAAATAAATAGAAAATCCATCGTTTTCATTGTTTTGTGTGTGATAGTAAATTTTGATAGCAATTTTAAGGTATCAGCTTCCAAAAACAATTTGTAAAAAAAAATTAAAACATTTCATTTTTTCTGCAAGGGAGAAGAAAAAAAAAAAGCACAACCATCAAACATCAGCCACGTGTAACTGTGTCTTTGTACGATGCTGCACATGTAAAATGAGAAAGGAAAATGAATGGGAGCACTAATTAGTGCTACCACTAATGATGTGGCAATAAGCCTCACCATAAATGATTTGATGTTTTGATTTTAGTGTTGTATTTTATTTTCTTTTTTTATTGAGTGTCATGTCATTAGTGGTCTTTTTAGAACTCAAAAATTAGTGGTCTGAGTCTTCTTCACATGTATGCATTAGGGAGAAGTGGGGTGCAGAAATTTATTTTACAAAAAAATGTGAAAAGTATATATAATGCTTTTTATCTTTTTATTAAAAAAAATAAAATTTGCATGACATATAATTGTCCCTATATGTTATGGTTGATAAGAAAATCTTCTAGTAAAGTAAAATAAATATCTATAAGAACATTTTCATTGGCATAATGTTTTGGAAAAATTACAATCTAGTGTATGTTTTAAAAAAAATAAATGATAAAGTCGATATACATTAATAATTAATATCATATGATTTTTATGAATTAGTAATAATTTTGTGATAGTACCACTGACAAGTGATTTTTCTTAATATTTTTATGTTATTTTAAAACAACAATAAGTACTTCAAATGCATCGTATTTTTATTTTTATTTTTTGTTATTTATCTCATTTTTATGTTGTTGAGTAATCTTTTCCAAAATAAAGTATTATTTTTATCTAGTTACTCATAAAATAATGAATAGACATAAATAATAGAAAAATATCTACTGGAATTCACTTTTCTTCGAAAACACTAATCAATATGTTAATAGGGTTCAATCGTATGTTAAATACTTCAGTCAAAAAATACGATTAAGTTGAGGAAAAAAAAAAAAAAGGAATTTTAAGAATTCATTTTTCCCAAATTAATAAAGGCACACAGTTGATAAATCCAAATTCAGATTTTTCTTGGCCAAAGGTCCACACATTTATTTATTTTATGTTGTTTTGAAAAGATGGTTAAAAATTGACTTTTTGATTTTTTTTTATAAAAAAAGTATGAAAAATATGAGAGATAATGTGACCCAAAATAAGTTAAAAGCTGGGAAGTGACTACTGGCTATTAACCCACTTCCCAAAAGAGATCCTTGTCCAAAAGAACAAACTCTCTCAGATCTCGTTTGTCAATTATATATTTTAATTAAAAAGTCACTATAAGTTGTCACATCACTCTCTCTATTTTTTTACACATCTTTTCATAAAAAGTAAAAAAATATCAAAATAGCATGTTCCCAAATGATGCCCCTCTCTCTCTCTCTCTCTTTTCTTTTTCTTTCTCTTCTATCACCACTAGGGTTATGCAAAATGCTGTCTAACCTGCTAAAATTGCATCGATTCACATTAATCTACACCGCTCTATCGGCTAACTGCAGTTTAAATTTTAAAATTTATAATCTGCTTTCGAAACTGCTCTGTTCTGCTATAATTAATGCATATATATATATATATATATATTTTAAACTATAATGAAATATCAAAATAAAAATAAGTGTGAGAGAGATTTAATATGTGAAATTTATTATAAATTAGTAGTTATATATATGAAAATTTTTATTTAAAATTAGTTTGTATTATATATATGAAAAATATTATGCAAATTAGTGTTATATATTATGCAAATACTTGATAATTAGTTAGAATATTTTTCAATCCGCCAATCCGCTCAAAACCGCTCAAATCACAATTTGTCAATCCGTCAATCTGCTAATCCTCCATTCGGTTTATAATTTTACTCTTAAATCGCCCGAACCGCACCGTACAAACCCCTAATCACCACCGTCGAAACCCCACCAGCATTATTGTTGAAACCTTCCTAGCACCACTGTCATCCCCTCTCTTTCCTCTATTACCACCGTTGAAACGCCTCATGCACAACCGTACTCTCTTTGTCTCTCTTTTCTTCCCTCTCCCTTTTCATCTTCTCTCCGAATCGATCAAATAGATCGTGGACACAGTAGCACCGTAGAGGTGGCAGCACGTGGTGTGTCAGTGCCAGCGTATCTCTATCTCTTTCATCTCGTTTTCTCTCTCTTGAGGTAACAATCTCAAAACCTTTTCTAGATTTGGGATCATGGCAACTCCGCCTCCATCTCGCCATAGCTCCTCATCAGTCCCTTCTTTGGCCTTAATGGCGACAAATCTTCTCGAACCGCCTCGCTAGCGACAATGACAGATTTGCTAAAGCACCTTTACTTTTTTCGTTGCAAGTGGCTAAAAGAATAAAAAACTTGTGTGTTTTTGTGTAAAAGTGTGTTTGTCGATGATGATTATAGTTGAAATCTATATTGTGTTTGTGTTTGTGTTTGTTTTTGTGTTTGAATTTGATCTAGTTACAAAACATTAGCTATGAGAAAAGTGCTACTCGACTGTGAGCAAGGAATATAACAGATGCAAATCTCTCTTTCTCTCTCTTCTTTCTTTCAGATCTATGTGGCTACCAATAATCTTAGATCTTCTGTGTGATCGAAAATGTCTGGTGTTTTTTTTTTTTTTTTTTTTTTTTTTTTTTTTTTTGTGGTTGTGGCTATTGTTGCTGATGATGATTTTTTATTTTTTTTCATTTAGATCTATTTGTTGTCGTTTATTTTTTTTTTTTTTGCTCAGATCCGGGTAAAAGAGTGAATAGATCAGATATTAAACAAAGGCTTTTTTATCATATCAGAATTTCAGATCTAAACGTATTTTTGTTGTTGTTGTTTTTGATGAAATAGACAAAGTTTTTGTTTTTATTTTTGTGTTGAATAGATAAGGATGAGAGAGAAGAAAGATTTGAACAGAGAAAACAAATAGAACATATAGGGTTTGGTTTGGATTACAACAGATAGGTATTGGTATGTATATGTATATTTGTGAGTGTATGTATGTATATTTGTAAGTGTGTTTATGTATGAGACAAAAAAATTGATATTGATGATGATGATTGTAACAAATAAACAAAAAAATTGACACAGATTTTCAACAGATAGAAAAAAATTGAATAGATAGATAGAATTTAATGAAAAAATTGAACAGACAGATAGAATTTAGGGAAAAAATTGAACAGATAGATATAAAATTGAACAAATAAATAGAATTTAGGGAAAAATTGAATCGAAAAATAAAATTTAGGAGAAAAATTGAACAGATAGGAGAAAACATTGAACAGATAGTCAAAAATTTAATTAAGTAGATTTAAATTTGAACAGATAGACAAAAGTTTTGAACAAATAGATATAAATTTAAATAAATAGTCAACAAAAAGACCTAATGCCTTACATCTTTCCTTAGATTGGATTTATCACCAATTTTCTCAACCAATAATCACCCAGGTATAATATGAGAATGACTGAAATTAATTTTTTACACAAATGATTTTTATTACAGTAGTACTACATGTACCAATTAATATACCAATTATTGCACCAACATATGCTTAGACATTGCCAATTCAAAACTATAGATCCATCTTTTATATAAATTACAAAGATCTAAAATCTTTAAAATTATATAACATCATCTGTTAACACACTAACTAATAAATCAATAGGTACACATAATTTTATTCTTTTAATTATGAAATTTATAAGATGAATAATTCAGATCATAATTCTGATCTCAAAATGAACTCGCAACAAAATCAAATATAAAAAAAATATGAGGATTAATAATATAAAGAGAAGTTATTTCCATATAAGAAATACATGTATGATTGAAATTTGAACACCAATCCAAAGATTTAGATAGCTTAAGCTGTCTTTTGGCAAGTGGGTTGGGTTTGGGTTGATATTAAAAAAATATAAAAGATAAAATAAGTTAAATAAATTAATAAGATAAAATATTATATTTAAATTATAATTATTTTATTTTTTCTTTAAAAAAAATTGAAAAAATTTCCAAACAAAATAATTTTAGCCAAATTAAATTTTTAATTTTAGCAAAAATATTAAGTTTCATAAATTTTTATATAATTACATATATTAAACTCCTTTTAAATTGTAATTTATGTAATACCTTTTTCTATTTGTGCCAGTAATTTATTAATTGTGTAAATGAAACAAAAATGATATTTTTTTTTTTGAAAGTTAAAGTGTATTTTTCTTTATTTACATTGTTTTAGTCTTACCAAAAATAACATTAATGTATTTATGATAAATTTGTAAAATTTATTACATATATATATATATATATATTTTCAAATATTGTCACTGTCAGTGTAATTTATTAAAAATAAAAAAGTAAAAATAAGAATAAGATTGATGCTGTGCTAGTCGCATCCTAGTCGGTCGTTTGGATAAAGCGGCAGCAAATCATCTACTTCTACGTGGGAAACATATATGATCTCTCTTATCTTCTAAAAATTCATTCCAACGGTGATACAATAATCTCATCGTGTTCCAAAAACAAAAAAAAATTGAGTTTTCTAGATTAATTTTTTTGAAAATTAATTTTTTTAGTTTTTGTATTTTTTTGTTTTTAGTAAATATTTTTTAAATTTTAAACATTTTTTTTTACTTTTTAGATGTACCTTACTTAGATGTACTTAAAAAGTAAAAAATTTGTGAAAAAATATTTTAAAAAATTAATAAATACATAAAAATACAAAAAATGTACTGAATTTGTATATTTTTTATATTTTTGGTATTTAGTGAATTTTTAAAAGATTTTTTTTACAATTTTTTTACTTTTTAGGTGTATTTATGTTAGGTGTGTCTAAAAAATAAAAAAATTGCTTAAAATATAAAAAAAAATTCAGTAAAAAAAAAATACGAAAAATAAGAAAGTAGAATTTTCTGAAAAGTATTTTTGAAAAAGTGAAAACAAACAAGGTGAATATCATCATGATCTGTGTATCACCAACTAATAATATATTCAACCGGAACCCAGTGGGGGTGACCCCCGCATCACGTGCTGTGCTGTGCTCTCAAGACTTAGAAGAAAAAAAAAAAAAGTTTTTTTTTTTGACCAATCAGATCCCACTGAGAGTCTCGGTCACCCCCAGTGGAGTCTGATGCATTTCTCTAATATATTATTATTTATTTATTAGAATAATATTATATATATTAATTAATATATCAACTAATAATTAATCTGTGTAATATATTTATTATTATTTTTTTTAAAAATATTTGTTGGAACAATATGTGTTATAAAAAGAATAATTTTAATTTTAATTTAAAATTAAAATTAAACCATGATTTTAATTATTTATTTCGATAATATTGGCGTTATCGTTCTATAAAATTGTTAGTTGAATATATATATATATATTAATTTTAGTTAAATTATTTGTGTATTTTTGATAATTTTAGTTCTATCGTAATATAAAAATATAATTATCATGTAATAATTTTGTATGATATATATTAAATTATAAAATAGTAAAATAAATACTCATTTTGATATTAAAAATAATAGTTAAATTAGAAGAAGAATTAGTAATATAAAATTAAATGTAATTCTAACTATTTATTTTTTTATATTCATTTTGAAAATAAAAATATGTAAAACTATAAATTATATAAATTTTATTAAAAGAATTAAATATAAATATGTTGTAATTGAATTATTATATAATGATTTTATATGATATGTATATGCATACATATATATATATATATATTAAATTGTAAGATTATGAAATAAACATCTTAATTAAATTAAAATATCAACTATATAAAAGAAATACAAAAAAACTAACCAAGAAAGAATCACATAACAACATCTAAATCCAAAAAGAAAAAATAATAAAAATATCCAAACGATAGATACATCTCAGTGTATGAAATGATTAATCATCTGAAATATAATATTAAAATACAAAATAACTTACTGTTCAACAATTAAAAAAGTAACTCATACTGTAAATCTAAACTTTAGAAGTTCCTCGAGAGTATCTTTGTTGTGTATATTTTTCTTCCTATAAATTATGATTATATAAAATAATGTAAGAAATGAAATATAATTTCATATATAGAATCACTATAAAATTTAAATTACAAATCATAATATAAAATAATATAAAATTATTATTGAGTATAGAATAATGTACGGAAAAATAAGGAGGGAAAAAAAAAAGAAATAGAAAAAAGAAGAGGTAATGTAGTATTAAAAAAAATCCCATTTGAAAGAATTAAGAAGAAAAATATGAAATCCAAAAAATTGATATTGGGTTTGTGAATTATCTCAATTTATCAAAAAAATATATGAAAAAAAAATATTTGTCAAATAGAATCTACATAAAATAAATAAAGTTAGTATTAAGTTTGAATTTGTGTAAAACTCCATATGTAACTAAGAAAATATATGTTGATGTGACTCTTTTAGAAAAAAAGTAAGCTATTGTAATGCACTACATTAGCATGAGAAAAATGCTACATTTAATAATATATATGATATGATGATTCATATACTAATAGATAATATGACATAATTTTAAAAGTTATAAATTTTTATAATTTATATAATGTGGGGTCATAATTTTAAAATGACAATTGTTATATGCACCAATTATGCACGATAAAATAGTATCACCATTACACTCAAGTTTTAATTGCCTATTTTAGAAAGTTTAGTTTTTTTTACTTGTTAATTTTTTTTAAAAAAATATATAAAAAAATAAAGTAATGATATAACTCAAATAAATCATTAAGTTAATAAATTATTTTTTTCTTAATTGCCAAAGTAGGCCTAGAGGTGAAAAAGTTACCCTAGGTCGGTGATCCTCAAACTTCGAGAGAGTGAATTCATTTTTTTGAATAAATTAGGAATAATGTTAAAGACCAACACATGTGATCTATAAATTTATTTAGGTCAAGTTTGGCATCCTCCAAAAAATTTAAAAAGTCAAAAAGTCACTATCCTATTTAAGTCACATCATCTTATTTAAGTCACATTACCTCTCTAACACATCACTTCAAACCCAACCCAAATTCAACCCATATTTCATAAAAAGTCAAAAAGTGCACTTATTTAGTCTTCCCAAACTTTGCCTTATAATTATGTGGCAAGGGAATGTGGTTCTCACTCATTAGGTGTATAACAAATTAAAAGTTAATACTTATTTTGTTATGTCATTGTAGGTAGAATTGTAAAAAAAAATTAGGGGTTCCAAATATTTTCCATAAATTATATATGGACAATTGCAATTTTTTTTTTTTTTTTTACAGGGTTTGAATAGTTTAATAAAATAAAATCTAAATTTTTAATTTTGTCAATTTGAATTACAATTTTGATTTGTTTTTAATTTAAATCATCAATCTGTTTTTGTTAAGTAAAGTCAACAAAATTTTTTTTTTAAGTTAAACTCAATGTAAATATACATAAAATATCTAAAATACTAATTTCATTTAATTTAATGATTGAAATATCTATTTTCTCACTGATTTTGTTTAACAGAAATCTGTAAATGATTTAAATTGAAAATATATAAATAAAATTTAGAGTTTAAATTGACAAAATTATAAATTTATTTGTTACAAATGTCAAATTTGTTACAAATGTCAAACTCCTTTTCTTTTTGTAATTTTTCCCAAATATATATTATTTTAGGGAAATTCTAATATACACATTTTTAAAAAGGGTGTACCATATGCACTCATAATTATATCATTTTGTTATTTAGTTAGGACTTTTCTTAAGTTTGCCTTGCATATGGTATGCAAGGCATTTACGCTCTTTCTACTTTGCATTTACACCTTCTATGTATTGGGTTATATGACATTTTCTTGAAAGTTTACACATTGGTGACTTGCTAAATGGGTCCTTTATGCAGGTAAATTAATAAAATAATGTGAAAATATTTTCAGAAATGGGTGTAAACTTTTACAAAATGGTGTAAGGTATAAACTTTCAGTAAAAGGTGTAAACCTTCAGAAAATGGTGCAAGGGTTTTGACGACAGGTTATAAACTTTTAGAAATGGGTGTAAACTTTCACAAAATAGTGAAAGTATTTTGACGAAAATGTATAAGTTTAGAAAATTTTTCATAAAAAGTATAATGTTTCAGAAAAAGTGTAACATTTAGTTTAGTGTAAATTTTATTGACAAATAGGAGTTTAGTCTCTAAAGGTTTGAAATTTTATTACCATCGGCCCCCCTCTTCTTTGTTTCCCACCAACCCCTTCTCTGTTCTCTCTCACACACACAGAATAGTCACCACCAATCTTGACCCCCGTTGACCACCCAAGCGTCAGTGGCCTCCGGTGCTCACTGCCGTCTGACATCGCCACCTCCACGGCCATCGCTGCCGTAAATCAAAGGTTTTTTTCTCTCTCGCTATCAATCTTGGTCTCTTTCTGTTGATGTCGGCCTATTCTCCGTCGATGTCGGTCTCTCTCTATCGATCCCTGTCTATCTCGGTCTGTCTGTGTTTACGTGGGTCTCTTCTCTGTCGATCTCTGTCGATTTCGGCCCCTCTTTGTCGATCTCGGTCTAGCTATCTCTATCGATCACTGTCCATCTAGGTCTCTATGTCTGTCGATCTTAGTCCATCTTTCTCTCTCTCTCTCTCTCTGTCCCTTGCTCTATATTAAAAACGGTTCTCTTTTACATTGACATACTTGGTTGGATTTGGACTTGGAGTCGCTATTCCAAGCCCTCCCAAACTCGTCTTTTTTGAAACGGACTTCTAATGAGAGAAAGACCAAGCCCTCCGAAACGCCCTTCTTTCTCACATTGCCATTATTTGAACAAGACAAATACAGCTTGATTGGATTTTAGGAACTTACACGTTTTGTGAAAAAATGGAACTTACATGTTATGCGAAGTTACTTACATCTCGTGTGAAAACACTTACACTACTTGTGGAAGGTTACACATTTGTGTAATAATTTATTTTGTAAAATTTACACCTTTTCGTTGAAATACTTACACTTTTTTTGAGAAGTTACTACTTTTGTAAAGAATGTTATTAAAAGAATTTACACCTTTTATTGGAACTTACACATTTTCTGAGAACCGAACTTACATTTTTTGTCAAATAATTTACATCTTGTGTGAAAAAATTTATACCTATGGAAAATATGTTTTGATAAAGTTTACACCTTTTGTTAAAAGCTTAAATGTTTTCTGAAAGTTTACACCTTTTGGTGGAAATAATTACACATTTTATGAGAAGTTACTCTGTTTGTGAAACAATTTTTTCGAAAAAATATGCACCTTTCATTAGAACTTACACATTTTGTGACATAACTTACATCTTTTCTGAAAATGTTTACACCTTTTATGGAAATTTGAATTATATTTTCCATAAAATTTACACCTTTAATGGGAAGTTACACCATTTGTGACATAACTTCGATCTTTTGTGAAAACCACATACAAGTTTTTGAAAATATACACCTTTCATGGAAAGAATAATTGCATAAAATTTATACATTTTGTTAAAAACATAAACCTTTTCTGAATGATTACACCTTTTTATAGGAATACTTATACCTTTTCTGAATGGTTACTGCTTTTGCGAATAACTTTTTCCATAAAATTTACACTTTTTATGGGATATTACACCTTTTCTGCCAGCAACGCTTAAACTTTTTTCAAAAATTTACACCTTCTATGGAAAATATGTTTTCATCAAGTTCACACCTTATTTTAAAAACTTACACCTCTTCTGAAAAGGTACTCCTTTTGTGAAACAAAAATTGTTAAAAAATTTACACCTTTTAAATAGGAGTTACATCTTTGGTGAAGACAATTAGACCTTTTTTTTGAAAATTTACACGTTTTATGGAAAATATGCTTTGATAAAGTTTGTTAAAAGAAATTACTTGACAAAAGGTATAACCTTTTCAAATATGGTGGATGTTTTTCCGAAGAAGGTGTAAATGACCTTAGAAAAGATGTAAGTTTTGTTTTTCACTAAAGGTGTAACTTTAAATAATAAGTGTAAATTTTATGAAAAAGGTTTTGCCACAAAATGTGTAATTTTTCAAAAAAGTTGTAAATATTTCTACGAAAAGGTGTAAATTTTTAGAAAAGGTGTAAAATTTAGAAATAAGTGTAAACTTTGTGATACAATCAAAATCAAGCTAAATGTTTCATTTTTACAAAAGATATAAGTTCTCAAAGAAGCTCTAAATTTTATCGACGACTTATACGTTGAAAATTTTATGTATATTTACATTGAGTTTAACTTGATTGTTGGAGGGATTTTCCAACAGCACACCTGCCAAGTAGCTCACGCTTGTTGTGTTCTCAGGGTATTCGGAGCGAAGAGAAGCTTGGACACGAGTGCGTCGCATAGCACTTCCTACTGAGCTATGTTTTACACAGTGCCATGACCTTCTTTCAGGACCGCGCTACCGATCTGGCCTTGTCGGTCAGGCCTAAGTATTGGCTCGACTGAGCTCCATGGTCATAACCGAGCTCCTGTTCGGTTGAATTCAGTCTTCTGAGGACGAACTTTGTTCGACTCGCATGGCGCACATCACCGAGCCATGCTAGTGCCTTAAACTCACTTCATAAGACCGGGATGATATCCTGCCCTAGCACATGCCATGCGCCTGACCATGCTCAAACCTCGTTTGATCGCGTAGACTTGTTTTGTTTGGGCACAGGCCTTAACTAAGGCCCAAACTAGCTCGGCCTACAGTAGGCTATAAATCTCCCTCTTAGTAAGTTAAAAGTTGAATTTTTGACTTTTTTTTTAAAAAAAATTTGAAAAAATATAGAAAAAAATAAATAGATAATGTGACTAAAAAAGCTAAAAAGTAACAAATAAATAAATAAACTTTTAGCCGAGTTACGATTTCATTTTCTCTGTCTAATGAAGACAAAAAAATTATTAAAAAAATCTATTTATGTATATGTACGTTCAGTTACATGTATCTTAAGTAGATTGAAATAAATTTAATAGATTTTGATTTTGTTGAAATAATATTATATCAACGAATTGATTTTTGATTTTTGATTTTTTTTTTTTGTGTGTGTATGTGTGGTTGTAATAGCGTAACATTAATGGATTTGTGACCGAGTGCCATTATTTATATATGATTTTCCTTTTTTGGTATAGAAATAATTTTTGAAACTTTTTAAAAAAATATTTGTATTTTTTGTCAAATTAATTTTTAATTTATTAAAATAAATTTTAAAAATTCAATCGAACAAAAATAATTTTCAACTAAAAGTTTTTTCTAATTGAAATTAACTTGCCACCTTATTATATCACACTTAATGCACCATCTCATGTTCCTATTTAAAAAATAAAAAATAAAAATGTATCACCTCATATGTTAGCATATTATTTAACATAAACATGAGTAATAGGATGACCCCTTACACCAATGATGTGTTGATATATTAGGTGATACAATGAAAGTGGTATAAAAACACGGTAAGAGTAGCATTCAATACGTTTGGTTTTAGTTTTTTAAAAATTGTATATATATATATATATATTTTTTAGTGAATATTTTTTAAATTTTAAACAATTTTTTACTTTTTCAAATGTGCCTTACTTAGATGTATCTAAATAGTAAGATATTTGTGAAAAAATATATCAAAAATTAATAGATACACAAAAATACTTAACATGTATTGAATTTTCTTATTTTTTTTAAATATTTTTTTTTTGTATTTAGTGTATTTTTTAAATATTTTTTTTACAAATATTATACTTTTTAAGCGTATTTATGTTAGGTATGTCTAAATTTTTTTTAAAAAAAATTGCTTAATATATTAAAAAATTCATTGAAAACATTAAAATACGGAAAATAAAAAGTAGAATTTTTTAAAAATTATTCTCTGAAAATTAAAACCAAACAAGCTGATTATTTTTTTTGAAAAAGAAAATACTATACAGATGAACAAATCTTATAATTTTTTTTTACTAGATTGATGGGTCTTGTAATAATAATATTTGAAAGATTAAAACATGATTCATTTTAATAATATGATTAATGTCATTATAATAATAAATAAAATAAATTTATAAAATTTTGTTTGTATAGTATGAGTATTCTGAAAATTTAACCATTCCATTCATGTGTTTAAATTGGCGGCAATGGTAGAGGGTCACAATTTTTGTGGCTCAAATGGTTTGAATTTGCTAAAATAACGTCGTTTTGAGTATAAAACAACATCAAAATTGTCAAAACGACATCGTTTTAGTAATTTTGAGCCATTTTAATCACAAAAATTATGACCCTCAAACATTTTTCTTAAATTGGTGGATATGTAGGGGTTCATGGATGTGTAAGTGTGAAGGTAGAATGCATTGATTTTGAAGGCTTGACTGTGCATTGAGGACCACCGGGACTCGTGGCCTCACAGAGAAGGTAGTCTTTTTGATGGGGTGTGTCAGGTTTGATTCTTGGGGGATGTGTGGAACGTTAATTTTGTCTAATTCACTTAATTGGAGTTTGTCTTGGGAGGTCGGGATAAGTTTTCAAGTTATAGTCTTCTCGCTCGAAACGGCTAACAAGACATCCTGATGATCTCTGCAAGGGACGTTGCCTTGGACCGAGTAGGAAGGATTTTTCTGTAACTAAAAAAAAAAAAAATTTGTCTAATTGATTCTTTTCGGAGATTTTGTGCTGTATTTCAATTGATATTCAACTTCTTCTGTGATATGTGGTTAAACTTTATTGGATGTCTTGATGGTGGATTTTTTTTTTTGAGTTAGATAAAATCTGACTGTCAACTAGTTATTCCGCAAGCCAAGCTCATAGATGCTATATATGATATTTTCACACGAAACATCTTTTTTTCTTTGATAAAAAGAAAAAAGAATATATATATATATATACTGAGAGGGAAGATTTGCGTAACAGTACGGCCGAGCTGAGGCGACGTCAAGCTTAACGGAATGCACGACGCCGAGCTAACTCTGTCGGTGTGACTGACTTGCACGGTCGGATACAATGACCGGGCAAGCGCGAACCGGCCATAGCCGAGCTGTGACTTGTTTGTACTAGATGGAGCTCAGAGTGGCGAATGGTAACCGAGCTGTTGGATGATCTGGATTGGGCTGAGGCTGCAGCAAGGCCGGCATGCCTCTGACCGGCCAGCCGAGATGAACGGCTCGTGTGACCGAGAATTAAGATGGAATGGTTAGAGGCAAGATGCCTCAAGCCATTGGTCCGACGGACAGTCGGCGATATATAGCTTCGGTTGTGTACATGTAATGGCGATCTTCCACGAGTTATAAATGGCTCATGAATGCCGGTTAAGGATGCCACTTGGGCCAATAGCGTGAGGGAGAGGACATCTGCTCCACGAACGCCTCAGTACCGTTAGACAGTTCTGTGTGTACTGGTGGAAGGACAAAACCTTTACACGCGTAAGGTGGTAAGAGGCGCGCACTACCACTTGTCCAGGGAAGGACGACAGAGGTAGTGCGCGCGCAACCTTGAGGCTGCATGGCCAGCCTAGAAATAGGGAGAAAGACGAACGTTGGAGACAAACGTTGGAGGTATGGAATTTACTCTCACAAACACTTTCTTCTCATTGTCTTCTTCCTGAGAGAATTGACTTGATCGTCGGAGGGTCTTTCCGGCACACCACCGCCGGACAGCTCACCATTTTTGTGTTGCAGAGATAGACGCCGTCACCAGAAGCTTAACGTTCAAGGCGTACGGAGAGCAAAGGATATTTCGTCCTCGTACATATACATTGATGCAAACGTTTAGTTGTATTACTTACTATTGTATACCTGTCAAACTTCCTCAACATCGACATCCACCAATGCGCATAAACAACATTAGTTGTTGGGCAGGCTCTAGGAGGAAAAAATATTGAGTACGATGGTGATGTTATTTTAAAATAACAAAATTAATGAAAAAAATAAATAGAAAATCCATCGTTTTCATTGTTTTGTGTGTGATACTAATTTTTGAAAATTTTGATAGCAATTTTAAGGTATCAGCTTCTAAAAACAATTTGTAAAAAAAAATTAAAACATTTCATTTTTTCTGTAACGGAGAAGAAAAAAACAAAGGGCAAAAAAAAAAAAAGCACAACCATCAAACATCAGCCACGTGTAACTGTATCTTTGTACGACGCTGCACATGTAAAATGAGAAATGAGTCTTCTTCACATGTATGCATTAGGGAGAAGTGGGGTGCAGAAATTTATTTTACAAAAAAAATGTGAAAAGTATATATAATGCTTTTTATCTTTTTATTAAAAAAAATAAAATTTGCATGACATATAATTGTCCCTATATGTTATGGTTGATAAGAAAATCTTCTAGTAAAGTAAAATAAATATCTATAAGAACATTTTCATTGGCAAAATATTTTGGAAAAATTACAATCCAGTGTATGTTTTTAAAAAAATAAATGATAAAGTCTATATACATTAATAATTAATATCACATGATTTTTCATGAATTAGTAATAATTTTGTGATAGTACCACTGACAAGTGATTTTTCTTAATATTTTTATGTCATTTTAAAACAACAATAAGTACTTCAAATGCATCGTTTTTTTTTTTTTTTTGTTATTTATCTCATTTTTATGTTGTTGAGTAATCTTTTCCAAAATAAAGTATTATTTTGATCTAGTTACTCATAAAATAATGAATAGACATAAATAATAGAAAAATATCTACTGGAATTCACTTTTCTTTGAAAACACTAATCAATATGTTAATAGGGTTCAATCGTATGTTAAATACTTCAGACAAAAAATACGATTAAGTTAAGAAAAAAAAAAAAAGGAATTTTGAGAATTCATTTTTCCCAAATTAATAAAGGCACACGGTTGATAAATCCAAATTCAGATTTTTCTTGGCCAAAGGTCCACACGTTTATTTATTTTATGTTGTTTTGAAAAGCTGGTTAAAAACTGACTTTTTGATTTTTTTCTTTTTAAAAAAAAGTATGAAAAATATGAGAGATGGTGTGACCCAAAATAAGTTAAAAGTTGGGAAGTGACTACTGGCTATTAACCCACTTCCCAAAAGAGCCCCTTGTCCAAAAGAACAAACTCTCTCAGGTCTCGTTTGTCAATTATATATTTTAGTCAAAAAGTCACTATAAGTTGTTACATCACTCTCTCTATTTTTTTGCACATCTTTTCATAAAAAGTCAAAAAGTTATTAAAATAGCATGTTCCCAAATGATGCCTCAATCTCATTCTCTCTCTCTCTCTCTCTCTCTCTCTCTATTTTCTTTTTCTTTCTCTTCTATCACCACTAGGGTTATGCAAAATACTGTCTAATCTGCTAAAATCGCACCGATTCACATTAATCTACACCACTCTATCCGCTAACTGCGGTTTAAATTTTAAAATTTATAATCCGCTTTTGAAACTGCTCTGTTCTGCTATAGTTAATGCACACATATATATATATATATATATATTTAAACTATAATGAAATTTCAAAGTAAAAATAAGTGTGAGAGAGATTTAATATGTGAAATTTATTATAAATTAGTAGTTATATATATGAAATTTTTTATTTAAAATTAGTTTGTGTTATATATATGAAAAATATTATGCAAATTAGTGTTATATATTACGCAAATACTTGATAATTAGTTAAAATATTTTTCAATCCGCCAATCCGCTCAAAACCGCTCAAATCACAATTTGTCAATCTGTCAATCTACTAATCCTCCATTTGGTTTATAATTTTACTCTTAAATCGCCCGAACCGTACCGCACAAACCCCTAATCACCACCGTTGAAACCCCATCAGCATTATCGTTGAAACCTTCCCAACACCACTGTCATCCCCTCTCTTTCCTCTATTACCACCACTGAAACCCCTCATGCACCACCGTACTCTCTTTGTCTCTCTCTTCCTCCCTCTCCCTTTTCATCTTCTCTCCGAATCGATCAAATAGATCGTCGACACAGTAGCACCGTAGAGGTGGTAGCACGTGGTGTGTCAGTGCCAGTGTATCTCTATCTCTTTCATCTTGTTTTCTCTCTCTTGAGGTAACAATCTCAAAACCTTTCCTAGATTTGTGATCGTGGCAACTCCGCCTCCATCTCACCATAGCTTCTCATCAATCCCTTCTTTGGCCTTAATAGCGACAAATCTTCTCGAACCGCCTCGCTAGCGACAACGACGGATTTGCTAAAGCACCTTTACTTTCTTCGTTGCAAGTGGCTAAAAGAATAAAAAACTTGTGTGTTTTTGTGTAAAAGTGTGTTTTGTCGGTGATGATTATAGTTGAAATCTATATTGTGTTTGTGTTTGTGTTTGATCTAGTTACAAAACATTAGCTATGAGAAAAGTGCTACTCGACTGTGAGCAAGGAATATAACAGATGCAAATCTCTCTCTCTCTCTTTCTCTCTCTCTCTCTCTCTTCTTTCTTTCAGATCTATGTGGCCACCAATAATCTAAGATCTTTTGTGTGATCGAAAATGTCTTCTTCTTTTTTTTTTTTTTTTTTTTTTTTTTTTTTTTTGTAATTGTGGCTGTTGATGCTGATGATGATTTTTTATTTTTTTTGGTTTAGATCTATTTGTCGTCGTTTAATTTTTTTTTCTTTGCTCAGATCCGGGTGAAAGAGTGAATAGATCAGATATTAAACAAAGGCTTTTTTATCATATCAGAATTTCAGATCTAAACGTATTTTTGTTGTTGTTGTTTTTGATGAAATAGACAAAGTTTTTGTTTTTATTTTTGTGTTGAACAGATAAGGATGAGAGAGAAGAAAGATTTGAATAAAGAAAAAAAATAGAACATATAGGGTTTGGTTTGGATTACAACAGATAGGTATTGGTATGTATATGTATATTTGTGAGTGTATGTATGTATATTTGTAAGTGTGTTTATGTATGAGAAAAAAATTGATATTGATGATGATGATTGTAACAAATAAACAAAAAAGTTGACACAGATTTTCAACAGATAGAAAAAAATTTGAATAGATAGATAGAATTTTTGGAAAAAATTGAACAGACAGATAGAATTTAGGGAAAAAATTGAACAGATAGATATAAAATTGAACAAATAAATAGAATTTAGGGAAAAATTGAATCGAAAAATAGAATTTAGGAGAAAAATTGAACAGATAGGAGAAAACATTGAACAGATAGTCAAAAATTTAATTAAGTAGATTTAAATTTGAACAGATAGACAAAAGTTTTGAACAAATAGATATAAATTTAAATAAATAGTCAACAAAAAGACCTAATGCCTTACATCTTTCCTTAGATTGGATTTATCACCAATTTTCTCAACCAATAATCACCCAGGTATAATATGAGAATGGCTGAAATTAATTTTTTACATGGATGATTTTTATTACAGTGGTGTTATATGTACCAATTAATATACCAATTATTGCACCAACATATGTTTAGACATTGCCAATTCAAAACTATAGATCTATCTTTTATATAAATTACAAAGATCTAAAATCTTTAAAATTATACAACATCATCTGTTAACACACTAACTAATAAATCAATAGGTACACATAATTTTATTCTTTTAATTATAAAATTTATAAGATGAATAATTCAGATCATAATTATGATCTCAAAATGAACTCGCAACAAAATCAAATATAAAAAAAATATGAGGATTAATAATATAAAGAGAAGTTATTTCCATATAAGAAATACATGTATGATTGAAATTTGAACACCAATCCAAAGATTTAGATAGCTTAAGCTGTCTTTTGGCAAGTGATTTCGGTTTGGGTTGATATTAAAAAAACATAAAAAAATAAAATAAGTTAAATAAATTAATAAGATAAAATATTATATTTAAATTATAATTATTTTATTTTTTCTTTCAAAAAATTAAAAAAATTTCCAAACAAAATTATTTTAGCCAAATTAAATTAATTAAACACTAAAAAATGAAATTAAAAAAATTCTTCGCACACCAACCCTTAAGTAGGCCATGAAACACGATAGGCTTGGATAGTAGTAGGCTTGTGATAAACGTTTTACATTAAATTTTTAATTTTAGCAAAAATATTAAGTTTCATAAATTTTTATATAATTACATATATTAAACTCCTTTTAAATTGTAATTTATGTAATACCTTTTTCTATTTGTATCAGTAATTTATTAATTGTGTAAATGAAACAAAAATGATATTTTTTTTTTGAAAGTTAAAGTGTATTTTTCTTTATTTACATTGTTTTAGTCTTACCAAAAATAACATTAATGTATTTATGATAAATTTGTAAAATTTATTATATATATATATATATTTTTTCAAATATTGTCACTGTCAGTGTAATTTATTAAAAATAAAAAAGTAAAAATAAGAATAAGATTGATGCTGTGCTAGTCGCATCCTAGTCGGTCGTTTGGATAAAGCGGCAGCAAATCATCTACTTCTACGTGGGAAACATATATGATCTCTCTTATCTCCTAAAAATTCATTCCAACGGTGATACAATAATCTCATCGTGTTCCAAAAACAAAAAAAAAAAATTGAGTTTTCTAGATTAATTTTTTTGAAAATTGATTTTTTTAGTTTTTTTGTTTTTAGTGAATATTTTTTAAGTTTTAAACATTTTTTTTACTTTTTAGATGCACCTTACTTAGATGTACTTAAAAAATAAAAAATTTGTGAAAAAATATTTTTAAAAATTAATAAATACATAAAAATACAAAAAATGTACTGAATTCTTATATTTTTGGTATTTAATGAATTTTTAAAAGATTTTTTTTACAATTTTTTTACTTTTTAGATGTATTTATGTTAGGTGTGTCTAAAAAGTAAAAAAATTCAATAAAAATAAAAAAATACGAAAAATAAGAAAGTAGAATTTTCTGAAAAGTATTTTTTAAAAAGTGGAAACAAACAAGGTGAATATCATCATGATCCATGTATCACCAACCAATAATATATTCAACCGGAACCCAGTGGGGGTGACCCCCGCATCACGTGCTGTGCTCTCAAGACTTAGAAGAAAAAAAAAAAAAAAAATTTTTTTTTTTTCACCAATCAGATTCCACTGAGAGTCCTGGCCCACCCCCAGTGGAGTCTGATGCATTTCTCTAATATATTATTATTATTTATTTATTAGAATAATATTATATATATTAATTAATATATCAACTAATAATTAATCTGTGTAATATATTTATTATTTTTTTTAAAAAAATATTTGTTGGAACAATATGTGTTATAAAAAGAATAATTTTAATTTTAATTAAACCATGATTTTAATTATTTATTTCGATAATATTGACGTTATCGTTCTATAAAATTGTTAGTTGAATATATATATATATTAATTTTAGTTAAATTATTTCTGTATTTTTGATAATTTTAGTTCTATCGTATTATAAAAGTATAATTATCATGTAATAATTTTGTATGATATATATTAAATTATAAAATAGTAAAATAAATACTCATTTTGATATTAAAAATAATAGTTAAATTAGAAGAAGAATTAGTAATATAAAATTAAATGTAATTCTAACTATTTATTTTTTTATATTCATTTGGAAAATAAAAATATGTAAAAATATAAATTATATAAATTTTATTAAAAGAATTAAATATAAATATGTTGTAATTGAATTATTATATAATGATTTTATATGATATGTATATACATACATACATATATATATATATATATATTAAATTGTAAGATTATGAAATAAACATCTTAATTAAATTAAAATATCAACTATATAAAATAAATTCAAAAAAACTAACCAAGAAAGAATCATATAACAACATCTAAATCCAAAAAGAAAAAATAATAAAAATATCCAAACGATAGATACATCTCAGTGTATGAAATGATTAATCATCTGAAATATAATATTAAAATACAAAATAACTTATTGTTCAACAATTAAAAAAGTAACTCATACTGTAAATCTAAACTTTAGAAGTTCCTCGAGAGTATCTTTGTTGTGTATATTTTTCTTCCTATAAATTATGATTATATAAAATAATGTAAGAAATGAAATATAATTTCATATATAGAATCACTATAAAATTTAAATTACAAATCATAATATAAAATAATATAAAATTATTATTGAGTATAGAATAATGTACGGAACAATAAGGAGGGAAAAAAAAAAGAAAAAGAAAAAAGAAGAGGTAATGTAGTATTAAAACAAATCCCATTTGAAAGAATTAAGAAGAAAAATATGAAATCAAAAAAATTGATATTGGGTTTGTGAATTATCTCAATTTATCAAAAAAATATATGAAAAAAATATATTTGTCAAATAGAATCTACATAAAATAAATAAAGTTAGTATTAGGTTTAAATTTGTGTAAAACTCCATATGTAACTAAGAAAATATATATTGATGTGACTCTTTTAGAAAAAAAAGTAAGCTATTGTAATGCACTACATAAGCATGAGAAAAATGCTACATTTAATAATATTGTTGGCTTTTTGGCTTTTCGAATGGTATTTTTGTAAATACGAGCGTGCTAGCAAGGATCAATCAGTCCTTACAGAAATTATAATTGCCAACAAATTATCAAACGATTGTGTTTTAGTTCTTTCAGCCTCAATGAAGAGGACTTTTACTGGTGGCTTGATTTAGGAGAAATTAAGAGAAATAACAGTTAATATGAAGAACAATCGAAGTATTTCATTAAAATGAACACTTACAATAATCCAAAAGTCAGCCTCGAAGAGGTTTATAGCAACAGTCTACTTGAATCTACTCCTATGAATCGAAGTGCAGTGCTGATATTTAAAGTGCAGGTATTTAAAGTACAAGAAATGTAAAACTGGAAAGGAAAATATGAAGTAAAAACTGGTTTGTCTGATCTGAGTCTGGGGGTCTTTTCTGAGAGCTTCTTTGCTATTTATAATTGTCAAAGATGACCTTCGAACTGCACTTCAAACCGTCGAAATACTCCTCCATGATCGCTGATCATGCTGCCTTAGAAGTAGTCCCACTACGCCATATCTTGCAGTTAAACTTCCCTCCTGTATTTGAATTTGAATATGAGCAACCGTTGAAGCCACGTCATTTTATATCTCTTTACTGATCTAGTGCTACTCAGATCATGTGAGAACCAATGTTTATTGCCACGTGTTCGATCAGGATCGAGGACCTGAATTATCTTCCCATAATACCTTTATTCTACCACGTGTCAAACTGTGATTTGGCTTTTACAAAATATGTAGCCAACATTACCCCCCGCACTAATATACCCAATACTTGGAAATATTAGTGGATCAAAAGTTTTTCCCGCGCTTTTGGAACGTGCAAAGAGCCCATTTTCAGGAAGCACAACCGTCACCTATTTGGTGATCATTTGCATTAATTCTCAACTTGTTTTGATCATTCCAATACCTTTAGCATTCGAACGGACTATGGCTCAATCAACTTCTCATTCTATTGATCAAGCACACGAAGAGCCATTGAGTAATGCTGTTTCCCCTCGAAAGAATCTCCACGCATTTATTAGCCACCTTTACCCGCCCTTCTATATTCAGGTCATGGAGGCTTTCGCAGATTATCAACCTTTGGACTATGAACACATTGCCCTTAATCCTTTGGTTTACAAATTTACTGATACAAGAAGTTCTTCCTCTAAATTTCCCTCGCACTTTGAACGAACTACTCTCAAGCCTTTGCTTCAACAAGTTGCAAATATGGACTTGGGAAGTTCTTCTTCACAAACTTCTGCTTGGGATGAAGCTACAACTTCTTCATCTTCTGGGGTTTCTGGATGGACGAACTGGTCAGCACCTGAATCCTGGGACTTGAGGGAACGAATTAATCACCATTTTGTTGAGTTCACTGACCCTTTAGATTTTTCTTCTTACGCTCGAAGCTCTGTGGTCTATCCTTATGTGCCCATTGACCTTCGACGCAGTTTGGAGGAGAATTTGCTTGTGGCCTGGTACACATCCTCTATGCCCACAAGGATGATGCACACTGCCTGGTGTCTGGAAGAATCACAAGGGTATACCCCTTCATTTTTAGCCAAGAAGGCGAAGATTTACTCTTCTAACTGGCTTGACTACATTAATGCCTTTGTTCCTTCCAGTCCCGTGTCATCTCCCCTAACAGAAGCATCCACTTCTTCTTCTCCATCTTCTGGAATAGAAGTATCCACACCTTCTCCATCTTTTGAAGCAGAACCATCTACTTCTTCTTCTCCTCCCACTCTTTCCTGGACAGAGAAATTAAGGCTTGTCCTTCCCATGGACAAAATTTTTCCACCTTACAAACCTCCATCATCCCCAACTTCAGTTGAGCGGAAACAAGCTCAACTTTTGCTTGCGGCTTTCTCTCACTTGCCCTTCAATGCTCTTGAGGATGACATCCCTCTCAAGAACTTTCGATGGGCTTGTGATATTTTAACTAGGGGTCATGTCCTTAATCCCATTGCCCAAGCAGAACTTCACATGTTCTTGGACCAACTTCCAGTGCTCCTCCACTGGCATCGGAATTCCAAGGTCACCATCCAATCTTTGGATCAACTTTCATCTCTTCGAATTCATGCCCAGTACGAAGCAGAAAACTTCATCGAAGATTTCGACGACTTCAAAAATAAAGATTCTGCGTATTGGGATGATTTAGTTATAGATGAGTTGGAACAAAAATTGAGGGAAGAGGCTTTCGAAACAAAGGCTGAGGAGCTCTACTATGAAGTGAGAGCACACCAATTTATGCAACCAACATTAGAGGAGATAGGAGATAGAAGATACAATAAAGAAAGAACAAATATTCATTGATCATTGTTGGACAAAGTTCTATGATCTTGTTATTTATTCTATTCCTTATTTTTATGAGCTTGAATTTGTACCCAAATAGGATTACTTAATGTAATTGTCTTGGCTTCAATACAAACAAAATCTTTATGTATTTGACATTGTTTGACTCTGTTTCCTTTTGTCTTCAAAAGCCAACTTATAGCTTCGAATTGAACAATCTCATCCTTCTAATCTGGACCCAATTGTTTAATAAAACGCTAAAAGAACCAACATGTCTTTTCCCAATTTATGGAATATAATTGACAATTCTGGCTGATATCATCTGGAATTAATGCTTTGAATTTTAACAACATTACTCCTCAAAACTAACTATAACCAATATATGGTCATGGTTAATATAACCAATCAATTTCAAATTGGCTATTTTGCTTCGAAGAATAATCCACACTGTTTTTTTTTTAGTTCAAAAAGTAATTCCTTGTTATATATATAAAAACCAACGATTGGTTTTAATGCTTCGAACAATGCTCATCCTTAGAAGATCTAAGGAATTGCTCCAAAGGTCGTTACTTAATGATCCTCAAACAGGTCTTTAAACCTTTTGAAGTAGACCAATATTCGAGCATTCTAGCAATTTTAAGCATGTAATACGCTTCGAAGCCGACTTATGTATTTCGAAGCCGTTGTTATTTGATTTTTTGGCGCCAAAATCTCATTTCGAAGCCAAATATATTGCTTCGAAGCTGGCGTCAACATCCGGAGCGTGCTTTTTCCCTCCAAAACTATCAATATTGGAAGAGGCTCCTCATATTCGTACTTTTAGTACTTAAAGACTTACGCAATATAATTTTCAGACACAAAGCCCCTTTTTTTTCTTTAAAAAACCCCTTTGTTTCGCGTTCTGAAATCACTTGCTCTTTCAACACACAAACCTTACCAATCTTCTGTTAACCCTTTCTTCTTTACTACTTGCTATTAATGGATCCTTCTTTACTGAAAGTACTCGCTGGCGATCATCTCAGCCCTACCATGGCTCTGAAGAAATGTATTGATGAAGAAATTGCCAAACTCACGACTGGTGGACCAAGCAACATAGATGGGCGTCTCTTCGTTCCTCGCCATAGCAACAAGCAAGAGTATGTTCTTGGTCCTATTTTTCAGGAAGCTCCTACTGAACTCGCAGCTTTATATCCTCGCTTGGAGGACCATTTCCTTCTCTATGAAGGAGGGCTTGATTGGCGGAACTGGAGAATGAATCGCCCTCACCGTTGCTGGCCAACATTGAGGACTGAATGGGAAGAATGGTATGACAGAGTAGTGCCTGCGAGAGAAGATGACCTGCGAGAGCTCTGTGTCCTCGATGCCCTTCGTCTTTCCAGGTTCATTATTCCTGAGGACCCTTTTTTGATTCCTGCTGCTTTATGCTTCTGGAATATGGCTTTTAATTTCTTCCAATTTCGGTGTGGCATGATGGCCTCCACCGTTCTTGATATTTGCCATTTCTTAGGGCTTTCACCCCATGGTTCTCCTTTTACTCCCAACTACCCGGACCTCCCTGTCAAATTTTCTCTTCCAGCCCTAAACTCCTCTTATAGTGATTTTGTAAAGGCCGAAAATAAAAGGGAAGGTCCTGTGAGGGACAGAGAATTATTTTCCTTTATCTTATATTGGTTATGTAAATTCCTCTTTTGCACTTCATCTCAGAGGATTATGCCTGAGTTTGCTCCTCTTGCGAAGGCACTTGTCATGAAAAAACACATAGCTCTTGCCCCCTATCTTTTAGGTCATATTTACAGAGCCTGTTCCCAATTTTGCGAAAAACCTCTTGATGCTAACCAAGGAGGTCCCCTTTGGGTACTTTAACTCTGGCTCTTCGCCTATTTCACTGACCTACATCCCAAGTGTCTAAGATTCCTTGTTCAGGATTCTAGTACTTACGGGGAAAAGTATGCTAGGATTACCCTTTATCCTGCTTCCTTCGCTTACTATTTTACCTTCTTTTACCAACTCTCTATCTCTCCATCTGCCTCATTCTTCTGTCTTTTCGAAGCCAATAAAGGACCAACCTGGCTGCAAACTTTTTTGGCTGACAAAGAATGCTCCACTTCTCCTCATAAAGATATGTAGGCCTCTATACTGCTACCAAGAGAACTATTCATTGGCAGTTTAAACCCTCGAGCCTACAAATGCATATCTGAGGTGTATTGCCTCTCTCAATTTGCCAGACAATTTGGACTCACTCAAGGGATACCAGTTCCTCTTTGCAGTCTCTCAAATGTTCACCTCACTGCCAGAGATTTGAAAATACCCAAATCCAAACTAGAGATGGCAATTCTCAAACTGCTGAAGGACTTGAATGAGTTCCAATTTGTCCCCTTTCTTCCATATGGCTTGGTCTTGAAAAGATTCCAGAACTGGTGGACAGTCAATATGGAAGTGCGCCTATCTGTACACCCCCATGACTTGCTGGTAGGATTGGGAGTGCCTTCGAAGGCTAAGTCAGCGACAACTACGAACATTTCCCCTCTTCCTGAAGTTGCTACAATTACTCCTGCAGCTTCTCCCCCTCCAGCTAGAATTACCAGAGCTGCTTCGAAGAAGGGTAAATACTTTCAGATTCTTTCTTCTTTTTCCCTTTTGAATTTTTTCTTCGTTTCCTTTATTCTTATGTTCTTTGGTGCAGGGTCCCCGCAAGAAGAATCTCCTAAGAGAGCTGAAACTTTAGCTACTCTCAAAAGGAAACAACAACAGAAACAAAAAAGGAAGCTTATCCTTCCTTCTGAGGAGTCTGAATCTTTGGGAGAAGAAGAAGTCGAACAAGAGCAAGAAATGCCCTTACAAAGAACAAAGAGACAAAAGGTGGCTGCCTCCCCTTCTGATACCATTGAGCATCCTTCTTTCGAGGTAACCACACCAAGGAGGAAGAGGAAGAAGGTGACTGTTTCTGCTGCTGACTTGGGTGAGGACCCGCTTCATGAAGCAGCTGTCAAAGCAGTAGAACAGGAACATTCCAAGGCAATAATCGTTTTTGAGAGGGCTGAGAAGAGGCGGCAACAACAGTTTCTAAGAGATGAAGCTGCTGCTGCGAATGCATTACAAAGAGAAGTCGCACGGAGACAACAAACCATCGAGCATTATTCCCTTCGCAGCTCTCCCATTAATGCCAACACTTCTGAAACAAGTAACTTCTTTCATATTTCTGCCTTTTTTTTGTTTTTTCTTCGTCAGCTTTTAATATTGCATTTTGACAATCCTTTGTATTTCTTCCTCTTACAGCAACAGTTACTGCATTCATCTTTCCAGCTAGGCCTCCCTTGACTTCAGTTGAAGTTGACCAGATGCAACATGTGAAACCCATCCAAATCATGCTCCAACTTTCCAAGCCTATATTCGATGTGTATTCTTTGAGTCCAAACATCCCTGCATCTCTTTTCCTTGGCTTAGAACCATACCTCACTTTTTTGACTTTTGATATGCCTCAATTTACTTCTTCTTCGAGCCTTGCTCTTCCTCTTTCCTTCTCAGAAATTCCAACTGCTACTCCATTTCCAATGGAAGTTAATCCTTCCGCAGAGGGTGCTGGTAGTTCTCCAATTCATGGTTCATCACCTGTGCCTACTTCCAGCCCCTCTTCACTTGATTCGTTGGTGGCTAAGACCATAGAGGCTGCCAGAGATGCTCCATCCATTTCTCCCATTCCTATACAGTCCTCTCTTTTCTCCACCACAACACTTTCTATGCCTCTCATGTCTAGGGATGAGGTAAACATCTTCGAAGGAAGACTAGCTAGTCTCTTCGATATACTTTCTACCTCTCCAACATTTAGTGCTGAAGCTGAGCCATTAGTCTTGGCTGACTCCTTGCTGGAAATTTTTGAGATTTCTCCTTCTTCTAGCAGTAAGCTTCATGCACCTTCAGTGGACTTAGACACATGTCTGGAACTGTTGACTTCCTTTTCGAGGATCCCCTTTGAGGCTCTACAAAGGCCAATTATCAGGAATGGATTTCTTCAGTGCTGTAATATTGCTGAGCAGTCCAATATGAATGTCTCAAATCATCTATCCCAAGCTGCAGCTACTATTGACTTCTATATCAACATTTGTCATGCTGCCAATACTGCCAATGAAAAATTGGCTAAGGATCAGCGTTTTGTTTCTCAAGTGCATACCGAAATATCAGATCTCAAGGAACAACACTCTTCTGCCTCCCAGTTTCGAATTCAGCTGCTGGAGAAGAAAGCTCAACTTGAGGAGGAGTTAGCTGCAGTAAATCAAGCCTTGGTTCGAACTGACACCAAATTGCAAATCTCCAACCAAGAACTGGCTGAACGAAAAGAAGACATGGCTGCAGCTATTCACCTGTTTCCATCACTTAGTAGTAGGAAATCAACTGTACAAAAACAATTGAAACATTGTAATGATTTTGGGCCAATTTGTGGCACCATGTACTTGATTCTTTATGAAAAATCAAATCCTTATCTATTGTCTGAGTATCTTGTTTTTTTGTACATAATGTTTATTTTATTCCTTGTGTTTCCCAAATGGTTGGAAAATAAGGCTTCAAATATCTGCCATTAATCTTTTTGGGATGTACATAACCATTCAAATTTCTTAAATGGTATGCTCCAAAAGGCAGAACTCTATGAATTTGATATGGTCCTTCCCAGTTAGGTGACCATTTGCCAAACTTATGGCTTTTAATTCCTATTGGGAGTATTGTTTTCCATACCAAGTCATATTCATCAAAGCCAATATGGTTGACTTTCTTATTATAATTCTTGGCTGCTTTCTTCTTTTGAAAAAGAATGCTATTTAACGCCAAAATCCTGGCTTCATCTATGCCTTCTAATTCCAAGCACATGCTTTGATGATATTGCTCAGGATCTAATTGATCTTGGCATCTTACCCTCAGAGATTTAACATTAATCTCCACAAGTAACACTGCATCATGCCCGTATACTAAAGCATAAGGGGTAACTCCTGTGCTTGACCTTAGAGAAGTTCTGTAAGCCCATAAAACATCCAGCAATAGGTTATGCCAATCCCTAGGATTATCTTCCACCACCTTTTGTATTCCCTTTTTCAAGGACTTATTGGATGATTCAGCTTGACCATTGGCTTGTGCATAATAAGGTGTGGAATTAATAAGACTAATTCCAAATTCTGCCATAAAGGACTTTACCATTTTCCCATCGAACACAGTTCCATTATCAACTGTTATGGTCTGTGGGATGCCAAATCTATGGATCAGATCTTTAATGAACCCAATGACCTCTATCTGGTCTACAGCCTTGTATGGCTTAGCTTCGACCCATTTAGTGAAGTAGTCAGTGGCCACTAGAATGAAACAATGATGCTTCGAAGAAGGTGGATGTATTTTCCCCATCATATCCATGGCCCATCCTCTGAATGGCCAAGGCTTCACTACTGCATGTAGGTCAGTTATGGGCACATGTCTTATTGTGCCATGTTTTTGGCATGCCTGGCAACCCTTTGCATATTCTATGCAATCTTTAAGAATAGTTGGCCAATAGTAGGAATGCCTTCGAAGCAACCATCTCATCTTTACACCAGGCTGATGAGCACCACAGATGCCTTCATGAACCTCAGCCATGGCTGTTAATGCTTCTTTTGGGCCTAAACATTCCAACAATAAGCCATCTCCTCCCCTTTTGTAGAGAGCATTACCATATATCATGTATTGCATAGACTGCAATTTGACTTTTCTGCTGGCCTTCGAAGATGGACCAGCCAAATACTGCATTATTGGATGCCTCCAATCTTGTTCTTGTAAGTCATTATGGTTGACTTCTAAGACCACATTCCTTTTATTCAAAGGCTGTATTAATTTCTGATATGTTGTTTGGCTTATGTCCCTTTGGGTATTATCCATTCTCTTGAAGTTCGAAGCTTTTTGAGCCACATCGTTAGCTCTATTATTCAAGAATCTTGGAACGTGGGTTACATTTACTATTTGAAACTGAGAAAGCAAATGTAATGCAACAACATAATATGGTAGGATGCTTATGCTTTGACACTTGAAAATCCCTTTCACTTGGTTAACCACCAATTGAGAGTCCCCAAATATGTCAACTGCATGTACTTGTAATCCAATGAGGATTTCTAGTCCTACTATTAAGGCTTCATACTCGGCCTGGTTATTGGAACAAGTGGCCTCGTCCACTCTGAAACCATGTGTGGTTTCTACCCCTTGTGGAGATTTAATCACAACACCAATTCCAATTAAACCATTGGCTTTCGATCCATCAAACAACATCTGCCATGGCTCAACATTAACCATACCAAACTCCATTATCTCTTGGCTTTCTGTTTGAGATGGACGATCTGCCAGAAAATTGGCTAAAACTTGCTCTTTTACTGCTCTTTGAGGGACATATTCTAAATGAAATTTCGATAAGGCTAGTATCCACTTGCCAATTCTTCCCCTCAACATAGGTCTAGACAACATGTATTTAACCAAATCTGTGGTTGCAATTACCAAGACAGTTGTAGATAAAAGATAATATCTTAATTTCATTGCAGCAAAATACAAAGCAAGACACAGCTTTTCAACAGCTGAATGTTTACATTCACAAGGATTTAAAAACCTACTAAGGTAATAAATAGCTTGCTCTTTGCCTTCTTCGTTGTCTTGGGCTAAGAAAGCTCCCAATGAATCTTCTGCTGCGGCTATGTACAATTTCAAAAGCTTATTCCCCTTTGGTGGCATCAGTACTGGAGGTTTGGCCAAGTAGGCTTTGATACCTTCGAAAGCACTTTGATGCTCTGCTGTCCATACAAATTCCTCTTCATCTTTCAGCCTTAACAAGGAAGAAAATACTTTAGTTTTCCCTGCAGTGTTAGAAATAAACCTTCGAAGAAAGTTAACCTGCCCCAGGAACCTTTGTAATTCTTTCTTACTTGATGGAGGTCTAGCTTCAATGATGGCTTTAGCTTTATTCTGATCAATCTGTATTCCTTTCTTGTGCACTACATAACCCAAGAAGTTTCCAGATGATACACCAAAAGCACACTTAAGAGGATTAAGTTTCAACCTGAACTTCCTCATTCTTTCGAAAGCTGCTTCTAAATGAAACAAATGCTCCTTCATGGACTGGGATTTCACTACAATGTCATCAATATAACATTCTAGATACCCTCCAATGAGATCATGAAAAATAGTGTTCATAGCCCTCTGATATGTAGCCCCAGCATTCTTCAGACCAAATGGCATTTTAACCCATTCGAAGGTGCCAATATTCCCAGGACATCTGAATGTTGTCTTGTGGATATCTTCCTCTGCAATGCATATTTGGTTATAACCAGAGTGGCCATCCATCATCGATAAGACTTGATGCCTATTTGAAATGTCTACCAGCAGATCCACTATAGGCATAGGGTACTCATCTTTAGGAGTTGCTAGATTTAAGTTTCTGAAATCGATGCATACCCTCATTTTGCCATTCTTCTTAACTACAGGCACAATATTAGATAGCCATTCAACATACCTGGCTGTCCTAATAAAATCTGCCTTGAGTAGTCTAAGAATTTCTTCCTTGACCTTCTGAATTACTTCTAGACTCATCCTTCTTGGTTTCTGCTTGTATGGCTTGAAATTAGGCTTCATAGGGAGCCTATGTTCCACCAATGATCTATCCAGTCCTGGTAGTTCATTATAAGACCATGCAAAGCAATCTTTGTATTTCTTTAAAACAATCAATAACTGGTCTCTGTCCAGAACATTCAAGCAAGTACTTATATAGGTGGGCTGCTGCACAGAACCTTCCCCTAAATTCACTTCTTCTAAGGGGTCTTGCGTCTGAGAACTCGTCAAAGCCTCTTCTTTGGTTTCTTCAACCTTCGAAGCAACATTTTCACCTTGTTCTACTCCTAGGTTCTTTAATTCGACATCTCTGCCCTCTTCCTCATAGACAAAATCTGTCCATAAGGTGTCTTATTCCTGTATCTCCTGGACTTTTGTTTCAATGTCCAATGCACAGTACTTCCAAAGGGTCAAATTTCTGACCTGTTGCTGCTCTTGTTTACAGCCAATTATCATGGCCTCTCTCTCTTGCTTCTGTACTTTCTGGACTATTGCTTTTACGTCCAATGATGAGAATTTAATCAAAGCCAAGGACTTGGCTTCTCGTTCTTCACTTCTTTGCCTATAACCAGGCATCATTGTCATCTTTCACGACAACCTCTTTATCAGCACTTTCTTGGACTAAGTGCTTCAGGTGTGTTACTTCCTCATCAGCCGTCACTTTACCGAGCCATCACTTTCCTCAAGATAATCTTGAGTGGTGTCACTCCCTCAATATACAACTTGGCCTCTGCAAAGTCTGTACAGGCTATGAAGGGTTGAGTATTTGCATCAATCTCCTCTGTCTCTCCATTGCCCAGGGCCATCATGATCTTCTGATGCAAAGAGGAAGGCACACATTTGTTAGTGTGGATCCAATCTCTCATAAGTAAGGCATTATATTTAGCATTGCTGTCGATTACGAAGAATGCTGTCATACAGTCCCTGGTTCCCATACTCAAATTAATAGGCAGAATCCCCTGGGCCATTTGCTTATCTCCAGCAAAGCCAGCAATGGTCGTACTGGTTGGGATCAACTTGGGATTCTTCTTCCCTAATTTCTTCAAAGAAGATTTCGGTAATAGATTTACCGCTACCCCATTGTCTACTAGGACTCGGTTTAGCTGTATCCCATCAAAGAAAGCCTTAATGTACAAAGGCTTGACATGTTGGGTCATGGAATTCGAGGGGTATTCAAAAGGATATGAGAGGTTGATGCTCACCTATTCCTCGCTTTCACACTCAGTTTCCATTGGAATAGCCATTTCAGGAGCATCCTGTACCATACTCACTTGTGACTCCTCGCTAGAGACGGGAATTGGATCCATGTCTTGGTCACCCTGATCCTCATTTTCAGCCTGGAATTCATGAGGTAGTATGTGTACCATGTTGACTGATATAGGGGGAAATGAGCCAAACTAGATGGCTGGCTGTATCTTCTTCCCCTCTTGGCTACCTTGCTCAGTGTCTTCAGCAACATCCTCCATGCTGCATTCTGGTATTTCATTGATAACTGATCCCTTCGAAGGATCCTTCTCAACTGATTCTTCAGTCAGAAATGTTTGTTCAGCCATGAAGGCTTCGAACATTTCTTCTTCTGCCATTTCCTTCTTTTGGCTCATGCCAATCTCTTCTTCCGTTTCGCTATCACTTTCCATCAGAGCCTTCTCCAGTCCTGCCAAACTAGCCTTCTCCCTGGCCTTTAATTCAGAATGAACTTGGGCCAATTGTTCTCTACTACAAACCACTTTACTTTGTAGAGTCGGTTTTGGAGCATGGTCTGACTTCGAAGTTTTCTTTTCTTCTGTCTTGACCTGTGAAGAACTCTCTCTACTTCCTTTCAGATCTTGCTGGTACTGGGTGTACCTGCGCTAAATCTTCCTCCTTTGTGATCTGGAAATAACTGGAACCATATTTGGTTCCTTTGTCTTTGGGTGTTTCAGCAATACCCAGTTGTTCGGAGCCACCAAAGGAGGCTTGACCATTCTTCCTGTGATTCCAACCTCTCTTCTGGCAGGCAATTCCCTAGGTTTGTTTTGCATTACAAACCAATCTGGAACTCCAGGTACCCAAGAGCTTACTGATTCAGATGTTGAATCACCTTTTTCCTCCTTCGAAGCCATCTTGGAAACTGGCCGTGGAGGTAAGTGCTTGATTGTGGTCTCATACTTCGAGCTTGATTCTGGCCTTTGATGGAAGTGGCCATTTTCTGTTCTGTGTGAGGTTGGTCTGGGGGGCCAATCTCTGGCTTTAGTCCCATAACCTGAACTCCTCTCCAATCTTTTTTCAGAATGTTTGCTCTCCATTCTGTAGTAGTTAAGTGGCCTAGACTCATACAAGGGCCTTTTGCCTTTAGCATTTATTCTATCAACTGCAGGCTCAACCACCACTGGTCGCTGCCTATCGCTAGCCGGGTACGACCTTTTGTTGTAAGCGTTGGTTAATTTAGGACGTCTCTGAACATCCTTATAGTATTGCTTCCCATCAATTGGAAGCCCCTTCAACCATTTGTAGCTTAGTCTACATCTGGGACACATCCTCTGCATTACAGCTGCTTCTAAGGAATCGTCATCCAGTATTTCTTCATCAGAGTGTTCCTTCTGATGTGAGAAACCCTGTCCAATAACTGGCGGATTTCTAGTCTCCTTTTTGGCAGCTGTCTGGTTGGCAATATGCATTTGCACGTTAACCTCTTCCAATTCCTGCAGAGATAGATTCTGAAAGTTTGGTACAACCACATTAGCCGCGCTTTCTCTAACTTCTGGAAACGGGTTACTGTCAATTCCCATGGCTTTCTCTGTTTTGGCTGGGAACTTCAGACTTCATTTCCGGATTTGCTCTTGGATCCTGTCTCGAAAAATAATGCAGTTTTTAGTCGAGTGAGACCAAGAATTATGCCATTTACAGTATACTTTTCCTTTAAGTTCATCAAGAGACGGCAGTTTTACCCCTTTTGGTAACTTAAGGAAATTGGCTGCAAGCAAATGATCAAAAATGTCATCTACTTTTATTAAATCGAAAGAGTACTTTCTGTGAAAGTCTTTCTTTTTAAACTGTTGATCGATAGTTGTATCCTTATGAATTAATGCTTCACAGATTACAGGTTCTTTGCCCACAATCTCTGCTGCATCGATCTCATAATTGGGATCTCTATAGTATGTCTTATACAAAGCATTATTTCGATCTTGTTCCTCTTCTAGTAATGCTTCATATCGAGACACCTTATAGGTTAATTCGACCAAATCCCTGAATTCAGTTGAGTCAAACTTTGTTCGAAGCCTGAACTCTAAACCGTTTTGAGCCAATCTTACAAATTCTGGCTCTGGAAGGATGACTCTACATTTATTTCGAGCCCTTTTAAATCTGGCAATGAACTGAGTAGCCTTTTCTTCAGGCCTTTGACTCAATCTTGCCAAGTCTGCCATGGACACCTCTGGCTCTGATTGGAAGAATTGGGCATGAAATGCCTCTTCCATTTGTTGCCAAGTTTGAATGGAGCCAGGTGTAAGGTTGATATACCATACAAACGCTCCCCCAGTTAAAGAGTTTGGAAATAATCTCAGTTTAATGTAGTCATGATTAGTGAATTCACCACATTGAGCAGCGAATCTAGCAATATGCTCTACTGTTGATTGATTTCCAGTTCCATAGAATAGGGTAAAATCTGGTATTCTGAATCCTCTTGGGTATTCATGTACCCTATCTATCCACTCTGGGTATGGTTTTCTGTATATAAGAGTTTGGACCCCCTGAGCCATCGGTCCACACATCTCCCTAACAATATCAACAATTTGGTCTCTAGGGACCATATTTTGGGCTTGCTGAACCACTACTGGAGGGACAAACACAGGGTTTGGTGGACAAACTTGTGCCTGTGGTCCTCTTGGTCCAAAAGGTGGTATATTTGGGACTGGTTGCCCCTGTGGTGCAGGTTGCTGTTGGGGGTATGGGTAACCCCTTTGAGCCTGTCCTGCGAAAGGACCTGTGAAAGGTGCTGGAACAGGTATTGTGTCCCTTCCATTTGTGGGAAAACCTTCCAACCCCCCGGGTATAAATTCGAATAAGGGATTATTATACCCCCTAGTGCCAGGTATGGCTTCGAACATGGGATTTGCCACCATTCTTATGCCAGTTTCTTGTACTTGGCCAGATCCACCAACTTGTGTGGCTTCATTGTTGAGTACTGAGGCATTTTGGCCTACTACAGGCCTTGAAATGGGTTCATACCAAGACTGAGGCGATGGTCTTTCATAGTTTTGAGTACTAGTCTGACCATTAATTTGTCCATTAACTTGCATAGGCTGTTTTTCTCTAGCCAATCTTTGCTGAGGGACATTTAAACTTTCCTCTGTATGTCTTGTATTTGTTGGTTGGTGGTTATTCATTCGATCCAAAAAGGATGTTGCCCACCTTTCCATTGTGTTCATTAATTGTTGCCCTATAGCATCTACCAAGCCATCCAATGGATTTGTTGGCTGAGTAGATGGAACGGTGGATGGTCCAATTCCTTGGTTTCGTCCAATATTTTGAACATATGGTCCTTGTCCAGAAGTACTGGTCTGTTTGACCAAAGGTTCTGATAGCATAGGAGTCTCCACAGGATGTGTTACCACATTCTCCTCTGGATTAGGTATTTCTACCTCTCCTTCTACGCCTTCTTCCAAGCGTTCATTTTCTCTTTGTCGTCTTCGTCTAGCCATTTTAACAAGTCCCACCGAGCGTGCCAAAAATATATGTTGGCTTTTTGGCTTTTCGAAGGGTATTTTTGTAAATGCGAGCGTGCCAGCAAGGATCAATCAGTCCTTACAGAAATTAAAATTGCCAACCAATTATCAGACGATTGTGTTTTAGTTTTTTCAGCCTCAATGAAGAGGACTTTTACTGGTGGCTTGACTTAGGATAAATTAAGAGAAATAACAGTTAATATGAAGAACAATCGAAATATTTCATTAAAATAAACACTTACAATAATCCAAACTCAGCCTCGAAGAGGTTTACAGCAACAGTCTACTTGAATCTACTTGAATCTACTCCTATGAATCGAAGTGCAGTGCTGATATTTAAAGTGCAGGTATTTAAAGTACAAGAAATGTAAAATTGGAAAGGAAAATATGAAGTAAAAACTGGTTTGTCTGATCTGAGTCTGGGGGTCTTTTCTGAGAGCTTCCTTGCTATTTATACTTGTCAAAGATGACCTTCGAACTGCACTTCAAACCGTCGAAATACTCCTCCATGATCGCTGATCATGCTGCCTTAGAAGTAGTCCCACTACGCCATATCTTGCAGTTAAACTTCCCTCCTGTATTTGAATTTGAATATGAGCAACCGTTGAAGCCACGTCATTTTATATCTCTTTACTGATCTAGTGCTACTCAGATCATGTGAGAACCAATGTTTATTGCCACGTGTTCGATCAGGATCGAGGACCTGAATTATCTTCCCATAATACCCTTATTCTGCCACGTGTCAAACTGTGATTTGGCTTTTACAAAATATGTAGCCAACAAATATATATGATATGATAATTCATATACTAATAGATAATATGACATAATTTTAAAAATTTTAATTATTTATAATTTATATAATGTGGGGTCATAGTTTTAAAATGACAATTGTTATATGCACCAATTATGCATGATAAAATAGTATCACCATTACACTCAAGTTTTATTGGCCTATTTTAGAAAGTTTTTTTTTTTTTTTTTACTTATTGATTTTTTTTAAAAAAAATATGTGAAAAAATAAAGTAATGATATAATTCAAATAAATCAATAAGTTAATAAATTATTTTTTCCTTAATTGCCAAAGTAGGCCTAGAGGTGAAAAAGTTACCCTAGGTCGGTGATCCTCAAACTTCGAAAGAGTGAATTCATTTTTTTGAATAAATTAGGAATAATGTTAAAGACCAACACATGTGATCTATAAATTTATTTATAATTATGTCGCAAGGGAATGTGGTTCAAAAACATTAGGTGTATAACAAATTAAAAGTTAATATTTATTTTGCTATGTCATTGTATGTAGAATTGTAAAAAAAATTTAAGGGTGCCAAATATTTTCCATAAATTATATATGGACAATTGCAATTTTTTTTTTTTACAGGGTTTGAATAGTTTAATAAAATAAAATCTAAATTTTTAATTTTGTCAATTTAAATTACAATTTTGATTTGTTTTTAATTTAAATCATCAATCTATTTTTGTTAAGCAAAGTCAACAAATTTTTTTTTTTTAGTTAAACTCAATGTAAATATACATAAAATATCTAAAATACTAATTTCATTTAATTTAATGATTGAAATATCTATTTTCTCACTAATTTTGTTTAACAGAAATCTGTAAATGATTTAAATTGAAAATATATAAATAAAATTTAGAGTTTAAATTGACAAAATTATAAATTTATTTGTTACAAATGTCAAACTCCTTTTCTTTTTGTAATTTTTCCCAAATATATATTATTTTAGGGAAATTCTAATATACACATTTTTAAAAAGGGTGTACCATATGCACTCATAATTATATCATTTTGTTATTTAGTTAGGACTTTTCTTAAGTGTGCCTTGCATATGGTATGCAAGGCATTTACGCTCTTTCTACTTTGCATTTACACCTTCTATGTATTGGGTAATACGACATTTTTTTGAAAGTTTACACATTGGTGACTTGCTAAACGGGTCCTTTACGAGTAAATTAATAAAATAATGTGAAAATATTTTCAGAAATGGGTGTAAACTTTTACAAAATGGTGTAAGGTATAAACTTTCAGTAAAAGGTGTAAACCTTCAGAAAATGGTGCAAGGGTTTTGACGACAGGGTATAAACTTTTAGAAATGGGTGTAAACTTTCACAAAATGGTTAAAGTATTTTGACGAAAAGGTATAAGTTTAGAAAATTTTTCATAAAAAGTATAATGTTTCAGAAAAAGTGTAACATTTAGTTTAGTGTAAATTTTATTGACAAATAAGAGTTTAGTCGCTAAAGGTTTGAAATTTTATTACCATCGGCCCCCCTCTTCTTTGTTTCCCACCAACACCTTCTCTGTTCTCTCTCACACACACACAGAATAGTCACCACCAATCTTGACCCCCGTTGACCACCCAAGCGTCACTGGCCTCCGGTGCTCACTGCCATCTGACATCGCCACCTCCACGGCCATCGCTGCCGCAAATCAAAGGTTTTTTTCTCTCTCGCTATCGATCTTGGTCTCTTTTTGTCGATGTCGGCCTATTCTCCGTCGATGTCGGTCTCTCTCTGTCGATCCTTGTCTATCTCGGTCTGTCTGTGTCTATGTGGGTCTCTTCTTTGTCGATCTCTATCGATTTCGATCCCTCTTTGTCGATCTCGGTCTGGCTATCTCTGTCGATCACTGTCCATCTAGGTCTCTATGTCTGTCGATCTTAGTCCATCTCTCTCTCTCTCTCTCTCTCTGTGTGTGTGTGTGTCTGTCCCTTGTTCTATATTAAAAACGGTTCTCTTTTACATTGACATACTTGGTTGGATTTGGACTTGGAGTCGCTATTCCAAGCCCTCCCAAACTCGTCTTCTTTGAAACGAACTTCTACTGAGAGAAAGACCAAGCCTTCCGAAACGCCCTTCTCTCTCACATTGCCATTATTTGAACAAGACAAATACAACTTGATTGGATTTTAGGAACTTACACGTTTTGTGAAAAAACGGAACTTACATGTTATGCGAAGTTACTTACATCTCTTGTGAAAACACTTACACTACTTGTGGAAGGTTACACATTTGTGTAATAATTTATTTTGTAAAATTTACACATTTTCGTTGAAATACTTACACATTTTTTGAGAAGTTACTACTTTTGTAAAGAATGTTATTAAAAGAATTTACACCTTTTATTGGAACTTACACATTTTATGAGAACCGAACTTACACTTTTTGTCAAATAATTTACATCTTGTGTGAAAAAATTTATACCTATGGAAAATATGTTTTCATAAAGTTTACACCTTTTGTTAAAAGCTTAAATGTTTTCTGAAAGTTTACACCTTTTGGTGGAAATAATTACACATTTTATGAGAAGTTACTTTGTTTGTGAAACAATTTTTTTGAAAAAATATACACCTTTCATTAGAACTTACACATTTTGTGACATAACTTACATCTTTTCTAAAAATGTTTACACCTTTTATGGAAATTTGAATTATATTTTTCCTAAAATTTACACCTTTAATGGGAAGTTACACCATTTGTGACATAACTTCGATCTTTTGTGAAAACCACATACAAGTTTTTGAAAATATACACCTTTCATGGAAAGAATATTTGCATAAAATTTATACCTTTTGTTAAAAACATAAACCTTTTCTGAATGATTACACCTTTTTGTGGGAATACTTATACCTTTTCTGAATGGTTACTGTTTTTGTGAATAACTTTTTCCATAAAATTTACACTTTTTATGGGATATTACACCTTTTCTGCCAGCAACGCTTAAACATTTTTCAAAAATTTACACCTTCTATGGAAAATATGTTTTCATCAAGTTCACACCTTATTTTAAAAACTTACACCTCTTCTAAAAAGGTACTCCTTTTGTGAAACAAAAATTGTTAAAAAATTTACACCTTTTAAATAGGAGTTACATCTTTGGTGAAGACAATTAGACCTTTTTTGAAAATTTACACGTTTTATGGAAAATATGCTTTGATAAAGTTTGTTAAAAGAAATTACTTGACAAAAGGTATAACCTTTTCAAATATGGTGTATGTTTTTCCGAAGAAGGTGTAAATGACCTTAGAAAAGATGTAAGTTTTGTTTTTCACTAAAGGTGTAACTTCAAATAATAAGTGTAAATTTTATGAAAAAGGTTTTGCCACAAAATGTGTAATTTTTCAAAAAAGTTGTAAATATTTCTACGAAAAGGTGTAAATTTTTAGAAAAGGTGTAAAATTTAGAAATAAGTGTAAACTTTGTGATACAATCAAAATCAAGCTGAATGTTTCATTTTTACAAAAGATATAAGTTCTCAAACTGAATATTTCGTTTTTACAAAAGATATAAGTTCTCAAAGAAGCTCTAAATTTTATCGACGAGTTATACATTGAAAATTTTATCACCACCCAACTAACCGTCATGCCCATCATGACCGACATTGCCGTTACCGGTGCAAATCAAAGGATTTTTCTGTCTCTATCCATCTTGGTCGCTCTTTGTCCATCTCTGGCTCTTCTCTGTTGATGTTGGTCTCTTTCTCTCTGTCTGCAGATCTCTGTCTGTATCGATCTTGGTTTTTCTGTGTCGATCTGGGTCTGTCTCTCTCTGTCGAACCATGTCTATCTAGGCTCTCTCTGTCTGCCGATCTCTGTCTGTGTCGATCTTGGTTTGTCTGTGTTGATCTGGGTTCGTCCCTCTCTATCCAACCATGCCTATCTTGGTCTCTGCCTGTCGATATTCGTCCGTTTCTCTCCTTCCCTTCGTCTTTGTCTGTCTATATCGATATTGAACCATGAACAATACAAATACAGTTTGATTGCACTGTAGCAACTTACTCGTTCTGTGAAAAAACAGAACTTACACATTTTTTGAAGTTAATTTCATCTTTTGTGAAAACACTTATAGTAATTCTGGAAGGTTACAGTTTTTTGTGAAATAATTTATTTTGAAAATTTACACATTTTCGTTCAAATACTTACACCTTTTCAGAAAAGTTACCTCTTTTGTAAAATAATTTCAATAAAAAAAATTTACACCTTTTATTTGAAGTTACACCATTCTGAAAACAGAACATACACCTTTTGTCAAATAATATACATCTTTTGTGAAAAAATTTACAAATCTTATGGAAAACTACATTTCATAAAATATAAACCTTTTGTTAAAAAAACTTACACCTTTTGTTAAAAAAACTTACACCTTTTCTTAAAGTTTACACCTTTTGTTGGAAATACTTACACGTTATCTAAAAAGTTACTCGATTTGTGAAATAATTTTTTCAATAAAATTTACACCTCTTATTAGAACTTACACCTTTTTTGAAAACAAAAGTTACACTTTGTGTGACATAACTTACATCCTTTGTGAAAACAGTTACATCTTTTTTGAAAATTTCCTCCTTTTCTTAAAAACTTACACCCATTCTGAGAAGTTACTCCTGTTGTGAAATACCTTTTATATGACTTACACATTTTCCAAAATCAAAAGTTACACATTTTGTGACATAACTTAAAACTTTTGTGAAAACAGTTACACGGTTTTTTGAAAATTTACACTTTCTTATGAAAATATGTTTTCATAAAGTTTACACCTTTTGTTAAAAACTTACATTTTTTCTGAAAGTGTACACCTTTTGGAGAAAATATTTACAAAACTTTTTAGAAATGGTGTAAGTACATCCACTGAAAGGTTTAAATTTTCAGAAAAGGTGTAAGGATTCACAAAAGGTATAAATTTTATGAAACCAAATTTTCCATAAAAGGTGTAAATTTTATGGAAAATATTAACTTACAAATGAAGCAACTTTTCAGAAAAAGGTGTAAGTATTTGCATGAAAAGGTGTATATTTTTAGCAAAGGTATAATTTTATGAAAAAATTTATTTCACAAAAGGTGTAACTTTTCAAAAAAGGTTTATGTTTTTCACAGAAGGTGTACATGATTTCAAACATAGTCTAAGTCTTCGATTCACAAAATGTGCAAATTTTATGCGAAGTTTATTTCACAAAAGAAGTAACTTTTTAGAGAAGGTGTAACCATTTTCAGAAAAAGGTGTAAGATTTAAGAAAAGGTGTATGTTTAAACAAAAGATGTATATTTTTGGAAGAAAGTATTTCACAGAAGGTGTAATTTTTGAGAAATGGTGTATGTTTTTCCACAAAAGATGTAAGTAAATTGGCAAAAGGTGTAAGATTCGTTTTCAGAAAATGTGTAAGTTCGAACAAAATGTGTAAAGTTTTTTGAATAAAAATATTTACAAAAGGTATAACTTTTGAGGAATTGTGTAAGTAATTTCACTACAACATATAAGTTTTCAGAAATGGTGAATGTTTTAAAAATGTGTAAATTGTATGAAAAAATTTATTTCACAAAAGGTGCAAATTTTCTGAAAAGGTGTATGTTTTTTCACAAAAGGTGTAAGTCACTTTATAAAACGTGTAATTCAAGTTTTCACGAAAGGCGTATGTTTTTCCACAAAATCTTTAAGGGACATCAGAAAATGTGTAAGTTTTGTTTTTACAAAAAGTGTAAGTTCCAGGGTGTAACTTTTATGAACAAAATTAATTTATAAATGATGTAATTTTTCATAAAAAGGTGTAAGTTGTCAAAAAAAGTATAAAATTTTCAAAAATGCGAAGTGTTCAGAAAAGGTGTAAGTTTCCTCGGCCCGTCCATCTCTCTTCCATCTCGGACCCTTTCTCTTTGTTTGTCTTTCTCTCTCTCCTGTCTCTCCGTTGTTCCATTTCCCCGTAGCTATAGGGTTTTACAGAGAAATATATTTTAGGGCAAAAATCATATTGAAAGAACAAAGCTTATTTACTTGAGTTTGGCCAACAACAGTCATTTAAGTTCTTAGGAAGGCTAGCCATGGAAGTGGATGCATAAATTCTTGTTTGAAGTTGATTTTTGTCGCTGGAGCACAACCGCAAGGGTTAATCTAGCACCATCGTCAGTTTGTCTGCTCCGGTTGGTATTTCCTTTATTTCGTGCTGGTACATTCTCTGTCTCCTTGTTTGTCTTTTTTCATTCGCATATACCTTTACACCTAACCCGAAATTGACCCAATAGGAACTGTTCTGTACTCCATTTTCGTATTTTGTGCTATTCGAATAGGAACTCTTCCCTTTGCTACCCGAAATCGACCCAATAGGAACTATTCTGTACTCCATTTTTGTATTTTCTTCCTTTTGAATAGGAAGTCTTCCCTCTGCTATCACTGCTGCAAGTCGAACATAGGTATCATAGTAGTTAACAATAAGCATAAAAGGTGTTCTGCATTTACATGGCAAACTTGTTGGGTTAGGTTATATATAACCAAAGAAGACTTAATAAAAAATTTGCGTAATGTTGGCACGGAAAAAACAAATTTTTTTTAGAGTACCGAAAAAAGCAAAAATAAGAAACTCGATAAACAAACAATGAATAATCTTGATTCCGCAACGGCTAGCACACTCGGTTGAATTCTGCTTTCAATTTTGTAGTACTCGGTGATTTTATATTGCCGGAACTTATGTTTAGAAACAATCTGTGTTACACGGAGTCTTCAAAATAGATCAAATACCCGTGTCGGACACCTGAGAGTCAGACAAGGGTATGGGATATGTGTCGGATACTTTTCAATGGACACTTCTTATATAATTGTATATAACACAATTATTATATGTGCAAATTATTGCCAAATTACTATAAATGTCATTTTGACACTGTAAGTTACATATAGTACCATTTTATGTCACATATTAGATTAAAAATATGATATTTTTTCCCCAGACCGCGTACCGTTGAATGTAAGATTTAATGAGTTGGACCTGTACATACATACATACCACTTTTAGGCTTTTGGCACCCGTGCAGTCCGTGTAACACAGGAAACAACTGTTTGTTTCAGTGCTGAAGTTCATGCATAGTTGACGGTATTGAACTTAAAACATAGGAAAGCTAATTGAAAGAGTTGAAATGAGGATGACGATTTTTAAATTTTGTAGAGAGCTATTCGTTCCCCACACCCAATTCTTTTTCCAGAGTCGAACCCTTCACTTTTATAGCTAGCCTTACCAACAACTTAAGCGGCTGGAGACGATGGCTGAAAACCAATACCTTCTCCCCACCTGATTCAGACAAGCCTAACAGATTAAGGAAGAAGTTTGCCTTCAGTCTTTCTCTAATATCCAACTTTTCTAAGATGTGGTCCATCCGGGCATCGTCAATGCCCTCTGTTTCTGTGGTTGACGTGTCTGTAGGTGAACTCTTTAGGAGAGATCTCAACTGTGTGTGCACATAGAGTGTGCTCCCATCCCAGCTAATGTTCAACTTCTTAACTAAGTTGTTCAGTTCTTCAACTTCACGAACTATTGTAGGGCTGAGGTGAAGAAATGTAGAAAAGTTAACAAGCCTAGGCAATTCATGAAGAAAATCTTATTCGTAGAAATGGACAGCCTTGCCTGTCATTGCACGCAACTCTTGAATGACGGTTACCTTTATCTTGAAATTATCATGTTTCTGTTGAATAGCAGTTACATTTTAAGAGAAAGGTAACTGTCATTCATGAGTTGTGGGCTGTCTCGATTTTATTGAGCGAGTTCATTAAATGCATACTTTCATTTGTGGGAGTATGACCTTCGTCTAGAATGAGAATGGATGGGTACGTTAGTAATAGTTGTTGACAGGCAGCGGCAGTCTTGCTTATTTCATTGTCACATACAATTGAAGAAATTTGCTTGTACGCCCGGAAAAGTATTCTTCTCTATTCTGTCCACTGTCTGAGCATCCGAAGGTAATGGAGCGTGGGCCAGGATGCAGCCACCTCGATTCTCTGCAACCAAGTTGCTCAGTAGGAAATTGAAGCCCTCAACTTGATGGGGTTTCATCTGGTTTTTGTGCCTGGGATGAGCACCAATTTCAGTGACAGCAGAATCCTGTCCAGATTGTTTAACCCCGTCATGAAATAGTTCAGTTGCTTCTTTGTCCTTTGTAGTTGGGCCTTCATAAAGGTATGTGCGTGTAGTCGTTCAGCCCTAAATGAAAAACAAATGTAGTCCTTTATCTTCAATTTTTGGGAAATTATGCATTTATCGCTTGTACACATAATTATTTCAATTGTAAGCTGTGTGAACTAAATGCAAAATTTTGATGTATGTCCTTTCTTTTGTTCGTTTCAAAATCTGTATATGTGTTGGGAAATTCTGCATTTTGTTGTCTGTATTTACGCAAAATTTTCAGGTTAACAGCCACATGTTGTAGCTATTTGTTTGTGTTCTTGTAAATATTGATTGGAAAACTTTGCAGAAATTGTCATCATTGCATCTGATGGATATTGGTCACCTCGCACCAACAATGTTAGTTTTCTTCTTCAAGACTTGCTACCAGTTGGTTTCGTACATATGTTTGTAAACAAACGAAATCTATCACCAAGGAATACGTTGAATTTTTTTTTGGGATCAATTCTTACAGCAGCCCATCTACTTTTGTGTTTGTGTTATTGTTTTGCACAAATTTTGAATGGCCTCGCTTTGCATCATCTGCATGTGAACTTTTGTTTCAATTACGTCCATTTGATTACAGCTCTTCCCTATTTTGTATCAGAAAATATGCATATACGTGGCAACTGTACTTTTTGTTGTAGTCAACTTATAACTTTACTGAACTTACATAATTTCAATCAATTGACATTACAATATTTGTTATAAAAATCATAAACGGCATTAGTAATTTGACCAAAATTGTCCAGGAAATTTAAAATGGAGTGTCAGAATTGAGGGAGTTTAAAGTGCATCGATTCAAATTAGACAACGGACAAAATGTGTTCACTAACCCTGTAATTTTTCCTTCAATCTAATTTGTATGATTTGCTCTTTCATAAAGGGGAAGGAAAAGATTGAAGACAATTGCCGAACAACATATCCAAATGTCTGACACTATCGCTGGGTCTTGTCGAAAGTGGCCAGTTGCACCATTCATTTGTTACAGGTACTGGTTATTCATTTTGACAATCTGGAATTACATTTTTTATAGTGAAACTACGTGCCTTGGCGAAGTTCAGTTTGTGATGTTTGAAATTGGTTTCGTTCCGTATATCTGAAAATGTTTAAATTGGTGTCGATTCAGTCCCGGATATATGAAAGGTGTCTTATGCGGATTTCGGGGCCAGCTTGACATAAATACTTGCATATATATATGTATTCATATTTAAGATTCAGTGATGATAAGCCTCACGATGCTTGCATGCAGCCAGCAACAATTCAAGGAAATGCAGGGGCCAGACAACACTCGATGAAAAATGGTGATTGTCGAAATCTATATTCTCTATAATACGTTATGATGGAAACACATGGCTGGGTTGCTATCCACACGTTGTATTCAATGGTCGTAGTGGGCTTGTGGTTGTTTCGCGTTTGTAGGATTGTAACACGTAATAATGTCACATTCCCTATTGTTTTCATAAATTTCAATTCGTTGTAAAAGTCGAGCTACGTTTTGTCGCTGACTTTTTCCTGCAACTGTTATTTGTATTTGCAATCTTATTTAATTACCAACAATGCACGTGGATTGCGTTTGGCATAAAGTTGTAGTTACAGTTATTTTGGACTCATAGTTGTTACTTGTCTTGTACGTCTGTCACTTTCGTGGTTAAAGAGTAGAAAGGAGATTGGGGAAAGGTAGAAGGCACTCCCCTCTGATGAGAAAAAGGGGTTTGCGGAATTGGCTAAGGCGAACGCCGAGGAACACGCCAAAGTAGTACCATGTGCACCGAAGTCTGAAAAGGTCATTACGTACTTCATGTTTTCGTAAATGCATTTGGCTAGGTCCTGCTTTGCTGACATTGTTGGTTGTATTTTTGTATTAATTTAAGGGTAAAAAATGTGCAGGGTAAAAGGCAACTCCGCATATCATTGAAGTCAATTGTTGAGCTAGTTAACCGGTTCAATAAAGCACAAAAGCAGGCAGTCATTGACATTGGGTTTGCTGGCCTCCCGAGGATGAAGTGTACACGTATAGATCACGACTTGTGCGCATGGTTGGTACAGAACTTCGATCCTGACAGTAGTTCTTTGAATGTTCATGGTCGTCAACTTAGGCTCACCTGTAAAGCAGTTAATGTTTTATTGGGAATACGGTGTGAAGGCGATGACGTGCAATTGGCTAGGTCGTTAGAAGCATATCCCAATATCTACGATGAGATTGGAGTTGTTAACGGAGTCATTCCTTTAAACAAGTTAAGACTTTATCTAACCGAGACTGATGGTGCGGAGGACGAGTTTCGGAGGAAATTTGCGTTGTATGTCTTAGGGGCCATGTTGTGTCCTATCACAATGACCGCCTTGAATCCATTGTTCATTCATGCCGTGAAGGACGTGAATGGTATGCGAGCTTGTAATTGGGCAAAGTTGACACTGCAATTTCTTCACAACGGTGGTCACAAGTATAAAGGTCATCGCGATGCAACTGGATGTGTTTTCCTGCTAATGGTATGCCAATAACTCGATTGTTTTTTCCATTCCCCTGTTCATATGTTTCATGCATTGTTCTGTCATGGTTCAACAAATTGGCCTTGATTGGGACATACAATGTTACCTGCTTTGTGAGTACGACAAATAACACTCTTCCTGACCAAGTATGGTACTCACAGAAATATATTTTCTGCAAGTACCGTTATGAATTTAAGAACAAAGAGTACAAGGCAAAAAGTATGACGGACCTCAATGGAGGAACCAATTTGCCTATGTTGTGAAGAGGGGAACATAATTGATTGATCTTCATTGGTTTGGAATAATCAATTAGACATAGAATGACACAGGAAATATTATACACATTTGTAGGCAGAGTTGAAGAAGAATATACAGAAGAAACCTTGATAGGACCATTACCAAACCAAACGTATTGATTCTGGGAAAGGTCTTTTGGGTTGCAGCCATTCATAAATACAAACATGTACATAACTTTTTTTTCTTGGTTTCATCAATAAAGTCCTTGGTTTGCTGTACATTTTTTTTACCCAAAAAACATTGCATGATATGTGCTTATAAAGTTGACGGCATTGTAAACAAAATTGGTATTCTATGTACGTTCCGCTGCAAAATTTAGAAGAATGAATGTCATTGTTACTGAATATAGTTGATTTTTGTGAGAAGAAGAAATTAATTATGGTGTGCCCCTTAATGTCCACAGCTATTGTACCTTGATTGTGTTTGTCTGAGCTCGACAAGTACGTCGGCTACAACACGGTCCATGCCTCGGCTTCATGATTAGGGTGATACCCAAATATGGGAGACACTGCGACGTATCAGAAGGAAACAAAATTTCCCAACAATTGCGGTAAGCACTCCAACCACTGTGCACATTTCTCACCATCGACCCACTTGTCTTCAACATACAATGTCAGACTTCATTTTTGCATTTCTATGATTATGTGGAGTTTGATTACAGTAACGACGAAAGCAACGCTGATGATGCTAACATTGTTGCATGCCATGTCGAGAACCAACAAAAAGGACAGTATGATCAAGTCCGTATGAGCAATTTAGAGTCCAACATTCGTGAACTGAAGGAAATGATGAAGCAAGTTCTCCACAACCAAATAGATTTAATGGAGATGTTGCGACATTTCCAAGGCAAGCAAGTTGTTGACAATGACAAGGTAATCTATCTAATCATTATGCAATTTTGACACAGTTGAGTCACATCATTTGAAAATGATTTATAAGACTAAGTTCACGAATGTGTATATATGATTAGGTGGAAGGCAATGATGTGTATATCATTAACCTCTCCTCCAATGTTGTTGAACTGAAGGAAATGCTGAAGCAACTGCTTCGACGTTTCTGTTTGGGCTGCAACGAACCGTTCACTGAACAAACCAATTTAGGTGAACTGAAGCAAATGCTACACTACCTCATCGAAGGTATATTCTATAGACCACAACCGGCAGGCGTGGACAAACAGGGTGTGGACCCTACTGTTGGAGTCGAGGCGCATGACGATGGCGTTGTCAAACCATCTGACGAAGTTAACCCAACGGAGTGTAATATTTCAGATGTACAAAGGGTGGATCACTAACAATAGAATTTGAAGGGAACCTTAGCAAGGGACAAAAGTCATTTTCATGATGGGCACAAGCTGAACATCGAGGAAGGTAGGGACAACCAGAACAAAGGAGGCCTTCAGTCGGGGGAAACATATGAAACTGAAGATAAATACAGTCCTGACCTTCAGTCAGTGGGCGTGAAGAACGTGGCGTGCGATGTGCATACTTCTCCTACTAAGCTTGGCCAACCATTGGGAGCAACTAGAATCGTTAGAGGAAGTGCAAAGGGAAGAGGAAGAGAAAAAGGAAAGGAAAAGGAAAAGGAAAAGGAAAAATGCGTGGAAGTAGAGTTCAAGCCACTGAGGTCGAGGATATGCAATTGTGCATCGATAGCAAAACAAATAGTGGAGTTGATGACATCAATTCACCTATGGATGTTGATGGTGTGAATAAGGTGAACAAGGTACAAATACTGCCTTTAATGCCCCACAAGTTTTGAATACCTAATTCATGCCCACATCAATAATGTGAATCACTAATTTTACAATCATCTGTGTTGTATTGTACTAGTTGTCAAACAATTGCATGTTTGCAGCTATGACTGCTGGTATATGTTTGTACACATTTGTAACAAACTCTGCACCAAACATCACAAGTTGGGAAAACTCAGAGGTTCACAGTTTATACATCATTTCACATTATTTTTTATGACTACCGACCTTGTAATGTAAGCTTCAATTTTTTTTATGAAATGTGTAGTGGTAGTTGGCTGTTTATTTTTGTAGGACTCGTTGAGGATGTTGGACAGCGAAGGGTTGTTATCGGTAGAGGAACAAAAACTTCTCGACTATGTATTTGACGATAGCAAAAATGAAATGTATTGTTTCATTTAGTACTTGCAAATTTTAAATGACAGTCCACTGTGAAATAACTATCGTTCTAAGGATCATTATTGCTTGTAGGGACATTATTGTTTCCATGAATCTTCATGGACGAGCATGTGAAGTTGGTACCTGGCGTGACATGCATACGCTCAAACTAGGGTCGTGGCTATCCGACACTGTAAGTGTTGGCTGCGCACATATGAATCTGCGTTTTTCAGTACCCCTGAACTCAGAAACATTTCTAATCACCTTGCCTTGTGTCTTACATACAATGTTCCAGCCAATCAACTTGGTAGTGGTGCAATTGACTAATCTACAGAGGGATTTACACAATGATGGGAGGCATACTGATTGGTTTTTTTCTGTATATCTGTTGGTAAGTAAGTGTTTAAAGCTACGTTGTGTTTTGTGTATAACATATTTTGACAAATGTTTCCGTCAATGACCTTTATGCATTACACATGCAGACTTTGATTCTAAATAAAGATACGCAACCTCTGCACCATGAAAATATCGTCACATCATTTTTCGGACATGACAGATACACTGGTGCGATTGATGCATGCCAGAAGGTAATATCAATGTTCATCCCGTTACATTAAAACGAAAATATGAAAGCCATTACATGCTTACATGGCCTCTAAACAAGGTCTGCCCTTGTGTTTGCGTGTAGATTTACATGCCTTTCAATTACAGAGGAGTGCATTGGTTGTGCGTTAAAATTGATATAGTGGACCGTGTAGCCTACCTATTTGACTCGTTCCCATCCAACCGACTGAACAAAACGAAGCTAAATGCGGCAAAAATTTTGGTATGTCTTGGTGCATTTCTCAACACTACAATAAACTTAAACATCCTTTACATAAACCAACTTCAACCTTGTGGAACAGGTTCAAACTATGCACGACTTTCTGCAACTACACTTTGGAAATGATTATGTTACAGATGTGCGTAGCTTCCACCTTCGTATGTTAGATGAGAGGCCAGTACAACAACTGGACGAGTAATCTACAATCCCTCCCTTACATTAATGTGTATCTTTGCATAGTGACTTAACGAACCTCTCGACATTGATGACAAATTTAATGTGAAATTATTTTTGTAGCACGTTTGATCGTGGATGTTGTCATCAAATTCATGCAAAGAACTCGATGAAGCCCCGATCCACACAAGGTACATTCTACCGCTTCATTTCCATTTGTCAATCAAATCCTTCATTGTATGTCCTGCAATTTTAACTCATTTGTCTTATGATCTTTCTGTACAAAGTTCCATCCCTCTGTGCGTCATAAGTTGTTGGCTGACATCGTTATGGATGTCAATAATGCAAAGATCGCAGAGTACCGGGAGTGCCTTCATATGAGCAATGCCACAAGTTAGGCCAGTGATGGGAATGGGTTGCCAATACACCAGTAATTTGGGTGGCAATAGGACTTCACTAATTTTTTATTCTTTGATTTCAATATGGATGTTAATTATGGCTCCCCAGTATTGTTTTTGCTGGATGATGTAAAGATGGACTAACTGCAAAGTACTATTTTGTTTACGCATGTTTCTTGTTTGGATGAATGCGACTGAAACAAATATAATTTACGGCTGTTTTTTTTACTCATATTTGGAGTAATTTGCTTGCTGCCCAATTTGTCAGCATTACTTTGATATCGCAACTGTAATAAAAAAACAATTTGAAATTTTTCAAAATAAATAAAAACTAATATAATTACAAAATAAATTTATAATGAAATTTTGTTACTGGCTGCTGTCTTAGTTGTATTTTTTATTTGTTACCGAAATGAATTTATAATTTAATTACAAAAAAGGAAAAATTAATTTTCAGAAATGAAACCAACCACATTATGAATGAAAACTCAACTCTTTGTAGGTAAGTTATATATCAGCCTATTAGCACATATGACTCTACCCAAAACAAAAAATGCAACGTCTTACAGGAAAGGTTAAAAAAAAAAAAAAAACTACATATCTGCTGCATCATCAGCAGCATCTTCTGAAGAGTTGTCCGTACTGTTTGATTGACTGTCCTCATCCATTGTCTTATCAGACTTTGCTTCGTCCGCCGCCAATTTCTCATCGATCAGCCAATCAATGTTCTGCTTCATAGCGCCGACTTGCCGCTCCAAACTTGACAACCGTGTGTCCACTTCATTCAGCCTTTCGTAGATATCTTGCAACTACTGCAATACAAGAGCAACATGAGCTTCAACAATAGCTTCAATCTTGTTCGAATCAGACATTTTGTAGGAATATGTGTATGGTTTATTTTACTTACTACTTTTTTAAAGAAATGTATAGATTCATAATATTACACAACACTATGCTGTAAGTATTTGTAAGATATGGTACATGACTTGTATGTTTTCAGAAGACCTCATGCATTGTGACATACATTGTATTAATTTCTCAAACTGGCCGAATTCATCTTGCACAAATTCGTTCCTTCTTGCATACACCAAGTCATCCGTTCAGTAACCCTAATTGTCCATTATTTGGTATTTCCAACACACATGCATTATACCTTCCATCAGTAATATCCCACTGTCATTGATTTCCACACCCAGAGTTTATCATACATTCACGTTCGTCATTTGTATTTGTGCCCCAACCCAACTTTTGGTCTACCTTAACCCAATTACATATCTACTCATCCATAAAGCTTAGCAAAATTCCTCTTATCAAATACTTATGTCTTTTCAACTCCACCGAACCTATTAAATGAAATATTCAAAATAATTAATTTGCTTTTACTCAGTTTGGGTAGGTGTTGCCACCAAACAATAATAACTGTGTTCAAATCTTTAAACCTACCACCAATGTATTAATGACTACGGGTTTAAGGTAATTTAATATTTACAACCAACCACAAAAAAGTTTGCAACCAGTGTTGTTTCCTTTGCATTTGGGTTTGTTTTTGCGTCCTTATATTCTTCGTCAACCTACGAAAACAAAGTTGGACTCAATCAACAACTGTCACACCTATGGATGCACACCACAGTAAACGCAGTCATGGACAATCACTTGCAAGGGCTGACAGCTCCCGATCGAAGTCACTAGAATTGGATTATGCAGGTGGGTATATCGATTCTTTCAATGATCGATGTTTCTTTGAAACAGGGTTCCCACTGTGGAGTTTTGAACCTCTACGAGATTACAATTGCACCCCAATACAAGATGCTAGCCTGGGAAAGTATTTTGGAATTCCAGTTTCACTGTTTGCCAAATGAGTTCAGTGTGAACACCACGGTCGATGTGTTTTTGTCAAGATTACTAAAGCCTGATCGGTTGAAATGCAGCGGCAATTCCCTCATGTCAGCGAGTCCCAAGTTAGGCATCGTTTGCAAAATGAGATTGATCAAATGACTCGTTGACTCATTAGGCACTCATGCGTAGAGGACGCAAAGGCAGAGTCGAAGATACATGGATCGAACTTGGTATCTGCGATCAAGGCTATAATGGAGGATCCTGCACTGGTGTTGAACCTTGACCTTTCAGATTACTTAGACTTCGAGGTTGTTGATTTGAGCAAGGATTAGGAAACCTCAACATGTGTATGACATAGTAAGCGTAGTGTTGTAAGATGCCATCGTGGTGCGAAAAAATACGACTTAGAAACTAACAAACCGTCAAACTTTGCTAACCATTTCAACGGTGCATGCGTTAATGTCTTCATTATTTCCGTTTTGTTGAAGGTATTTTTTTGCGTGACCGTCATCGACTGAAAGCTGTCTTATGATTTTTGTTGGTACGATGACAAGGTAATTTTATTGTAATGTCATTGACCGATATCAGAAGCTATCATTAACCTATGTTTTGTTGATTACTTGATGTTTTGTGAATCGTTGAATATGGACAATAAGGTATAGTGTCAGAATCATTGAATGAAATCACAAGTTGTAATTGCAAAAAAAAATTGTGCACCACCAGCCAATGGTCTCATACACTCTAACATCAATATGGGCACAAATGTTTTGTTTTTTCAAACACAACGGTTGTATGGAAGCATACCCCGTGAGGTCAACCTGTGCATTTGCAATTTTTCTCCCATTGTGCATTGTTATGAACTAATCAACTCTCCTTCAAACAAAAAAATATACAATAGACCATTCAAAAACAGAGTATTGATATTCATTAATGAAGAAGTCAGCACAATGGTAAATAAATGTACCACGCATTCTGTGCAATACAAAAGAAATTGCAAAATACACTAGTTTAAGATATGGGAAAGGGAATGGCTAGAAGCTAGAGGACCTCATTCTGATTGAGCAGCTGCGAGCATGGCTTGGGCTTGAGCAGCTACAGAACCAAAGCATCAAAAACCAGATCTGCCAAATCTACTTTAAACTTGCTAACAGATAATGGTTGAGGCCATAGATAAGTGACAAATAGATACTAGTTGACAGATAACAGATTTTCCAAATCTGTTCATTACAAAGAAACCTGCAACAGATAACAGAAGTTGTTCATTACAACCAAAATTCATGCACCCAGATAACAGAACCTGCAACAGATAATAGGCCACAGATAAGTGACAAAGCACCCACAAAATTCAGTCATCCACAAAGCATCCACAAAATTCATCCACATAGCATCCACAAAAATGAATCCACATAACATCCACAAAATTCATCCACAGATCTGCCAAATAGCATTCACAAAGCTTTAACAATGAGACCAATGTTTCCCAAAATTCATTCGATAATAAAATTATAAGTTACATCATAATAACTTATAAAATTCATTCCGTACATTGATTCCATAATAAAATTCATTCCATAAAGCTATTAAGGGTTGGTTTGGTATGTACTAAAAAAGTGCACTTTTTGACTTATTGGTGGGTTTGGGTTAGGTTTGGGTTGGGTTTGATGTGATGTGTTAGAGAGGTGATGTGATTTAAATAGGATGATGTGACTTAAATAAGATAGTGACTTTTTGGCTTTTTGACTTATTTAGATGATGCCAAACCAAGCCTAAGTAAGTTACATAAGTTACATCATAATAAAATTCATTTCATAAACATTAGTTACATCATGAAGTACAATACAATCAAAACTGGTACAAACTTCCATTCAATTTCCCAAAATACAAAAAAGTACAAAAGTTACATGATCAAGTACAAAATGATAGAAAATATAATGAAATACACCATCGCTTTGATATTATTTTCTATCCTTTCAAGCCTTCGACCATGGTCATTTTGTAAGTCATCAAGCCTTGTCCTTACTTCGTTAAAGTCTTCTACTGTTATAGCATCACAAGCTCTAGTGTTGGAACGGATTGTGGACGTAACGTCTTCATCATCTTCAGCCACGAACTTGAAGTAATTGCAATGGGGAGTGGGAGTGGTACTCTACAATGCATGACAATCAGTTAGTTGAATACGACAAATATTAATGTGACTAGTAAAGGATTAAAATTTCCAATACATACTTATATATTTTGATGGGCAAACAAAGAACAAACGCCTTTCATTGTCATTCTCATTGGTTCTTACAATATGTATGGCAGCGGTTCTTCCATAATTGCACAGCCTCGGTTGTAATCTTATGTTGCTAATGTTAGAAGAAGAAGCCATTTTTTAAATCTGCATACATGAGAAATTTGTAGTGCTTTGCTATGCTTGTGTTTGATAGGGTTAATAACAGTTCTATTTGAATTTGAGGGACAGAGTGTGTCTTTACTGAAAACATTTATTTGTTCAAACTGCCATGTTTAATAGCATTTGAATAGAGGCTACACAGACTAAACTGTTAATAGCATTTGAACAAACATCGCAGTTCAATGTCAGTCATTTTCTTCAGTTTCAAACATAGCATTTGTGATTAATTACACATATGTTACACACATAGCATTTTCAAACTGAACAAACATGGCAGTTTTACAAACATATCAGTTCAATGTCAATTCAGTTATCAATCACACATGTTACACAACTATTATCAACAAATCATACTGAAGTGAAATGATTATGGGCAGATTGTTGGAGAGTGTGATTCAACTAATAGTTATCAAACTGAAATAGTTATCAACAAATCACATGTGATTTTCAACAAAGCACAATGAAATACTTATCAGCAAATTAGTAATAGTTATGAACATTTCAGTTCAGTTTGCTAATAGTTATCAATGTTGATAATAGTTAATTCAATTCACGCAGCTAACATATTAGTTGATAGCAGTTCAATACAACAAATCATGCGTGATTGACAACAAATACACCAAAATTCAATTATCAATCATACATTGAAAATTACACAATTATATGCATTTGTTCAACTAATTATCAATCTGCATAATCATACTATGTTCTGCAAAGATGTGATCCTTTCATTTTATGTTCGATCACTTTCTGCATAATCATACTACGTTCTGCAAAATTTATACTTTAACTCTAAAAGGTAAATGCATATATGTTCCTCACAATATGTTCCACATTTATCAATCATACCATTTATCTATCTGCATAACAGTAATTTTCAAAGCCCTAATTTTTGACGCCCTAATTTTCAAAGCCCTAATTTTGAATCAGTAATTTTGAAAGCCCTAATTTTGGAAGCCCTAATTTCCAAATTTCAAATCTTTTTTGTCAATCACAACCCTAACTTTTTGATTTCAGTGTTTGGAGGACGAACCTGGTTCATCTATGGCCTGAAAGCCCACGTTCTCCTTAACAAATTCCTTCGTTACAGCCGATGGTGGTCGTAGTGGAGCTATGGTTCGCGAAGCAGAGAAAATGAGGGGTACAGCGATGGGTTGGGTTTACGAGTGGGTCGCCGTTGAGAGTGGTCGGCGGTTAGGCTGGGTTTGGTGGAGGAGGAGTGGGTCTGAGAGTGAGGGGGAGTGAAAGTGAAATTGAGGTGTATATTCTGTATAATCTGTATAGCAGAGCGAGAAAACAAAAATTTGTATTTCTTTATTTTAATTTTTAGTCAAAAAGCCAAAAATTCACTAAAAAAAATGAAAAAGCCAACAACTCATACAAAAAGTCAAAGATTTTATTTTTTCTCTACTTTTTGCACATTTTTTCGTAAAAAATCAAAAAGTCGTCCTAAACATACTAATTTTTTCTAGCTCATATTTTAGCCAAATAGCCAAAAAATTTGTAAATCAGCCTATTCCCAAATGAGCCCAGTCTCTACTTTAGTCATGACGCAAGCTAGATTGTAATCTATCAGACTATTAGTCCTGGGATATATTGTCTTGGGATTATTTTGTTGGACTAAATTTGTATCTTATGTTTGTTTGGTCATGGGATTAGATGTCTAAATTGGACTATTTTTAGTTATCTAATGTTTGTTTGAAATATTATGGAGAATGATAAATGCTCAAATGACTATTTTATCATTTTCTAATTGTTTGCTAAGTAATAGCATGGAGGGTAAAATGGACATTTCACAAAATAATCCCATGGGATACCAATCCCATGGTTTCTATCCCATCTCCCCCTATGGGGTAGGATAGTCCCATATTTGTGGGACTAATAGTCCGGGGGGACTATTAGTTCGGAGCAAAAAAAATGAAACAAATAATGGACTATTAGTCCGGTAGGACTAATACTCCAATCCCACTCCCTAATCCTTCAAAACAAACACACCATATGTCTATTAAAAATCATGTTCATCGGATATCGTTAACTATATGATCAAATCAGTTTTGTATAAAAATAAAGGATGGTGTTATAGTTAACGGTTGAAAGAAAACTACTCCGATCAGATAGCTATCGATATCCGATCAACGTGATTTTTCATAGGCATGTAGTACTCGACGAGCTGTACACATTTAATGATTCAGATGATCAAAACGGGTCTTGTGATGGCCCCCATAGGCTGAATAGCACTGTTCAATGCAATACCCAATATTTGTGTATTCGGAATACGTTGGGATTATGATACCCTTCATAGATGTGATTAGTAGTCCCCCATTAGAGATGGTATTACATATATGTATACCCTTCACATTTGTTTATTACATATATATATATATATATTGACAAATTCTGTCAGACATGGATCTTAATACACTCTTTAATCCATTCATTGTATCATCATTCACACAGTTTGCCCTCTTTCTTTGGACTGCATAAGTGGAGATTGTAATCCACCAGACTGTTAGTCGTGCGATACATTGTCCATCGACCAGTCAGTTCGGGTGTATTTGTATCGTATGTTTGTTTACTCATTGGATTAGATGCGAAAATTAGAGTATTTGTAGTGAATCAAATGTTTGGTTCGACGGATTGGATAAAAATAAATTACAAATTTATATTTAATTCATAATACTAAATTTGTAATTTATAATTCATAACTGAACAACACAAAAAAAATTAAATTTATAGGGCCATACGAAATTTATTTTTTAATTTATAGGCCGAAAATTTAATTTAACGTTACCCTACCTTACGCTACGCCTCGTTTGTGAAAAATAAACAAAAACCAAAAAAAAAGCAAAAATAATTAATAAGATAAAATGGCACGTCAAATTTATAATCAGTGCAAATTTAAGTCACATCATCTTATTTAAATCACATCATCTTATGTAAGTCACATCACCTCTCACATGCATCAATTCAACCCCAACCCAAACGGAACCCATATTTCACAAAAAGTCAAAAAGTACACTTTTAGATTATAAGGGGTTGTTTGGGATGTCCTAAATAAGTGCACTTTTTGACTTTTTGGACTAAAAAGTTGAGCAAAAAAATATGGTTGTTTGGGTTAACTTTTTGACTTTTTATGAAAAAATGTGTATTAAAAAATTGTATAAATTAGTGTGTAGGGGAAAATTAGGATTGGGAGTTGTGCAGCCGTAATTTTTGACTTTTGGTGAATAGTGATAACTTTTTAACTTTTTTGAATAACTTTTTGACTTTTTGGCCACATGCCAAACTTGGCATTTTAATGGGTAGTGTCACATACGTTTCTATTTCCCTCCCAAATTTGGAACAAAAACCAAAGTTGGCAGACAAAGCCTATGAAATCCCACAGAGGTAGTACTTTTCATGATGACCTACATACTGTAGCCTTTCTAATCTCACCAACTCATTTCCATTTCCTACATACAATTTCGGCAACTTTGCTGTCCCTCCTTCTCTTTGCATTTCGATTTTGCTGTCCATCTCCAGTAACACACTCTCTCTCTGTCTGTCTCCCTGTCTCTCCATTTCGACTGCGCCAGTTCGTCGACGGTAACACTCACTATTTTCTTGGGCATGTGTGAGTCTATCTATTTTTTCTTTCGGAGCACATTATTATTATGACCTGCTGTGTTCCACTCGCACGACATTACCATTTCTGAACTATTAAACTGTTCCTCGTTAGGTCATTGAAACCATACGTATGATTAGGTATGCAAACTACACGGGTGACAAACTTATATTGCTATTGAGGAGTTCCATAGTGACAAACGGTCTTGGTTGAGCAGTGTAGCCGGTTTTTTATTTCTCTGTATGAATGTAAGTTGCATATGGGTGCTCTTGGGTTGAATGTCCCATGTGGCCCTGTTTGAAATGTGCGTATTGGTTGTTGTTTCTTGCTTGAAGTCGTCAATACTATAAAACGAGTACAACATATGGCCAATTACTTTTCGTAAAACAGTGGCATGCCATAGGTGCATAAATTAACGACAACATATCACACTTGAACAATAAACGAAAAGTACCACTCGTACAATGTACGTACGATTGAATGGTCTGTTCATTGTAAGTTGTTAATAGTGAATTTCGTTTTGTTACAATTTGGGAGTAACGTTCTTTGTGCATCCTTATCAATATTGCATGAAATTCTTTGCAGGAATTATCATAATTGGATATGGGCGATATGTCAGACAATGCGAAGCAACTGTGAGTTTATGTCATTCACTATTTCATACAATTAGGTTTGCAAGGATGTGTTCCCTGTGCTTACTAAATTGCACGGTCTGTTCGTGTAGGACATATTGTGGCGGTATGTACTGTCATCAGGAGGTTGTGCGATTTGAGTTTCACACATTTGCAATAGCCTCAAATTGCACCATGAATTTCGTGTAATGGATTAAAACTCTGTCTATTTCTTAGCAGAATATGTGCACATACGGCACATGTCGCGTATTCTGCGGAGAGAAATTGTGAAATCCATAATTGGCTGAGTTATACTAAACCATTTCAGTTAATAATTTTCGGTCACAACGGAAAACAACATTATCAATTGCACGAAAATGGCACAACTCTTGAAATGACAAGGCAAGATTGACTGCCTTTAAAGTTAACTGACGAAGATGATAGAATGCATAAAACGTACATACCACCGATGTAATTTTCCCTTCAATAAAATTTCATTTACGCCGATATTTGTTACAGGCAAAGGAAAACATTGAAGCCAAGTGGTGAAGGTTCATGAATCAAAATGGTGGACATTACCGAGCCCCCTCGTCGAAAGCTACCAGTTGGACCATTTATTTTTTACAGGTTCGATTCGTGTCCTTGAAAGCGGCTCACAATATGAATCCCTCTCGTCAGAAATGGCTGACAGTATTTTTGCACAATTGTGCATTACATATTTTGTACTCATAGTTTGGGCCTGTGCAAATTTCAATTTGTACTCACAATAAATTAAGATTTTAGAGACCAAAAATAAGGGCCAAAATAATTTCTTACAAACCTAATTGTTGTTGCAGAAATCATGTGGTTATTATATTTTTAGCAACGAAAATTGGACATTATTGATGCATTATCATGTAGTTGGGACCAAATTTATTTGTGTCACAAATTGGTTCCTAAATGTCAATGGTTGCGATTTGTGTACATAAATGTACATATATCCATCCATATCTAACATATACTTACGCCGAAATTCACAATGGTTGTAGCCAACAACAATTCAAGGAAAGACGAGAAGTAGACAACCCCGAACAGAAAATGGTTAGTGTGCAGACATGTACTAAGTAGGGTACAGTGATAGAGACACGTGACTGTTGTGATAGCAATGTATGGACTTCTATTCCATGCGCACACCAGTCATGTGCTTCTATGGTGTCGTATTCAGCGATTTCCAGCAGTCATAGATGCTATCTTGCATGTTCTTATAAACTTCGATTATTTGTAAAAGTCCATGTCCGTTTTTATTTCAAATGTGTGCGAAATAGTAATTTGTATGTGCAATCATATGTAAATACCACAAAATGTGCACACATTGCGAGTGATACAACTTTTGGTGACAATTATTTTGGACTTACAGTTCTTATTTGTCCTGTATGTGCGTCACATTGGTGTAACACTTACAAAGCCGAAAGGATATTGAGGAAAGGTGGAAGGAACTCCCCTGTGATGAGAAGAAGAGGTTTTAGGACATGGCTAAGGCAAGTGCCAAGGAACTGGACGAAGAAGTTGCAAAGAAATCTGCAAAGGTACTTACGTACTTAATGTTTTCGTAACTGCATTTGGGGAGGACCTGCTATCGACACAATGTTGGTTAAATTTGTGTATTAATGTTCACATTAATAATATTGCAGAGTAAAATGCAAGTCCGCATATCATTGAAGGCAATTGTTGACATCGTGAACCGGTGTAACGAAGCACAGAAGCAGGTAGTCATTGATATTGGGTTCGGTGGCCTCCTCGGGTTAAAGTGTACCCGTATAGATCACAACTTGTGCCAATGGTTGGTACAAAACTTCGATCCCAACACGTGTTCATTGACTGTTCATGGCCGTCACCTGAGGCTCACCGGTGAGGAAGTGCATGTCTTATTGGGTATACAGTCAGAAGGCAATGACGTGCAGTTCATTGGTTCAATAGACGCATATCCCAATATCTACGAAGAGATTGGATCTGTTAAGGGAATGATTCCTTTGAACCAGCTGAGAGTTTATCTAACTAAGAGTGATGGTGCGGATGACGAGTTTCGGCGGAAGTTTGCGCTGTACGTGTTGGGGGCCATGTTGTGTCGCACCACAATGACCGCCTTGAGCCTGTCGTTCGTTCATGCCGTTGTAGACACCCCATTTTTGATTGTCCTCAGGACTTGGACGTCACCATTTGAACACCCGGTGATCATCCATGTTTGTGTTTGTCTCAAGTTCCCGGAGGTCTTAGCTACGCGCCTTGCCTCAGGATCTCCCGAATCGACTGTTTTGGGTTTGGTTTTGCACCAAACACTTGTGTTTTGCTTTTGAGGGGCAAGGAATGGCTTGTGAGACATCCCCACACATCACCGGCCATGGCTAGAGGCCACCGGCCAGTGTTTTGTTGCCATCGGCCATATATTTGGCCGGTCGGCACTCTGTTTGGTCGGTCGGCCATCTTTATTTGGCCGATTGACTCTTTTTCTGGCCGAGACCTCTTCTTGGGGAGAGTTTGAACCTTTTGAACCCCCTGTTTTAGCTTCTTGAGGAAGCTTGACCCTTTTTAACCCTTGGTTCTAGCTTCTTGAGGAAGCTTGAACCTTTTGAACTCTTGGTTTAGCTTCTCCAAGAAGCTTGAACCTTTTGAACCCTTGGTTCAAGCATCTTCAAGAGGCTTGAACCTTTTGAACCCTTGGTTCTAGCTTCTTGAGGAAGCTGGAACCTTTTGAACCTTGGTTCTAGCTTCTCCAAGAAGCTTGACCTTTTTTTAGCTTCTCCAAGAAGTTTGAACCTTTTTAGCTTCTCCAAAAAGCTTGACCCTTTTTAGCTTCTCCAAGAAGCTTGAACCTTTTTAGCTTCTTGGAGAAGCTTGCACCTTTCTAGCTTCCAAGAGAAGCTTGCACCTCTTGAACCTTTTGCCTAGCTTCTCCAAGAAGCTTGGCTCTTTTGTCTAGCTTCTCCAAGAAGCTTGGCCTTCTTGGCCCTTTTGCTCCAAGCTTCTAAGAGAAGCTTGACCCCCTTGACCCTTTTTTGCTTAGCTTCTCTTAGAAGCTTCAAACCTCCATCTTCTCTATAAATAGAAAGCCTCTCCTTCCATTCAAGAGGTTCCAAGAAATTTGTCTAAGGCAAAAACCATACACTTCCCTCCATATCTCAACATTCCAAGCTCCAAAGTCCATAGTTCTTGGCCCCTTTGCACACCACCTCTCAACCACACCTCTCCATCATCCATCTAAGCTTCTTGGAGGCCATTTTCAGAGGCTAAGGAACTGATTTTTGGGACCAAAGGCTGCTGTCCACGTTGGTCTACAAGGGTGAGCATCTAACCCTCTTTTATTCCCCATTTTTACACAAGCTTTTAGCCTATCTTGCTTGCTGTTTTGAGCTTTGGGTATAACATAAAAAAGTTCTGTTTTTTTTGTGTTTAAGATACTTCATTAAGGTCACGTTTCTGTTTGGGGTCGTTTACCCCCTCTTAGGCCTTGTTTGGCCCCATTTTGTGCTATTTTGGTGAACTTCGGGACCACCTTGTTTGAGCCTCCTCACCACTGAAATCTTGAGGGATTTCAGTGGTGAGGATGGTGGTTTAAGGTCCTAAGAAGGAGAGGGCCATCCCCTCTCCTTGTTGTCTTCAAAAAGCCCCATTTTAGCCTCATGTGTGAGCACCATTTTTAAGTTCATGTTGGCCATGTCTTAAGTGTTATTTGTGCTTATTTCAGCATGATATAGCACTGTTTTTAATTGGTTTAGACACACCATGCATGCTTAGCATACTTGTCTTGTAATGCCATGAAATTGCCTTAACATGTATCTAGCATTTGGACCACTATGCTTACTTGTTTTGGCTTAGCTTTGTGAAGCTTTTATGCTTGTTTTGACATGCTTAAGGACTGTTTTGGGTCATTTGAGTCATCCATGCTTTGCTTAGTATAGCTACCATGCAACCTCTCTTGTATACCTTAAGCGTTGACCCCTCTAGCATGCCATCCTTGCTTTGTTTCAGTGGTTTGGAACCATTTTTCATGCCATTTCAGTCCTCATGGTGTGCCTATATGCTTGCATTTGATGTCTCTTTAATGCTTTATAAGGTTGTCATCTCATGCTCCATGTTTGGCCTCTTTTGTATGCTTGTATGGTTCGACCATTTAGATGCCATCTAGGTGTGTCTTTGGTCTTGTTTAGATCTACATTGGGGCTGTTTGGGGTCCCCTTGGCCCTTTGGGGTTTGGTTGGCATGGCCATGGTTTGAGCCCTTTGATTGGTCTCAAGCTTTGGGCTTGTTTATATGCTTTGATTGCTTGGTTTAATTGGTTTGGCACCATATTCTTGCATGTTTTCAGAGTTTAATATGCATGCCATATGCCCATGTTGTTCCTATTTTAAGTGTGCTTAAAAGTTATCTCTATGTGCCTAAGTGTTGTACATTGCATGCATGCCTATTTGTATGTGTTTTGGCTTCTATTCTTGAGCATGTTGGCCACTGTTTTGGGCCTAGTTGAGGGCTGTCCAAATTAGTTTAAGTCCACTCTTTACATGTTGTTACATGCCTTACACTTTGCATGCTTTGATTGCATCATGTCTTCCATGACCACTAGCTCGCATACTTGTTCATTATTTGCTTGTTTGCATTGCCATGTTGCATACTTAGTTAACATGCCTAGATTGCATTGCATTTGGCATGCATGCCTTGCCTCTTGATCAAGTGATAGAGGTTGGGCTTTATATGTTTATTTGGTTTGCATGACATTTGAAATCAAAGTGCATACTTGGTTTCTTTGGGCCATCACGCATCGAAATGCGCGATTGGTGGTCCGAGAATCAAGAAACATACCCCTTTGAGTCAAAAGCATGATAAGGGATGTGTTGGTGCACACATTTGCTTGAAAATTCCATGCCATACACTGCTTGCCCTCTGCTGCTGTCAATTGCAGGTTCTGCAGGAAGTTTTGGCCGGTCGGCTGCATATAGTGCCGACCGGCCATCCATTGTCGGCCGATGGATTAATTTGTGGCCGGTGGTCATTTCCCTTGGCCGGTGGCCATTTCCCTTCGCCGATGGTGTTCCACAGCACTCAGAGAAGCAATCCTGGGACTTTGGCAATTTTCAGAGGAGCAGGGCAGTGTAAACAGAGGCAACAGTGCAATGGCAGCGAGTTTCTCGGCGAAGCCAATCCAAACATGCGTGCATCCCTCTTCCCGAGGCCATTTTACTGCTTTAAATAGCTTAATTAATTTGTTAATTAGTTAAGGGTTTGTAATATTTAATTAGCTAGGGTAGTTAGTTATTTATTCGGTCTGTATACTTATTTGGTCCCTCCGAGTGAGGGCGTATTTGTAATAAGTGTGCATGGGTGTGTGCATGTCTTCCAACCCCACGTCTTTCTTCCCTTTTATTTACCTGCTTATGATGGTAGATTAGGGCATGTTTAAATTAGCATACCTCATGCTATACATGCGTGCATCCATACATTTGTCTCACATGCATCGGGCTCGGCACATCACGCTAACTGCATTGTATTTCAATTTCCAAATTGAATACTTGTTACCTGTAGCATTTCACATGCCATGCTTAGGATAGCCGAGCCTGTCTAGATTACACCCTTGCTTGCGTTGCATTAGCCACTTAACATGAACTAGGATCATGCATATGATTACTAACTAGTTTCTGTTTTGGCTTGGAGTACTAGGTGAGTTTTTACGCTTTAGCATATCGCATGCGTGTGAATGTTGCCATAATAGCATGATTACCATGAGGCTAGCTGCTTATGTGATGTAATTGCTTGAATGCCTGTGGGTGAAGGTTGGATTGTTTGAGTTGGAAAACTCGTTGAAATCCGTGTTTTAGCCTACTTGCGAGTAGCAAATTCCAAAGCGCTTTTCAAAACAAACGGATATGCAATGCTGGTTTCCAAATTAGGCAATCTAGTCTATACTTGTTTGTTGTGCGCATAACATAGTAATTCTAGGCTAATAACCGGAATAAGAACACATAATGTTTTCAAAATTAGATATCACGGTTAGTAGAGGCCGGTCTTCGAACCGGGCGAAAGGGGGTGCTCATAGCTGACCTGCCCCGATCGTACCCAAGTTCCCGAGCCAAGACAACTTTGGTGATGACGGACACGTGGCCTTCGGCACCGAGTCAGGGTTTCCTAAATTTCTCATTTTAAAAATATTTAGGTGGCGACTCTGTATCTGGCAAAGCAGTCCATGTTTGGCACTTCTTTTCAAAATCTATTTTTCTCAAAACGATTTGCCAGAGTTGGACTCTTTGGTTCAGATTACGAACCGCAACAAACAAAAAAGGGGAGTTCGAATTGTAGCTGAGGTCCCTCGCGGGCTTGTTATAGTTTCTGGCGACTCCAATTGGGAGTTTTAGAGAGCTTGACTCGAACTCGTGATATCCTGTTTTGACTACACTTATGTGTTTCTTTGCATTGCATGTGCATTGGTGCGCCTAGGACACCGTGTTGGCCATCTGCTATTCCTGAGCGGTTTGCTGAAGGCTTGTCTTGTCAAGGCATGACCATAAGGCTGACCGGTTGCGGGCTCTGCCAGTATGGGAACACAAACCTCGTTTTACCGGGGCACCCTTTTCGACCATTCGACCTAGTGCATATTTGGAATCCATAGTGACCATTCCAAACTAGGACAGGTTGCTTACCCGATTTTAGGTTGTTTGAAACCGCTACATGCGTAGTGAAACCCTAGCTCCTGACAAAATAGGACTGGGAAACCCTACCCCAGCATAGGGGTGTTTTGGCTCTCCCTTACTTGCTATGTGCTTTTAGAGTGTATCTCTACAGGAACGCATATACCAGTTTGCGAGTCTAGGCATCAGGCCTGCGGGCACCAGTATTAGTATTTTTTGAGAATCAGTTATATCTGCGGGTATCAGATTCAGATTTGGGGCAGCGACTTCGGGGAACAGTGATCAGTAATAGAACACAGTCGTTCAGCTCTGCTCGTATTTGTTTTGGTGAAGTTAAGCTGAGATACTGTCTGTTTTCCCTTTTGCCAGGTAGTCTTGGAACCATAGCTTCAAAAGGCTCCACTATCTCCCTGGTACATTGGATTTGTACTGATAGACTTTGTCAGGTCAGAGACTCAGTTCAAGGGTAATGTCGGGGCTAGAAGGCTAGTCGAGCCTGAATCACCGATTGGCGGTTACGGATCGGTGGCCTTTATCCACCCTCCGTGAGCAGTCGGTCGGATGGATCAGCATAATACATCAGGGATGGAGGCAATGATGCGTCAAATGCAGGAAACTATGAAACTCATGCAACAAGATGTTGTCATGGCGAATTTTCTAAGCGACAGTTTGCAATCATGGCTCGGCGGTGAGCTCATCACCAGCTGCAACAAAGAAAGCGCGTCTGCTTCACAACAAGTTCCTCCCCCACCAGGAGCTCCAATACCTGGGGAGACGCCAAATGTCCAAAATGTCCAAGAGGATACAGACCTTCCAACGAGGCTAGCTCCGTCCCCGATTCTACTGCAACTATCTAAGGCACCCACGCCTGTCAATGTGCCGGACTCTCCCTTTGAGTTCAAAGCGGACCCCACAGCGTTGAAGCTGAGTAAGCTGGAAAAGATGTTTAAGAAATCCCAAGGAGTCAAGTCCATTCCCGACATTGAGGATGGGTATACGGACGCAGCTATGACGCTGCCAGATCGGTTCAAGATGCCACAAATCGACCGATTTGATGGGTCCGGGGACCCCATAGTGCACCTGAGGCTGTTTTCAGATATCTTAAGGCCGATGGGCCTCACCAGACTACAGAAGCCGTCTTTGTTTGGCCGAACCCTGTCAAGTGTGGCGGTCATCTGGTACGCAAAACTGGAAGACGATGTTAAGAGGAATTGGGATGAGATGGCCGAGGCTTTCATTGATCAATACTCCTACAATACACAAATTGAGATTACAACCCGTGATCTCGAGACGACTAGGCAGGAGCCGAAGGAAAGTTTCTCCGATTTTGTAACTCGGTGGAGGGCCAAGGCCTCAATGATGACCATTAGGCCAACGGACAAGGATCAAATACGGATGGTTGTGCGCAACCTCCAACCCAAGCTCATGTAGAAAATGATTGTTCTCCCATTCCCTACCTTTTCAGATCTACATGAGATGGGAGTACAAATCGAGGACGCTATAAAGCAAGGCCTTATTGACCAGGAAAAGGAGCAGCCCAGGAGGGCGTTTACCCGCAGTTCGAATGCGACCACCAGTGGTGATGCAGCTGCAAGATCTTCTGAAGTGGGCATGGTCACCAACACCACATCACAAAAAGCTACCCCATTCACCGGTGCGTTTGGAAGTAGCTCACAAAAAACCAAATATCCACCTCGAGTCAAGAGGGTTTTCACCCCACTTTATATGCCTTTGTCAAAGGCTCTAGAGGTTTTAGTCCGGAAAGGACATCTGAAACCATTGGAACAACAGCCTTTACCTGATCCTCTCCCTCCAAAGCATGACAGGACTAAGTACTGTGCCTACCATCAACAAACTGGTCATGAGACCGATAGTTGCTTTCGTCTGCGCCATGATGTACAAGATTTGTTTGACAACAAGGTCATTGCCGCTTGACCAAAGTCTATCACCCGGATCGCTGAACTTTGGGGATAGTACGAATATGTGATCAGGGGATGAACCCTCTGCAGGCGGCACTCAATTTACTCTAGAAGTGGCGTTTGCACGCCTTTATTTTGAGCATTCTGAATGCTAGTTTTGTACTTCGACTTGGGTATTGGGTGATCTTGTCGTTTTGTATTGAGTCGGTTTTTTCATACTGAGTCAGTCGGGTTTGTCTTGTTTTATCGAGTCAGTCCTATTTTGTCAGAGTCAAGTGACTCCGGGGGTGTTACCTCGGGCATCGCCATTTTGTTTTGTGTTTGTCTTTTCGCTTTCTTTTGAGTCTGTTTTACGCCAGAGCTAGTTGTGCCAATGATTTGAATGAACAATGATGGTTTTTATGCTTTTGTGTTTGCTTACGCGTGTGCAGTTTGTACCGAAATTCTAAATGAGATGGCAGATTTGACTAGAAGTCATGTCTTTTACGTGCCTTGAATTCATTGCATCGACCTAAGTTTTCCAAAAGCTTTTTGAACACTGCCGTGAAAACGAAGAGGAAGGAATTCCTCGGGATTTGCAAAATTTGATCAATTTAAGAGAAAGAGAGGCGTGTTAAGCCCTTAATGATTGAGATCATGCTTGTTAGTGTGAGTACTGAGAAGGACCCTAGCTTTGATCCAGATTGGTTCTACACTGTCTTCAGCACGAACGATTTGTCGCTTTCTTAAAAACTTTCAAAAAATGTTTTGCGCGGTCCTGCGAAGACATGTGTGGAATCGCTCTTGAGATTGTGCAGCTTAGGATTGCTCTCGGCCTCAAGACTCAACCCCTTTGCTTTCAAACCTTGAACTTGGATTCCAAACGTTCAAAGGACAATCATGATGTGAGGCCTGTGTGGCCAGATTTGAAGTAGCCCTCGAACAAGAGGCACCGAAGTCAGATCAAGAGGATCAGATGTTGTCAAAAGAAGCTTGCAAAGCTAGATCAGAAGCACCCCTCGAACTAGGGGCAAAAAAATATCCGATGTGCTCGAAGAGCCAAAGGTGGATCTTTCTGCAAATCAATACAACAACCACTCTCCTGGATACAGAGGGCTTCAATCTCAAAACCATTTGGCATGGACTTGTTACACTTTTACCCTTTGAGAGGCTCGTTGGGCCGAAAACTCGGAAGGGCGACCCAGGCAAAAGTTAGAGCAAAGAAAAAAAATACAAAATACAAAAAAGAAATACAAAAATACAAAAAAGAAAAGAAGCAAAAAAGGAGAAGAAAAAAAGAATGAAAAGACAAAAAAAAAGAGAAAAAAGAAAAAGAAAAACAAAGCTCGCAAGGTTGAAAACCTGCAATAGGCGCCTTGGCAAAAGTTAGAGCATAAAAAGGAGAGGTTAAATACCCGAGTGTACCTTAATCCCGAACTACGTAAGGCTTGATTCCCATCTTTGGGATACGTAGGCAACTTCACTTTGAAGTCCAGCCACAAACACTTCAAATTTGATTGTGTCCATGTAATGGTTTTGACCATCCTTGCCTTCTCTGTATCCGAGAGTTCGGTTGTAATCATCGCTCTGAGGACTGATCACAATGCGCTGCGGTGCCATTCACACAAGGGGCAACTTTCCGTTGCCATTCAATACGCTGCGGTGCCATTCAAACAAGGGGTAGCTTTCCGTTGCCATTCAATGCGCCACGGTGCCATTCAAACAGGGGGCAACTTTCTGTTGCCATGCAGCTCCCCTCAAGCAAGGGGCAATTTTCCTTCGAATCTGAGGTTGCGCATCTTGAGAGTGGGTTCTACGCTCGTTGAGCAGTGACCGTTTGCAAAAACAGTTTTTGGAAATTTTTGCTGAGGTTGACTGATTTTCTCTAGAAAATTATTCCATTTTTTCAAAACTGGACCGTTTTCTTGGACCGAAAAAAGGAAAATTTTCAGTGCTCATAGCCTGACTTGCATGATTTTAAATTAGAAAATCGAACAAGCATGTTAATCTAACTCTCATGTTGGTCAAAATTGTTTTAGTAAAAAGCAAAATAAAAATGGTCAAAATGATGAACTAGGGGCACAGTTGAGTCGAGCGTCTGTCTTTTCCTCGCATGACATACTTGCCAGAAAGGGCACAACTGAAGTCAACAACAAAATGCAGAAAGCTCTCTCATCCTCCGAGCAACGAGGTATCAAGCCAAGTGCGAAGCACAAACTGGAATGGATCAGGATGTTCCACTTCCTCATTTGGACAGATCTAACCACGTCCAAACTCCCTAGCAGAGCATCGTCAACCAATGTTAACTACAGATTTGCTACACACCCAATTGTGGCGCAACCCCTCTGTGGGAAAGTTCACTGCTGTGTGTAGAAGAAAAAGAATCTGGTAGAATACCAGGGGCAGGAGCCCACAACTTCCTGCTTATCCATCAACCACCCAGGGGAGGGATAAAAAAATGAGAGATTGAAGAATAGAGAGATGTGCGCTGAGAGAAAAAGCGAGAAAAGGGTTTTGAGAGAAAAAAGAGCTTGAGGGCCGAGTGATGTGAGAATCACAAATGAGAAAGGGTGGGAATAATACCCAAGGAAACAGGCTCCCTGTGCACGTCTGAATGTCGAGTCTTTTTTGTTTTACCTTGATTCTTGTTTTGAGTCATTTCGAGTGTTACTCGATGTGTTTAGGTTGTTCACTTTTTGTTTTCCGTTGTTGAGTCGTGGTGTGCTGTGTTCAGTCGTAGGCTCAATACCCAGTCGAGAACTTATTCTCACCCTCAATTTCAAAAAAATCATCTTGTGCTCAGAGTGTTGTGCCATTCTCTACATTTGTGCAAAACAATATTTGTTCCTTCATAAAACCGCAGGGTTCAACCCAGGTCATGTGAGAACAGTAGAACCAAGACTTATCTGAAGCTATAGTGGTTCCGGACTGCAAAGCAAAAGAGGAAAATGTCGGGCATCTGAGTTTGTTCCAACTTCAGTAAGCTCCGAGATTGCATTCTGTATGCACCTCGTCAGGCCTTGTCAATGCTCTGAAGTATGAATGTGCCTTTACCTCAAGCTCAAGCTCAAGCCCAAGTTTGCTTCAAGCCAGAATGGGAGTGTACCTTTTCAGAACCTTTGTACTGTATGTTGAAGGTAAGTGTTCAAAGAACACAAGAAGGGGAGAGCCCCGTCACAGTAGAGAGGTTTATCACCACTCATCCCGTGAGGTGCTTTCTAAAGCGCCGCTATGTTTGTTTGTTGCATTCTTCACACATCATGCATTGTATTGCATTGTACCTATCAAGTTCCTTTCTCATTCATGCATGATATTGTATGTATGGTTCATTCAAAGAAGTTCCGTTTCCGTTTAGATCATTTATTTAGTGTATCAATCACACTTCATTCATTTTGTGTATCTATTACACACATTCTCATTTTGTGTATCTATCACGCACATATACACTTTTGTGTATCTATTACGCTCTCACTCAGTATATCAATCACACTTCATTCACTAAGTGTATCAATTACACTCTCACTCATTTAGTGTATCAATCACACTTCATTCATTTTGTGTATCTATTACACACATTGTCAATCACACTTCCTTCATTTACTGTATCAATCACACTTTATTCATTCAGTATATCCATCATACTTGTTCACTAAGTGCATCTATCACACTTCGTGTTCACATCTAGTATATCCATCATACTTGTTCACTAAGTGCATCTATCACACTTCGTGTTCACATTTAGTATATCCATCATACTTGTTCACTAAGTGCATCTATCACACTTTGTGTTCACCTTTAGTATATCAATCATACTTGTTCACTAAGTGCATCTATCACACTTCGTGTTCACATTTAGTATATCAATCATACTTGTTTACTGAGTGCATCTATCACACTTCGTGTTCACCTCTAGTATATCCATCATACTTGTTCACTAAGTGCATCTATCACACTTTGTGTTCACATTTAGTATATCCATCATACTTGTTCACTAAGTGCATCTATCACACTTTGTGTTCACCTTTAGTATATCAATCATACTTGTTCACTGAGTGCATCTATCACACTTCGTGTTCACCTCTAGTATATCCATCATACTTGTTCACTAAGTGCATCTATCACACTTCCTGTTCACCTTTAGTATATGCATCATACTTGTTCACTAAGTGCATCTATCACACTTCCTGTTCACCTTTAGTATATCCATCATACTTGTTCACTAAGTGCATCTATCACACTTCGTGTTCACATTTAGTATATCCATCATACTTGCTCACTAAGTGCATCTATCACACTTCGTGTTCACATTTAGTGTATCCATCATACTTGTTCACTAAGTGCATCTATCACACTTCGTGTTCACATTTAGTGTATCAATCAAACCTTGTTCACTTAGTGCATCTATCACACTTTGTGTTTGCCTTTTGTGTATCCATCACACTTTGCTCACTTCATTCATTTAGTGTATCAATCACACTTTGTTCATGTAGTGTGTCTATCACACACTCGCTTTGTATCTATCACACTATGCCTACTTTGCGTATCTATCACACGCTTGCTTTGTGTATCAATCACACACGTTCGCTTTGTGTATCAATCGCACACGCTCGCTTTGTGTATCAATCGCACATGCCCCCTTTGTGTATCCACTACACACATTTGCTTAGTATATCTATCACATATTTGCTTAGTGTATCCATCACACTCGTTTTGCTTTGTGTATCTGTCACACTTTGCTTCACTTAGTGTATCAACCACACTTTATTCATATAGTGTATCCATCACACTCTCTTCACTTTTGTGTATCCATCACACATGTTTGTCCACTTAGTGTATCTATCACACTTTGTTCGCTTTTGTGTATCTAACGCACATGTTCGTGAGAATTGCATAATTCTCTTACATCCTTTCTATATCGTAGTGTAGTTTGGTGTATGCTAGCTTAAAACTGTTGCATGTGTGCATCGTTACAGCTTTCTGTGCATGATCATAAGTTATGCTTGGCTTTGTGCATTGTCTTGCATTTTGCCCCTGCCTTCGGGCGCATATCTTTATCTGCTGCTTGCATGTTTGTCCAAGTCTTCGGCCTTGTCAAAAATGGGTCGTCTCTGGGCTTCGACATTTACTCCCGTCATTCTTATGACTTTCGAGTTCTGTCAAAGAGGGGCAACTGTAGACACCTCGTTTTTTACTGTCCTCAAGACTTGGACGTCACCGTTTGAACACCCGGTGATCATCCATGTTTGTGTTTATCTCGAGTTCCCGGAGGTCTTAGCTACGCGCCTTGCCTCAAGATCTCCCGAATCGACTGTTTTGTGTTTGGTTTTGTACAAAACACTTGTGTTTTGCTTTTGAGGGGCAGGGAATGGCTTGTGAGACATCCCCACACATCACCGGCCATGGCTAGAGGCCACCGGCCAGTGTTTTGTTGCCATCGGCCATATATTTGGCCGGTCGGCACTCTGTTTGGTCGGTCGGCCATCTTTATTTGGCCGATTGACTCTTTTTCTGGCCGAGACCTTTTCTTGGGGGGAGTTTGAACCTTTTGAACCCCCTGTTTTAGCTTCTTGAGGAAGCTTGACCCTTTTGAACCCTTGGTTCTAGCTTCTTGAGAAAGCTTGAACATTTTGAACTCTTGGTTTAGCTTCTCCAAGAAGCTTGAACCTTTTGAACCTTTGGTTCAAGCATCTTGAGGAGGCTTGAACCTTTTGAACCCTTGGTTCTAGCTTCTTGAGGAAGCTGGAACCTTTTGAACCTTGGTTCTAGCTTCTCCAAGAAGCTTGACCCTTTTTTAGCTTCTCCAAGAAGCTTGAACCTTTTGAACCTTGGTTCTAGCTTCTCCAAGAAGCTTGACCCTTTTTTAGCTTCTCCAAGAAGCTTGAACCTTTTTAGCTTCTCCAAGAAGCTTGACCCTTTTTAGCTTCTCCAAGAAGCTTGAACCTTTTTAGCTTCTCTAAGAAGCTTGAACCTTTTTAGCTTCTTAGAGAAGCTTGCACCTTTCTAGCTTCCAAGAGAAGCTTGCACCTCTTGAACCTTTTGCCTAGCTTCTCCAGGAAGCTTGGCTCTTTTGTCTAGCTTCTCCAAGAAGCTTGGCCTTCTTGGCCCTTTTGCTCCAAGCTTCTAAGAGAAGCTTGACCCCCTTGACCCTTTTTTGCTTAGCTTCTCTTAGAAGCTTCAAACCTCCATCTTCTCTATAAATAGAAAGCCTCTCCTTCCATTCAAGAGGTTCCAAGAAATTTGTCTAAGGAAAAAACCATACACTTCCCTCCATATCTCTACATTCCAAGCTCCAAAGTCCATAGTTCTTGGCCCCTTTGCACACCACCTCTCAACCACACCTCTCCATCATCCATCTAAGCTTCTTGGAGGCCATTTTCAGAGGCTAAGGAACTGATTTTTGGGACCAAAGGCTGCTGTCCACGTTGGTCTACAAGGGTGAGCATCTAACCCTCTTTTATTTCCCGTTTTTGCACAAACTTTTAGCCTATCTTTCTTGCTGTTTTGAGCTTTGGGTATAACATAAAAAAGTTCTGTTTTTTTTGTGTTTAAGATACTTCATTAAGGTCACGTTTCTGTTTGGGGTCGTTTACCCCCTCTTAGGCCTTGTTTGGCCCCATTTTGTGTTATTTTGGTGAACTTCGGGACCACCTTGTTTGAGCCTCCTCACCACTGAAATCTTGAGGGATTTCAGTGGTGAGGATGGTGGTTTAAGGTCCTAAGAAGGAGAGGGCCATCCCCTCTCCTTGTTGTCTTCAAAAAGTCCCATTTTAGCCTCATGTGTGAGCACCATTTTTAAGTTCATGTTGGCCATGTCTTAAGTGTTATTTGTGCTTATTTTGCCATGATATAGTACTGTTTTTAATTGGTTTAGACACACCATGCATGCTTAGCATACTTGTCTTGTAATGCCATGAAATTGCCTTAACATGTATCTAGCATTTGGACCACTATGCTTACTTGTTTTGGCTTAGCTTTGTGAAGCTTTTATGCTTGTTTTGACATGCTTAAGGACTGTTTTGGGTCATTTGAGTCATCCATGCTTTGCTTAGTATAGCTACCATGCAACCTCTCTGTATACCTTAAGCGTTGACCCCTCTAGCATGCCATCCTTGCTTTGTTTTAGTGGTTTGGAACCATTTTTCATGCCATTTCAGTCCTCATGGTGTGCCTATATGTTTGCATTTGATGTCTCTTTAATGCTTTATAAGGTTGTCATCTCATGCTCCATGTTTGGCCTCTTTTGTATGCTTGTTTGTTTAGACCATTTAGATGCCATCTAGGTGTGTCTTTGGTCTTGTTTAGATCTACATTGGGGCTGTTTGGGGTCCCCTTGGCCCTTTGGGGTTTGGTTGGCATGGCCATGGTTTGAGCCCTTTGATTGGTCTCAAGCTTTGGGCTTGTTTATATGCTTTGATTGCTTGGTTTAATTGGTTTGGCACCATATTCTTGCATGTTTTCAGAGTTTAATATATATGCCATATGCCCATGTTGTTCCTCTTTTAAGTGTGCTTAAAAGTTATCTCTATGTGCCTAAGTGTTGGACATTGCATGCATGCCTATTTGTATGTGTTTTGGGTCCATTCTTGAGCATGTTGGCCACTGTTTTGGGCCTAGTTGAGGGCTGTCCAAATTAGTTTAAGTCCACTCTTTACATGTTGTTACATGCCTTACACTTTGCATGCTTTGATTGCATCATGTCTTCCATGACCACTAGCTCGCATACTTGTTCATTATTTGCTTGTTTGCATTGCCATGTTGCATACTTAGTTAACATGCCTAGATTGCATTGCATTTGGCATGCATGCCTTGCCTCTTGATCAAGTGATAGAGGTTGGGCTTTATATGTTTATTTGGTTTGCATGACATTTGAAATCAAAGTGCATACTTGGTTTCTTTGGGCCATCACGCATCGAAATGCGCGATTGGTGGTCCGAGAATCAAGAAACATACCCCTTTGAGTCAAAAGCATGATAAGGGATGTGTTGGTGCACACATTTGCTTGAAAATTCCATGCCATACACTGCTTGCCCTCTGCTGCTGTCAATTGCAGGTTCTGCAGGAAGTTTTGGCCGGTCGGCTGCATATAGTGCCGATCGGCCATCCATTGTCGGCCGATGGATTAATTTGTGGCCGGTGGTCATTTCCCTTGGCCGGTGGCCATTTCCCTTAGCCGATGGTGTTCCACAGCACTCAGAGAAGCAATCCTGGGACTTTGGCAATTTTCAGAGGAGCAGGGCAGTGTAAACAGAGGCAACAGTGCAATGGCAGCGAGTTTCTGGGCGAAGCCAATCCAAGCATGCGTGCATCCCTCTTCCCGAGGCCATTTTACTACTTTAAATAGCTTAATTAATTTGTTAATTAGTTAAGGGTTTGTAATATTTAATTAGCTAGGGTAGTTAATTATTTATTCAATCTGTATACTTATTTGGTCCCTCCGAGTGAGGGCGTATTTGTAATAAGTGTGCGTGGGTGTGTGCATGTCTTCCAACCCCATGTCTTTCTTCCCTTTTATTTATCTGCTTATGATGGTAGATTAGGGCATGTTTAAATTAGCATACCTTATGCTATGCATGCGTGCATCCATACATTTGTCTCACATGCATCGGGCTCGGCACATCACGCTAACTGCATTGTATTTCAATTTCCAAATTGAATACTTGTTACCTGTAGCATTTCACATGCCATGCTTAGGATAGCCGAGCCTGTCTAGATTACACCCTTGCTTGCGTTGCATTAGCCACTTAACATGAACTAGGATCATGCATATGATTACTAACTAGTTTCTGTTTTGGCTTGGAGTACTAGGTGAGTTTTTACGCTTTAGCATATCGCATGCGTGTGAATGTTGCCATAATAGCATGATTACCATGAGGCTAGCTGCTTATGTGATATAATTGCTTGAATGCCTGTAGGTGAAGGTTGGATTGTTTGAGTTGGAAAACTCGTTGAAATCCGTGTTTTAGCCTACTTGCGAGTAGCAAATTCCAAAGCGCTTTTCAAAACAAACGGATATGCAATGCTGGTTTCCAAATTAGGCAATCTAGTCTATACTTGTTTGTTGTGCGCATAACATAGTAATTCTAGGCTAATAACCGGAATAAGAACACATAATTTTTTCAAAATTAGATATCACGGTTAGTAGAGGCCGGTCTTCGGACCGGGCGAAAGGGGGTGCTCATAGCTGACCTTCCCCGATCATACCCAAGCTCCCGAGCCAAGACAACTTTGGTGATGACGGACACGTGGCCTTGACCGAGTCGTGGTTTCTAAATTTCTCATTTTAAAATATTTAGGTGGCGACTCAGATTCGCAAAGCAGTCCATGTTTGGCACTTCTTTTCAAAATCTATTTTTCTCAAAACGATTTGCCAGAGTTGGACTCTTTGGTTCAGATTACGAACCGCAACAAACAAAAAAGGGGAGTCCGAATTGTAGCCGAGGCCCCTCGCGGGCTTGTTACAGCCGTGAAGGACGTGACCGATATGCTGGCATGTAATTGGGCAAAGTTGACATTGCAATTCCTTGTCAAAGTTGTTCGGAAGTATAAGATGAAAGGTCAGCGCGAGGCAACTGGACGTGTTTTCCTTCTAATGGTAACGTAATCGACCGTTGTTTGTACCATGCCGATTACATATTTCATCCATTGCTGTGCATATGGTTCAATAAAATGGCAGTCATTGCGAAATACAAACTTACCTGTTATTGAATAGTATGACAAACATACTTGTACGGGCCACATTTTTGTATCCAGAAAGAGCTTATCTTTTTAACCGGAAAGCTGCATGGGGATTCTGCCATTGAGACACATAAACACATAGATATGATTGTGTTGTAAGTTGTATGCATTGTTAACGAATATGGATTATTTTGCTCAAAACTGTATACTAAATATCTTTTCCCCTTTATAATGCAGCTATTTTACTTGGATCGTTTTGCCCCTCCCTGTCAGAGTACGTCGGCTACTACACACTCCATCCTTCGGCTACATGATTGGGGTGATACTGAAATAGAGGAGATGGGGCAACATATGGGAAGGAAGCAAATGTTGGAGCAACATGAGGTAATCAACCCATTCGTTGTCAACATTTGACAGCATTGCCTCACCTTTGTTATGGAAACAGTGACAGACTGAATTTGTGTTCTTATGACTAGGTGACAAGCAGTGAGAAACAGTGACCCATTCCTTAGCGTATGCCATATTTTAACTTTGTCCCTCCCTATTTACTCTCAAATACTCGAACTTTTGCGGGAAAAACATGAAGTTTCCATCTGGACAATATTGTAACCTTACAAATTCAATTTTATGTACTACTTCCGTTATCAAATGAATTTTGGTTAAGCCCTAAAGTCAGATTTTTTGAAAAGCTTGAAGATTTTGGTTTTTTAACCTTGTAAAAAGGTCAAAACATTGTCGTTCGGTTATTGTTAGTTAGTTTGTAATTGAAAGTTTGTCTTTGTTTATCTAAATGGGAAAAGGTGAAATGGTAAACATGGAATTGACTGTGAAGTTTTTATCTACACCAGATGAGCTTCATTTACAACAAATTGTTTGTTTATTTCAAACAAATGGAGTAATTAATTTTTATTAGATATATTTAATATGTAAGTGTGTACACATACGTTGTGTGCAACTTAAGAAAGCGGACCAAAACTTACGATTCATAGTTGAGATCGATTAACGATTCAGTACATTATCATTTTCATTAATGATTTGAATCCCGATTTGACAACTATGTTAGGTGGAGTTTCATCCAACAACAGAGGAAACCAACGACATTGATGACGCAATCGACGCACACCATAGCAATAACAAACAGAAACCGCAGATTGATGAAGGTCATTTGAGCAAGGTTGAGTCCGACATTGGTGAACTGAAGGAAACCATGGAGCAAGTGCTTCATAACAATGCAGAAATAAGGGACATGTTGCTCAATTTTCGAGGGAAGGAAGCTGTTGACAATGCAAAGGTAAGCAAAACCAATCAGTACACATGCTTCACACAGTGCACAGAGGTTACTTGAAGATGAAATATCGTAGTAAGTTAATGTATGTGTTTGTGTGATTAGGTGGAGTCGACTGAAAGAAATTGTAACATTAACATATCCTCCAGCATTGGTGAACTCAAAGGAATGCTGAATGAACTGGCTGCAGCTATATTGTCTGGGAAACAACCGTTTAGTGAACAGACACATATTGCTGAAATGAAGCAAATCATGCAGCAAGTGCTGGAAGGTTTATCAGAAACAGCACAATTGCCTCGCGCAAAGGAAAAGGGTGTTGACCCTAGCGTAGTAGTCGAGTTGCATGACGGCGGCGTGGTCTTCCCAAATTATTATGGTAGCCCAAATGAGGGTAATCTTCAAGATTTATAGGGGATGGATTGGGAGGACAATAATGTGAATGGAATGTTGTCTAATGAGATAATTGATATGCACGTTGGACAGTTGCGTACCGTCCAAGAAATTGGGGACACGCACAACAACTGTGGCCATGCCTTGGAGGAAACATACGCAAGCGAAGAAAGCAAATCTCTTTCGATTCAGTTTCTGGCGATCAAGAACGTTGCAAAAGAGAGTTTATCTTCCTTTGATGATTTCCAAACCTTGCCACCAATGCGAGGAGAAGCAGACAATGTGCATCCTTCTGCTGGTAAGCTTGCCCAAACATTGGGAGCGGGACAAATTGTAACAGGTAGACGAAAGGGAAGAGGAAGAGGAAGAGGTGTTGAAGCCACAGACGTAGGCGATACACATTCGTGCAACGATAGCAAAATAAGTACTCGACTTACTGCAAAAAAAATTCCCAAGTTGCCACATCACTTCACCTTTCGTATGTTTCATTACCAATTGATGACAACAGCATTACTGATCATAATTGAACCATTATTTGTGTTGTATTTTAATACTTGTCATTCTAGTGCAAGTTTGCACTAACAAATGTTGTACAATTGTCTTACAGATTTCGGACAAAGTCCTGTCCAAACTGCACAGGTTGGACAAGCGGTTCCATTCAGAGGTTAGACATTGCTTCACCAATTTTAGATGCATAAGGACGTGTTATGTATTTTGTAAATTAATTTTCTGAACAGTGTTCAGTTAGTTAATTGTTTATATTAATAAGAGGAGTTGATGTTACTTGATTGTTTATATTGATAGAAGGACTTGATGACACTAGAGAGTAGAGAGGTTTTATCAGCGGCCGAACACAAAGTTGTTGACTCTGTACTTGACGACAGAAAAAATGAAAGATACGGATGAGTTTAGTACTCGCAATTAACCTGTTCCGTAGTATTTGTGAAATAAGTTTGAATTCCACAATTTTTTATTATGTATGGTTTTGATGGGTTTATGATGGGTTTATCCATGTCGTATGTAGTATTTTCTTTGAATTTAATGTAGTGGCGTAGGGAAAGATCATTGGCTAAATTTCTTGTCTAAAGTTTTCTTCTCTTGGTCTTATCCTGCACACATGTAGCTATTGGGAAAATTACAAATCACTGATTTTTTCACAAAATATTTACAAATTCATGGAAAACTTTATAATTTTAATTATGAAACTTAATAAAATTTACCAATGATTTGCAAATTTTTTTGAAAACTTATACTGAAGTGCAATTTTCCGTAGCTATTTTCTTCTAGTCTGCTTATATTTTCCATTTTGATCATTTTGAGATATTGTTGGCTCCAGTTTGTAAAATACACGTGGTTTTTTTTTTTTTTTTTTTAACTTGCTCACATGTAAATGAGCATTTAAATTTTCACATATTATTTTAGCAAATACTATTGGACATGTCATTAGTTGTAATATCTAAAGCTTTTTCTTTTAATTTTGTTTTTTAAAAACTTAAAACTAATCTTAATTGGATTAGAGAGTAGTAGAATCAGGAATATTTGCCATAGTTCTACAACAGAAAAAGCTAATCTTATGTTGTAGAGTTAAGCCAGATACGTTTAATTTTTACTAGGCTGTAGGTTGCTTCTTACTGGTTCATGTATACGTTTAATGTAGGGACATTCTCGTGTCTATGAATCTTCATGAACTGCCTTGCGAATGTGCTACGCGACGTGACATGCGCACGCTTAAACCAGGGGCATGGCTATCCGACATTGTAAGTCATGGCATCTGACAATGTTATTTCCATTATATTTGCATGATGGACATTTCCATGTAGGGACATTGTTATTTCGTATTACATTTAAACAAATTGCAAACCTTATTTCGCAAGTTGCCTCATTTGTTACAATGTTCTTGCCAATCAACTTGGTTGCGGTTCAATTGACTAACGGATAGTGGCAAGTACACAAAGACGGGAGGCATACTGCGTGGTTCTTTCCAGTATATCTGTCGGTAAGTAAGTGTTTTAGGTCGGTTGTGTATTGTAGAAGACATATTTTCAGAAAACTTTGGCTGACTGAACTTTACACACCAAACATGCAGACTTTGATACTAAATCAAAAAACTCAACCTCTGAACCATGAAAATATCATCAAATCATATTTTGGACATGATAGATATACTGGGGTGCTTGATGCATGTCAGAAGGTAATATGAATGTCCATCCCTTTGAAGTGAGTAGATTTAATATGAACGTCGGTAATATGAATGTCGATCCCATTTACATGAATGTCAATGTAAATATGAAAGTGCGTACATGTTCGCATGCCCTCTAAACAATATCTTCACTTGTGTCTATGTGTAGATTTACATGCCTTTCAATTATAGAGGAGTACATTGGTTGTGCCTAAAATTAGATATGGTAGAGGGTGTGGCGTACCTATTTGACTCATTGGCAGCTGCCACACTGGACACTAACAAGCTGAACGCGACAAAAATGTTGGTATGTCGTGCTGAATTTCACAAATCTACGTCCACACTGTTACATCCTTTACATAAACTAACCGTCACATTTTGCAACAGGTTCAAACAATGCATGCCTTACTGCAACTACAGTTTGAAAATGAATATGCTGTAGATGTGCGTACCTTTGATGTTCGCATGTTAGAAAAAAGGCCATTACAACAGCTGGACGAGTAATCCACAAACCCTGCGTTACATTGACTTCACTCCTGAATCACTCATTTCACGAACCTGCTTATATTTACGAGAAACTGAATGTTACATTTCATTTGTAGCACTTTCGACTATGGGATGTTTGTGATCAAGTACATGCAGCAGCCTGATATACCCAGCGGTCCACACAAGGTACATTCTACTGCTTCATTTCCAATTGCGAAATAAATCCGTTTATTTCGTGCATCAGAATCGCATTCGATTTGTGTTATTCGCTTTCTTTACATAGTTTCATCTTTCTGTGCATCGGAAGTTGGTGCTTGACTTCGTTATGGATGTGAATAATTCAAAGATGGGCGAGTATCCTTCGTGTATGTGATTGATTGCAATTACAACAAATAGGGCAGCGATTTTATCATGGCTTGCCAGTACGACAGTAATTTTGATGCCCAACCACAACTAGATTACTGCATCAGCTTGTCGTGACAACTTTTTAGGTCGCAGCTGTGATAATACTAATTTCCCACGCGTATTGATTGTACACATAATTCCAATGTTTGGGATTGGAACAACGAGGAAAAGTAGTAATGTTTGTTTGTTTTTATCGTGGCCTATACATAATGTGATACACATAATTTCAATGTTATGGGTACAGAACAAACAATGCAATGTGATATTTGCCCAAATGAATATAGTAATGTTTGTCCAATGCAATGTGATATGTGTCCAACAAACAATGTAAGTTGAAAGTAGTAATGCTTGTTCGCTTTTACCACATGAATTATGTTTGTTCGATTTTTTTGAATGCCATAATTTTGTCCAAAACAAAGCAAAAAAAATCCCACAGAACAAACAAATAGCAGTAACTATAATGCACCAATAGGGGTCCAGCTGTCCACAGGAATTCATGTGGTAAACAAACTGCTGTAATTCTCCTGTTGACCCACCTTACTATTATATTTCCAACTGTCCCTGCACATTGTGGACTTCACATCTTCAGGTCAACCTCTGTATTCTGCGAATGACCGTTTCTGCAATCCACCCAGTTAGTCCATGCAATATCCTCGTAACTACTGCACCAAGTGGGCCCTCACGTGTAGTTAAACTAAACCCCTTTCATATGTGTAACTGATGGACTACGATGCTGACTTTCGCACATGTCATGTTGTGGTCGATCCACGTGTGAACAGGCACAAACAAGTACAAATTTTAAACTGCAAATGTGCCACAAATTTTAAACTACAAATAATGTCATGTTGCATACTGCCTGGTTGTTTCTAGCATATCGGTCGGTAAGTAAGTGTTTTCCGTCAATTGTGTATTGTAGATGACATATTTTCAGAAATATTTGGCTGACTGACTTTACACACTAAACATGCATACTTTGATACTAAATAAAAACTACTAAACATCTGTACATGACAGACATACTGGTGTGAAGAAGTATGACATCCTTTACATAAACGAATCCTTGGAAGGGCAACCACATAGGAGATATATAAACGGAAGATATGTGAAGAAGTATTATCCAACCATGTGGGAAACTTTGAAAGGGAGTTGACTACTTCATAACAATGCACAAACAGAGACAATTGCACAAAAAATAAAAAAACCATACAACAGACCATTAAAAAACAGAGTATTGATATTTATTTATTTTTTGATTGCCAAAAGAAAAAACTTTATTCATGAAAAAGCACATACAAGGTGTGAATGATACATCAATAAAGATGAGCTTGGAGGTAAAAAAGCTCCAACCTCCTAGTTGGTGAGAGACCAATGAAGAGAAACAAAACCAGAAGGAAAACAATAAGAATGTAACTCCAAGCCCATCCTCACAAAAACGCATAACAGGGCAACCAGATAAAACTCCAAAGCAGCATGAACAAACTTCAGACCATGCAGCCAGGCTTCAAACCAAGAGCACAATGCAGCCACAAAAACCATGGCCAATTTCAGACCATGAACAAGATACCAACAGCCATACAACTAAAACAAGCACACAGAGGTGGAACAGTAGACCAAATATGCTACTTAGCAGCAACCACCAAAAGACATACAGCAGCAGTTTGGATTTTAATTTGCAGTTAACATCACAAATCTGCAGTTTACAACAGCAGTTTGAACCATTTACAGCAGCTCCAGATCAGTGAATTGTTGTTTGACCTCCAAACAGTAGCCCAGCAACACCAGAGCTGCAGTAGAGAAGAACTATGACATGCACTGCAGCCCTACAACTTAAGCTACACAACCCAGATCCTGCACTTCTGCACTGAATGGATATAACCAAACCAGAAAATCACCTAAAAACATACTGCTGCCAGGAAATCACCTACCAAGTATCACCTTATTTGAGTTTGAATTCACACAGATCACAGCAGACACCAGCTAGGAGCCTGATCCATTAGACCTGATCCAAACCTCATAGTAGCAGCCACCATTCAGACTTGGGCCTGATCCTTCAACCTCCAAAACTAAAAAATAACTACAGCAGCAGACCAACAATTACAACAATGCCAGTAGCAGACCTCTAATATAGCACACCAAAACATCATTCCAACAATTGCAAAAAGGCCAATATGCAGCAGCAGACTTAAGCCTATTCCTTGATCCCATATAGCAGCAACAGAATACATATATAGCAGAGCAGAGTTGAAGCACAGCAGAGCAGCAACCAGAAATAAACATGCTTGACCCCATAAACTAAGGCAGAGCAATAACCCATAAATAAGGCAAAGCATAGCAAAATTGAAGCACAGCAGAGCAAAATTAGCCACCAAGAAGATCTGCTAATACCAGGTATACACCCACTTCCCCTTGCTTCCATCAGTATACCACAAATTGAACAAAATCCTGCACCCTTGCAGCAAAAAACACCAAACACCACCCCCTCAATCAGACTTTGATCCTATCTAGATTATTGACAATGTCCTCCACTGAATACTGTAGGCCTCTATAACTTTGCTTACACCAAAGTGCAACCCTCACTTTCACCATCTCAGCCAATTCAGGCCCATCAACAATCTTATCATTAAAAAGGCAATCATTCCTAGCTTTCCAAATCATTTCTAGCTATGCAATACAAAAGAATACATATATAAACTAGCCTAGGATTTGGGGAAGAGAACGGCTAGAACACCTCATTTTGATTGAGCATCTGCCAACATGGCTTGGGCTTGGTCCAACTCAGCTTTAGTTGTCTGAATTGATGCAGAACGATGTCTAATTTGGGAGAGCATCATCCTTGCTTCTTGATTAAGCTGGTCATGTTGCTGCTGCAGATGAGCCTTTCTTTGCCAGACAGAGGCAAGTTCTGCCATGAGTTTGGTTTCCTCAAGTTCAAGTGCTGAGTGTTACTCAAGAATGGCTGCAGAGGTTTGCTGGTTGAGTTTGAGTGAAGTAGATATAGTGTGGGCTTCGTTTAGGAAATCTTTTTTGGTTTGAATATCCTTCGAGCAAGTCTGAACCATCTCTAAAAGGGTTGGCCATTCCGTGATGATCTTGGCCAATTGCTTTAGTTGAATGCGGTTGAAAGGATTCGGGGAGAGGTTTAGAACAGCAGAAAGACAGGCCAAGGTTTCATCAGGTTTATGGAGAATGATTTCTTCAACTGGGGTGTTAATGAGGTTGATGAAGGTGGTTAAGGTTTGTTGAGTTTCAGCATGAAAGAGATGTAGGCTTTGAGGCAATGGGGATATTTCGTCTAGATATTGTTGAAGAATAGAAAGTTCGGCCCAAATATCCTGACATGGAATGATGGCTTGTGAACATTAATAGTTTGGTGAAAATATATGCTTGCAAGTAATAAAGATTAAATAGGATGAGATTGGAAATGGTAGTACCTGTCCTGATAATGTGCGCACAGATGGTTGGCCTTGTTCGGCTGTGGTTGTAGCAGTAGGAGGAGTTGTTTCGGGTACTGATGAAATGGCAGCATCAACGCCTTCAGGCTCTTTTTCTGGTTTTGCTAATAGGGGAAAGTCACGAGGACCTTCAAGTTCTTTCTTAGATATTGGTTGTGGAGATGAGTTGTGTATTATGTCTATCCTTGTAAATTGGAGAACAATACCAGTTACTTAAAGAGAAGTTTTTTTTTTTTTTTTTCAAACGAACAGTCACATTTGTATTTCTAATTACCTTAGTTGTTGTGAACTTCTGGTTGAGGGGAATTTGTATTGTCATCTATTGGAGAGGATTGGATGTTGATTGAAATGTCAAAATCAATCCTCTCTGATTCTTTGTTTAAAGTTTGGGAATTTGAGGGGTTGGATGGTGATGGTTGAGGGCTAAAGACAGAAGGGACAATAATAGGCTCAGTGCCCCCTGGGTAATTAACCTCCATCGGGACAACCGCAACTGTGACATCCCTGAGAGCAATAGGAGGAGGTTCTAGCTGTGAAGGATTGTGTGATGCAGATTGTGTAGATTGCTGTGGCGAAGACTGTGAAGGAGGTTGTAAGGAATTTTGTTGAGATGCTTGAGGTGGTGGTAGAGTTGGTTCTATAGTGGGTTCTCTGGTTACATTGGTGATGGTGATAGGACTAGGAATTGGATCAATGTGTTGAGGAGAAGTGGAAGGTTGTTGTGCTACAGATTGTGTAGATTGTTGTGGGGAATACTGTGAAGCAGGTTGTAAGGAAGTTTGTTGAGATACTTCAGGTGGTGGTGGAGTTAGTTGTACAGTGGGTTCTCTGGGTACATTGCTAATGGGACTGGGAATTGGATGAATGTGTTGAGGAGAAGTGGAAGGATCCTCATCATCAGCACCAGTAAGGAGTAATCTCCTTCTTTTTCTCTGCACAAAAGTAAGTGATCAGTCGGGTGTGAACGGAAATTGAGATGATGTAAATATGTGAAGTGAAGGCATACTTGGTAGAGCTGCCCTGAAGGATTTGATGTTGTTTGGCCAACCATTTGGCTGAGAGGGATATCCCAATCACTTAGGTCTATACTTAGAGCAAGAGCAATGGAAGGCTCTTCTCTCTTCTTCGCCGTGACCTCTGTCTCGGCAGGGGTATGGGTGGTAGTTCCTCTTTATGCTTGTCTCTCCGAGGCTGCGAAAGAGTTTGCCATCAATTTCAAAACTGAGGGGGTGTTTGTCTGAGTAGTTGGATCCATTGGAGCCTCGCCTGTATGTTGGTCCCTAACCAATGGTTCAGCAGCAGGCCCAATTTTGGTTGTCAAAGGTCAAACAAGTTAGTGTTGTAGAGGAAAAAAAAAATACATGACACAGTCAGGGATATGAAGTATATGAAGGACGGATACCGGTAGCCATAATCTTAGAAGGTGAGGATATGGGGCCCCGATTATGAATACAAGTATCGTGAAGGCAAGTTTCAAATGACTTGCAGAAAATAATGGCAGTCATAAGTCCCCACCAATGGTCAAAAGCAGTGGAGCAGTCCTCAGCAGGTCTGAAGAAGAAGGGGCCAAAATCTTGGAAAATTTTGGTGTTCTCTGTCAGAATGGATTCAGTTTGCCTAGGATCTTTGAAGTAGATTCTGGACCCAATCTCCTCGTGGATGGTTGGGTGGAAATAAAGATAAGGGATACCCTGGGAAAGACCTAATTGCCTGGACCATTGATTGGGACAGTATGTCTCAAAACTATAGTAAGACATCTTGCTGAAGGATATGGAACAGCCAACCAAGACATGTCTAGAGGTAAGAATGTGTCTCCAAGTCTCATTTTGTTCTTGGACTTGCTCATTGTGTAAATCAGAAGGGTCTGTGAAGAGGAAGCAAAGTCTACTGGAGGAGAATTGAAAGTTTTGAAATGACATGTACAAGTTGGAATGTCTCTTCGAAGGAAGGTTGTAAAATATGGTAAGATGATTTCTGAAAGTGAGGATGGGTTGGCTGTTATAAGTGAGCAATTGCTTAGCATACGAGTGGAAAATTGGTTTCAAGGTGTTAGCTGGTTGGGGTCGTGCCTCAGGGAAATAGGCATACAACCATGTCTGGAAGAGCCAGAAGGGGCCACCACAGTTGCCAGAAATCTTCTTGTCGACAAAGGAAAATAGGGCCTTGTAAAGAGTGGCAAGAAGATAAGGGCTAAAGCCATAAGTTGGCCATCTTGCATACACAAGGCAAGGGGGAGGTATTCCTTCGTGATCTTGTACCCAGGGACACAAAAAACAAACTCACAAAGCCAAAGTAAGTACAAAACAGTTCTTTCTTTGTCCTGGACAGGGGAACCAGGCTCGCCTTTGTATTTTTTGGGAAAATCTGTATAGCACATGTCAGTGTTTAAAGTAAAGGTCACTTTTGGAGGCTCAAGGAGAGCATGAATTGGATTGCCCAAGATTGGGAGACCAGTCAAGTGAGCTACATCTAAGATGGTAGGGGAAATCATACCAAAATTGAGGAGTAAGGAGTTACAAGATTGCGACCAAAAGCATGCAGTAGCAGCAATCAGCCCTTTGTCCATGTCATAATTTTTAGTCAACAGTCTAATTGCTTCACTAATGCCCTAGTGCTTCCATACTTCAGCGTCGTGACCTTCAATTCTCCTGGCCCAGCTTCACCAAACAGAGTCTGGTGACCTCCACGATCTGAGTGGGTTTTTGCTGACATTCCAGTTAGTCCACTTAAGTCCAGGTTGGTTGAGAAGAAGGTTCTCACCATTATTAAGGGGATAGTATGGAGCTAGCTCGTCTGGGAAGTAAGACGTGAAGGTAGAGCCTAGAGTAGCTTTAGCGACAGAGCTTGTGCTGGGCAATAGGGTTGCAGCAAATCTTAGAGGAGCGATACGTGCTCTGATAGGGTCTGGGAAGCGGAGTAGGTCTTCATTGTTCTCCTCAGATGGAGATGGTTGAGATTTTTTCGGCGCCATGGCTTAGGGTTTTGTGGTGCTCTGGTTTTCAACGATAATGCTTGAGAAGAAGGAGTACAGTCTGGGGAGTTCGAATTAGAGGGAAATGAAGTGGTTTGAAGTTGAAAAGGTGGGTCTTTTATAGCTTATGATGGAGCCAGTATATTTAAATGCTCTTATATTGGGCTGTAGTTTATGTTTGTTTTGGGCTCGTATTAAGAATTTGCTATTGGGCCCCCTTGTTGAAGTTCAATATCATATGACTTGGACCCCCACAAGGGGGGCACCCCCATGACTCGCCCTCTCTCTGATTGGCTAGTTTTTTTTAAAAAAAATTTCTTCTTTTTTTTTTCCTTCTCACTGCAATCACTAGCCCCCACGTATGTGTGTGGGGAGGGGGGAGGATGGGGTGGTGGTGCAGGTGGTGATTGGAGGGGGTCTCAATAACTTTTGCAAGGTTAATTCATATGATATTTAACTTGAACAAGGGGGCCATTGTTTGCACCAAGTTTTGCCAGTCTCTGTCGACAAATGGTCCATTTAATCGAGGACACGTAGCAAAGTCTGAAGGAATGTCCACCACTTGAAAGTGGGCTCTCTGCATGTGGGTGACCTAGATGTGATGGGGGAAGTTTTTAGCACCAGTTATGGAGTTAGTGGGCACACTTTCAGGAGGAAGCATGAGACAAAGCAGGAGTCTTGCTCTGTCGACAGAAGTTTCAAACAGTTGGTGGCCATGATGTAAACACAAGAAAAGGGAGATCGACAGATAGAAGTGGAGATTTAGTATACTTGGAAAGCTTAAAAGGGAGATCGTTGGTTTCGATATCCGTATACTGTTTTTGTGGCCTATCATTGCATGATCCCACATGTCTACACTATAACTGCCGCTGTAATTGCCCCATAACTTCGAATCTTCAAGTCCCCTCTGCCAAATATTGACTCTTCCTTGTCGACCTTCCTTTTCACCATTGTGGGGCATGTCCCTCATCATTATGAGTTAGTGGGCACACTTTCAGGAGGAAGCATGAGACAAAGCAGGAGCCTTGCTCTGTCGACAGAAGTTTCAAACAATTGGTGGCCATGAAATAAACACAAGAAAAGGGAGATCGACAGATAGAAGTGGAGGTTTAGTATACTTGGAAAGCCTAGAAGGGAGATCGTTGGTTTCGATATCCGTATACTGTTTTTGTGGCCCATCATTGCATGATCCCACACGTCTACACCATAACTGCCACTGTAACTGCCCCCTAACTTCGAATCTTCAAGTCCACTCTACCAAATATTGACTCTTCTCTGTCGACCTTCGTTTTCACCATTGTGGGGCATGTCCCTCATCATTATGAGACAAAAATTGACAGAATATTGTCCACTAAACACAACCACAATCCTTGTAAACTAGGCCACTGAACCACAACACTTGGCCACTCACTGTTACTGCCCCTGACTTTGAATCATCAAACTCTGGCAAATATTGAATTTCCCTATAATTTAATCACAATATATTCAATGTCGGTAAACTTGAAAATATGTTTGAAATAACCTTTTTCTGTATTGTAATGACTTAAACACAATTATTGTCCTACATTTTACGTAACCAAAATACACAACTTATTTTTATCAAAAATAAAATATACATCTCAGGTTTATAATCAAAAAAATGGAAACTACTTTTTTTTTTAAAAAAAAAAAAATTCACCCATATTTTCAGCTAAATTATGATTGGTTATTTTTAAAAAATTCCTCTTTGCACCAATTTTTCCCATATCTTGCCAACAGCTGCTCCATTCAATTGAGGACACATGGCAAGTACACCTGAAGACAAGGGTTATCAACTAACATTGAATATTGCATGCCACCTGACTTACACGCTGGAGCAGTTACTGGCAGTGCTCATGGATTTAGTGGCCAGACTCCAAGAGAAAACATGAACGAATTGGGAGTCTGTATCTGTCGAGGAAAGGCTAAAAGGACTTAGGCACAAGTGGCAACTTCAATTATATGCACTTCAACAGGTACAAGTGAAGGTTTTATGTGGTTTCAAGACACAAAAATGATCGTGCAGTTACAGAAGTTGCACAGAAGCAGTTGCAAAATCGGCAGATCATGGGGTCGTGGGAAATAATAGCTATAAAGGGCAGAATGTTTGTAGAGAGAGAGGACATGAACAACAACACAACAACTTATTTTCTACATTGTAACTTCTGAGTAGTTTTTTCCCTTCTAATTTCTACTTTGTTACAAACAACACAACAACACAACAACTTACTTTCTACTTTGTTACCATCAGTTCATCGAAAGAAGTCTTCATCCTTTTCAGGCATTCGAACCAATACCACAATTGCTTGATTTTCTTCTTTAACTTATCAACTTTAAATTACTGCTTCGTTGCTGTCGATATAGGTCGACCATAATTTTACTAACAATAAACCCATCACTTTCATAGTTAACATGAAATAATTTCACAACTCTTGTTTGTTACTCGTAATTCATATAGCAATCGGCATGGAGATAAAGTAACGAGTTCGTTAGGTTACTTTCTCCAAGTAACACCCAAAATTAACTGTCATTTGGATTATATACAAAATGCATGTACTGGTATGTAATTTTGCAAACCCATATGAACAAAATTCGTATTTTACTCGAAATATAATACTAATTTACCGAAACAAGTCATAACAAATCAATACAAAGCCAAACACATAGTTAGTTGATAAACAACACCGCAAAAAACCCTTCAGTTAGATCCAACCAAATATAGAACAGAAACAAGCAACCCGCAATAGGAATCTTGGAATACAGACATAAGCCAATTTCCCACCCAAAACAATACACAGACAGCCTATATATATCTCACCTTCAATTAGTTTTCAAAATCACAAGTCACTGCAAACACAAATGACAACATCACTTTAAACAATATGGAAAATTTACAACTCGTGGCCTTGTACATAAGTAATGTTGTGCCATTTCTTGGCATTGTACGTAACCAATTATTTACACGTTACGTACAACAATCTGTGCAAAATGAAAACTACATACATTATTTACATGTGTTTTCAATAGCCAGTACTGTCTACCTAATAAATTAAGGGGATAAGTAAATCATACAAATTATACAATTACCTGATTCACCTCATCAATTGTGGTTGAATCATTTTTACACACTGTTGGTTCAACACTAACGTATTGGCCCACGGGCTGCTTGGAATCAGGAGAAGCATCAAAAAATAGTCGTCATTGCTTAATGTGCGGTGTACTTGGATCCACCAACCTAGTTTTGCAGCGAATGGGCAATGACTCCGCATTGTACTCACGGTCAGTTATGTGGGTTTTATCTGCATCTGAGTTACTACCCACTGTTCGGCTAAACCGAACCTTAGGACAAGTTCGCTTTGTGTGCCCAATGCATTTGCAATTCCCACATTTTCTTGGTCTTCGACAGTTGGACGAGGCTCGTCTTGGGTTCCCTTTTGTCTTCATAACATCAGGATCTTCTACTCCAAATTGTCGAGGGAATGAATGTTTCCCTTTGTCTCCATTCCCATCGTTCAAATTCCTCTCATATAACTCCTTCATCAGGCTCGTCATCGGAAGACATGCATCCCTAGCCTCTTTGAAATCTTCCATTGATTGCGAGGCATAGAAACACATTTCATTGTAGGAAGAACTCAATATCCCATACCGGGCTGTCTGTGTTGTAGTGCTATCAATTGAGTGTTGAGGCCATTGCTGGCCATCCTTGCTTGCAGCCCTTGTCCATCTATGCAGCACACAAGTTGGGGGAATTTATGTTAAATTTTCGGCTTTCATAACACATATCATGTGACAGCAAGGTAGCCCCAACGACTCAAACTTCATGCAAGAACATCTCATTGCAGCGTCCACTGGACTGTGTGTTACTATCCATGATCTATCATTCAATTTGTACTTATGAATATAGTAGCATTTCTGACCATCCGGCAAAGGGAACACGTCTTTGACATTCAACTTCTCCTCTTCTAAGATTTTATAACGGAACATTCTAAATATATTTCGGGTGAATAGCTCAGCTCCATGTCTCTCTATATCTCGCAATGGAGTAATCAATACCGGAAAAGTGTTATTTGTTTCAGCATCATCTCCAACCTTGTTATACATTATCCTTGCAAGAGCCCGATCATAGTGCCTAACAAATTCATATAGCTTCAATTTGTGTTGGAGGAAGGGATTGAAATAAGCATTCATACACTCCGAGCGCTGAGTGCTCCTCATCCCAGCAAAGAAATGTCCACGCATATATGCCTCAGCCCACATATGACGCTTCTCATATGTCTCCAACACCCAACTGTTGGTTTGAAGTCCAAATTTTTTGACCATTGTCGTCCAGCCATGCTCAAACTTTGTCTCATCCGTTTCCATGTCCATGCACTGCTTGAAAGCATGTGTAAAGCCACTTATATGAACATTTGAAACAACATTTTTCCCAAGATGCCAATTACATAATCGATGTCTTGCGTTTGGAAATACTCTTCTGATTGCCTATCGCATCGCCTTATCCCCATTTGTCAGTACGGACACAGGTGCTTTATTGCCCATCGTCTTCATAAATGTTTCCAAAACCCATGTGTATGTCTCACTTGTCTCATTAGCTAGCAAAACACATGCAAATATCGTGGTCCTAAGGTGGCTAGTCACACCAGCCAACATGACAAAAGGTTTCTTGTATGGATTGGTTCTGTAAGTTGAGTCAAATATCAACACATCACCAAACTTTGCGTAGTTGGCCCACGATTTCGAATTTGCCCAGAACAGATTTTGTAACTTGTTATCGTTACACACATCATACTTGTAAAAAAAACGTGCATCAACATCAAGTTTTGCACATAGGTAAACCAACGCACCCTGCGCATCACCATCCTCAACTTCTGCTCTACGTTCAGCTTGAATATGGTTGTGTAGATCCGTACGGATGAAACCAACATTCTCATAAGACTCGGATTGATTTACCATATAGTCCATGATTTGGCTAGTCTTCACACCGATGTTGCGCATGGCCATTGCTTGAGCTTTGTCAGCGCTGTTTAAACTGTCATGTGACCTCAGATACATCACACAGTGTTGTTCCGCCAATTCATGGTTGTGGTCTGCGACGAAGTGAGTCACAACATACTTTCCCCCTTCACCAGCATCTGCATCATATCGTATGCGAAATTGGGCTTTGCAACTTACTCTTGTTAGTGCCTTGGGAGTTCTACTCTTCTTAGCAACACGGTCCAAGTATTTTGGTAATCTCTGACCTTCCCTTGAACACAACCACAGCCTACTAACGACCTTTCCCTCTTTATTTGTGTTAAATATGGATTTTCGTATACTAAATCCCTTGGCTTCAACATACGCATTGTAGAAAGCTTTTCCATTTTCGACCGAATCAAATTTCTGTTCCAGAATAGCACGTTCAACATCACCAACCATGTCATTGCGATGAGCATCGTCAACCATTTCTTTTTTCACATCGGCTCCACCATCTTCAACGTTCATGTTGGTTGCTTCTTCATTGCTCGGACCAGCTTCGCAACCATGATAAGGTTCTGTCCGACTTTCATTCATCAAACGAATGTCATCTGCTTCATTTGGAATGTCATAATCATCACCTTCCCTTTTAACTTCCGCTGGGGCCATACTGCACATGACATTAGTACAAACAATTACTTGATGATCGAAAAATGTTAACACAAACACAAACATGACATTTTCACACGGTTTAGTTCTTTGTGCAAACACAAACACTCGCTTGAGAAAGAGAAAGGTTAATTGCCAATGGAGGGGTTTCCGTTTGAGCGAAGCGTAGAGCGGTTGAAGTTAGGATGGGGGTTTAGTTGAGGGAAAATAGCTGAAGTGAAGAGGCCAGAGAGACAGAAAGGGATACAGAGAGATGGAGACAGTACCATACCTTATATCTAGTTGGAGAGAAGGGCTTCACTTCAGCAATGGAACCAACACAACCTTGTAGTTCCGTTGTTGTTGGAAATCGCCCGTTATACTGTTCCCTACATAGCTTCGTCAATGGAACCAACCAAGCAGGGGCTTCTTGCTGTTAATGGAAATCAAGGGTTACACTGACTCAACCTTACACAGAGAGAGATAGAGACGAAATACAGAGAGTGAGTGGAATGCAATCATGCAAATACAAGCATTAACCGGTTGCCTCGGTTTCAACTTTTTCACGATTAAACAACTCAATGGTCTTGATCAATTATTGTAATCTAACGGCTAACAATTGGGTTGCATATGGTGTGCAACCTCAAGGGGGTTGCACACTTAAACAGAACCCATTTAGTTATGACCAATTTTGTTATTTAATTATGATATAATTTTAGTTATAACTCATGAATTTTTTAGTTATGCCTAATGCTGTATTTATTTATGATATATATATATATATATACATAATTATGACTTAAAGAGTATAAATTTATATCATTTTTTAAAATTATAAGATACATATAGTACATATCTTTTGAAGGATGTGTATTAAGTGTTTCCCATTTTGCCATCAAAAAAAAATTATATTTTGTTTACCCACGTGGGTCAACAAACCATTTTCAAAAAATTAAAAATAAAATAAACGGTAAATTACAAATATATTTTTTGAGATTTGTTTAAAATAAGAATTATTTCTTGTAATTTAAAAAATTATAAATACCTCTCTGTCAGAATTTTTTATTTAATAGAATTAATTGAAAAGTAAAATTTCTAACTGTTCACCTATACAATAATAAAATTATCTGAATTATTAATTGAAATAAAATTTTAACATTACTAAAAATTATTAATTAACTTAATGATTTATTAATAAAATGATCTATTTGTTATGAAATTAGAAACTTTAGGAGGCATAATTTAATTCCTAGAACAACTGGAGTAATTTGTAATTTAAATATATCTCAAGTGATGTGTTTGTAATCTACCCTAAAATAAAAATAAAAAGAGTGAATAATTTTCAATCCCAAAAAAGCCACATAATACTCCATTTCAAGATTCTGTTTGATTTAAAACTTGTTAAAGGAAGATGGTTAAAAAATTGATTTTTTGATTTATAATTTTTTTTTTAAATATGTGTAAAAAATATGAGAGATGATATAACTTAGAATGCGTTAAAAACTGATTTTTGACTTTTTTGGCTCTTCCCAAAGGAGCCCTTGCTAATTTTTTAAAACCTATTTTTAAATGTGTTTTTATTTATCTTTATTCCATTTTTTTTATATTTTAATTATTTTTTTACTTTTTAAATGCACATATTTTAGATTTTTTTTTATTTTTAAATTAAGTAAAATATGAAAAAATTTATTAAAAACGAAATAAAACGAGTCTGAAAAACACAATTTTTTGTTGGGATCTTTTCATTATATTTTTAGAAATCTCTTTAAAATATATTTTAGTCATTTTTTTAACTTCTTAAAATCATCTAGATTAGTGATTCCTATCTTTAGGATACGTAGGTAGTTTTATCTTGACGTTCGGTCTTAATCATTTTTCAACTCACTCATTTCGTCCATGTTTGATTGGTGCATCTTTATTTGACTCAGCTATCCATATTTGATTAGCTCGTCCCCATTTGATTCAGTAGTCCCATTTCTCATTCATGACGGGTTTAGTTGCAAAACGAATTCAGTTATACATCTAAAGGTTGATTTTATGTTGATCGGGTAGTGGCCATTTGTGAAAATATGTTCCGAGGACTTTTAATGAAGTTGATTTATTTTGTCAAAAATTATTCCATTTTTTTCAAAACTCAGACCATTCTTTGGACCAAAAAGAGAAAATTTTCAATGCTCACAACCTGACTCACATGATTTCAAAGCAGAGAAGTGCAACAAGTGTGCTAATTTATCTCTCACGTTGATCAAAATTGCTTTAGCAGAAAGGAAAAAAAAAAAGAAAAAAAAAACAGGCAAAGTGATGATCTATGGGCAGTGTCGAGTTAGGTTTTCTATCATTTACCCGCACTATTGAGTTCTCGTCACCTTAATCAAGAAATCGCTAGAAAATGCATAGTATTTGTTGCCGGCGATGCTTTTCCGTCGGGCAGTTGACTGGTGTTGCTATGTTTTGTGTCCATTTTATTCCGGCAAGCATAATGGGGTGCCTTTGGGATGGTTTGTGCTTTGTTTGCCTTTCATTGAATTGTATTTTGTATTTTGGTCAGTCATAGGCTTGACATCCAGCTCATAATTCATTGAAATACAACCTCCCAAATTCAAAATTCAAAACAAATGGTGTTTTATGCTTAAGTGTTGTGCCATTTAGGCTATTCAAATTTGCAAAACAAAACTCTTTTATTAAATTTCAGGGATCCCCGATTAAAGTTGTACAAAAGAGAGTTGAAGCTGTAGGTGCCCACTCCAAAACAAACAAACAAACAGACAAAAAGAAGAAAACAAAAAGGAAATACAAATGAGGTAATTATTTCCTTAGTTTCCAACAATAGTCCAGCGGCAGAGATTACTAAGACAGCTTTGTCGCTCAACTCCACTGTCAGCTATCTCGCTTCATCTTCACTCCTTCAAAGATCTTGAAGACTTTGCCTCGGCCTTAGCAGAGCTTCCAAAAGAAATTATTCCCTGCCGGCCGTCAAATGTGGAGTATGAGGGAACTCCAAATCGACCCACGGAGGTGGCTTGTCGTTTCAGCTCTTTGTTCTGCTTTTTCAGTGCACTAATTTATACTCGAGCATCTTTGTACATACATTGAAGTAGGCAGAGTTGTGTTGACAGTTGAAACACTTCAAACGTCCTATTCTATAGTCGATGGGACAAGTTAGAGACCGCAGTCACGGTCTTCACACATGACCTCAGTATATACGAGTTAGCCTCGATATTAGACTATGTAGCCATTATTTGCTCAACTGACATCACTGGAAAGTTGAGAACAGAAGAAGAAGGAGGGACGGGTTGAGGTTTAAGGGAGTCAGAACCAATTATCTCAATCGTGGACTTGTTGAGGTCTAAAAGAGAGTGAGAGAACCACGAGAAGAGGCCATGTCAAAGGAAAGTGATAGAAAAGAAAGGGGTTGTAGAGTGGCAACAGAGAGAGTTTGCAGTTTTTTGCTCCGCCTCTCTCGCAGGTCTCGATTTAAGTAGAGAATGAGGAAGGAAAAAGAGACAAGGGGGTGAAGGTACCGAGGCAATCATTGAAAAAATTAAGGGTCTAGTTCTGTCGGTCTGGTGACGTATTTGTTGAAATCGCATGCTAGACACAACGCTCTAAGCAGATAAGGGAGAGAGAAAGAGAGAGAGAGAGAAGAGGGGAGAGAGACATGTATGTATATGTATATCTTTGTATATATATATATTTGCTTGTATATACTTTGTATGTGTATGTATAATGATGTATATGTATATTTCTGTTGTGTATATTGATGCCTTTGTACATCGTTTAAACCTTCTCCCTTTCCGTATGAGATACGGTTAGATATGCTTGTTGATTACACCACATTTTCATCTTTCACGTGAAACGTGTTAGGATTTGATGTTTATCTGGTTAAAAGCTTCACTCTTTCCGTATGAGATATGGTTATGTATACTTGTTGGTTACACCACATTTTCACTTTTCACGTGAAACGTGTTAGGATCTGATGTTTATCTGGTTAAAACCTTCGCCATCTCTGTATGAAATACTACTAGGAACTTCTGTTGGTCACACCACTATACCTTTTCCTGCATGAAACGTGTTTGGATTTCGAGTTCGTTATTTTCTTCTCTCGCGTGAAACGCATTTCGATTTGAGGTTCACCATTCCTTCTCTCACATGAGATGCGTTTGGATTTTGAGTTCACTTTTCTTCTGTCAATTGAGTTGTGGCACATTTAATGCAATGATATGGTACATTCGTATGCAATGCACTCTTTCTATTTTTTGTGTTGTGGCACATTTATATGCGTTATACCCTCTGTTATGCTTTATATCATTTGTAAGAGGCTTGTCTCATATGTTACTATCTTCATATCTTTATCATCACTCCAAGACATTGCATCCTATTACATAATCATGAATTTTCAAAACAACCGGCTGCGCAAAACATGTGAGTCTAATTTTGAAATTCTATGCCAAGCATGTCATTTGCATTCTACCCCTGAACTACGCGTGTTTGATTCCTTGCAAAGGGATACGTATGCAACCTTTAGGTTCAACCACTTGTATTGTATCTTGTTTATTTGCCCAAGTCTTACGGCTTTGTCAAAAGGGTTGTCTTCGGATTTTGACATTCACTCACGTCATGAAATGACTTCGAGCTCTGCCAAAGAGGGGTAACTGTAGACATCCCATTTTGACCGGCCCTAAGACTTGGACGCTTTCTTTTGATCTCCCTATGATGAATAACAAAAAGGTGTGTCTTACAAAATCCTCAACAAGAAAAATGGAATTTGGTTTTCTCTCAAAAATCTTGCACCCCATTTTGGCCAAACTATTTTAGACCTTAAAACCCTCTTTTCAAAATATTTTTCCAAATATTTTTATGATGTTCTGAGGCTCTTATTTCGATTAAAATATTGCACAAACCAAGTAAGGACAAAATAAAAATAAATGGAAGGGAGGTAAACTCTTTAAAAAATATTTAAAAACATCTTCTTTATAGGTTTGGAGTTGAAGGAATTTAGAGGGGATGGAAGAAAACTAGTTTAGGGAAAGGTTGAGCATAAAATCGTTAAGTAAGTAATGAACAGCCTTCACTAAATTAGGCAAGGCATATCTCTTTGTACACTTGGAACTTAGATGTGAGGCCACCACCATTGGCAAATTGACGTTTGGGGCTTCAATTTAGACTCAAGAATCACCTAAAATAGATTTTGGATAAGGGAGATATGCCCGTTTGAAGTGGGGCTAAAAAGCATATTTTGTTAACCCGACTCGAGACAGCAGCAGACCTATTGTTTTTGGTTTTGGTTCGGTTGGATCACCCCATTGACCCATTTAATGATCCATTCAAGTGCACCCACTCATCCTCCATTATCTCCACCCACCCTCCATTATCAAAAGAGGTTTTAGCCTTGTCATAAAGTATGAATCAAAAGCAACAAAGTCTTGATCATCATTATCATCCTTGTCATCCCCATCACTTTTGTCTTCCACCTTGTCCCCCATTCCTTGAATTGTTTATTCCTTCATAGCTTATACATTCAGATTGTATATTAAAGAGGGAGATGATGGAATGAAAAAAGAAAAATCATTTGAGAGAGTTAGCGAGAAAAGAGAGCAAAAGAGGAAAAATTGTCTAAATTGCAACCTCGAGCCAAAACACTTCCAAGCTTCCATAGCAACTGAAATTCCTCATTTCCATATAGCAAAACCACTCCAAAAATTCTGATATAGCCAAAGATCAATTGCCTTGATCATAAGGAAGAGTGTGTTTAGTGATTGAAAGTGAGAAAAATTAGAGAGTTGGCCCCTTTCCATATCATAAACTCTATAATTTCAAATTGAGGATTTGAGAACACACTTCCTACACTCGAGGGTGATCAAGAGGGAGTTTATGAACTAAGAAATTCATCATTTCCTTAGAAGGTGAATTTCACAAACTTTTAATTTTTTTGCATTTCTTACTTATTTTGTTCGTTTGCTTTGATTTCTTGTTATATTAAATATTGTTGTAATCTAATTAAAAGTGGTGAGTTGAGACTCCCATATATATTGTTTTTAGTTCTATTTTTGTTGTAGAAATCTAAGAAAATAGAGTTTAGCCGGGCCTACCGGGCTACCTGACCCGTTAGTTGGCGGGGTAGCCACCTAAAAGTACATCATCGAGCCCATGACCTTTATGATCGTGCCCTCAACCTCTAGGAAAAATTGAGCAACCTTCTACTGCTGAGAAGATCAACCTTCAATGGTATTTGAAGCTCTGAAGCTGCTATTTTCTTATGTTTATTTTATTTTGAGTGTTTGTGAGGATTTTTATATTGTGTTGTAATATTTATTAATCTCCCTCGGATTTGTAATATTTGAAGTGTTATAATAATTTCTCATCCCCACTTCTTATCTATCCCATTCTTTAATTATTTTTCCTAACTGTAGATATGTGTATATCTTGCATGTGATACATATCCATGCTTTTACATACATGATTTATGCCTAGATCTAGTTAAATTTTCATCTTTGTGCTTTAATTGATTATTACATGATTTTGTGCGCTATCGCATGTTTTGCAATACTTCACATGTTATGTTTTAGAAGCCGGATCTTTAGAAGCATTTCTTATGTATGTATTGCACTAGGATTTTGTATATAGGATCATGCATATTTTACTAACATTGTTTTGTAGCTATTCGCGAGACGTCGATAAATATGTAAGTTGTTATGCCTTAACATCCCGCTTGTACATAATTTTCTTATTATATTTAGTATTCTACCATGTGACTATTTGCTTCTGTGATATATCTCTATGAACGTCGGTGAATAGAAGTTGTGTCGCTTAATTCAGAATGATTTTGATTTTCATGTTTGTAAACTCAATTTCTTTAAGTTGTGCATCTTCAAAACTTTTTCAAAAAATACATGAACTCAAATTGTTTCAAGATGAATGACATAGTCTATACTTGTATGCTTCACATAATAAATTTTTAGGATTTATTAAATAAATCGGAATATGAACGTATAAAGCAAATAAAACTCATATCATGGTTTAGTAGAGGCCGATCTTTGATCAGGTGAGCGGGCTCATTATTGACCTTCCCTGCTCATACTAGCTAAGCATCTTTGGTTATGACGAATAGTGGCCTTGGCACGAGTCATGGGTTTCCTAATTTTCCAAAATATTAGATGAGGACTAACGCAGTTCATTTTTGACAAAATTGCATTAAAATGGATTTTCAATAAAAGTTTCGAAAATTTGGATTCTTATCTATGTTTCACATTGCATACGTGAGACTAGATCGTAGAGATCTCAGGAGTCCGAACTGTTTAACGTGCGCGGGTACTCCATGGGTGATGTTACAAAGTGCGGAAAGCTCTTCAATACGAAATGCATAAATCAAATTCATACACCCAAAAAACAATAGCAACATGTTCTTTTAATTTTGTAAAATTACAACAATTAAAAACTGAAATACTATTCAAACTCATAGATTTATATGATGCGTTCACTTTGGGGGTGTTTGGGAAGTGGCTATTTTAGAGACTTTTTGGCTATTTTAGTAGGCTATTTTAGTTTTTGTGTTTGGAAAGTTAGAATGGATTTTTATTTGAATTGTTGTATTGAAAAATGCGTTTGAAATGATGTTTAAAGTGCAATGACAAATTTGTCCCTACTCTTACTTTTTTCAAAATTAGTCTAAAGGGACAAAATGGTCATTTACTCATTTGAGACAAGGCTATAATTACACTCAACCTACATTGCCACAGACAATGTAGGTCTGCTAAGCCTACTTTTTGTTTTGTTTTTTTTTTTAAATAAAAAAATATATATAAATCGTTGGTTTACATATTTTTTTGAGGCTAGTGGGCTAAATTAGACTTTGAGGCTATTTTAGCCTCAAAGTTGGGTTCCCAAACACGCCCTTTATATAAGACATAATAAATCTTACAATCAATAATTATTCCATCTACCTTAATGCATTGATAAAAATATAACCATAATTATTATTATTATGCAAAAATTAGTCTAATTGAAAGAGCAATTAATTAGACTATATGACATTAACTTTAATAATAAAATATTAAACCTTTAGCAATGGATCCTCGTGAGAAACCTAACGCATTGTAACAATCAAGTCTTTGGACAAGTATTATAACATGTAAGTTGTCTTCTCCCAATAAGACTAATTGATATGAATAATATAAAAATAAGTCTGGCCGAACAATAAGTCTTCCTTTGGGCCGACTATTAAATGTATAGATTAATCCCATAATTATATCACCCATATTAATTAGGGAAAATTAGTCTAAAGTCCCTCTCACAATTTTAGTAATAGAAGAGATCCACAATATTATTTTTTGATGTCTAAGGTTCCTCTCATTTATCACAGAGAAATTGGATATATATCTCACGCTCTATGTGTGTCTCTCTCGTTGCTCTCTTCCACTCCTCCAAATCCCCAGACTCAACCTTCTTTCTTTCTCCCCCATTATTTTAGACACTCTGCTTCTAAAATTTTCCAGAACCTGCTTCATCTCTCTCTCTCTCTCTCTCTCTCTCTCTCTCTCTCTCTCTGTGTGGTGGCCATCGAGTCTTCTCAGCTTTTTCATAAAAAAAGTCTCTCCACTACAACAAAATTGACTTTTTACGGCTTGCAATGCATGCCGTAAAAACTCTTTCACGACATGCACACAAATGCTGTTATATGACATGCCGTGGAAAGTTGAGCGATATTTACGGCATGCAGGTAAAGTTGTAAAAAGTAATAAATTAAATATTAATGACATACTTTGTATGTCGTATATAACTTTTTACGACATTTTTATCATGTCATAAATCATCATACTTTCCATGACATAATTTTGCATGTCGTAAAAGATTATTTTTAATATATTTATGGCATACTTTATATGTCGTATATAATATTTTACGGCATTTTTTTGCATGTCATAAATCATTACTTTTCATGACATAATTTTGTATGCCGTAGAAAGTCATTTTTAATATATTTATGACATACTTTGTATGTTGTATATAATCTTTTACGGTATTTTCTTGCATGTTATAAATCATTACACTTTTTATGACATAATTTTGTATGCCGTAAAAACAATAACCACAATGAAACAATAATCATAATGTAACTATCAACATAAAAATTAAAAATTAAAAAAAAAAAAAGAAAAAAAGGCAGGCAGGCAGGCTCAGTTGTCCTAATTCACCAGCTAGAAAACATAAAACTTGAATGAGAATTTTCTTGTACAAATCAGTGAAAGCCTTGCAGAGCATCTGCTATATAACAAGCATAAAATTATCACCACAAATACCAGATATATTTCAAAAACATGAAATGTCACGGCATAATCATTAAACAAGACATAAGCGACAAACGTTGTAACCGGCTAAGTGTAGCAACAGATTTAGCAACAAAACCATAAAATTTAAAACAAAAATTTCCACAAAAGCTGAATGATCCAAAGTTGTGATACACCTAATGCAAAGTGAGTAATCCAAGGCAAATACATATCTAATATCCCGCACCAATGATCATTCATCTTCCTGGCTGCGCAACCTGGCCAATCTAAAATAATCCTCAAATATAATTCCTCTACCTGCTGCTTAAGTGATTCTGCCTTGATGGATTCATGTTCATCAGACGAATCCTCGGAAGCACTGCCATTTTCTCCATCTCCCTTTGAAGTGATGTAATTAATATTGCGGATAACAACCTTTCTTGATGATCTTTTCCCATGCTTTTTTCTCTGCACTGCTCAAAGGAAGAATGTTTTTTCCCATGCTGAGATGTTCATCTGAATCACTCTCGAACTGGATTCACTGGGCTCAGAATAATCATCTTGTTCTAAAGTTTGTGATCTTTTTCTATGCGAAGATCTCTCTTTCTTTCTGGAAGATGATTTGCGATTTCGATGATCATCTGGATCCTGATCAAGACCTATACCAGAATCTTCCATATTTGGAGGCCATTACATCTTTCCTGGATAATATGGAGGGGCTACCTGCATACCAGGAAATATGTATCCTTGATATGGTGGTGGCATTTGTTGAAATACAGAACCCGGAAAATTGTGCATGTATTGAGGAACATTGTTTGGCCATGACATTGGTACTTGTGCCTTCCCATCCATTGATTGCACCTGTGCTGGTTTTGGCATGCTATTATCTGCATACAATATTTTTAACAATCAAAGATGAATTAATTTGCTAACTGTCTCTACTAGTTTGTAGGCAAGTTTCACATTCATATCTGTGCATTGAAGTTCTTAGTTTTTATAATATGCTAATTGGGAAATAATTAAAGAACAAATTGCTATTATCACTGATCAACATACTCTTAACTATATAGACATACACAATGAGTGCATCTGGTTAATATGTATAAATGAAATCCAATCCTTGTCAATCACTGAGTAACTCAATTAATGGACACTCTCCAAATAATCATGTGTAGAGATATTTTACTATCATTTCCTTCTCCAAAATTTGTTATGATATACTAGTTTGTGCCTCAATGCAGGGCTTTAATCACTATGTTACAAAATAGAATAACATCTTCAACATTTTTCTTTTGAATAGATCTTAGTGTATGGAAGCCATGCTCCATCAATGAAATAGTCCAACAGGGGTCACATCAAATCCAGATTAAGAACAACTATGTTTCCACAACAATCATACAAGTTTGTACTTTTAGAATGACTAAACTTAAGGGTATTCTGGAACAAGGCTAATCTTTTTTTAGCTTGTCAAACCCAATTCTACTGAAAAAAGGACATTTTAAGGGGTTGGAAGGACAGTCCAAGGAATATCAAAATCCAAGATGTGATCAACAAAGGAATTAACTTTACTTAGTAGTTTTCATACAACAGACATCAATAAATTTAGGATGCAGAAAGGAAAAAGAATTCAATCATACCTTGGTTAACATCTGAACTTCCATGACTGATGGTTGAGTCAGATGTTGACGCATCTATGGACCCATCTTGTTTCTTGCTAGGGACATTTATCATGATTCCTTGACTATGATCATTATCTTCACCAGAGAGTATGATTCCAGAGCTTCCCAAGTATGGAAATTCTGAGTGAGAGTATGCCTGCATTGCTGCTACTTCATCCATCCAAAGCCCATCATTGTTCTTTTTCTTGCACAGTTCTATGAAATTTATGCAGGCTTCCCTAAAGAAACCAGGACTAGATGTTAAGCCTTAAGCAAATCCAAATTAATGGAAAAGGTTAAATATCCAAAAGAACATAAAAAAAAAAATTAAAAAAAATCTTCTATGGGATATAAATCTTTGTTAACGACATAATTAAATAAAATCTTTTATCAGGCTAAAAGAATCTAGAATTCGGAGCTTCAGCACATTCCAATTTCTAACACCAAAACATAAATTGAAGTATAAAAATATCAAACTTGTATGTCAAGAACTAAACATCTCTGGTGTGGAAAAATAGGTAAAAGCATTGGAAATGGGTTGATTTGTTGTATTTGACATTGATATCAGATATGCTTCTCTCACAGTTTTGATTGCAATATGTAAAAACTTTGCTGGGCAAAATATTATCCAGCAAAGCAAGATGGCAAAATTGTAGTCATAAGAAATAACTGTAAGAGGGGGGAAAAAAAGAATAAAAAAGAATCCAGTAGGTTAGTTATAGCGACCCCGGTCTTTTTCCCATTTGATTATTGTATCCGGACTTACGTTCCGCGGATTCTGCTGTTATATTTGTCGTTCTTTAATTCCTCAATTGAGTTATAGGATGTGTTGGGCAGGTTTGTTTCAGGTTGGATGGGTTCGGAAATCAAATCTTGCTGTCCAGTTTTTGAGTTGGTCGCTCGAGCGAGGGTTTGGTCGCTCGAGCGAGGGTTGAGTTTTGTTTCTAGTGGCTCGAGCCAGGATTTCTTCGCCGGCGAGATTGCGTCTAGTATAGACCAGAGAGCGAGTGTTTTCGCCGAAGGAAGCTTTCGCCGAGCGAGCGAGTTGTATGTTTTCGAGTTTTTCGCCGAGCGAGCATTCTGCCGCTTGAGCATGCTTACGGTTGCAGACACAAGCATCGAGTTCTGGCTCGGCGAGCTTTTCTTCGCCGAGCGAGTATTTCTTAATGCGGTCGCCGGCGACCATGTCTTCGCCGAGCATCGGCCCAAAGATTTAAACGCAGCAGCTAGCTTTTAAAACGCGTCCTTTTTCACAATTTTTGATCCAAAACCCTAGTTCCGAAGTTTCTTCTTTCTCAACTCATCTTTTCCTTGGGTTTGATCTATCTAGAGGGTGTTTCTAACCTAGTTCCTTCATTAAAAAGGTAGAGGAGAGTGAGGGCTTTCATTTAATGAGCATTGTTGGATTTGGAGCACTTTAACATTTGGGCAAACATCTTCATCTTCTTCTATTGGGTTCATTGCTTTGAGGTAGGGATTTCCTACTCCTTGTATACTTTTAATCCTAAGTGTTGGTGTTCGGTATATGGGGGTGGTTTAGTAATTCAGGAGAAATCTTAGGGTTTTGTCGAGATTAATTCATGTAATTAATTTAAAAGGAAGCGTGTATTGGGTTAAATTCATGAGATTTGAGAAATTGAGATTGGTTAATGTAATTGAATATTAAATCACTCATATGTGGATTTGATAATGTATATACATTGTGATATTTATTTCTCGCTTAGAAATAATCGCTTTTGGGCTATCGGTGGAGGATAGCCATTGATTGTTGTAGACCTTGCATCTTTGCTTAGGTATAATCGGAATTAAGTCACATATGTTGTTGTTGAATTAATCTGAACATTACTTGTATTGATTGTGTGTTGCATATGGCAATTTGTATGTTTCATTGCATATGCATGATGTTTGGAGGAGATAGGGGATGAACTCCACGGTTTAGGGGAAGATAGGGGATGGACCTCTAAACCGGATTTGTTTGGAGGAGATAGGGGATGAACTCCACGGTTTAGGGGAAGATAGGGGATGGACCTCTAAACCGGATTTTTGTTTGGGAGGAGATAGGGGATGGACTCCATTAGCATCACTTTTATGTATGCTTATTTATATTGAAGTGTTTTTTATTGATACAGCACAAAAATGTGTGTCAATTGGGAAGTATGGAAGTGAATTGATTATGATTGATATAATATCAACTCGTGTATTTGTTATGATTAGGTTTAACTTGAATTGTTATTCCTGTGGAATTGGAAGTCTTGTTAATAAAAGATGAAACACCGTTGAGTTATTTGGCCAGGTTCTGAGCCATAGAAGAAAAGTAAGATGTGCCATAGACAATGTGTCATAGGCAATATAGACATTCATGTCTTAAAAAGTGTAACTGGATTATAGCGTGTTAACCATGTATTAGATGCTAATATTTTAGTTAATCCTTATGCTTGGTTTAGTATTTCTCTATTGGGCTGTGGCTCACCCTATATGGGAACTTCATTTTTCAGGTACAGGTGGTTCACTACCTCCAAGGACTTAGCTTGTGAGGAATTGAATTGGAAGACTTGTTTTATTTTGTTTTATTTATTTTATTTGAACAATGTAAACTTTCAAGCCTAGGGCTTTATTTGTTTTGAGTTAGAACTCATGAATTTGTGTCCAAGTGTTGGCTTGGCAAGATGTAAGCCCATAGGGCATTTATTTGATGTTTTATTCCATATTACTTTGGTGACTTAAACAATATACTGTTTTTCTTTCAGTAATGCATGTCATGTTTCGGGTTTAATTTTGAGGGCGTTACAACTTACAATACTGGCCTTCAAATTCTGAATGTAAATTGAAGATGAGTGGGGTAAAGAAAGCTAAAAAGGAAAGCTAGAATTAACTAAGGCATTTAATTGTGGAGTGCCACTGCAGAAGGCCTCCACAAGAGGTGTTGGTGGCATAAAAAGAGCATGATGAAAGGATTCAACTGGGCACCACAAGTCAATTCATGATTTAATATAAAAATTAGTATGTCAAATTTCAAAAGTGTAAGATTGATTTAGCCACCCATGTGTTGAAACACTAATTTTCTTGACCTTTACCTCCTTGAGAGAAGTTTTACTTGACCAAAATAACAATTATCAACTCTTCATACCTTAAACGAGAAGCTCCGAAAGCATCAGCAAAAGATATAAGATCGTCTATGTAGTCCATCTCAAATCCTGCAACTAAAGCACGGGCATAGGCCATTGCTTGCTCTTTCCTGAGTACCGCCTTCTGAGTTTCCAAGAACACGTTGAAAACGAACCCTGTTCATCACCATCCACAAACAATTATTGCAAGGGAATATACAACAATTGTTGCTTCACCTACGAATTCAATATGACCATAAAGAAGACGATTATTTTACTTGGAACTTTCTTCCTGTATAGCATCACTGGCTCCACTGGATTCACCTTTTGACTAAAATCCACCATCACAAAGAAGGTTAAATTTATTCAGTAAACTTCCAAAAACACTATTTTAAAGATATTCGCATATTGAAGTTATACCTTAGAGGAAGCAGTTGACTTTTTGGAGTACTCATCAGTGGCCAAGACATTTCCTGCTGATACCAAGTTTGTGAATAGCAACACTCAAGTTGGGGCATCAATCTACAGGCATATAAGTTAAATGCATATAAATCTAATTTGTGAAATCTGTCATACAGTGGATTCCCCCCCCTCCTTTTTTTTTTTTTTTTTGAAACAGCCAAAAGAGAGATTTTATTGATAAGTATCAAGTAAAAACATTGACAAATATCAATAAAAATACAAAGAGCACACACAGTTGGTAAGACACCAACCCAAGGGAAAGCAGAATACATTTCTACTCCCCAAACACCATAATAGCAGCCTCAAAACCAGCAGCAGAATCCACAACAGACTCCAAGGGAAAACAGATAAAACTAAACCATAACAGATCTACACACCAAACTCCAAACCAGCAGCCCATAACAAAGTCATACCAACAGCCCAGAACAAAATCATACCAATAGAGCCAGGGTTCAATGATGAATGCTTGACCCTATCCGAAGCCACATTTGCTGCAATCTCAAGTTAATCTCAAGCAAAGCATGACAGATTTTTTATTTTTAAATCAGCCAAAAGAGGAAATTTATTAATAAAGATCAAGCAAGGACATCAAAACAGCAGCCACCTACACAAAGGACACCAAAACAGCAGCCACAAAACCAGTCCAACTGTAATTCCCAACTCTACTCTGCAATTCCCACAAAACCAAACCACAATGACAAAAGCGAGAAGGAAACCAGCCACAAACAACAGCAGCCACAAACACCAACCCAAGGGAAGCCATCCCAACTGTAATTCCCAACTCCGAATCCCCAACCACCAAACTAAATAGGCAGAAAAGAAGGGAATCACCAAACATCAATCCAGACATACCAGTACAAAACCAGTAGCAGAACAAACCCAGAACAAAACTAGCAGCAAAGCAGAGATGCTTAGACAACAGCAGAGTGCAGCAGAGATGCTCAGCAGCAGAGTGCAGCAGAGTTATGAACCCCTCCCTTTAAGACGACATCTCACGTGCCGAAGAGTTACCAGGGAATCCTGCCGAAAAGTGATGCTTAGCATACCACGGTTTCAACCACGGCAATTCTCACCTTAATCACTTCACACAGCTCCGCAAAGTTAGAAGTAGAAGCATTAAATACTATATGTTATGATAAAACATTTAATCTCCAATTTAGTAATAATAATAATCATAACATATACACAGTCATCAAAACAAAATTCTCCCAATTTTTAAAAATCCTTCTATAGTGAAACTTTTTATAAAGAATATTACATGTTACAAACTAATCAATTATAGTTCAATTACTTACTAAAAGTACATGAAATTTCTTGAAAATTAGCAAGTTGTTAAAGATCATCGGTAAGTCCAAAGAACACCCCAATAGTTTCGTAAAAGAGAAAAACATTTTTCCCCTATCATATGTGCTCCTTCCACCCTCCCACAATCATAAACATAAATTAATACCTCATTTCAACAATTCAATAGAAGCAATAAAAAACATACAAATTATATTATCTCATGAAAACAAACATCAACAACAAAAAAAAAAATGAAGGAAAAAGTTGCATCAACTGTAAGTTTCTTCTAAAATTTCATCCACGAAGCATATTACCAAATTGAGAAAGATTACCTAATTGATTGAGTCACCATGAAAACCCTAAAAAAAGCAAAAAAAGTACTAGCATACTAAGAGAGAGAGAGAGAGAGAGAGAGAGACCTTGAATGTTGTCTGGTTTATGAGAAGAAGCAGAGGAACCCACAGCACGAATTGAGAAGATTGTTTCCAGGATTCCTGGAAAAACAATTGATCAAATCAAAGAGCACTACGAAGCACTAGTGGAATTTAATTGAGATTCCATCAACAAATTATTATACAGCAAATTGCTCAAACTCGATGGGAAGGAAGAGCTTGAGGGAGAGAGTACTTCTAGTACTTGTTCAAACCAACCATGATTTCAACCATATGGAGCAGCGATCAAAGTTTCCTTCCTAGTGCAGCTTTACATAAATTTGACATCAAAGTCAACAGGAGAGTGCTTCTAGTACTTGTCCACCAACACCAACGTGGAATGCAGATCAATTAAGATTTAGTTCACTTGACCAATTGATTAATTGGCCAAATAGTTCTGCAGTTCTTAGATAAACCAACAAACGTCTTCATGGTAATTTAGTTTGTCTTTTTCTAGTCTCATCAAAGAACATCACAGCACATAAAAGTAAATTACCCTACAGCATACTCATATTTTTCACTAGTCAAAACATAATGTGAAAGTGTGTGGTAAAGATTATTTGTGCTTGTGCTATGACTAGTTGTTGACTACCAATGGAATGGAAATACTGTAAACAAAGAATAATTTAAAACTTGTTCATTCTCATAACAAGTGAACATCTCAAAACTTCCTAGATATTCTTTTTTAATTTTTAAAGGCAATTCATGTGATAATGATACATTAATTGGAAAAAGATGGTTTTAACTATCCAAAACGCATCCTATTGATTGCCATGATTGTAAAACTTAAGGCTCTGCCAACCTCACTAGATCAGATTTCAATTTCACTAATAAGTCATTTATAGAGGGTGAAGAAAAATAGAAGTTCAGTACTTCACTCGTGTAAGAGGTACAAAATTGCAAGCAAATGTAACTTTTTTTAGTAAGCCAAGTTGAATCAAATCTAACAATGCTGCTAAATGAAACCTCATGAAAATTTTACGCCAAAGGTAAACATGTTCAAAGACCTATAGTGTTACACCAAGCTTCATGATGCACTAGGAATCAACTCAAACTTTTGAAAGGACTTTCAAGTTCAAGTGCACATGAGGTAACAGCAAATCAATGTAGGAATGTTTAGATATAGAAATTTTACAAGCATAGCAACAGAGTTCCTTGAAAACTTGTAAAGCTATAGGAAGTTCACATATCTCCATAGAACTATAGGATCGTTTTTTATCTCCATAGAACTATTTTTGGATAAAATTATAAACAAATTTTTTTTTTCCCCCAAAGCATGTATCTTTTCTCTGCTGCAATTTGTGTAGTCTTGTTCTCCTAATGCTACTTGTCAACCGCTCATGCAAATTAGGACTTGGGACTCGAAAGGTACAAAAGGCACTACAATACGAAACAACAGAGCACCCTACCCTGCTAAAAAAATACAACACCCATAACAGAGTTGGGTTCCCTGAGCTTGGGACTGGGATAGACTTGAAATGGCAAGTTTTTCTGCTCTACCATGTGAAAGTTTTCCTTAAAAATTGAAAATTTCAGTATAAGAAAAGGTTGTAGTACATTCAAAAATAGTTCGTACCATGTGCACTCAAAACTTTTATTCATTAATTTTAGCCATTTTGATTTATAATCAACATCACCTTTGTCATCACCTCATCATTAAGTACATTTTTGAGTTTAGGATAGCACTAGGCAAACCACACCCATGTTCCAAGAATAGTTGGAACAGTCCAACAATTTCACCGTGACAATAAATCAAGACCAAAGCAATAAGAACAAACTCACCACACAGACAGACCAAACACAACATAAAATGGTTGATTGAATAAAACGATCCCACTGACCCTTGACCCAAATTCCAACTTGGATGTTTAGGAGCTCACATATCTCCATAGAAATTTTACAAGCATAGCAGAATGGAAGTTCCAGAACCAACCAGAACATCTGATAGACTTCCAATTTCAATAACAATTGAACTGTGTTTTTAATCCCATCGATTATTCAATTCCATTTTACACCTATAATTTTGAATCTAAACAGTGGTAATCAGACGAAGAGTTTATGAAACCCTTGCTTCAATTCCTTTTATCTGTGAATCAAAAGCAATAACTATAAATGGAATACAGGCATACATAAATAAAAATCAATAAAATAGGTTTTCTAATTTTGAAGTAGAACACCAAAATTCAAAATACATATATTTAGATGTACATACAGAGTCGCATATATTACACATAGATATATAAAACAATTAAGAATCAAATAGAACAAAAAATACTTGATCAATTCACAAATGAAAAGGTTCGATTCAGATGTATTTATAGAGAGAGAGAGAGAGAGAGAGAGAGAGAGAGAGAGAGATTCATGTGACACCTACTTCTGCTCCATGGCCTTGGAGAACTCAGCCTCCTGCTGCGCCACCTACTTCTGCTCCACGGCCTTGAAGAACTCAGCCCCATACAATAAATGCGTGATCGCAACGTCATCGAGAACGATGTTGAAATCCTTAGCACGATGAACCAAGCTCTGGCGAACCCGGTCTGAGAGATTGGGGCCTTCGGTGAGCTGATCGGCGTTGAATTGAACGACGACGGCCTTGAGGACTTCGTTGCCGATCGAAAGAAGGACTTTCTCGTCGTATTCAAGGCCTAGGGTTTGGAAGATTCGAGGGAGTTGAGAGAACTCGGGGCGAGAGAGGACACGGAGGGTTAGGTTAACCATTTGGAGGTCCTTGGTGCCGGAGATGGACGAGAAGATGCGGGGGCAAGTTTGGATGTCGAAGATGAAAGGCTTTTGGAGCCATGGGATGAGGGTTTGGGAGATTGAGAGAGACAGAGAGGGTTTGGGGCAAAAATGTAAACAGATAGAATGAGAGTCGTGCGGGAGAGTGGTGAACGAGGCAAAAATAGTTTTTGAGTTTTTTTTTTTTTTTTTGCCTTAGTTATTGTAAGTTTTTAAATATTTTAAATAATTCTTTTTACTTTTTAAATTCAAATAATTAACATATATTTAACATAAAATATTTTTAACTTTTTAAAAAAATCACTAAATTCAAAAAATTATAAAATTTAATACATTTCATATATATTATATTTTATTATATTTTTTTTTACAAATATTTTACTTTTTAGTTGCATTCAGATTAAACACATCTAAAAAGTAAAAAATAAATAAATTATTAAAAGAAAGAAAAATATCAAATCAAGGTAATTTAAAAAAATAATAATTACAAATTAGTGAGAAGCCATATAAATATTAATCATTAAAATTATAAACTTTTTCATGAATGTGTAATTTTTTTTCCTAAAATCCCACTGGGTGCAATTATCCCTTAAAAGAGACACCAAATTATAAAATAATGTATAAATTATTTTTTATATTTTGTCCTCAATTAGGAAAATTTAAGGTGAGAAGCTTGGTTGGAAATTGTTAGCTTTTTTAAATCAAAAAAAAAAAAATCAGATTGAAATTTTTTTAATAAAAGTTTTCACAACATGCTAATGCATGCCGTGTAAAGTTATAATATTTTACGACATGAAATGTATGTCATCTTAAGTACAAATATTTTATGACATATTTTTGTATGCCGTGAAAATATACATTTTTTACGGCATGCTTTTGCATGCCATAAAAAAAATTCTGATTATTATTATTATTATTTTTTTTTTTTGCAGAAGTTTTCACGACATGTTAATGTATGCCGTGTAAAGTTATAATATTTTACAACATGAAATGTATGTTGTCTTAAATGCAAATATTTTACGTCATATTTTTGTAAGTCGTCAAAACATATATTTTTTACAGCATACTTTTGCATGCTATAAATATATGAATCAACGACTTGCATGGTATGTATGCTGTTATTGACAAAACATTAACGGCTTGCAAAAAAAAAAATACTGTAGAATGTACTAACTACGACATGCATTTAATGTATGTCGTAAACATGATGCCGTAAATAGTTAGTTTTGTTGTAGTGCTCGTACACACAACTCAGAATAGCAACCAAAAACACACCCACACATAGAAAACCAAGTATAGCCTATGTGTCGAAACCTAGTTATGGTCGTGTCCTCAACATACGAAGAAGAAGATAATAATGGAAGAAGCTAACAAAGCAAAGCGTTCTATCACAGATCTAGCTGGCATTGCTGAAATTCTATTGGATTTCTAAGAATCCAATAGAAATCAGAGTTTGTCCAATTTAAATCCCTCTTGTCAAAGCTCCAAGGATTTTCATATCAGGTATGGATTGTTCATCTCTCTTTCTCTCTCTCTCTTGATTTTTGATTTTCTGAATATGTTTGATATTACAATGAATCTGTTTATTCATAATTTTTTAAATTTTTTTGGTGATCATTTGAATAGTCAATCTCATATTCAAAAAGACAATTGCCTTGTTTTTTTTGGTGATCAATTTCTCTGGGTTGGAGGGCGATTTTCTCTGAGATTGAGTAAATTTCTTTAGGATGGACTAAATTTTTCTGGTTTGTATCTGTGATTATTGTGTAAATAATAGGGGAAATTTCTCTAGAGAGAGAGAAGGCCAAATTTCTCTGGGGAATGGGAAGGTTAGAAGAAGGTCAAAGAAATTTTCAAAATTTCTCTAAAAAATTCAGAGAAATTCTTCCCAGAATTTCTCTGTTGAGATTTTCTCTATGACAAAATAGGTAGAGTTGAATCTGCTGTTCTATTGATTTGATAAACTGCCCCAGAAAAATTCTCTCAGTACAGAGAAATTCACAAAAAGTCAATGAAAATTCCCTTATAGTCTAGAGAAATTCACAAAAACTCAGAGAAATTTGGAATTTTCTCTGTAATGTGTCTAGAGAAATTATCTGAATCGAATTTTCTCTGGATTGATATTGAGAGACCTTAGACATTATGCAAATATCGAGTGTCCTTTATGCTATAAAATCATAATACTAGGGACCTTAAAAAAAACGCCCTATTAGTTATCTTATACTGTCTATGACCCAGCCAAAATAATAACCTTTCTTTGAGCCGATTAGTACTCGCAAGGATCCAGACATAACCATATGCAATCCAAAACTTCACCTCGAACTCAAGAAAATTTACATGACAGAGACCACTTTTGTGGTATGTCACTTCAATTATCTTAAGTTTTAGGTATGAATTGCGAAAAAACTTTATGCCCCCAAAACAACTTTAATTAATTATTCAATAATTAACATGAATTACGACCATGAAACTCAATAACAATATTAAATTATAATAACAGCAATGTTCATACCATAATCGTAAATATTAAGTATGAAAACAAAATTAATGGTCCACGGGCACACCAATCTAACAGTTTCAAATCTCCCATGATTTCATATACATAAAATCAATTACAAAGTCATATTGTATATCAAACAATCCATGTATTTTCATTGAATGGAGTGAAAAAGTGACTTAAAAATGAATCTGAAGTTACATTATGATCAATTAATAATTAATGATGCCATCAATCGTAAATAATACTATTATTATCGACATCACAATAATAATATGAACAATTGTGCAAAAAAAAAAAAAAAAAAAAGTGACGCGAAAATCGAGTCTAAAGCCGCAATGCAACACAATCAACACAGAAATCAAATCTCCATAAAGAGCAATGAAGCCATTAAAACTTTATATGGCCTTCGATCATAACTGTGCCAAATAAATATATATATATATATATATAGATCGATGTTAACTACAGTAACTATAAAACCTTACCTATCATTTATTGTCATGTTGATATCACGGCATAAAAAGAAAACTTACATCATGAATAAATAAAATAGACTATATATTCTCCTCAATAATTTGAAAAGAAGCTCTGATACTATTTATGGAACTTCAATAAAAATTTAAATCTGAAGATCTTAAGTCAAATCAATAGAAAAAAAAATAACAGTTGCGTACTTGACGCAATTGATGGAGGTAATCCAAGTGATAGACTTTTTTTGTGGTTCTTGTCTTCCATTCCAGAAGACTGCTCTTGTTTCTCTCATAACCACATATACATAAAGCCCCAATTTCATATTAGGCCATTATAAATAAATGGAATTACAAGTAGGCTTAAACTGATCTCTACACATATGGTTGAACCCATACTCCTTTAGTGCACATACCATGATCAAAAAATATGTGCTATTAGAGATGTATCCATGACCTGGTCATGTTGCTGTATGAATCATAATTTAATGGGTCTAAGCAACACCACTCATATTTCATTTAATAATATACAATGTATTATTTGATCTATGTAGACCCACTTAGAGAAAATTCCTTACAATCTTTTTTTGTTACACCACTTATTTATCAGAACATCTTCCCCAGCTCCAGTCATATTTGAAATATTGTTTCTTAACTACCCAATGCCTACCATTCTAACCCATATAACATAGCAAAAAAAAAAACTTTCCCTTCAACATAGTAAAATTTTTTTAATCACACAAAACTATCAAAGCTCTTTTCCATCGATCCTTCTCTAAGTCTATAGGTCACATCCACTTCAATCTTCTCTTATTTATTAATAATTGATCCAAGATCTCATGTATCTTGTGGCCATCAAATCTTCATCCTCATTGCCAAATCTAGTTTTGCTAAAATTATACTTCAATTTGTCTTAGTCCTACTAAACCTAAAAAAAAAAATAGACTATGAAATATCTCTCTCCAATTCTAATATAGTTTACTCCTTCTAGTTTTGGCAATTAAGACTATATCATCAGCAAACAATGTACATCGAGGCATATCCTCTTGAATGTGTATAGTAACATTATAAATAACTAATACAAAGAGATAAGGACTAAATGCTAATCCTTTATCCAAAAGGTAAGGAAGAAGCTTGTATATTTTTTTTTTTATCAACGAAAAAAAAACTTTGTAGAATCAGAACCAAGAATAAATCATTTACATCTTACATCAATAAAGATAGACAAAAATAGTGTTAATAGCATCATAGTGAACCATACTCATCCTAACTAGACTGACACAAGAAAAGCCACCTAATCATGTGCTTACACTTGCCAAAACCTAGTTGAGGAGAACTCAACTAGCAGACCCACAACAAACAGATACCAAAGCAAAGACAATAAACAGCAGCCACTTCTCATAGCTCCCTGATGGACTTCAAATTATAAAGCAAATCATTGACTAAAAAATCCACCTCCTTAATATGGTACTTCACCAAAAGAGCGATGTGCAACTTAACAGACTCACAAACTTCACAACAGTTAACCACTAATCCAGTAAACTTAATTTCATTCCTAGCCTTCCACACAAACCACATAACCACAGATGGCAAGGCTTACCACATACACTTGAGCATCTTCTTAAATTTAAAGCCACTCCACCAATCCAATAGTTGATTAATAGTTTCAAGCACAACCCACACCAAACTCCACCACTTTACCAAGTCAAACCAGATACTCTAGGTAAAATGACAATAAAGGAGAACATGACTCATCTCTTAAGCACAGGAAGTACAGAAACAGCAAAGAAAGCTCCTACTGGGATCAAGAGAACCAATATTTTGAAGAAACACAGATGTTTTAAGCCTACCTCTTCGTGCCAACCAACATGTGAACTGCATTTTTGGTGGAGAGATGCCCTTCCACAGCAAGCTAGGCACCACCAAACCTGGACTGTCATTTAAAGAAAGCCACTCATAAGCTAATTTTGCTAAATAAATCCTTGAGGCACCAAAAGTCCACACCAATTTATCCTCCACACCTAATCTTAACTCTGGGACAGAATTGAGCAAATAAAATACAAGCATTTAGAGGTTTTAGTGACTAGTTTAATGGTACAAGTGAACAAATTGGTTTTAAGAGAGGAATTACTACACCCATCTTGGGTCATGTTTGTTTTTCTCGTCTCCTAGCTATAGGAGCTTTATTTGCGTTTCTTTTATATTCATTTTAACCAATGTATGTGTCTTTTTCAAGCTCTACTAGTTTGTTTTTCGTGTTCACGCTATTCCGAACTAGTGTTCTTGTTTAAGGGTTTACAAGAGACAAATATACACTACATGGTCAATCATTTGATGTTTGTGTGGACAAGTGTGCAATGAAAACAATTCCTTCTCAGTGATTGTTTGTGATATAGTAGAGTGCATAACACATATGCCTTTATGCATGTACATAGATATATATCATTGCTTCTTTCAGAAGACTTGTAACAAAGGCATGGCTAATAAGCTAATGCTTTATAACGCATTTAAAATTAATGTCGAAGTTGTTTAAAACTTGGAAACCCTAATGATTGAATCTACAAGTTTGCATTGGTTTCACTAGTCACACCTGATTTTAACGCTTGTATTGGTTTATTTGATGGCGTTTTTTTAAGTGTGCAAGTGCACACCATGTGCCACTTACACAAAAAGTGTAAGTGTAAGGTGTAAGTATAAGTATAAGGTGTAAGTGTAAGGTGTAAGTATAAGGTGTAAGGTATAAGTGGGTTGCATATGGTGTGCAACCTCAAAAAAGATGTAAGTGTAAGGTTTAATTTTTCACAAAAGGTGTAAGTGTAAGGTGTTAGTGTAAGGTATAAGGTGTAAGGTGTAAGTTGCATACCATAACCAAACCCTTATTTGATATATAAGTTTGCAATTTTCTAAAAACTATATTCAATCATTAGGGTTTCCAAGTTTTGAACAGCTTCGACATTAATTTTAAGCGTGTTATAAAGCATTAGCTCATTAGCCATGCCTTTGTTACAAGTCTCCTGAAAAAAGCAATGATATATATCTATGTGCGTGCATAAAGGCATATGTGTCATGCATTCTACTATATCACAACCAATCACTGAGAAGGAATTGTTTTCATTGCACACTTGTCCATAGAAACATCGAGTGATTGACCATGTAGCATGTATTTGTAACTTGTAAGCCCTTAAACAAGAACACTAGTTCAAAATAGTGTGAACACAAAAAACAAACTAGTAGAGCTTGAAAAAGACACATCCATTGGTTAAAATGATATAAAAGAAACAGAAATAAAGCTCCTCTAGTATGGTTATAGCTAGGAGATGATAAAAACAAACATGACCCAAGATGGGTGTAGTAATTCCTCTCTTAAAACGAATTTGTTCACTTGTACCATTAAACAAGTCACTAAAAACCTATAAACATATAAAATCTTGTAATTTATATGCAAGAAAAATGCCAACATGAAAGTTCTAAACAAAGATTAATAAAAGACTATTAATTAAATCATATTTCATACATAATGCTAACTTAAGAGGCCAAATCAACCATTCGGATTTTACAAATACTCTAGTTATTTCTCAATTAAGGACTTATTTGACTAAGATCAATCCTTAATCTTTGCTTTCACTTTCTTTTCCCAACGAAGAACATCTCCAATCCTTCATCAAATTCAAATTTGATGAATAAATGGCTATTAAGTATGCTCCAACCATTTCATCAAATCAAGTAGGGGCAATAATTTCACTAAATCAAGGACGAAGCAAATCCTTCACCAGATTCTCAACATTCATATTTTTACTTAAATTTGATAAACTGATAAAAAGAGCTAGGATTGGAGATAAGTTTCTTTGATAATTAATGGTTAAAACAAGTTTTTAGAATAAGTTTGGAATTTTTCAACAAAAAAAATTGATAGAGAGAGAGAGAGAGAGAGAGTTTGAGTGTTCCATTTGACCAAAATTTCACTCTAAATTGATGGGGTAAAAGAGTAATGATTGAAGATACTTTAAGACTGAAATATTAATCCCCAACATTCTACTTGAATGGGGTGATTTTGTGAGAAGTGATAAGAAATATAACCTTTTTTTTTTTCTCATGTTTGGTTTATATATTGGGTGAGAAATGGTAAGAAATGATGATAAATTGTGATAAAGAGGACTCTTTTAGTAAACCTATTTCATTTTTCACCAAAAGTGGTGAGATTTAAAGAGAAACAAGTAGGGATATAAAATTGGCCTAGCCTATTGTGGCGCCACGCAGGCGTTCGCCGAAATTCGATCGATCCATGGGCTAGAAAGTTAGGCCCAAGCCCAAGCTCACTCAAAATAGGGCTTGTGGGCCTAGGCTCGAGCTCGGGCTCGGGCCTGGCGGGCCTTTTTTTTTTGTGAAAACTAATTGATATATATTATATATATATATATATAGAGAGAGAGAGAGAGAGAGAGAGAGAGAGAGATTATTTATGAGATATAAAAAAACAAAAGAAAATTTGCACTATGGTATTTTAGTTAAGAATAACAAGATGTTTGGGTATGTTCATGTGGTGGTATTTAGTAATAGTTATGTATGATTTATGGTTTTTTTAGTTATGACTAACAAAGTGTGAGGTTATATAATTTTCTTCTTTTGTTATGACATTATTTTAGTTATTATGATTCATGAAAGCTATTTGGTATAGCTCGTGTGGTGTTTAGTTATGACTTTTTATTTTTATTTTTATAGTAATGACTAAGTATCAAGTTATGTCATTTTGTACTTTAGTTATGACTAATTTTCTTTTTAAGTTATGACATTATTTTAGTTATAATTAATCAGATATTTGGTTATTATGTTATGTTTTGTAGTTATGACTCAAAAAGTATGAAATTATGTCATTTACTTATTTAGTTATAAGCTGCGTACATAGTCTTTCCCGAAAGAAAATAAAATGAAATGAATTGAATTGAATAATTTTATATATATCAAAATGAAATGAAATATTAAAATTATTAAATTAAATATATTGCATTTAATGAATAATTTTTATATCGAAATGAAATAAAATATTGCAAAAATTTATATCATTACATAAAATAGATTTAGATTATTAATGATGATAGAGAAATTGCATCATTATAGGTCAAGTACATCCCAGCTAGGTTGATACTTACTAGCCTACCAATCATTTGCATTATATTTCACTTCAATAATCTAATAAAAACATTACGAAATTAAGTAGTGAAAAAAAATTGGTTGATCAATTATCGGGGGAGCTAGACAATTCACTTGGGGAGCCTAATGATATATCATCTAAATCGCCTTGAATTCTGTCATTTTCACTACAATATTGTCTTCTTGTAAGCACATGCATATGATCTCTTAATATCATAAGTGCCTTAACCATTTCTGGTGAAAGTCTGTTGCAGTAATCGCTCAACACCCATCCACCTGCACTAAAAGCTGTTTTAGAAGCTACTGTAGAAATATGAATGATTAGTATATTATGGGCCATTTGTGAAAGTACATGCCGCATAGTTTTATTTTGTTTCCACCAATCCAAAATATCAAAATCATCTTCATCATTCACAAGTGGGTTATCCAAATAACATTGTAATTTAGAACTACTTACAGTTGCATTTTGATATATTATTTTAACTTTTATTGCTAAAAAAGCACTTAATTTTTCACCTCGAGATGAGGCCGGTGTAGTGTGTAGAGATCTATTTGCAACTACAACTTTCTTGTACTCTTCAAATAATTTTTTACATGTTCGCATAATAGGGTGAAATTGGTTTTCGTTAGTGAAAATAAGTTGTAAAAATTCTTGTAAACCAGCATCTTTGCACCTAAGATCAACTATGATGGCTAAACCTAAAAGATGAGGTAATGGATTAAAATATTTATCAAACTTTTCATTCATTGCAGTAATAATGGTTATATAATATTTATTATCCATATATTTTGTGAAAACTTCTATTATTTCTACTAACATATATAAAACAAAGGGTGAGGTAGGTGTATATATATATAAGAAAATAATTTTATTGTAGTATGAAATTTTTTTAGAAAATCTTTATATAAGTTTAGGTGGTGCCAATTATCTTTTGTGGGAGTCAATATTCCTCCTATTATTCTTGTTGCAAACAAATAAATCTATTATTTTTCTTTATTTACAAGCTCTTTTTAACATATTATACATTGAATTTCACTTAGTGTCTATATCTAAAATTAATTTTTTAAATTGCATATCTTCTCGTTGACAAATTTTTCTATATTCTAAAATTCGATTAGGAGAAGACATAATAGTAAAAATTGCATGTTTTATTAACTGTACAGAAGTGTCATATACATGTATAACTTGTTTAACAATGAAGTTTAAAATATGACCGCAACAACGAACATGAAATAAATCACCATCAATAAGTAACTGTAAAATTGATTTGAAATGCACTACAGTCTGATTGTAATATGATGGATTGTCTAAACTAATGGTAAATATTTTATTTTGCAAAGCCCATTCATATAATACATTCCTTATTGCTACCCGCAGTGAATGACCATTATATGGAAATTCAACTAATCTAAATGAAATGATTCTTTTATTTCATTTCCAATCATTATCAATATAATGTGTATAATGATTCTGGTTTAGACCCGACCTATTTTCTTGCTTTTGAATCCAAGAACCCGTGTACTTTTTTTGTTGTTTATCTTATTTCCATCTTATTATTGGTTGAGATTGGCTATTGGGAGTTTTGGTTGCATTTGAAATAGGTTGGAAAGTTAATTTTTCCAAGAGTTATTGCCCAGATTTTTGGCTTTTCACTCGAGCGGTCTTTCTTGCACTTAAATGGTCTTTTACAATCTGTAAAACTACTGAAAGTGTGATATCTGCATTCGAGCGACACTTCTTGCACTTGAGCGATCTTTTGTAGTTTGCAAAACTACTGGGAAGGGTCATTGTGTGCTCGAGCTGTGTCAACTTTTGTGTCTATTCGCTTGAGCAGTGTTTTGGTCGCTCGAGTAGTTTGTGGATATATCAATCTGAGAGAGGGCCATTTTGAGTCACTTTTTCATCTCTTTCTCTCTCTAAACATTTCAAAACTCTAAAAACCTTCACTCTCTCTCTCTCTCTCTCTCTCTCTGGGTCTTACTTCTAGCTAAAAATACTTTCAATTTGTTGATTTTTTTTCACCCTAGCCCTTTGGAAAAAAACATTGAGCGTGTCAAGGGCTTTGTTCTAATCAGAGAAGTTAGTGTTTTGGGCTCTATCAAGTTCTACCCATCGTTTCTTCTTGTCTTCTACTTTGAGATAAGGATTTCTTTGACTTTTTTATATGATTTTTAGTTTAGTTATTTGCTCTTTGAAAATGGTTAATGATTCAGAAATTTTTGAAAAAACCTAAGTTTTGGATTTGAAATAAAAAAAAGGGGTTTTCCAAATGAATTCTTGAAAATGGTTGTGAGAATGAGTTTATGGTTTAAATATGTTAAAATGGTGAATATTTCTTCCAGAAATCGATTTTGTAAAATGAAAAGGGTTTTGCTCTAAATTTAGGATGTTTGGAATTATGTAAGGAAATGGAATATGTTATGAGTTTTTGTAAGATTGGAACAATGATTATGTTGATGATGATGGATGAGTTGGATATTTAATATCACTCCCATTATTAAAGGATGGAATCGTATATTTTGATTGGAAATTATCTTGTATAAAAATAACTGCTTTGAGCTATCAGTGGACGATAGTCTTAATTACTTCAAACATTGCATGATGATTAGGTTAAATTAAAACTAATTTCTCATACATTGTGCATGGAGCATCATTTCATATTGAATATTGTAAATGTTTTGATTTTGAGAAAAAAGAAGTGAATACCGTGGTAAATCTGGTTTGGGGGTATGGTTGTGGTTTTATTATGTTAGCTTATGTGTCCTTGGTAAAAGTCTAGAAACCCGCACGGTTAGGTGCAGATCCTTACGATTAGTACCGGTAAAATGGCTTTGGTAGTGCTTATATAGCTTACTGGAAAACATATACCTAGAGATTCCAAGTGTGTTGTATCCATTGCCTTGTTTTCTGTTATAAAAGGATTATTTTCATGAATCGAATTATAATCTGGCATTACATTGTTTTGAGATGGAAAACGAGGAATGTTTGACAAATGGCATGCATGTGCATTCACCTTATAATTTTGCTAAGATTCATATACTGTGTTAGAGTATCTCTACTGGGCTATGACTTACCCTATGTAGAACACAATTTCAAGTGCTGATGATATGCCTTCACCAAGGACATAGTGTGGGAGGACTTGGAACTTAAGGCTTCATTTTTGGTTTTTTGATGTAATTATTCTTGTTTAAACCCAGGGCTTTACTTATATTGAGTTTAAACTCTTTTTGTTGTAACCAAGCATCGTCTTGGAAGGTTGTAGCTATTAAGGCATTTCATTATTTTATTCTATTTCTCTTTTTACTCTTGTATCCATGCCATATACTGTAGATTCAGAATTTTGGGATTGGTGAATATATATTGCATATGTCATCTTTTGTAATGATCAAAGATATAATGAATAGAAATTATGAGATTGCTGATCAATTGTAGCACTACTATGAGATGGGTTAATGTTGATTATTTCGGGGCATTACAATGTGTAGTGATGTATTGATATTCTAAACAATTATTTGTCCACAGATCAGATGTTAAACAAATTCTTTCATTCAAATTTTAAAAAATGTTAAATAATTTAGTTTCAATATCCTCATTTAAAAAAAAAAATCATGTTTCTAGTAATATTTCTTGAAAAACATTGATATTGAGGTGCAAAACTTCCATGAATCATTTCTAAAAAATTGGGACATTCGTCAGTAGTAAAAAGTTGTTTTTTTTTTTAATAATATAATTAACTATAGAATCTTGTGCGCATACAAGAACATTTGAAAATGTTTGTAAATTACCAATTGATGAAACCCCTAATTACATTTGAGTTCTAATATAAAGTTGTTGACTTTGTCAATGCTATGCATAAAGAGTTAGGTCAATTTGAACGTAACAAAGTTTGGACTCTTGTTCCCAGACCTAGAGACATGAATATGATAGGTACCAAGTGGATATTTAAAAATAAATATGATGAGAATGATATTGTGGTTAGAAATAAAGCTAGGTTCGTTGCTCAAGGCTATACACAAGTAGAGGGTGTTGATTATGATGAGACGTTTGCCCTCATTGCATATCTCGAATCTATTCGTATTTTACTTAGTGTTGCATGTTTTCTTGGGTTTAAATTGTTCCAAATAGATGTGAAAAGTGCCCTTTTGAATGGGTACTTGAAAGAAGAGGTATATATTGAGCAACCAAAAGGGTTTGAGGACCCAAAATGTCCACAATATGTCTACAAGTTAGACAAGGCATTATATGGGTTGAAACAAGCCCCTCGAGCTTGGTATGATAAACTTACTACCTTTCTGCTTGATAATGATTTTCAAAGGGATAGTGTGGACAAGACCTTATTTGTGAAACATACTAAGTCTCATATACTTGCTGCTCAGATTTATGTTGATGATATTGTGTTTGGATTCACTGCTAATTTTCTTGTGAAATACTTCTCGGATTGCATGACACATGAGTTTGAAATAAGCATGATGGGGGAGTTGTATTACTTCTTGGGTCTTCAAATTAAACAGTCTCCTTCGGGTATGTTTGTTTCTCAAAACAAGTATGCCAAAAACCTTGTGTCAAAGTTCGGTCTAAAGTCAGCTAAACATGCTCGTACTCCCATAAGCACCAATTTTCACCTTTCCAAAGATTCTTTTGGTACTAATGTTGATCCTACCCTTTATAATAGTATGATAGAGAATCTTCTTTACCTCACAGCCAGTCGACCTGACATTGCATTTAGTGTAGGTGTCTATACCCGTTACCAAGCATGTCCTAAAGAGTCTCATCTTCTTGCAATCAAACACATTATTAAGTATGTTAATGGGACATTGGGGTATGGGGTTTTGTTTTCTACCAACACTACAACCGAAATTTCTGATTTTTCTGATGTCGACTGGGCAGGATGTGCTGATGATAGGAAGAGTACATCTGAGGGGTGTTTTACCTTGGGAATAATCTGGTTGCATGGCATAGCAAAAAGCAAAATGCTATTTCTCTCTCGACCGCTGAGGTCGAATACATTGCTGCAGGGAGTTGTTATGCACAAATGTTGTGGATGAAGCAAATGCTTCGTGATTATGGTATAAACCAGGACATTCTCACCCTTTTATGTGATAACACAAGTGCCATTAACATTTCTGAAAATCCTATCCAACACTCTCGCACCAAGCACATTGACATTCGTCATCATTTTATTCGAGAATTAGTGGAAGAGGGCCTTGTTGTTCTTGAACATGTACCCACTGAATATCAAAAAACTGATATTTTTATAAAACCCTTTGATCTTCTTAGGTTTGAGTTCCTTAGAAAGACATTGGGTGTTGGGCTTAGTCACTAGGGTGTGACCTCTTACTTGAGTGGGTGAGTGTAATTGGCTTTATGTTTACTTAGATGCTATAATCTCATTGTCATTGATTCCTGTCATCTCTGCATTTAGACTCATATGAACACCTCTCATGCTGTTTGTAAAATTTCATTCTTCGTTGTTCATAACTCGTTCTGAATGCTCATGCTCCTTGACTTCATGATCTTATTCTGTACACATTCTTGAGATAAACTGTTGTAAGGGTTTCCGCATAAGTAATCAAAGTTCTCTATGGATCACTAACAGTGTTTCTTTTACATTATTGGAGGAATTGACGTATATTGGCATATCATGGGTGATGTTGAGTCTTTTAACCATCTACCATCGTTTTTTCACTTCCATGGTTCCTCCCTCAGTTCATTGAAGTCCAAGCATACCTCAGAGGCACCAACCAGGCCATCCTTACTGATTTCATGCTTCGGTCTCCATACTTTTGAGCGTGCATTCCACCAGTGAGTGCCCACAAGCAAGTAAAGTCAAAAATTAAATAATAATAAAAAAGAACTCATTGATTGAAGGAGAGCCTCCGCTTTTACTCGATAAATACCCCTTGATTTCTAGTGACTTGACTTTTCTCAATGATGTTTAGTTACTCTTGCTGGAGGTTTAGCCATCCAATCACTATGATGATTAACTCTAGGTCTATGGCCTCTCAAGGATTGCACACACACACATTCATTATGTGAGCTATCATGTTTGTCTTTGGGTTGTGCATTCCCATGTAGCTTATGCTCTTTGATCAATTTTTATCTGATTTGTTCATGATATTGTGGTTCATAATGTCAAAATTGCGAGTTTATGGGCTTCATGGTTTGTGGATTATCACATCCTAGTGTCACATTCTGGCTATTGTGCTCACCTCTCATTGTTTCAGGTTCCACTTGGCAGTATGAGCTGGTTTTAACTCCACAGAAAGGTGTTTTTTTTGCCTTTTGTGATTTTTCTTATCTACTCGAGCAGAAAATTTAGCGCTTGAGCACGTTTTCCCTTTATCTAGTGCTACTTTGCAAAGTGTGCGAGATTATAAGAGCAAGTATTTTACACTCGAGCGTCCTTTTATTCGTTCGAGCGGAGAGACACACATAAGTCAGTTCGCTCGAGCGTTGAGTCTCACGCTCGAGCAGTAAGCCCTCGTATATATTTTGCAACACGTCCTATTAGTCTCAATTTTTTTCCCTCTTTTCGCGATTGTCTCTCTCTCTCTCTCTCTTCCTTAGGGTTTCGATTACGACTAATTTGGGCTGTGTTTTGGTCATCCCTCTTGTTTTTTCTCCTCTGATTCATCTTTAGTAAGTTTCTCACCCCAGTTTTTTCTTATTTTCTTTACTTTCTCTCTCTCTCGATATGTTTTTGGGGTTTGTTTCATACTTGTGCTTTGGTTTGTTTTCTATCTTGTGTGACTTGGTCGGTGTTGATTTTGTGTTTCAGTCACTTGATTCACACACTTCCACAAAGGGTTTTAAGCATGTTGGTGATTCACACACTTCATTCTTCATTCACTTGGTTCGACTCTCTCCAAGTTGTGGTCTTAACTTTTTTTTTTTTTTAATTGTGTGCATCTTTAATACTACTGAATTGTTCTACTTTGGAGTCTGCTCTATGGTTGTTTTTTTTCAGCTTATGATTTGTTGGGTTCTTCATTTTTGTTCTAATGTTTTGGATTGTCACGACCCCATTCTGCCCCTAGTAGAATGGTGTCGTGATGACCAGTAATCCGAGATTACTGAAGGCCATCTTTCAAGATTCACACACAATCAGAGTATAAATACATGGGGCCTACAAGTGCGAAAGCAATATATACAAATCTAATTAATCCATAAGAGATGTGCGTAAGTCAAATGGAATGGCACACATCTTTTCATAACTTTACAACTTGAATACAAACAAAATGAAGTACAAAAATACATCTTGACCAAAAGGCTTCTCAAGCCATCACATACAAAACACAATGAAATGCAAGCTAAGAAGCATGATCTTCAAGATGCTACAAATGCGAATCCAAAACAAGTTGCAAAGCACATCTAGGCGTCGCCACCGTCCTGCTCATCACCTACATATATATAGAGAGGGTGAGCTTGGATACTCAGTGAATGGTACAAGTAATAAAGGGTTTGCATGAATGATAACCGAGATCTTTAACAAACAATACATAATCATAGCTTGTAATAAAATGTGGGATGAATCAAGTTCATCTAGCAAATCTATCAAGCTTCATCAATCAAGTCTTTCAAGGCTTTCAAGTTTCAAGGGATGACATTAACGAAGGTGCTACAAAAGCTTATAGTCCCCTAGCATGTACGGACTTTCAAAGGTTGTGCTACAAATGCTTATAGTCCCCTAGCACGTACGGACTTTCAAAGGTTGTTATCAAAACCAAAGCTAATACTTGATACACAAAATAGGGATAGTCATTCATGCTTAACAAATACTTTTCCAAAAACAAGCAAGGCAAGGCTTTATCAAAACTTTATAACATAACTTTATTAAAAATACCACTCACATAGTTCTCCAAACGTCGGGGTCGAGGCAAGTCTAAGTCCTACAAACACATGGCAAGGTCTATTAAATGTACTTTCAAATAAGCTTCACATGCATACAGATGATCTCGGCATCCTTCAAAACTAAGTCAAATCAAAACAAAACACTATTTCTCATCTCGGGAAAACATGCTGGGCACCAACCAAGTCTTGGCCGAGGTCCCACACCTTCTCGCCGAGGTGTGGTCCCAACGGCCACATTCAAGGAAAAGAAGTCGGGAAAATCTGGGTTTCCCTCTGCTGAAGAACATGAACATAAAGAACTTGAAAAATATGAATGCTCAATCTCAACTTGTTATTTCAAAATCTGGGATTTCCATGCTATAAGTTCAAAAACATGGACCTGGGTACCCATACTTAAAAATCTTACGAGAACAAACACGAAACACGGTTCTTGATATAAACTTTTCGGATCAAAACAAGACTTTTCTTCAAGAACATATGAACACTATTTTCTCTTTCTAAAACCAACTTAAAATCAGTGCATGGCGTGTAGAACAGGTTCGATCATGCAATGCAGCTAGATAATCAATAAGAGCAACAAGAGTAGTTTAAGATTCTAACCTTAAAACACGAATCTAATGGTTTGAACTCTAAGGATCAAGCTTCGAAATCTATTCTTTCTCTAAGAACTTCTCTTCCTCTCCTAGAGCTTCTCTCTCCTCAAGAACAAAGACATATAGCAAAATGATACATTTCTAGGTCTACCGGCTGACTTAACACTCAGCTGGGACACGTGGCATCGGCCGGTTGGTTCTTCTCAAGAAAAGTGACTGAGTGAAAAGACAAGATTATGACAAAGTGTGTTCAACAAGCAAGGTGGCATAGGCACTCCGGCAGGTAACGACATCGGCTAATAACAAAGCTTAGGCAAGTAAGGTTTCGATGATCTCGGCTAGGAAGGACAACACTTGACTTAGCTGTGCCACACCTTGGTCTAGGTCGCACCAATCCAGGAACAAGATCACTAGGTGCAAGGATAGCATCTCGGCCTAGATAATGACATCTCGGCCAATATGCCGGGGTGGAGGTGGAGGCCAACCAAGGTGGTTTCAAGGTGATCTTAGGTGCAAGAGGTTCTAACGTGTAACCTAGCCTTAAGATGAACTCGGCTAAACACACACTAAGCAAGGAGCAAAGCATGCAAGTAACACTTATACAAGACAAATCAAGGTTTGCAAATGCAACATATCAAGACAAGGTCATGTAGTATATGCGAGCATGACTAGAGAAAAATGAGGGTTGTTACATGGATAGTGCTATTTATTTATTTATTTATTTATTTATTTTGCATTTTGTCTCATTTTGATTTTGTTTACTAATGTTTTTTTTTGTTCTAACTATTTTGGGTTTGGTTCTAGGGAAGTGTTCTGTTAGGTTAGTGTTGATTTTTTATTTTGGGTTTACCATGTCTTCCTCTAAATGTCGTAAGTCCACCGCTACTTGCCCACAGTATAACTCTGACCGTTTTCCTTTCTCTGCCAAAGCCAAAAACTTTAGGGAAGCCTACCCTTCTCAGACTATCCATTTGGAACGCAATGTGCAACCTAATACCTTTGAATCTATTCCCATTCATCCGGTGTTTGACCCTTTAGGGGGTGATCTTTTCCTTTTCTTTTCCGAGCATCAAAACTTAGATTGGGTCAGGGAATTTTACTATAACACCGAAGGTGTTGATGATATAGGCCCGTCTTTCAAATCTTGGGTTCAATCTAAAGAGATTTTTGTTAAGCAGGACCTTATCCGCTCTCTCCTCGACACTGGCCCAGTTCTTTACTCTCGGTACCCATTCTTTGTTCGCCCCAATTATGACTTCAACGAGGTGGCCACTGCGCTGTGTGGTACACCCCGCACCTAGATTCAAGGGGCTATAATCAAGCAGAATAAGCTTCTTCCTAAGTATTCATTGCTAAATCTCATTGTTTGTGCTAATCTTATTGTCACCACCCATAGCTCTGAAATAAACCAAGAGCAAGGTTATGCCCTATATTGCATTGATCACCAATTGCCCATTAACCTTGCCACTATTATCCTTTGCAAAATGATTGTCGTTATTGGGAACAAACAGTTAGGGTTGCCCTATGGTTGTCTGATTAACCGTCTCCTGTCTAGACTTGAGGTCCTAGTCTTCGAGGAAGATGAGTTTGCCACTCCCATTAAACTCTTTACTAAGAAAACCATGTCTCAGAGTCGTGCTCATGTTAAGGGAGAGTCATCCAAGGCAGGCCATTCTTCTACAAGTGATGATTATATTCTGGTCAAGGAGGCCAAGTTTGATGCCGTCGCAGTAAGAGCAGAGGAGCCTGATATTCCTTCCCAGACTATGCGTGACCAACTTCGCTGCTTTGAGTAGTCCATGACTTAGTAGTTGATTCACATGGATGCCTTTCTGGATGCTTTCGATGGTCTGCTTGGCCATCTTGCGCAGTCAGCTGCACAGACCACTCCCCAACTGGATCAAATTCTTTCTTTGCTTCAGTTGCAGCCGCCACATCCCCTACCGCTAGATCATTGAGTTTGTTTTTTGGCCAATTTATTTTTGGACCATTTTTGCTTATTCTCTATTTTATCTCCTTTTTTTTTTTTTTGAGGAGGGGCTGGTTTCTTTTGTTTTGTATTATTGTCTCCCAGACAAAAAGGAGGAGTAGTTTTTGGTGGTTGTTTTTGGGTATTTTTCCCTATTGGTTTGTACATGCTGGACACAGAACATAGACATACCCATATCTTTGGCTTATGGGATGTCTTGGACATGCGATGGTTGTGGGTTGTTTTTGTTTATGACATTTATGCATTATGTCTATTTGGATCTTATTTTCTTCCACAGTTTTGGTTTTTGGTATTTGGTCGTTTCCACAGGTGGATTGTTCAACATGTTTCTTAGTGTTTCTCTATCAAATCAGTGTTTGTGGTTTTGTAGTTTTTTGTGTCTAGTAGAACGGATCTTTTGGTTGTGTTAGTGAGTGTGTCTAGTGCGTGTATTGTTAGGAAAAATTGGTAGGTAAGTTTTGTCCAAGAATTGACAAAAGAAGAGATTGTTAGGTCCCTACTTGTTGCCAATTCCGCGAACAAGCTTAGTTTAATTGAGTTGTAATTTTTCCTTGTTTTTTGGTCTTCCCGCTCGAGTGGCCAAAGTTGCGCTCTAGCGGCGTTTGCACTTTCTTAGTAGTTTGGCTTGTCTACAAAAATACTGGGAGGCGTGTTTTTACGCTCCAGCGACAAGTCCTCCGCTCGAGCATATACCTATTTAATTGTATGCTCGCGGCCCCTGTTTTCTACATATATGTGTTTAAGCCCGTTTTTAGGGCTAAGGCTTCTAAATTTGTTTTGAAGGCTCTAGGTTTTTCTTTTGGGGCTATTTTGCTATTTTTCTTTTGATGTTTGCTTGAGTATTAAACTCACATGGTTTGACAATTCACATCAAAGGGTTGGTTGAGTGAATATTCTTCGGTGGAATCTGGAGATTCAAGCGTGGAGTGTTCGAAGATGTTTGAAGTTGTGCGCAGTCGTTGAGTCGACGTAGATGTTATGGAATCAACATCAATCTAATCAATTCTGAGACAACAGTTGCGGTGAAAGAAATACAAATCGTTGAAGAAAAATTGACAGAGTTTGGGTAATCTGTTTGGTTGTTTTGTATTCTTCTTTCCTTCATAGTGGATTGATTTGTAGCATTTCGCCTATGATTTTTTTTTATCACAATTGGAAGTGTTCCAATTGTGGTTTTTCTACGTAAAAATTGTTTGAGCCGATTTATTGTTTTTTGAAACAATAATCTAAATCACTTTCGTACGTGCTTGATGATTTAGATTGTTAGTTTTAATTAATCTTAAGCCGAATCACGAATCACCTAGGTTTTTTAGTATTCGTGACATCCTTAGCATCATATGATATACGTTCTTTTGTGGGTTATCAAAATGCCTTTATGGCCGTTCCTTTATGGGTCATCGGAATGTCTTTATGGCCGCCCTTTTATGGATTATCGAAAACGTCACTATGCACATGAGTCGTTGGAATGCCTTCATGGCCATCTCTCTACGGGTCATCAGATTTGTTAACGCTAATGGATGTACCACGTATGACCTTGAGAAATGTATGAATTGTGAATAAGAACAAGACTACGTATATGAATTTGTTTCTGATTTGAATTCTGATTATGTTACAAGACTCTGTTTTTGCCTGAAGAGTTTTGGGTCAACCAACCACTGTGCCTCCTAAGGAGGTTCCCATCTGAGAAGTCAAGTTTTGTGAACCATATTAAGGACGTTTTGTTACCTTGTTTTTGTTTTTATTTCTCTATACACTGGGCTAGTCCCTTATGATACTACTTGTATGGTGATGCATGACTATGGAAGTTTGACATCACATTTGTATGTATGTATGTATGTATGTATGTATGTATTTAAGTTTTGAAGATCTTTGTCCCATGTGTGTCTACACAACTCAATGGACTATGTATATCATATATATTTGCTTCCGCAGCCCCTTACTATGTGATAACCTGTTCAAAGGCCTTTGATAATCCAATAATTATTGGCTGGTTACGACGCTAAACCTATAGGGGCGGGTTTGGATCGTGATATTGGCTAATCAAATTAAACCTCTACCAAATAAGTTTTTTTGCTAATCAAGTTAAGCCACTTGTCACATTAAAGTGGTCAAGCACACTATTTAAGTGATATTTTAATATTTATCTCTGAATAAATTAAAGATAATTATTAAAGAAATTCAAATCTATTAAGACTTTTATTTACTCATGTCTATAAATAGGGATCATCTCCAACACAATGCTACATATACAAAATTAAGATATAGAGACAAAAATTTACATCAAGTAAGAGAAAACTATTGGATTTAAACCTCTAAAGTCCCAAAAGTCTTTTTATCAAAATCTATCAATCTCCATAAAGTATAAAACTTGGAGAATTAAATCAGATTGTTCATAACGAAACTCCATCAATCTCTATCACACTTAAAATTTAGAGATTCAAATCAAAATTCATTGTCGAACTCTACAAATCTATGAATTTTTTTTTCTTTCCCTACTAAATTAAAGAGAATTCTACAAATCTAATTTGAGAATAAGTTGTTAAGTCCTCAAGTAATTCACCCAATCAAATAGACCCACCATTGAATACCAACTCCAAGCCATATATTTAGCCAAGAGTAATTACAAATGTATTGGTGTACAATTTTTTTATGCATAAAGTTACTAACAAAAAAAATCTTAATTTTTACAATAAAGTGCCCTACTTCTTACCGATCTGTAGTTTCTCCTGATTTTATTGAGAGCTTCTATTTATCCTTACTAAATTTCTCATTATACCCACCCTGCATTGTAAAACTTTCATTTTTGAGAGAAAAAAAAAAAAAAATCAATCCTATACAAATATTAATGCAGTGTAAGATTGAACTCCCTAATTTAATGAATTTTTTTGTTTGTATGCAAAATAATAAGGTAAAATTATCCATTCCGGTAATTATGAATGTCTAATTTTACCTATGATCGTTATCATAATTTATAGCCTCCTTTTGCATATTTTAAAGGAAAAGGTAAAAGTTTCTCTCTACTTGAACCCGATTTTTTTAGGGACACTTACCATTCAGTGTTATTAACTATACTTATTTATCTACAGGTCCTAATTGATGAATTTATCACTATAAAAACAAGAGCCTGATAAATTTATCACTATAAATTTATTCATAAAAACAAGAGACTGATAAATCTGTCACTTGATAAATTTATCAATAGAACTTAATGAGTACTAAGTGTAGGACCGATTGGTAATTTTCCTATGTTTTTTTACCACTTCTACAAAATTTGAACTTGATGTATAATCCAACGGAAACGAAGTCAAATCCAAAAAATATATATATATATTTATATATATTCAGTTTGCTACGTCGTTCTACTTTGTGGGCAATTTGCCATACTCCATTATGAGGGTTTAGGGCCATTGTGCTGGACTATAGTAAAAATAGCCCCTTTATACATGCTCATTAATAGCCTCTCTATCCATGATCGTCTCATGCTTGGTGGGGGTGCAATTTGGGACAGATTAAGAGATTGTTCAAGAGAAGTCCAAATTGTATTGAGAGTTGTCCAAAATAACTTACAACTTGGAAGCCCGAATTGCTCATAAATTTGATTTTTTGGTTTTTATTCTTTTTTCAGCTAAGTTGATTGATTAGTTTGTTAAAATTATATTCTATCAACATTTTTTTTCTGGTTGAGAAAAATCATTAATAACATCATACCAGTAATTTATATGATATTTTCGAGAGATAGAGAAGACGGAATTGAGAGAAAGAAACATTAGTTTTTATGTTTATTACTTTTCCGTTTTATTTTATTTCTTTCAAACACATTCTTTAAATTGCTTGGGTGTCATTTGGCAAAATTTACAATTTACTATTTTTTGTTTACAAAAAATATAAGTATTTTAAAATTTTATTTTGAAAAAAAGGTGAAAATGGAGTTAAGGAAGATAATTATCAATGGTAGAAGATGGTGACCTATGATGGTTGTTGGCAATGGAAAGTAATGACCGAAAGTGGTTGCTACTAGTAAGAAACAATTGGCAATGGCTATAAGTGGTTATTGGACAAAAAAAGTGTTAGTCGCAAGTGATTGTCAAGATAATGGTTAGTCAACTGCTTAAAGTAGTAGTTGAAAGTGGTTTGCAGTTGAGTGATGTGGTGGCCAAAGGTGGTTGACGGATGAGATCATTGTTGGTGATGATAGCCAATAGCGATGAGAAGGAATAATAACATGGCGAGTTTGGAGCAGATTTGTTGTCCTCCGCCCCCACCCAATATCATATCGGGGCGGGGACAAGTTAGTTTTGTAGTTTTAAAAATAAAAAATAATAATAATAAATAAAGATAATATAGTATATTATACATAATAATTTATAATTAATGAGAGTTAAAAGATGTAGTATGATAAATAAATGAGTGAAAATGAATATTAACTATAATATTTTAATATTTTAGTTTTATTACATTAAAAAAAATTAAATTTTATAAGCATTATATATATAAAAATATATTTAATAAATAAAATTGAGACAAGGACGAGAGACCAATGGGAGGTAGTTGGAAAATTTGGGAGAAAGAAGAAGAAATGAAACAAAAATTAAATAGAAAATGAAACCAAGTTTTTTCTGTTTACAAAATTTACTTAATTTTGTAAACTATTTACAACTTTTTAAAAATAAAAACACAAACCAAACGAATTTTGTTTACAGTTTTCAAAATTCTATAAATTTAAACAGACAATAATAAATATAAACGTCATTAAACAGGTCCTAAATGTTACTAGCAGGCCCTTAGTGTTGTAGATTTTTTTTATTTATTATACATATATATATACATATATACACACACAAAACATGACTGTCCTCTGCCACTAACGTTGGAAAAATTAATAACACAATTTAAAACGCTTTGTTTTACTGTCTCAATAAATGTTTTTATTTTTTTATTTCATGACGTTGTAATCTATCTCCTTTCGATTGACCCAAAAAAAATAATAATAACAAAAAAAATAAAAATTGAGGCCCCAAATTAGAAATTAACTTTTCATTAATTTATGTATCCACAGCATCTCGTGTACAGAAACTCTACTTTCTACCAAATGCCTTCTAAACCGTTTGGGATAAAGGTCGGGGCTAACATAGTCGTAATTTGGGGCCTCATTTTTTATTTAGCCCTAGTGAAAGTCAAAAAAGTCAAAAATCTTATCTTAAACGATACTTTTTAGTTTCAAATTAAAATAGTTAAAAAGACAATCAACGTCCAAACGAATACATTTGCATTGTTTCATTGGCATTGTTAGGTTGGAGTTCATAGCTCCATTCTAGAGGTCTTCTCATGAGTGTTTTTACCAAACAAATGCCATTAAAATTAGGAAAGGGTTGACTAATTCCGGTTTTAGCCAGTTCTTCTCTCTAAATATTGTTGGTTTTTTTTTTTTTTTTTTTTAAAAAAAAAAAAATTAACTTTCAAATTGACTAAAACGTTTTTTTATTTAAAAAAAAATCCCATGTTGGTTGCGATTCTGGCATGTTTTCAATATATATATATATATATATATTTTCAGAAAGGGAGTACATATCAGACTGTATCAAACTGTGCTTCCCCCTTTTTCATGAAAGCACAAAGCCTCTTATGTCAGCTTCTCCTTATTAATTCCCATTCAGACTTCATAAAACTATCCTCAAACCCCATACAGCTTAGAAACTAAAATTATAGCCTGCATAGATCTAGTATCTTACTCTCTAATGTTGTGTTTGGTTGGAGGATTTGGGAAAAGATTTTGAAAGAGAAATGAAAAAGGTATGTGAAATGTGAATAAAATATGCCTATATTTCACGTAGTTTCACACATCTTTTCCCTTTCCCTTTTCAAATCTCTCCCCAAATCCCCCAACCAAACACAGTATAAGGAATCCAAAAAAAAAAAAAGCCTATATCTTTGTGAACATGTGCATACATTGTGAGTTAGTTGCCGGTAATAATCAGGAAACTATCCCCATACATATCTAAATCTTTGTATCTTGCTATGGTTGCTCTATAGTCATATTGGTGTATCCAACAATGTAGCTACATCAAACAAACCGATCTCTCCAGAAGTCAAAAGGCGCATAGCTGCCCCCGGTGAGAACTTCCTCGCAAATAAGAAACACGGAGCAGATGTAGAATTAGTACGGCACCATTCAATTCGATCTTCAGACTCATAGTTGACATGGTCAATATCCTGCCGAATTTTTAAAAAAAAAAAAAAAAACAAGGGCATTGGTGGAGAATCAATAGAAAATCAAATATATAAATTTACAGAGGTGAATTGACTTCCAAATATTATCAAAAACAAATAGAAAATCTTGTCAACTTAGAATAGTTTCATTAGTTCAATTAGGAGCAGAGTCGGGAATTCTATTTGGGAGGCCATGGTATGGTAAATCAAATACGTTACAATTTTTTATTGTTTAAACAAATATTAGCGCAAAAAATTAAGTGAATCATTCGCAATGTTCAATTAACAAAAAACTATTGTTAAAATTGTAAAACAGAATATACAACAAATTGAAAAATTGACCAAAACAGATTGCACCCCTCTTTGTACCGTTTTTGTTCTAGTATGACCCAGAACAGTATGGTATTCACAACACTGACCATAACAACCCCTTTGTCTCCTCCAATGAGTGCAATCATGCAAGTGCATTATTGGAAACAAAGAACTAAGCCAAAAAGCAAAGGGAATGCCTCCTTCGTTATACTAGGTCGAGAGTAACTGCACGAATCTAGAGTACTAAAGTCCCAAAAGTTCACAAAAGGGGTGAAGGGCTGAGAGCAAAGCTAGAGCCCAATCTGAGGAGGCTCTAGTATGGACGAAGAAGACCACCGCCAATTTTAACAGGAAAAGAACTTTTAATTAGACCCACGACTCTACTGCAAATTATGGTTCTGACAAAGCACACATATAATGATCTGTAAAAATTTTGAGCATCTCACATCAATAGTATCATGACAGTAACATATAATCCTTCTAAGCAGCCACTGATCATCCTAAGTACACTAAAGTCAATGTGACCAATACACATACTACAGCATCTGAAAAAGGTTATGCATATAAGTTGAATCAGACATGGAAAAATGTTATATGTATGAATCATTAAAGCATTGGAGTGAATGTAGCTCAATAACTCGCCTTTATTTCTTTAATTTGTTGAGGGCCGGCATCTGCATATTGAAATGTAATAGGGTGCCAAGAGTTTCTATCCTCTTTCCCAACAAATTGATTCCATAAGGAGTATGTCAGTGATCTTCGTTCCAGTTCAACTTCTAGGTCTCTCATCTTATAGTAAAAGAAAACGAATGAGATCATCAAATGCTAACACACTACTTAAAATAATTTTAAAAAAGAGAAAACAGATGGGGAAAAAATTTTCAACCCATAATAAAAAAGCTATCCAAAATACCAAAATAAAACACCAAAAAATGAGACAGTTATGTTTCTATGAAGATAAAAGCCAATCAACTTCTATGACAATGATACAACTAAAAATTCAGCAAATATTAGATAATTTCGAATAGATATTTCACAACAGAGGAACAGTTTGTCACTTACTAAAAGTAAAGTCTGCATATAGTGTTCATCTGGGATGCAATTGTATAGACCCAGAAGTCTCTGCATCACAATTCAAAAAATATTAAACAATTAGGCACTGCTTCGAAGAGAATAAAAATATTCACTTTATGTGACTTCAAAGCCAAAATGAATATTGCTTTTCCAAGTGAAAATTCATAAGAAAGGTTACTTACAGAAAACAACTCTCCTGCTTTACCTAAGCCTGCAAAGGGTCGCCATCGTAGTCGCTAGAAGATGACAAGCATTGGCAGAAATTGATTGATGACTCAAAACAATGTGACAATAAATTTCAAACAGAACTGTCTCAAATGTAGAAAATTAATGATGATGAACAAATCAGCTACAAGTTGCATGTACTTTTTAATGAAACAATTAAGAAGCAGTTATATGAAGATGAATAATCAACAAAATCAGCATTTCTTTCTTAGAGAAGAGAAAATAATGCACCTTACTGCATTCAAAAAGGCAATAATTTGTTTCCATTCATACCCTGCAAAATTTCTTGAAGACAGGAAGAATGATATTATCATTCACAACCACCTCTGCATGTTCTCTGGTCAATGTAATCCACTGAAATCACATAAAAAATCCCATAGCAATGATAAGACATGGATCAATACCAATCCAAAAAGCATTTGGATGCAAATGGATAATCTGGCAGACAAACTTTTCAATCGTGTTATAATGTTAACGCTATGCAAGTGTGTGCCATTCTTATATAAGATTTTCATGATTTCTTCATGAAGTTTGTGGTTTTTTCCTTACTGCCTATTCAATTCCAACCCAGAAATGGTCAACCTTAATTAAATTTTATGAAGGAAATTAAAAGAAAAGACAAAGAAAAACCTGGGATCCTTTTCGCCATTTGTGCTTTGGTATTATAGGTGACATCTTTGGATTGTAACGAACTTCTTTTGCATCAAGAAAGCTGTACCGCACAAACTACAGTAAACCATCAGCTTTAATGCTTCATTCACATGCATAAAAAAAGGAAAGTAAATCCTTGAAATCTAAAAGAAACATTTTTTGGGGGTAAATTGGAGGGGAGAAGGGTAGTCAAACCCATGGCCTCCTATTGAGTCAAACCCATGTAGTTCAGTGGCATCTGGTTAAAATAAATATTTCTAGTGCTGATATTGTAGAATTAATCTATAAATTCATTAGTGTGTTTCCAGATATGATGCCTATTTACCTGTCAACAAAACTTCTTGGAGAAGACATCAGATAGTTGTATATGTAACGGAAGTTGTACAAAGGTACACAGCTGTAAAATAAGCAACTTGTAAAAATATATTCCAATTTGGAAAAAAAAGTCAAAAAATGGAGAAATCACTAAGCTGACTAGTTGTTCTATAAGCAAAGTAAACAAATAAATTAGACACTTACAATATGATGCTTAATATTGTACATCATATACTAATTTAAAAACATGAAGAAAAAATAAATAAAATGAAAAAAAAAAATCATGGGAAATTTGAGACGATACAGGATTATAAATGCTTCGGACACATGCCACCGGATCTATACCCAATACATTCCTCTACATCATTGAGTGGATAATGATCTCATGCACACACACACACATGTAAAGAATAATAATAGAAAGATAAGCCAGAAAAAGGCACTAAAAAATAACATTAACGCAGACATCTAAATAATCAGCTAAAAGTAAAGCACAAAGACAGAACATAAATTTATGCAACAAAGATGATAGGAAAACCCAGCATATATGAAACAGCTTAATAGAGCATTGGGTTTCCTAGGTCAACATGATTGCATAACAGAAAGGTTAAGCACATGGCATTGAAATTGAGACTAGGGTCAGAGAAAGATTCAGACCAAGAGGATAACAAAGACGCAATTTGACATAGCAAGTTAAGAGAGGTTATTGTCCTTCAAGTGAATGTAGTAGGGAAACAACTCATATTTCATACTTTGTGTTTCATTTCAAAAGGTAAGAAATACCAAATGAAATTTAGAGAAAAAATTTAGGCTAATTAGAGAAAATTACAAAGAATCCTTAAAATCCATGGAAGAGTTTAATTAATCCAATACCATCGACAGTACTACAAAATTTAGCAGTTCAAATAAATGTAGGAGATAATTCTCAAAAGACAGTTAAACTGGCAATGCAAACAACCTGTCAGAGAGGAGAACAAATCTCTGATTAGCTGGCTCTTCAAGAGCTGCTTCAAGTAACAACCTCTCTGCTTCTATCATAGTTGGCTCCCCCCAAGTCACCTGCCACACAAATGTCCAATTTGGTGACAACAAAACAGAATCAAAAGAGAAATAAATTCAATGAAAAGTTCAGCAAAAACCAAATAATCAAACTATGAACTAAACAAATCGAAGCCATTTACCAATGTATATGGAATATGGAATTGGTACCTGGATGCTGTTTCTTACTTGCCGATGATGAAAGAAAGCTGACCTTGTTGTTTTCTCATTAAACACAAAACCAGGCCTTGAATGTATGTAAATCGAGAAATTTGCAACATCTCCATTCTGCAAACTCACATAATCCCACAATTACAACACATTACTCAAAAACCTCTCTCTTTCTCACAACATATATACATATATAATGACACAGAAATGCATTAACCGCCCGTTTATTAAACTAGGTGAAGAAAGAAATCATAAGATTAAGATGATAGTGATTTTTCACCATTTTGTTTGGAGAAAGAAGAAAAAGAGTTTTCATTTTTTTTGGTTTTGTATTTAGATGAGTAATTCAGGGATTGTTAAAATGTTGTACATTCTCACCAAATCAAAACTTAGATTATTATTTTTTTCCATTTCTCTCCATTTCTCATCATTTTTTACATTCTCAATCATTCAAACAAATTATGAAAGTTATCTCCCTCTCTATTTCATTTCCTTTTTCACCAAACCCTTCAATCCAAATGGACAGTTTGACACACAATATGTTTACATCTATTCTATTCGATTATCTAACTATTCTTTCTATCTCTTCTATTATATAAAGTTTACACCTCATTTGATGAGAGCAAATCTCATTTTTTGTTTCTCCAAGAATTACCTCTGCATTCAATATAACTGCCAAATTCATAACTACTGAACTGTTTTTCTCATTCATTAAAACGTTCAAAATTGTTAAACTGTTTTCTCATTCATCAAACAATCTAAAAATTTAAATGTACGATTGTAAACTCATCGCATTTGCATCCACCGCTAAGTGTGTATATATATATATGTAGGGGATGCTGTCACACTTTTTGTTTTTTCAAGAATGCCCTTCACATTTATGTTAAATAGTTTTCCCTCATGCATCACACTATGCAAAATTTAAAAGTAAAATTGTCAACTATGAAGCATGGGTATTTGATAAACATGTCATACATGTATCGGGTACTAAGTACTCCGTATGGTATTTTTACATAAATATTAGATACACGAAGCACTTATCAAAAAATTTTAATTTTTACCAAACCGTAAACGTAATTAGTATATACCCGAGCCGTACCTTGAAATAGTATTTTCTTCTAATTTCATTGAACTTTTTATTATTACTATTATACTTAACATGATTTTAAAATTAAGTTATAGTTTATAATTTTGGTTGATACCTTTACTTTTGACATTAAATATGAATTTAAGTTGAATTCTAATAAACTAAATTATTTAACTAATTGTTACATTACTCTAAAATAAATCAGTGTGTTTAGTTTGAGTTTTCTGAATTAAGTTTTTTGAAAATTGAGTTTTTTGTTTTTCGTGTTTTTTTTTAGTGAATATTTTTTAAATTTTAAGTATTTTTTATATTTTTTTGGATGCATCTTACTTAGATGTGTCTAAAAAGTAAAATATTTATGAAAAAATATTTTAAAAATTAATAAATACACAAAAATACGAAAAAATGTACTGAATTTTTGTTGTTTTTTTTTTTTTTTTGTATTTTTGGTATTTTGTGAATTTTTTAAAGATTTTTTTTCACAAAAATTATACTTTTAAGTGTATTTATGTTAGGTATGTTTAAAAGTTAAAAAAATTGCTTAAAATATTAAAAAAAATAAAGAAAATAAAAAATATATGAAAAACAAGAAAGTAGAATTTTCTAAAAGGTATTTTTAAAAAACTCAAACCAAACATAGTGATTCATTGTTTTTACAAAGGTACACAGGTGTACATGTACACCTACTTTTTAGGACAAATTACATTTTACCCTTCAACTATCATCGTTTTTCACTTTACCCCGTCAAGCTAAAAATTGATACAATGTACCCTTCATCTTTTAAAGATTTTCAATTTAACCCTTATATCTTCATTCTGTTAATAAAACTAACGGAAAAAATGCGTATACATGTCATATTTAGGATAGATTACATGCACATTTTTTGTCAATACTGTTAACATTGAAAACTTTCATAGGATGATGGGGGATAATATCAATTTTTAGTTTGAGGGATAAAGTGAAAAATAGTGATAGTTGAGGAGGTAAGTGTAGTTTAAACTACTTTTTATTAGGGAGCCGCTTAGGTTCAGTTTGAGATCAGACTAGACGGTGATGTTGAGTCCTTGGAGACCCACCACAAGTCCCGTTTTGATAATTCGAACAGTTTAATGTGTAGAACTCGTCAAGTATTATATACCTGTAAAAAATCAGGTTAATCGGATATCGATAGTTATGTGATCAAAACAGTTTTTTGTTAACCGTTAATTTGTTCACCGTCTATTTTTTTTTATATACAAAACTGATTTGATCAAATAGCTATCGATATCCGATCAACGTAATTTTTTACAAACATATAGTACTCAATGAATTTTACATATCGAATAGTTTGAATTATCAAAATGGGACCCGTGGTGTGCCCCATGGACCCAATAACACCGTCCAGTCCGATCTCGAACTGGACATAAGCCGAACCCTTTTTATTATACCAGTATTTGTACCGAATCCGTAGCCATATCGGTTGCTTTGGTTTATAGATTGTCGCATTTGCAAACACCGCTAGCCAGGGACGGAATCAAGATTTCATTACCGGAGGGGTCAAAAGAAAAATAATTTTTTTTTACCATATAACTAGAATACACATGTATGTATATATGATATATAAATTATATATATATATATATATATTGTAAATACCATATAAGTAATTTCTACTAGGATGAATAATTTTTTTTTTGATATATAAAATAGAAAGAAAATTCAAGATGAAAGCAAAAGACATATATATTTTTTATATTTGGGTCATTTCATATATAAAATGATTTATATACATATATATTTAAAATTCTATGAGAAACAATAATATTCACAGAAATTGAGGGTCATGGCCCCCATAGTCTTCTTCTAGTTCCGTCCCTGCCGCTAGCATATATATATATACACAATAAGAGAAGAGAAAAAGAAGAGAGGGAGAAGAAAGATGAACCTGGAAGAAGGTGTGCCAGAGAAAATCGAGAGGAAGAGCACCGCGAGTGAGGAATAGAAAAGCGACCTTGGGAGAGCCTTGGAAATGATGGTTGAATGTGCGGAACTTGTGAAAGTCAGTGATGACGATGGTGGATTCGGAGTGGAGTCTGACAAGTGCCACAAAGCAGAGAATGGCCGACAGCCATATCGCCAGCTTCGACCCCACCGAGAAGAGACGGCGCCCTGACAAACAAGAAGAAGAAGATCGCTTCTTCTTCGTCATGGATGATGACATTGACCACGATGATCTTCTTTCTCAATCTCCTCCCACCCTGCAAATGCCTAATAACGCAGTGTGTAACGGTTCCAAGAGAGAGAATTGGAATTTGCATTCAATGGAGAGAGAGAGAGAGAGAAGAGAGAGAGACGGTTATAAAGGTGTGAACAGCGGAGAGCGGCTTAGCCGTTAAAAAGGAAAGTCGAAACCGTAATCACCAACAAAATTATTTTTCATAAAATATAACAAATAAAAATCAACATGGCGAAAAATTATAATATAGGTCCATCCCATATCATATGTAATATATTTTTATAGTTATATTGATTATAATTTATATATCTATTATTTCTTTTTTTTTTCTCTTATGTATTGTATAAATCAACCAATAAAATTAAAATGATATACAATCTAATTGGAATTCCTAAAAGACAATATAATTTCTTCAAGATGACAAGATGATTATTATAAATAAATTCATGTTTTATTATAGTGTTAAATTCATTTTACACCTCATGATTTGGGGTTGGAATACCTTACTCCTTATGGTTCAAATATAATCTGAGTGGGAGATTTGTGCCAAACAAATGAGCCGACCTAAATTCCATATGGACCTTTGATCGTGCAACAAAGTTAACATGAAATGGGCATTGGGCCAAGCTGAATGAGCTTGAACTATGGGCCAAGATAAGCCCACACATTGGATATAGATCAAGCGAAGGATCTTAATCGAGCTAAGTATGCGCAGTGGAGAATGGCTAGGCCAAGATGACGAGGGCGACCCTTGACCGAACTGAGAATCTTCGTCAAGGCAAAGGGCCATGAAGAGTTTGTTCGAGCAACGAGTAAATGGCGCTTAACTGAGCAGAATATAGCAGACCGTGCTAGAAGAATTCTTTGGAACCCAACTAGCCAAAGCTGGCTCAGACATGATGTGACCTAGGCTTAATCGGTTGAAATTAGCCTAGTTGAAGATAGGTCGCAGTCGTATACTACGTGGCCTAATTGGAGGACAAGGAGGAAAACTTGTCAATAAAACGCGTCAATACTGTTTGATTGTTTTGTCGATACTGTTTGACAGTATTAATGCGCACACATGTAAGGAAATGAGAGAGCAGTACATCTACACGTCCAGCAAAGGATGAGCGGTAGTACGTGCGTAATCTTAAGGGAACAGTATATAAAAGGTGTGCAACTCTGCCAAGCAAAAGGTTTGGAATTTCCTACACTAAACTCTCCTTACATTTCTTATTCTTTCCAAGGGTGTTAACTTGACCGTCAGAGAGATTTTCTGACAACACACCTGCACGGGTAGCTCTTCTGAGTTGTGCTTTCATGTAGCACGATGTTGTTCAAAGCAAAGTAAGCTTGCTAGCAAGGTATATGGGCGACGACAAATATTTTTCCCCTGTACATAGTCAAAACCTCTATGAATTTTGAGACTGTCACTATTATTTTTTTCATCCAAACTAACGAAAAATATATTACACGTACTATTTTTTATAGTTAGTTTGATTTTATGAAAGAAAAAAAAAAGTAAGTGAAATTAATAACAAAAATGTAATTTTATCCCTATTTTCTCCAAACTTGATTAATATATGTTAATTAAAATATAAAATATAATAAAGGATTGATTTAAAATATAATTAAGTAAAAATATAAAATAATTGATTTAAAATATAATTAAATTAATATGTTAGAAATCATAATAAATAATTGAAAATTTAGGATTAATTGTGATCTGAAATGTAATTAAATTAAAATTAGATTAAAAAGCTAAGAATTATAATAAATAATTAAATATTTAGAATTAATTGTGATCTAAAATATAATTAAACTAATATTAGAATAAAAATTTAGAAATGCCAATAAATAATTAAAATTTTATAGTTAATTGTGATTTAATTGAATTAATATAGTATATTATAAAGTATATGTATAAGAGAGTAGGGAGAAGGAAAATAATAAAAAAAATATTTAAGATTTGAGGGTATTACAGTTATTTTACATTTATACTATAATTAATGATGTTAATAGTTGTATTTTTTGTCCAAAGTCACATGAAAACTTTTTTATTATATTTGAACTATAAAAAATAGAGTTAATTATCTTAAAGTCCTATTTACAAATGTTATGGTAACTCTAAGTCCTATTTAAGATTTTTTGAACCAATAAGTCTTATTTAATAAAACTGATAATATTATCAGTTTTTCCTAATTTTTAAAACTAAAAACATTATCAATTTTGCATAGTAATATTTCAGATAATTGTTTCACCAACTGATGAAAAAAAAAATCAGAATATGAGATTAAACGTTTTTGCCTTTCTACTTATTAGTTTGATTCAACTATCCAATAAAATCGAGAACATTAACAGTTTTTTCCAGTTTTAAGACAAAGAACATTATCAATATTTTCATTTTAATTTTTTTTTTTTCTGTTTTACACATCAATGTTACATCACCATGCTTCTTTATAGACACAAAATTTTCAATTTTGCACAAAAAACAATTTAGTTTTTCAATTTTTTCAAAAAATATATATATTAGTTTTTTTTTTTTTTTTGCACATAAACTTTTTTTTTTTAGTTTTTTCAATTTTAAAGTTGATATTTTAAAGTTCTGAAAATCAAAATAAATGTTAAATTATCATGTTCCTTTATAAATAATTGTAAATGATGAACAATCATTATTTGAAGGGTAATTCTGACTATTAAAAGTATAAAATATCTTAATTAGAACTTAATGGAATATAAGTTCATAAATTAATACTTGTGTATAAACGTCCCTAAAAAATAAATAATAAAATGCTTTGACCTCAAGGAATAAGGGAATAAAATAAATGTTTGTCCTTTATTCTAAAATGAAAGATACACATTTATCCCTGTCAATTTAATAAGGCAAGTGAGGAGAGAGGGGTAATGATACATCCCACTAAAAGTGATGCTCTAGAGCATCACTAATGAGTTGGCGAGCACTTAAAAAAAAAAAAAAAGACACAAGAAGTGGGCCTCGTCCATTGTCACATTATTAGTGGTGCTTTTAGAGCACCAATTTTAATAGTCTCAAGCATTATTGGAGGAGAGAGATGCAAAAAGTATTTCGAACATGATGAAAAAAAAAAACTAAACATATTACAAGAAGGAATTAAAACTAGTGAAAGTATTATCATAAGAAGGAATTACATACACGTGAGATAATGCGAAAAAAAATATATATATATATATATATATTGGGGGTACAAGTCATAGTCTTTTATCTATATGAAAAATGCTTCATACTACTAATTTAGCACCATTAATACACCATTAATGATGTGGCATCATGTGGACCCCACCATTGATGTGATAGCTTGACTTTTGTTTTGTTTTTTTTTTATTTTTTTTACATTGCCACCTCATTAGTAGTGTTTTTAAAATTTCAAATTTAGTGCTCTAAATCACCACTCTATTTGTATTTTATCATAGATACACTTACACCTTTATATATTGATAATTTTTTTCCTCTTCTCTCACATGCATATAATTTTCCCTTATTACAATAATTTTAAATTAAAAAAATAAAAAAAAGAAGTAAAGTTACAATACACAATCTTCAAAAGTGTTTAGAAAAATACTTGGGAGCACTAAAAATGGAGCACTAGGAGGAGCACTAATGATGTGGCAGTGGGCCCTGCCCACTTTCTATGCCTTTGTTTTTTTTTTTTTTTAACCATTTCCAATACATTGGTACTATTAGTGATGTATTTTTTAGTGGTCTAAATCATTATTGAAGTGTTTATTATATGTACAGTGTCATAATCAAAATTACTTTTTGTCAGAACTTAATGAATCATGATTACATACTTGTGTTGTTTAGTAAATTTATTGTAAGTTAGAACGGCCATGCTACCGAACCCCAGTAGGGTGAACCCCACTGACAACCCCGAGTGAGGTGTCACCCCCCATTGGCTGAAAACAAAAAAAAAAAAAAAGAAAAAAGAAAAAGGGAAGTGATTGAGACCCCCTGTAATCATCATCCCCACTACCCCCACACACACGTAGCGGGTGATGATTGGAAGAGAAGGAAGAAAAAAAAAAACTGACCAATCAGAGAGAGAGGGAGGGTCAAAGGGGGTGCCTTCTTGAGGGGGTCCAACTCATTTTTCAAAAAAAAAAAAGGAAAACAGTTTTTGGGCCAATGAAAAACAACCCCCAGTGACTCCCACTGGGGGTGTTAGGCATTTTTCTATTGACAATTCAAAAATAGGAGTCAAAAATGCTACTTCACCAACTTTCAAAAGATAATTTATTTTTTTTTAAACTTATTTAAGTTATTTCTATTTAATAAATTATAAGCAAAAGTTACATTAAATAATTTTATACAAATTTTTAAATAAATAAATTATAAACAACTCAGATAAGTTGTATCAAATAACCAATTGAACCAAAGATTTAGTCATAACCAAAATTACAATCACAATAGGTCATAACTGAATCATAACTAACACCACAATGTGTCATAACCAAAGATCATAAATAAATTCCAATCAAAAACCTCTTCAGTCATAACTAAAATAACAATTACAATAATTTATAACAAAACCATAACTAACACCACAAACATCATAACTTCAAGATGTGTATCATAAAGTTTTCCAATAAAAAATACATTCTATACTTTCTTTTTATTTATTTATATATTTTTTGCCCTTTTTCTTTTTCTTGTATCCATAGTACACTGGTTAACAAAATGCCATTTGAAAAACCAACCATAATGTGTGCAACTTCATTTTCATTGCCAAAAGGGCAATGCCAAACATAGCTGGGTCCGGATGTGTGCACCCGCATTTACATGCCAATAATACGCGACATTCTTTTGTTCCCTTGCTTTTGTTTTGAAACAAAGGCGTGAGGATATAACATGAGTTTACTTTAAAAACAAGGCAACAAGGTTTAAAAGTTGCCATAAATTATGAATTCGCCCCCGTTAATATAGTAATTTATTAGTGGTCACCCGTGCGATGCACAGATTTTTAGAAAGTCAATAATTACTAAAAAAAATTTGCTATTTTTTTATATTTCTTAACATTTTTATTTGGTTTGTGTATATACATCTTACTTCACTTCATTAAAAATATTTAATATTTCACGTTATTGAAAATTTTAAAAAACTATCATACATTAGTAAATCATCACATATATAATAGCTAATTTATCTAAGAATTACTTCAGACAACCAAAAATGGAGTAATAAAGGCATATTATAATTAATCAAAATGACTAATATATTAAATTTAAGTAACTCTAATTTTTCTTAATCAATAGTAGATATTACATTAATCATCTCATATAATATAATAAATTAAAATAAAATTAATTTTAATTCCCACTATATTTAGTTAGTAGTTAAAATTTTTTACATGCTATTTGTTTTTTTCGTTATATTGATTCATTAAACACAAATAGGTTTGGAATGATTATAAAAAAAATTTAAAAAAATGTTTGAAAATGCATTATACTTGAATTGACAAACATAAAGAATATAAATATTTAAATTATTAAAAAAAACAAATTAACATTTTAAATATGAGATATCTTCCATTTACTCAAACTCTGAATCTAAATGAATAAATAAATAATTTAAACAAAGAAGAAATTTCTGGTTTAGTTCTCAAAGGAAATGAGTTACTAAAAATAAATTTAATCATGAATTATTTCAATAGGATAATCAACAATAAAAAATCAACTGATGAATACATTTAAAGTATAATCTATATCCAATAAATTTTGATGTGTTCTTCATTTTCAATCTAACATCTATACCAAAAAAAAATTAAACACAAATAATCAATAAGTGGAAGAGTTACAAATTAATAATTGCAGTGCTTTTATAAATATAAAAAAAGAATAAAATTTAACATTATTAATAAAAAGAAAGAAATAAGGAAAAATACAGATTGTAACAAAAAAAAATTAAAAATAATAATATCCATTTATATGAACTCACTTTCTTACAAATGCAAAAACTCATGCAAGTACACATTTCAAATGTAAAGTTTAGACACCGAAAAGGGATAAAAAATGGCTCAATGTTGATTGTTTTCTCCCCAATTTTCTATTCATGGTTTCTTTTGCAGGAACTTGTTTTTATATTAAAAAGATTATGCTTAAACAAAAGATATATATGGAATTCTATCATATTTAAAATTTGTATGGATAAGTAATTGATGATTTTAAAAGATAAAATATTAAGTTCCACTTAAAGATAAACTTTAAAAATATTAAGTTGAAATATATAGAAATTCTATAACAAACTAACAAAAGATAAATATAGATCGTTAAAAAAATTATCATCTTTTTGAGATATTTATTTCCCAATCTTATTCTTTTTTTTATTTAAATATTTTGTTATCTTTTATTTGAATTTTCATTAAATAGTTATATTTTTATTTTTGTATATTCTTTCATCTATATTTATTTGTTATTCATATATACATAATTACCTTTTTATTTTAAAAATCATTTGACTCGTAATATTTTTTTATTTAAATTTTTTTTAATTGTTCATATATAAATAGTTAACTTTTTTATTTTTATAATTAATTGACTTCATCTATATTTATTTGTTATTCATATATACATAATTACCTTTTTATTTTAAAAATCATTTGACTCATAATATTTTTTTATTTAAATTTTTTTTAATTGTTCATATATAAATAGTTAACTTTTATTTTTATAATTAATTGACTCGTAATATTTTTTATTTAGTTATTTTTTTATCTTTTATTTGACTCTTTATATTATTTTGTAGTTGAAATTTGAATAGTTATCTTTTTATTTTATTTATTTTATATTTTTATCTCTACCTATTTGTTGTTCATATTTAAATATTTATCATTTTATTTAAATATACATAATCTTTTTGGCTTTTGAAATTTAGATAGTTGACAAATGATTAAAAATTATGAAAAGTGGGAGGGGAGACTTGAGAAGTGATACATAGGAGAGATAATTCATAAGAATTTAGTATTAAGAGTTTGGAGAATTCTCATACTCCACTACATTTGTTTATATATATAGTATAGATGAACTGCTCGAATGTAGTTCTTGAATTTTGGAGAAATTCGTAAACTTGCAACTGAAAGGTATAGGGTTTGGGGCACGAACTAATGCCTCGTTTGATATGTAATAGTTTTAGTTTAAAAATCAAAAAGTTATTAAAAAAATAGAAAAAGATTGGTAGCTCGGGAAATTGGCTCGAAAAATGGCTCGAAAGAGAAGAGAGGGGAAGAGGAGGAGAGAGGGAGAAAGAGAGAGGAGAGGTCGTCGCAGCTCCCCGCCGTCGTCGCCTCCAGTCCTTCTTCTTCCTCCTCCGTCGCGCCCTGCTGCAGCTCGTCGCAGCCCCCGCAGCTCGTCGCAGCCCCGCCTCCTCCTCCAGTCCGATTTTTATGGCCCCCTTCCCTCCACTTCTCCTTCTTCCTCCTCCTTCCCCTTCTCCCGATCTGCAGACCCACCCTTCTTCTTCTTCTCCACCCTTCTTCTTCTTCTCCCTTCTTTTTCTTCTTCCTTTTGCAACAAAAACACAGGAAAAAAGAAAAAAAAAAAAAAAAAAAATGACACCAAAACGACGTCGTTTTGGTGTCAAGCCAAATTCGGGCCACCAAGTTTCGAGCTATGTAGTGGGGTTGTAAAAAAATTAAAAAGTTCGTAACTTATATCAAAAAGTCAAAAATTCTTTTTTCTCTATACTTTTGCACATCTTTTCGTCAAAAATCAAAAAAATCATTTTAAACATATTAATTTTTTTACCTCATATTTTAGTTAAAAAGTTAAAAAAATTATTAAAATAGTTTGTTTTCAAACCAGGCTTGAGTGGCTTAGATGCCAATAAGATGAAATATCTGGTTTGAATCAAAAGGCTTTCTGTGTGTCTCTCTATTTCCGATAGCAAGCCAAATAAATGAATAAAAAGAATCTATAAACATTACATATCAAAAGCCTCTCTCTACGTACTCTTTCAATTTCTAGTTCTAAGCCCTTATTATATCAATCGATTTCCAATAGCCCTAACTATTTGTCTCTACGATCGATCGATTTCTTCATTTCCACTACATCGCAAAAACCACACTCTCCTATGATCAAGTAATCCTAACGTTGTGTTTGGTTGGGAAATTTGTGGAAGAATTTGGAAAGGGAAAAGGAAAGGGTAAACTACCAATAGGTCCTACTTTTGAGACTTATTACCCATTAGGTCCTATTGATAAATTTATTAAGTAATAAAGATAAATTTATCAGTCTTTTATTTTTATGAATAAATTTATAGTGATAAATTTATCAGTCTCTTTGTTTTTATGAATAAATTTGTAGTGATAAATTTATCAGTCTCTTATTTTTATAGTGTTAAATTTATTAGTTAGGACCTGTAAGTAAATAAGTCTAGTTAATAGGACTAATTGATAAGTACCCCAAAAGGAAAATATAAGTAAAATATGAATAAAATATATCTACATTTCACTTAGTTTCACACACTTTTTATCTTTCCTTTTCTAAATTCCTTCTCAAATCCCTCAACCAAACATAGCGTTAATCTCTCTCTCCCCCCTCTCTCTCTCTCTCTCTCTCTCTCTCTATATATATATATATATATATATGTATGTATGTATAACTAAGTTTTCTTGTTTGTTGAAAATCTCACCTGTAGGCTATTAATATTTTTTTGACAATGTCATTTTTGGAAACCCTTTTAAGATGTCGCTAGAGAATATTTGATAATTTGATAATAACAACCATTATAGCAATGAGGTGGAATTATTTTTACCCTTTTTTTAACCTTATTTTGTTTTGTCCTTTAATTGTCATTAATGAGACTTATATGTGACTCATTTAGAAATAGAGTCGTGCTCCTTTTAAGTATTGCATTCATTTTTTAGGACCTCTCTCTATAGTGTGAAGGCAGTGGCCACACTAGAGAAGTTTGGTTTTCTAATTTATGTAACTAATATATTAAGTCAAAACATTAATTTGGCATAAACAACATCACACTTTTTTTTAATAAATTTAGTATAAATAGAGAGTTGCATCCCCCATATTTCTGTAAATAATTTTAGTATATTGCACTTGTAATTCGCCCTTTTTTAATTGTATAATTGTACTAACTACTTCAGTTTTTTATTTATAAACTAATCTCAATTATTTCAGTTTTGGATTAACTGTTTTTTAATTATTGAACTCCTGCTAACTAAATTAGTTTTTGAAATTTTGATTTCATGCATTGCTTCATCAGGATTTTGAATTTCTGATTTATTATTCATCGACTTGTTTAAAACCATGAACAAGATAGTGGTTTTGTTAGACAAGTCAAACCTTGCTGGCCATTTATTTCATCTTCAAATTTTACTTTTTGAACTTCCCTTTCTTAGACCACACACAAAACAACTCTGTGAAAAAGAAATTGAAACCTCTAAAAAATCTCTCCCAATTTTACTCACAATGACATGAGAGATTTCGTGTCAATTTTTTATTTTTACAAACTTAATCACGTAAGACTTAATCCCTCATCATGTTATTATAGGTGAATTTTAAATTTTAAATTATGGATCTCTAACATTCTTGGTAAGTGTTGTACATATCAACCATGTCATTCATAATGCACTTGTCTATATCTATTTGTATATAGGTTAGGTTGGGTTAGGTTAGGTTAGCTTGATAATTTTTGTAAGACAACTGGTCTACCCTTGTATTGGTTTATGAATGTGTTTTGTTTACATTGTGTTTGGTTGGAGGATTTGAGGAGGGATTTGGAAAGGAAAAGGGAAAAGTTAGGTGAAATGTGAATAAAATATATCTACATTTCACCTAATTTCACACACCTTTTTTCTTTTCCTTTTCAAATCCCTCTCTAAATCTCCCAACTAAACACAGCATTAGAGTTTAGTATGTGTTCATATGATTTTTCTCATGATTGGATTCTGGTTCATGACTCATGCAAAGTTTTGGTCTCTTGGTAGGATTTGATGTCATGCGATTACAACACACAAAATTAAGGCCTCGTTTGGCGAGAGGCTAAAATAGCCAATTAGCCAAAAAGTTACCTTTTTAGCCAAAAAGCCAACAACCCATACCAAAAAGTCAAAGATTCCCTTTTCTCTCTACTTTTTGCACGTCGTTTCGTAATTAGTCAAAAAGTTGGCCCAAACATACAGGTTTTTCTTACTAACCTTTTTAGCCAATTAGCCAAAAAGTTACTAAATTAGCCTATTCCCAAACGAGGCCTAAATAATGAATAAAATGTACCCAAGGCAAGACAAGTGAGTACCAGAATTTTAGATGTCATGCGATCACAACATGCATAATCAAATAATGAATAAAATGTACCTAAGGCGAGATACAAAGCAATAGCCAAGTGAGTACCAGAATTTTAGAAGATTTGCTAGGGTAGAGAGCAAGATCACTAAAATTGATAATAATAAATAAAAAAAATAAATCGTTTGGGTTGTCCAAAATTGTGCGGAAGATATCACATTGCTCCATACTTTTAGGAAACTATAACTTATGTTATACGGGCTTTTATGAGATATGTGTCGAATACTTTTTAACGGATTTTTTTTATATAATTGTATATAATTGCTATAAATATCTTTTTAACACTGTGAGTTACATGTCACATACTTGATTAAAAATATAAAAATATGACAATTTTTTGCCGAGTCTATATACCCTTAAATTTATGATTTGATGAGTTCGACCTCTAAATACATACCCGCATCCGACATCCATACCCGACTCCATGTAACATAGACTATAACATTGGTAAATTGAGAAAAGATGGGCTGGTTTAGGATAAATCGATGAGCTGGAAATGGCCGTGCAAAAAGCAAAATTGTGTGATGAGCCGGCACGTATGCTCCACCCTTCAGGATGAGAGCATGTGCGGTGCTTTTTTAAGATGAGGCTGGGGAAGTGAACTGAAGGGCAAGCGAACTGATAGCAGCAAGAGAGTATTAGACAGATGACACATAGTCATGTTTGATGATGAAACCCTAGGCCATTGAGTCATTGATTCTGGTAACCATGTTAAAATCCCAATAGACAGAGGAGGAGAGAAGAGAGGGAGAATATGAAATTCTATATATTTTCCATCATAATTATAATTGTACATAGAAAACCTTTACATAGGTTTGAGGACAAGTCAACAAGAAACCTAAATAACAAAATACAATGAACATGAGAATTACAATAGTAAACATACATAACATCATATACATAAACAATGGTCATGGATTTTTGGGAGGTTGAAAGCTAAAGACTTCTTTCCATTTCTTGTATGTGACACATCCAATTTAGAAACTTCAAACCAGTTGAAGTAGGAGAAACAAGACAGAATATATTGAAAAAAAGTTTCACACTAATTGTGTAGAAATAATCTCATTTCAAGCTAATTATATACATCCCCAATCTATTTCAAAAATTCCACTAGTACTTATCTGCCAAGTTGAACCTTTACAAGAACCTAAATGTAGAGTGAAGAAATGGAAATCTAAGTGCACAAATGACAAATGTTATGGCTGTGAAATGACAAATGTTATGGCTGTGAATTTATGTGTACTTCAGAGAGCGAAGGATGGGAAGAACCGCTGTGTATGCTGGGGAAAGGTGTAGTCCTTCGAGATTGGCGTTTTGTTGGGACGAGCTCCAGTTCCTGATCTGAATCCTCGCTAGCTGCATCACTCTCATTTTCACTCTCATCGCCACCCTTAAAGACTGGATGGATATAAGCATTTTGAAGGTAATCTTTTAAGTTTAGGTTTGGCTCCCTATTACGTTCCAAGGTATCTTTCATCATTGCTTCCTGAAAAATCCACCAAAAGAATAAATAAATAAATAAATAAAATGAGAAGGATAATTGAAGTTATGACTCAACAAGAAAGTGCAAGAAAGTTAAGCACTTTTTTTCGAGTGACTGAACTTTGGGCTCAACTGTTTGCTAGTTTTCTTAGAAAAATCCAATGAGAGAGAGAGAGAGAGAGAGAGAGAACACAACCAAATAGGATTGTTTCTCAAATAGTTGTAACTCCATTGTGTCGATTTATAGTTTCTCCCTCTCCTCTATTCTTCATTTATATGGAAACAAATACAATGAAAATATCAAAAACAACAATTGTTTTCACATATTTTTTTAAAGGTTTTGGGAAATAGTTTGCCAAACAAGTTTGTTGTTTTCCGAAAAATGAAAATACAATCAAACAGAACAGGTGACTTGGATATTCTCAACATTAAATGGTTCTGGTCATTCCAACCTCTTATTATTTTATTAGAAGTAAGATAACACATTCATTCAGTATTAGAAGTCTTCTGGTTACTGCAGCCCAAAAACTATTACTGGTAATCCAATTGAGAATATGACCAAAATAGATGGTTTATATATAATGAATTAGATTACATTTATTGACTCAAACAAAACAAGGTCAACCATAATGATAAATAACAAACCAACAGGTATACATAAATTGCAACAGTTAACAACTAACCTGTAATGGGTATCTGATGAAAGCTGGTTCGTAACGACCTTTGCAGAACCTGTGGAACCATATGGTCAACACCGGGAGTGTGATGAGCAACGGAGTTGACTGGGAAGCTGCTTTTGTACTTAGCAGTCCCATTAGAAGTAGTTGCGAGACAACTAATGCAGTTATAATGCGTCCATGGACATCTGGCCAAAACGCTGCAGCACTCTCATACTCTTGATTGTAGACATTTATAATCTACATATTCAGAGAAGATTTTGTTAGGGGATAAAAAAAAAAAAAAAAAAAAAAAATCATACCAGGTAAGTTAGATATATCATATATGATGCAGATGGAAATTTTAAAATATATATATTTCATTTTATTATTTTAGTAATTGATATCTTTAGTTTCCTGTTTATTTAGGATTCCTATTTTCTTGTCCTACAAGAATTAGAATTGCTTGCTTTACAACAATTAATTTTATTTCCTAATATATATATATATATTTTAATCCTACTTTTAGGAATTCTCTTCTATTATAAATAATGGTTGTAAGTCTTAGGGTTATACAGATTTTGATTAATAATACACAATTTTGTTGAGAGAAATCTCTTCTTTACCCTATAATTCTAATAATCTTAGGATTCAATAGATTTGTAGAAGGGTTGTAGTATTCTTGTTGCTATAGATTCTGCTCTTCACATTTTTCCGCTTTATCAATATGACACATATAACACAACTTTTTTTTTTTTGAAATAATGGTACCTGATGGCGATATACGACATATGCCAGGCCAAAGAATATTATAATGAAAGGAAGTAGAATTGGGGTGACCACAGCATAAACAAGGCCAAGCAAGAAATAAAGTTGTATTTGAGGTTCGCCTGTGTTGAAACCTAGGCTTCCTGGATCCATTGCCTCTTCACGGTCCTTTTCAGTCTTCACAAGGAAGAAATTTTTTAAGTGATAGAAAATCAATGGTTTCAACCGCAGAATCTCCCCAGCAACTCCAGCCCATCCATCCACCATTATGTAAGTTATAAAGAAGGTCGCTTTCATTGGGATTGAGACACCAATTGTTTTCGGGATTCTGCACAAGTAAGCCACTCAGAATTTATTTTACACATTAAGATCAAAAGAGCATATAAAATATAGTTTAGATGAAGTAACATATAAATGATTGCAAATAAGCAGAATAAAAAAATGTGTACATGTAATGTAAATGAGGCTGAGATTCTATGCATTCTAAATTTCTAATTCTATAGTGATTTTATCTTCTTAGTCTTGAGGGACCAAAAAGACACTTCCTGCAAACCAATTTATTGTGCAATCACAAGATGTCAAGGCTCTTAGTTCAGTCACAAGACAAACATGCTAAGGATCTCACAAAAGATTCAGTTGAATTGATTCAAACATCAAAATTAGTCAAATTTACAAATGCTTACCGCATAGCCAGCCAAAATACATGACAGTTCAATCCGTAACTGGTAATTTATGCATTGATTGTCTGAATATTTCTCAAGTTCTTACTGATACGAATTCCCAATATATGCTAATTTAAATGGATGATGAAAATATATATTATATATTTTTTCTTTTCCCAATTATTCCATAATACATGTATAAATGGATGACAAACTCCAATCAAGCTCCAATCTTCTTCTTGTTGTCTAGCAAATTTTTGTTCAACACAATTGTGACATTAAACCTCATTGACCATGATTAGACAAATTCTTGTTGAACACAATTGTGACACCTCATTGATCACTATTAGTAACTACTGTGGGGAAATGGATTTTCTCTTACAAGGAACGTAACTACTAAACTGACTCATCCAGATGGATCGTAATCTAGGAACAACATCTAAGAAACCTAAATCAGCCAAAGCAACTGTGTGCAACTCAAAATGGTTGGTGATATTTTCAGACCATAACAAGATTTCCTCAAGTGAATACAAAGACTAGAGATATATAGATACACAAATAAAATATCTTCAGTGAATATATAAAGATCATAAGAAATTATAGTTGCTGCAACTCATAATTCTTTGAATAGCATAATGCATGAAGCATTTATGATGATAACTTACTCATTTGCAGACTGGTGGATAAAATTGTTCAGTTGCTGAAATGCAGTGCCAGTGATTATGCTTCCAAGAAATACATTGATAAACTGAAAGATATAATATCTAGTTGCAGATCTCCGCTCTAGAGCTGATATGGAGCCAAATCCCTCAAACTTAGACATAATCATCAATATTGAGGGTAGAAAAATGAGAAAAATCTTCAAAGCGATTCCTGGAAGAAAACCTTGGATGAATGATTTGACAACCTTCCTGCATGGAGACCACAAAAAAAAAAAAAAGCCAAGACAAAAAGAAGAAGAAGATGAAGAATAAGAGAAAATGCCAGTAAATGTAACATGTAACAGATATCCACCAGGGAATGATTGGGCGTTAAACTCACAAATAACAGCAATAGTATGAAATTCTTTCAAAAGAAAAATGCCTCATTACATCAAACTAAAAGATGGCAACTTATACACATACATTCTGTTGAAAGGAGAAAATAAGTCAACAATGAGATTTTGATTGGCAAGTGTGGAGTTGGCAACCTGCTCTAAATTTTCATTCAATTAAGCTCTCTAACTATGCAAATTGGTTCAATGTAATGCTTCCTGTTATGTTACATCCACTTTTTGTTGTTAAGTACATTATACGGACCTGACTGAAAGATAAATTGGTAAAATTAATCACAAATTCATTTTCCTAATATCACAAAAAAAAGCCCATAGAACCAATGCCCCCTCCTTCACCAACACATGTATTTTGAGGTTGATAATAATTTTTTTATTTTTTAATTGTAGGAAAAAAGGTTTTAAGTTAGGTCAAGTTTGGGATGTTTAGAAAAAGCTAAAAAGTCAAAAAGTCACTATCCTATTTAAGTCACATCATCTTATTTAAGTCACATCACCTCTCTAACACATCACTTCAAACCCAATCCAAACCTAACCCATATTTCATAAAAAGTCAAAAAGTACACTTATTTAGTCTTCCCAAACTTGGCCTTAATATTATCAGTTTATCCTTTAGGTTGCTTCTATATGATATACTTCATTGTCAAAAGTGGACAAAACGTAATAAAAGGGCAATATTGGACTAATTTAGGAAGTTTGAGGCCTTATTTGAATGAAAATTTAGCTCAGTGGCTTACTTGAAAAAAGTGCAAAGTTTCTAATATGATTTACTATTTTTTAAGCCAAAAGGCCATATGAAGGAGGGTACATTAGTTACATCGCCATCCTAAACCCTATGTCAAGATCTATCTTATGTAAGCCCACACGAGATTCATATATATATACATGTTGAAGGGGAAAAAAAAGCATTACTACAAATCAAAATTTTGGAGTGGGGGCACTCCATAAAGAAGAAGAAGAAGAAGAAAAGCAGAAAAAGATTATGAATTATGATTGTAACAATGATAATAATGAATGGAAGATGATAAAGAGTGAACTCACATTTCAATTAACGGCTTAAGAAAGGGAACTGCTTTCTCTATACCATCAATGTTAGCAAGGGACTGTACAAATGCTATTGGAATCATGAAGAAGAAGGTGAGGAAGAAGAACGCAATAGCAATAATAAGCTTCCTAATTGTGAGTGAAACATATGGAATAGCCAAGTTAACCCAAAACACATCACGGGGCTCTGGAGCCCATTCAGTTAACCATAGAGTTGGGTTCCTGGTTTGTTGAGTTTGTGCACAAACAGCAGCTGCCCACCGAGTTTTGAAGGAAACAAATGCTGCTGGCATGATAGATTTAGTGTTGTGAGCAATCTTTTCTCTCTCTCCTGATATCTGACAATTATCCATTCAAATAATCAGATGGGCAATAAACAGATGTCAAATTATATATTTAATTGGGAAAGATATAATTAAACACGTTCTTTATGCTATGTACAATCGAATGCTGCCATGCAACAGATGATGTAGAAAGAACATTCACTTAATATTTAAATGCACAATATGTTTTGTGGGGGGGGGTGGTGGGGGAAGGATTTAGGCAGATATGCCCTCCAAAAAAATTGCTACAAATGCACATGAGAAGTGTTTGTGTTGCCAAATGGCAACTTAATGTGTTTAAATAAGCTTCTTATTGTGCTTGTGTCTCAAGAATATGTATAATCCAAATATTAAAAAAAAAAAAAAAAAATTTCTAATTTGCTACAAGATTCTTCTCATCATCTCATCTGAAGTGACAAAGTTGAGGTATTTTCCTTATCCTGATATTCCTAGAGCACTGGAAACATGCTCGCTCCCTACTCTTCGATATCTCTAAGACCAAGCACATGATGTAAGGAACTAAACACTTCCTCAAGACAGAAATCAATGATCCAATAGGTTCCAAGTGGATATTGCAAAATACACTTTCTTAATAGTGGTTTTTATCGATCTTGAGAGAGCATATGATAGAGTGTCTCGGGATATAATCTAGTGGGTGTTAGACAAGAAAGGGGTGACAAAAGGTTATATTGATGTGATTAGGGACATGTATGAAGGGGTGGTGACCACTATTAGATCGCCGGCTGGAGAGACAAGTGAATTTCCAATTACTGTGGGGTTATACCAATGATCAACCTTAAGTTCTTATCTTTTTGCTTTAGTTATGGATGAGTTGATGAAAAATATTCAAGATGATGTATGCTTTTTGCAGATGAGCGTGTTAATGGATGAGACTAGAAAAGGAGTTAACACTAAGTTAGAGACTTGGAGATAAGCACTTGAATCTAAAGGATTTAGGATAAAAAAAAAAAACTAAAACAGAGTACATTGAGTGTAAATTTAGTGATACTAACAATTAATACAGAGAAGAAGTGAAGATTGAGAGCCAAGACTTACTCAAGAGCTTTGAAGCATGGACACCTCTCAGAGGGCTCCATACCAGTGTTGGACACGCGTCGGACACGGACACGCGGTGGATACATGTCCGACACGCAACAGAGAGTGTCCCATTTTTATTTTTATTTTTGATTTTTTTGCAGCCGAACACGTTCAGACACTTTCGGGACACGTTCGGGGTCAATTTCATAATTTATAAAACTTCTATGGGATCGATTTGTAAGAAAACAAAACCAAAATAATATTTGCCCTAAATCAATTTAGAACAAAAGAGAAAAAGAGAATAGAAGAATAGAAGAGAAATAGAGAAGACTTGGTCGCTTTTCGGTGGTCATTCGTCGGTCACCGTCGCTCGTCGGCTGTTATCTAAGGTACACCTTCGCTGCTCTTCTTCATTCTTCTTCTTCTTCGTTCTTGTTCTTCTTCTTCGATCTTCTTCTTCTTCTTCTCTCTCGATCTCAGTCGCTGTCTCTCTCTCTCGCAGTCATTCTCTCTCTGTCTCTCTTCTCCTTTAAGTTGAACTTTTATTTTATTTTTATTTTTTTAAAATGGTCAGTGTAACATCTGTCTCTCTCTCTCTCTCTTCTTTTTTCTTTTTTCTAATTCTATTTTATATATAAAAAAAAAATTGATTAGTTTTGTTCATTTGAATAATATGTATTGAATGTATAATATAATAAATAAAATTAATTATGACATATAATAAATAAAATTAATTATTTTTTATTAAAATAAAATAAAATAAAATAAAATAAGATAATTTTTTTAAAATAATTTTATGACATATAATAAATAAAATTAATTATATGTATTGAACGTGTCCCCAGCATATTGTGTCCTCTATTTTTTGAAAATTTATGTATTTGCGTATCTGTGTCGTGTCACGTGTCTATATTTCATAGCCTAAGGCCTCGTTTGGGAACCCTCATTTTTAGCCAAAAAGTCAAAAAGTTACTAAATTAGCCAAAAAGCCAATAACTCATACCAAAAAGTCAAAGATTCTCTTTTCTCTCTACTTTTTGCACATCTTTTCGTAAAAATTCAAAACGTCATCCCAAATATACTAGTTTTTTTTAACTCATATTTTAGCCAAAAGCCAAAAAGTTACTAAATTAGCCTGTTCCCAAACGAGGCCTAAGAGTGAATTTTTTCGTTATTTAGGATTGATTATTACAACAGCTTGGGAGATTAGAGTAGATGTGGTCCATAGAATTAAGGCGGGGTGATTTAAGTAGAGGAGTGTGTTTGGGAATACTATGCGATAAATGAGTACCCACTAGATTAAAAGGAAAATTCTATAGAACGGCTATTAGACTAGCAATGTGTATGGGATGGAATGTGGTGCAACTAAGAAATATCATGTAGATAAGATGAGTGTTGCTGAGATAAGAATGCTAAGGTGGATGTGTGGCAAGACTAAAGAAGACAGAGTTAGTAATAAACATATTCGTGAATGGGTAGGAGTAGCACCAATAGCAGATAAGCTAAGAGAGAGTAGATTGAGATGGTTTGGTCATATATAACGGAGATCAACAAGGGCTGTAGTGAAAAGATGCAAGACAGTGACGGTAAAGGGAAGTATTGGGGGAAGGGGCAGACCTAGATTGATGTGAGCTAGTATAATAAATAGAGATATGGATCTCCTTAATTTGACTAACCAAATGACCTTTGATAGGGTCGAGTAGAGAAGAAGGATTCTTGTAGCCAATCCCATTTGATGGGACTTAAGGCTTGATTTGGTTTGGTTTGGTTTGGTAGATTGTAGAATTCCCTTTCTTAGGTAACTTACTATGGTCCAGCCCATGCCATTTAACTATCAAATGATTTAGCTAGAAGAACCGGTGCTTTTAATCAAAACCTAACATAGTAGAAAGTGAAGTTTCGAGTGTCATTTTTTTCTAACAAAAAATCCCCTGAAATCAAATTTAAACTCTTTTGAATTAATAGTATATCATCCATTCTTTGTACATAAACCCTTGTGAGGGTGAAACTGGAATAACGAGAAAATTTTAAGAGGAGATTGCATAACCTCATATCTAAACAATCAATGTGGATGGCCTAAAAAATCAATATTTTAGATCCTTAATTTTTCGTCAGCATTTGTTAATCTGTATCAGTTTGTTTATAAAAGAGCTGCAAGTAATGATCATCAATAGCATGCTTATATGTCACTTCAAAGTTGTGTTAGCATTGTGATGTAGGACAACTTTAGGAAACCTGGTTAAAAGGCTGCCTACTGTAGGAATTGTGGTGCATTTGGGCTATGGAATGCTTCTAGGGGTAGGGTTGGGTAGGGCTTGAAGACGAATAGTTGTGATATTAGGTGTGATTTCAAAAGTGGTAGCTTTTTAATGTCCTAAATAGTGAACAACCTAAGGTTTTAATAGTTGAATTGAAGGTCAATACGGAGGGGAAAAGGAGCTAAGATTGATTTGGAAGTGATTAAATAGGGCTTTGGGGATGAAAAGTGCACTTTTTGAGGGCTGTGAACAATAACTGAGAATAGTACCTTAGGTTATTCGTGCAAAGAAGAAAAAGAATAAAAGAAGGAAAGAGGTGCTTCACCCTAGCAATAATAATCACCCTACTTGTCATAATTGTTTTTGGGTAAGCTACCTTATCTTATGCAGTTTAGGACCTGAATCTTTCTCAAAGCTCCAAGGATTGTTATCAGTCTCTCAAAATGTTCCAACCGTTGCCATTGCATCCCCTCAAAACAAAATTGGAGTCTCATCCTTAGATTCAGCTGTCACTGTCACTGTCACTTTGGGAAGATCATTATGTAAGTTTTAAACCAAAATTATAAATGTTTAATTAATTGATGAGAGTTCATGAATTTTAGGGTTTGAAGAGTTCATGAATTTTAGGGTTTGAAGCCATGCATGCATTCAAACAATAATCCTGTGCTATAATAAGAATTCATATGATTTTGAGATCTACAACAAAGGTTCAAGTGAAACAATTAGCATAATAATCACTAGGAGAAATCACTAGGAGAAAAGTAACTTTTTCCTTAACTAGAAGAAGAAAAATGAAAAATGATGAAGTTTGGGAATATTAAGTTTACGGTACCCTTTTCTTCTTGTCTCAAAACAATGATCAATTTCAATTGTTATATAAAGTGAAGATAGTTATAGAATATCGTATTTAAGAAGCTTAATCATACGGGGAAAAATAGGCAAACAACCCTGAAGTATGAGCATTATACAAGAAAATGAATCTCTAGTACTTACTTCTTTTGATATTCTCTCGATCTCAGACACATAAAAATCAATTGCGTCTGCCCTCTTCCCCCAAAGGCCAAGAAAACCAGTCTGCTTAATGAAAAACATTTTCCTGACAAGATGTTAGTATTAGTAATTAATGGTGAGATATAGCATGATCTAATTTCCTTCTGAACTTGGCATATTAACACCAGTTTCAAAATAATCATATTTTCATAGTCATTCTGATACCTTCACAGAGGGTCTTTTTGATTGATTTCTAGCATACTTGAGCTGATAGTAGTCCAGCCAGTTCTGCCTATTCTTCTTCTCCTCGACTAATTTTGAAAGTTCATTTGCATTGTACACAACCTATAAGCAAACTTTGTGTAAGCAAACACATACATCCTCAGCAAAATAACTGGACATTTGAATTGTATAGTGTATGGAGGTTAATATATTAGTAATATATAAACATAATCAGTATCTCATACAGAGAACATAATTCAGGACCCAACCAAAAAAAAAAACAAGAAAAGAAAACTTAATTGTGCAATCAACACAAGCTTAATAATGAATCCTCGTTGACAGCACTGGCATGTGCTTGGGAAGAATGTTAGTAGTATTTAGTTCATAAACAAGAAACAGATAGCCATCACACTTAAAAAATCAAATACAATTACTCTCGAACACTGAAGGATGAGGATTGCTGAACAATATGCTTCAGCATAGACATAATTATCAACAGCGAAATTTCTTGCATCCCCCCACATCCCCTTCAAAAATCATAATTAACTTTCGATGCTTGCCTTGATCTCTAACGATCATGCCCTTAAGTTTGAACTAAAGCATACATCAGTGTGAACAAAAATTCAGCTTGACCGTACCTTCATCCTCAAAGGATAACCATATTATTTATTAGAGGTGGCATATGGGCGGGTTTGGGTGGGTCAAAACAGGATATACATTTTAAAATAATCCAACCCAAACTCACCCATTTAATAAATGGGTGGGGTTGCGTTGGGTTGGATTGGAAATGGGTTGCATAAATGAACCCAACCAACCTGTTTACTTCATTGAATTTTTTTTGCAACATATAGTGTTAGTGGTGCCGGTGATGGTGGGGTGGTGGTGGGAGTGATGGTAGAGTGGCATCAGCACTGGTGATGGTGGTGGTGGTTGTTGTGGTGGAGGTGGTAGCATTGGTAGTGGTAGTAGTAGTGGTAGTGGTAGTGGTGAGTAGCGGTGGTGGTGGTGGCGGTGGCGGTGGTGATTATCCTCCAAATGAAATTACAAGCCAAATTAACATGAGAGAATGCATAACATTTATTTTGCAGCAAAGGTAGTACGCAGTACAAACTGCTAGTGAACTGCACATAATATTCCACTTAGAGCCATGCTCTAATTATAATTGTTGGACTCAAGTTGAGTTACGTAACTGGAGCTAACATAAAAAGATGCCCTAGCTAAGGTTATTAGATTTATATTAGATAAACAAGTTAAAAAAATTTCTTGCTCACATAGAATGAGACTAATGAAACAAGTCTTACTTAGGCTGGTCCTAACCCCCCAGTTTTCTTCATGTGTGTGTACCTTAGTAGCAGGAAACTCCTACTTCATGCAACTAAGGCACGTACACAAGTGATATTTGAAAAGTTACACTGAAAGAAAAGGGATATAAATAAATTTCAATGGCATCCTAACTTCTGACGTAGTTTTAAAATGTTAATGAAGTTGTAGCAGAACAAGACCTGATGAGTGAGATAGTGATCTGGATGGTTGACCAGGAAAAAATGCTCCACAAGCTCACTAACTGATTCATCAGGGTCTGGTGGCACATTTCTGACAAGTACCTACATAAAAATGTGTAAATTCACAAATTAGTAAAAGACACAAAGTTTGTGACAGCATCAGATTAGAACTTTGAAATACGAACTAACATTACCTGTTATTATTACATCATATATTAACCATCTTTCCAAATGAAATAAAATTTTGACTATTAAACAAAAGGAATAAAAAATACAGTAATCACACATACATATTAACTTGATGAGACAAAGAGTAAACTTACTGTAAACTGATCTGGGCGTCGATGTTCTGAAGCAAGGAAATGCAACCTCATGGAAGCAATTATCTCGTATTCATTTTTCAACACATAACATGTCCAGAAGGTAAAGACATAAGCCATCACCAAATGGGCCCAGAATCTGCAATCCAAAACATGAGTAAAAATTTATAGCACTGAAATTTGAGATCTTATAAGTAACAACTCTTCGAACCTAACTTCCCTTCTGTGTTAATGAGGAAAAAACAAAATCATGAATAATCTAACCACTACCCCCAACAGTTAAGTGGTAACACTCTACATCCAAAGGGCAACTTCTTAGAAAGTTCTAATGAGGTTCTTCAAATTGTTTAATATGCGCGATAGCCTCCAATCTTTTAAGAGTTAACTGCATGCCTTACCTTTAGATAGTTTTGACAATTTTGTGTGAAAAAAATGTGTTTCTAAATCAACATTGCTGCCATAAAAAGAGGATGCAAATTGACAGAAGGGAAGGGATATAACTTAATCATGAAACTTCATGAAAGCTTAAAAAAAGATGAGTTAACCAAACCAAACCAAGCCTTAAGTCCCATTAAATTGGGTCGGTTACATGAGTCCTTCTCCACTCGACTCTATCTAAGGCCATTTCGTTAGTCAAATTAAAGAGGTTCATATTTCTATTTACCACACTAGCTCACGTCAATCTAGGTCTGTCCCTTCCCCCAACACTTTTATCTACCGTCACTGTATCGCATCTCTTCACTATTGCCTTTGTTGGTCTCCATTGTATATAACCAAACCATCTCAATCTATTCTCTCTCAATTTATCTTCTATATCCATTCTCAACTATACTCATACCTGACTCTATCTTTTCTAGTCTTGCCACACATCCACACCTTAGCATCCTCATCTCAACAACACTCATTTATTTTATCTATGTGTTGTTTCTTAATTGCCTAACAGTCCAACCCATGCAACATCGCTAATCTAATAGCCATTCTATAAAACTTCCCTTTTAGTTTAGTGGGTACTCGTTTATTGCACAGCACCCCAGACGCACCTGAAAGAAAATTTAATTACATTCTATTCAAAGCTAAATGCTACACACCATAGAGAAAAATTATTTATTAAATTAAAATATGTGAAGAAATTGTAAATTTACTTTTCCCTTGCCATAGAGAAAAATTATTTCTCTCTCTCTCTCTCTCTCTCTCTCTCTCTCTCTCTCTCTCTCTCTCTCTCTCAATATTGTTTTGTTTCCACCAACTAAAAACCATTAAATTTTTTACATAAACTAAATAGAAGACGCAATTCCCACAGAAAGCACTCGAGAGCAAATATAAAGATCAAAGTTCTATATAAAACTCTATCATAGTTTCCAACAACTGTGTGGACTTGCATAGGAAGGTAAACTGTCCATTACTATGAATTGCAAAATTTCACTTATAATACTCAATTCTCTCATGACCAGCAAGAGGAGACAATTCATCATATTTATGGCAAAAGAAAAAAAAAAAGTAACTTAAAATATATAGCAAGTTTAGCACAGAGTCCTGCTTACCTATGTGATCCAGTTGGAATGTTTGAGATAGAAAGCTTATCTATGTTGCTGTAAGTTAAATTAGAATGCTCTAAAGTTCCATTGGTATAATTAACTGGCACCATGATTGTGAAAGCAAGGATTGCAATAGGAACAAAAACTTTAAGTCTGCATTGGGAAAAAGCGAAACATGATCAGTCCAGGAAAGTAGAAAGAAACTAGCATTCTCAAACTCATGATGAACATAAGGTTAGACTATTTATTTATTATAAAGCTAAAGAGTACCTGATGCAAGAAATATATATATATATATATATATTGGGATAAAAAATACCTGATGCAAGAAACTTTAAAAAAGGAAATGATCATGCAAAAGTATAAGATGCACTACACTACTCTGCACTGACATTACCATGCCAAAACCACAATGTGTTTCTCACTTAGATAAACTTTCAAGATTTTGATGAATTTCCTAACAATATATTTTAACTTGTTTATAACGTTTATATCTAAAAGTTTATAACATATATTTATATTTGTGTAAATCCTGAATGTTAAGTAACTCAAAAATTCCAATGTAATTGCAATGTAAGTCAATAAAAATTATAGGAACTAAAGGAAGACATTGACCATAGTTTCATAAATGACAAAAGAATGCAGCACAAAACCATTCAAATCAACCTACGTTGTTCCAATCACATATAGATTCTTCTACTCCTTCTATAGCCAATTTTTTATAGTACTTATTTGAATTCAAAATTCTTAATTAAATGCTTCTGTCCATAGTATGTCAATTATTATTCATAGTAGTGTTGAAGGTCTGATCATGGCTTGAATCAACTCCATGGATAGTATTGTCCTGAAATGTATTCTAAAAATTAGGAAACACTCAAACACACATCAAACTATTAACTCGGTATTGCCAAATTCAATGAAAAGGTGTGTGTTGATAAGTGTCATTAGAAACCATTTTAAAGTCACCTTTCACACAATTCCATTAATGAATTTTGCTAACTTATTACCAATGCCTTGTAAAACTGCAAGGTGTCATGCACCCAACTTCAGAATCAACAAGATATGAAAATCAGGAGAACTGAAAGCTGCTAGAGCATACCCAGTCCAGTAAATCCTCAAGTAAACAGCAGAATCCAATCCCGCATGGTCAATAAGCTCGGGTTCAGGCATTTGCAATGCAGCAGGCATCCAATTCAGAAACCTCACATATGACCGGAAGTCCAAATTAACAAACTTCTGAACAAATGCACCTGAGTGCATTGGACTGCTTCTTAAACCCTTTAAATACCATTTCGGAAAATAGACCCTATCGTTGAAAGGCTGGATCCGAAGTAAAGCAAATGCCACAAGGAAAGCAAACGCAGTGAGGATATTGATAGCTGCTGCAACCATTATATCACTAAGTGTAGCCATCTATCCGCTTCAAAAAAGATGTATACTTCCCTGTATTGAAGAGAATGTCTTATTATATCTCATGTAATACAATCACAATGAACAACTGAACAAGAATGAACACTACTGCTTTGGATGAAGAGTAATTAGTGTCACTACTAAAAAAAAAAGCATAAAAATAAATAAAAGAAAGTATGAAAAACAAGCTCCTTTGCATTGTGAAAACCATGCTCTATACTGATCTGCATTCATCATAAGGAGGTGTCCCATTTTTTAAAAAGAAAAAAATAGGTGTCAATTTAGCAGTACAAATGAGCTAGTGGAATGCAACAACGAAACACATTCAAGCCAATCAAAGTGGTTTTCCCATAAGATCAGAGGAATGATAGTACCCCCAAAAAAATCTTTATCTTGCACTAACAGACAACATTCCAAAATGCAAAAAAATTCAAAAAAACTTGAGTAAAATTTTTTCACTTTAACAACAATTCCCACAATTGAGCTGCTATGAGTAGTTGTAATGAGCTATTCAGTGTCAGAAGTGACTACTTAAGGCACCTAAGAGGTCATGTAAAATCTCCATTTTTTAAATACAACAATAGCATTGTCTTCATAAATGCTCAATCAGGGTTTCTTTTCAAAGAAAGAACAAGAAACTTTTTTTAATACAATAGATGCAAAATGAAAGGGAAGATATATGAATGATCCCAACAGTGATGCCTCTAAATTCTATCTGTTGTCATATCAGTGAAGTTAATTATTCAAGTTTCCGTAGAGAGAAATATGATTTCACTTCCACCAAACATTTAGTCATGTTTTACTTCAGTTCTGAAACATATTTCCAGCATTATTCATTCAAATAATGATAACTAATCAAAATATCAGGAACTGCACGGCAAATTTCACACAACGAAGATTAGGATAACTAGCAAGTAGCAACCAAGCATGTTCTGCGGGTCATGTCACATATTACACTGTTTGGACCAACAGCCAACCAAAAACTTAACTTCTGATTACTAAGAGCAAGTTTCATAACAATGGTTGGTTTTTTTTGGAATCATTTAAATGAACCAAGTCTCCACATAGACATATACATATACATATTTACTGTTGTCAAATGAATAACCTAAACCTGTCGAAATTTCAATTGTACACACCAAAGGAGCAGGCATGCTAAACTTTGTAGGTTCCCATTTCCTCAATACAATCTCTACACACTCTTTTTGTTAGTTTTTCTAGTTTTCCAGCTTTAAAACCTCCTTGTCCAAAGGCTAGCAAGATCAAAACAAGTAATAATTGTCCAAAGGCCCCAATCATAAAGCCTGATAAAAGTCCTCTTTGTCCAAAGACCCTCGATAGTAAAAGTTTTAATGAACACTAATTATCATAGTAAAAAAGCAAAAGTAATATGAATATCTCCGGTAGTCAAGGGAATCCAAAGATCCATCGTTTGTTTTTTTTGTCTTTTTTTTCCTTTAAATTTAGATTTTTTTAAATAAAAAAATTGTCATTGTCCAAAAGCCATAGTAAATGCTATGAATAGCTCCAAATTTTTTTAATATTTTATTTTTTTTAAAGATTAGACGAGATAAATGAATTTTATATTATAAAGTTGTAAAATAAAAAATTAGAAAATACTATTTAAATGTAAAAAAAGGCATCTCATTGAGAATTCATCTTAATCCCTATTGTAGATTGGGCAGCCCTGCCCTGGGTTGAATCTTCATTTTTTCTTTTCTTTTTTGATTTTTTGAAATCTATGAAGCACGTGCATAGGTACGGGTACGGATGTGATGCGGGTAGGCCGATATAGTGAAATCTAAATGTAATACCCATGCTTCATAGTTTGTAATCAATTGGAGGAAAAAAAAATGCAGAGGCAAGATATTATCAAGGCAAGAATTACAACCCCCACCCATATCCAACACCCCCCCCCCCCCCCCCCAACACACGCACATAAATAACACTATTAGATATCTATCCAAAAAAAAAAATCACAAAATTAGACAAAAATAATCTAAATTCAGAAAACACCAATGTATACTATCCAATATGCCCAGGTTGTGTAAAAATTACTCCTCAATACCATAGATCAACTAGTTATATCAACTTTCTGAGGAAGATTCATATCTATTCTGTATATTCACATATACATTTCTGAAATATACACTATGAACAAGAACTTTAAAAAACAAAACAAAACAAAACAAAAAAACAGAAATTTTATACATTAAAGGAGGAGAAGAAAGATTCATACTGTTGATCTCTAAACTTGAAGACTCTCTGTTGAGTGCTTGAGAAACCCAAAAAACCCTTTTCAAGGCTGATTGAAACCCTAGCGTTTGAGTCCAAAATGAACCTGATTATTGGACTTGTGAGTGAGAAACAGATCAAGAACACGACATGAAAAGACAAAGTTTGAAGGTCTTGCTGCAACTAAAACGACAAAGTCATGAGTTTTTTTTTTACTCAGGTGGAGTGGGATTCTTTACACTCAATCAATCAATGCCACTTTTTGAAATAAATTAATAAAAAGTAAAAGAAAGAGAGAGACAGGGAAGGAAAATGTTATTTTAAAGCATGAGATAGCGAATCGATGGTAACGATGATGATGGGTTAAGTTTATGAATATTGAAACAGTATGTGTCGGCAATGAAAAACCTTGGACGTTAGCTTTCGGCAATTTAAGAATGGTGTTGTAGTAACGGCTACTTTTATAACTCTGCCAACTCAGAATTTCTGGCGTATGTAACGCATACGCTCTCTCTCTGCCCACACGAATCCAAGATTAAATTATGGGTATTTTTTTTTTCAGTGATACTACGTGCTAATTAATGTATATATTAATATACCAACTAGTGTTATGTTATTATTATTAACTTTACGTATTATACAAATTATAAATAATTAAAATTTTTTAAATTATGCATATCGTCTATTAGTATACTAGTTATTACATTAATTGATATATATAATATATTTTTTTTTTTAGATAGTGAATTATGGGTAATTAATTACACTAACTTGTATTTTATCTCAAAATTCCTTTTCATTCAGTCATTTTTCAATTGTAGCAATTAATTCATTTCACTTTTAAACCATTCTGTTTAGTGTTAAATCAGCAAAAATTGTCATATAACCATCACATTTTTACGGATAAAATTGTAAATCCATTTCTCCATGTTTTATTTTATATGTATATATATATGAGTAGTGATTGGTAGCTCGAAATTCCAACCCCCGAATCCCCCTAATTTCAAAAACGACATCGTTTTTCCATTTTTTTTTTTTTGTTCAATCAACAATGAAGAAGAAGAAGGGAAGAGAGAACTGGACAGGAGGGGGCTCAACCAGGAGAGGCGGCGTGGCGGAGGCTGAGCTGCTGCGACGAGCTGTGATCGGCCGACGATCGGCCGAGCTGCGACGAGCTCTCTCTCTCTGTTTCCCTCTCTCCTCTCCTCTCTCTTTCTTCCCCTCTCTCTCTCGCCTTCCCCTCTTTATTTTTCGGGGGATTCGGGGGAAAAATCATTTCCGTATATATATTTTGTGTGTGGTTAATTTGGTTCAAAGCTTAATCTTCTTTGGTGATAAGAATATCAATAATGCTAGAGACCCTAAATACACAACTCTCACAACTCTCACTTATCTGTGATTGGTTCAAGAAGAAAAAAAAAAAAAATGATTTGTCCATATCATTTTGAAGGTCACAGGAGTCTCCAATTTTGGGAGTCCCAAACATTTTTATCAGAACATACACTGAAAAGTTATTGAAAAAACCGCTAACAAGTGACTGTGAGATAGACAAATAGTAACAGTTACTTTTACGACTCTACCTCTAAAAATTTCTTTCGTTTATAACTCATCCGCTATCTATGTCCCCACAAATTAAATTATGGCTAAAATTACACTTCACACTTGTATTTTATGTTAAATTTCATTTCGTTCTCTCATTTTGAATTGTAACAATCAATATTGTCATATGACAAATATTAACAAGTACCTCATTAAACATTATTTAATGTTAAAAAGTGTGTAAAAAGTGCATTGAAAATATATAAAAATATTTAAAAATATATTGATTTCAATAAAAATACATTGAAATTAATAAAAAATGTATTATATTTTATAAATATTTTATTTTTTAGTTGTGTTCTAGGGACACTTGATAGAAATGGCCATGAGTGATGAGAAATGGTGGGACTGTAGGGGAAAAAAAGGGAATAGTAGAGAAGAAATGGTGTGCCGTGGTGAATTTAGAAAATATAATAATAAAAAAAGTAGAGAAAAGAAATACGATGGAGATATAGAAAGAAAAAAAGAAAAAGAAAAAGAAAAAGGAAAATAAATTTATATTTATGCCCAAAAAAAGTCTCATATTGAGGTTATTACATATCAATTTCTATTACTGAATTTAACACCATCTACGAATGTAGTGATGACACCTCAAAGTATTCTTTTTCGGAGTTTGAAAAAAAAAAACTAATAGAATGGCCAAATTGCAATGTGGTCGAGAAGTGTAAGGAAATTAATTATTACAATAAAAAACTGAGAGACCAAATTAAGATTGGTTTGAAAGTGCTTGAGTATAAAGTATAATTTAATTTGCATAGTACATATATAGCTTATTTAATTTTTATTTTATTTCACTAAAAAATAATTTTAAGAAGGAAAATGTGCCTACTAAAGTTTAGTGTTCATGTCAACTAAACTACAAACTTATTTAGTATCTAATTTAGTAATATTTGGTTTTTACTATAGTATGAATTTATTGGACACACTTTCAATTTTAATATAATTTTTGAGGTCCAACTTGAGAGGAAAATTTTAACAACAATGTTAGGTGGGCCGAAAAATCATAACTCGAATGGCTCGAAACATCCAAAACGACGTCGTTTTGGGCGTAAAACGATATCGTTTTGACACATTCGAGCTGTTCGAGCCACAAAAATTCAAACTAGCAAACATTTTTTAAATTTGAAACCTAATGTCGGAATGCGTTTAGACAAAAGATTTTTTTTAACTTTTACTAGCCTAGTTAAGCTAAACCCATCCCCTCACCCATTTAAAACAATCAGAAATGTATACCACTAAAGTCTCATTTGGCAATATCACTTTTTAGTTCAAAAGTTAAAAAATACTAAAAAAATCAAAAATCAACAACCTATACTAAAAAGTCAAAAATTCTCCTTTCTCTCTACTTTTTGCACATCTTTTCATAAAAAATCAAAAAGTCATTCCAAACATAATAATTTTTATTACATCATATTTTAGTCAAAAAGACAAAAAGTTAATAAAAAACCTTATACCCAAAGGAGGCCGAAGTTTCCATGGGAGTGAATTGTTTGGTTTAGTGAATCTCACCAACAATTGCAAGGTCACAACGGTATGGCACAATAGACTCAAGCCAAGTTTGACATTCTCAAAAAATTCAAAAAGTTAAAAAATCACTATTCTATTTAAGTCACATCATCTTATTTAAGTCACATCACCTCTCTAACACATCATTTCAAACCCAATCCAAATCCAACCCATATTTCATAAAAAGTTAAAAAGTGCACTTATTTAGTCTTCCCAAACTTGGCCTCAATGTAACATGACTCACTAGTCATAAAGTTAAAAAGTGCACTTATTTAGTCTTCCCAAACTTGGCCTCAATGTAACATGACTCACTAGTCATATTACATCATTATGGATCATCTAATACCATACTTTTTTGTTTGAGAAGAAGAATGTACAAAGTAATAATGGGCAACCTGGCACATTCAAACCCGCAACATTTGGCTAGAATAGGAAACTAAAAGATTCAGCTCCTCTGTAATTTTCAGATAAAAAATAATATATTTTCAAATTTTGGAATAAATGATTTACAATTATCATGTGAGATCAATTGTATGACATTTCATATCGAGTTTTATCAAAAGTATCTATTTACCATAAAATAAAAATAAAAAATAAAATAAAGAGGAGTTTATGTTGTAAGTTCTGATTTGATTATTCAAATGGTATATAAAGGAGTGAGAAGATATATAATACTTAGGGATATATAATGTGGTATAGTATGTCTATAATATGAGATAAATTATATATTATATGGGATTATTTTTACTATGTTTAGCTAGGATAAAATATAGTATAAATAAGAGGAGAGTTATTATTTTTAGCTATTGGATGAAAGATAAACATGTATTCAAAGGTCGGCATATCCCACCGTTTTACCCTGGATTTGATCCTCATATCCTCTTTTATTTACCCTAATCAAACAAAGCCTTTGATCCTGCAATAGATCAACAATGTTGTAATCAAGATGCACACATGATCACAAGATATGAACAATACTTGAATACTACATAAAATAAGGTAAGCAAAAAGGTTGGAATTATCAGTACCTAAGGTGGCAGAGCATAAATGGACACTTAATTTTTATTTATATTCATTGAGGTACAACCTAATGTACACCTTGCCAACTATATTGTATAGATAATTTAAAAAAATAATATATATGAAATATCAGTATTACCCATATCATATAATAATCCATTGATGGGTATATATGGAGCTGAGAATAACCACCTCACATAGAGAAACCCCCAATCAATTGTTTATGTGCCTCTTAGTTCCATATGTTGAGGCCAGTCAAAGAGCTACATGTTCCAGAATCTGAGTTCTCAGGTGAGACAAGAAACCTCCAGTCTTCAGAGTACAACTTGAAAACTCATAAAAATTAAAAATTAAACAAATCTAGGCATTGATTGATGATTAAAAAAAATGAATATAAAAAAAGAGATGCTTTTCTACAAAATAAAATGATTTTCGTTGACTAACCTACCACACAATATGATCCTATTAGTATTGGATGAGGCCTTGCTTATCATGGGAATGGGCAAGGAATCTTATGTCTTCAAATTTTCTTGTTATTCTACTTCAATATATTCATAGCTACATGAGATGGTGAGAATCTCCAAATATAAGAATTTTGAAGCACAAATGATTAAAAGTTAATTAAGATAGGGGAAAAAAAATTTTAAATAAAAATGTTGAACAATTATTACATATTTTTTAGGGTACATATTGTCATATGGTGCCCTTATTTCTTGTGATTGTGTAATCTCACTTCGTAATTTTCTTCTTATAATGTGGATTGTTTTCATAACTTCCTTTCTAAAAAAAAATAATAAAACAATTGTCATACCTTGACTTTTATTATTCGAATCCATTACCAAATATATTATAATAATTCCATTTAGTTGATAACATCAACAAGAATGAATAATGACATTCCCTCACGACAACAATGATGATATAAATAAAACATAGTACAATGTCCTTAGGCTTACATTAAATGACAATAACAAAACAGAAAGGATTTACCCTAATACAACATATGGCACATGGCCAACAAGTAAAGGGCCCCATGGCCAACAATTAAAAGACTTCAAGTCATACACGATTTCTCCAGCCTTGTACTTGAAAAAGTTTATCAATACGTAGGATGAGTATTAAGCCTAGTAGAGATCTCAAAGATCCTAACCAATCACAACATATAGATAAAAATGATCATGAATGTATCAAGACATACCATATAAGTAGTGTAACATTTAATATCCAAAATATACACATATAACTATATTTTTCTCAAACTCGTTCCTCTTGACATAATTCAATATAAAATCAATTCTTCTCTTTCACATTCCCATCGTTACTTCCAAAAGAAAATATTTTAAAACCTTGTTCTTTCTTTGATAAAACTTCTCATGTTAACATAAAATAATCTCACTTGACCCACCGTTCTGAAAATATAACTCTACATGCAAATCATAATCTCCACCCTACCTCCCAATACATCATAAGCATTTACATCCAAACATATATCACTACAACAAAAATCACCTTTTAGTCGCCAAAGGTCCAATTTTAGTCTCCAAAAGTCACTTTTATACCTTCCCCGACTGATTTTTTTTGTCGCCAATGTTGTCGCGAATAAATGGTCGCCCAAGGTTTTGGCGACTAAAAACGTTTTAGTCGGCAAAAAGTCAAGTCTTCAGCGACCAAACTTTTGGTCGCCAATACTTAATTCCACTTTTTCAAATTATCCATTTAGCGACAACTATTTTAGTCACCAATAGGTCATGAATCGCCGACTAAACTCATTAGTCGCCCAAAACAACACATTTGGCGACGAAACAGTTTAGTCGTTGAAAGCATTTTTCCGAAAAAAAAAAAAATTCAGCCTTTGCTATTCCCAGGTTTCGAACCACTAACATCCCAGCCTCTGTAAATCTTTACCAACACTCTCCCCACTACACCACAAGAACATCACATGAATATAAATGCAACATATATTATTTATATAATATATTGACCGATATTAATAGAAAACAATACATATATAAATAATTATTTTTATTTAATATATTTTACGAAAAAAATAAAGTATTTACTAAAAAAAAATAGGGGAGCACTTTTGGCGACTAAATATGAATTTTAGTTGCCAATTCTATGCTTTTTGGCTACTAAATGCTATTTTGTCGCTAAATACATTAATTTCCGCCCAAAAAAAACAACTTTCGGCGACTAAACTGATTTTTTGTCGCCAAAAGCTCCACTTTTGCCCACTAAACTCAGTTTAAGTCGCCATTTGTCCACTTTTAGCTACTAAATTTTTTTTAGTAGCCAAAAACCTTTACTTTTGGCTACAAAAAATTTGTTTGTCGGTAAAACACCTATATTCGGCGACTAAAGTATTTTTCAGTCGCCAAAATCTATAGTTTTGGCTACTAAATGCTTTTAGTCGCCAAAAACCGTGCCTTTTAGCTACTAAATTTTTTTCAGTCGCTAAAACTCCTATATTCGGCGACTAAACTGACTTTTAGTCGCTAAAAGCCCTATATTCGGTGACTAAAGTGCTTTAGTCGGCAAAAGTGCTCAAGTTTGGCGACTAAATTGATTTTAGTCGCCATTTGTACTACTTTCAGCGACGAAAATACTTATTTTAGTCGCCAATTCTGCATTTTCTTGTAGTGTATATCTACAACATTCCCTGACCATAGGCCCAAGGATTTAAAAAGGAGACCGGTATGAAACTGTTAACACATATATACATGAAACAAGATAACCGAAGTAATACATACTACCAATCTCATCTCCACCGGCCTATAGCATGGATGGCAAATCAAACAATACCAATACCACATAACACTTTCCCGGCTTCACCCGGAAAGAGGTGCTCCTCAGGTCATACTTTATCAGGCGCAAACCGGAAGAGAATGAAGAACCTATCACAAGGCGCCACACTTTGCCAGCTAAGATACGGCGGGAAACGGACCCCCTTTTCACACTTTACTGGGGGCAAACCGAAAGGGACGAGGAAATCTTTGGCAAGGCACCACGCTTTGTTGGCTAAAATACGGCGGGAAACGGACCTCCAAACAATATCACATTAAAAGCATAACGAGCTAATCAACAGAATACTACACGGGTATAATACATACGCCTAGTTCAATTATCATCATAATAGCCACAATCCGTTAATTACATTAACTCATTTCTTTTAAAATATACTCCACGAACAACTGTTCCACATGGGTTTTCCTTTATTTCAAACATTCCCAAAACACATCATGGAGTACTACACCTTAAAACCATAATTATTCAACAACAGGCTCATAATAGAAACAACACTTATAGACGTTCCAATTACCTTTTTAACAATATAATTTATAATTCAACAATAGAATTGTCTATTCACAATGTCCACTTACAACCAACAACATATCATCTCATATCACATAGTCCATCCTACAATAGTACATATGGCATATATCTAACAACAATCATTACCATCCTTCACCGATGGCCAAGGACAAAACTCTAGATGCTAATTACATAATCCGAAATAATAGATACACCCTTAGGTAGTTCCATGTTCCTGTTCATTGGAAATTCTCACATTTTATAAAAAGATAGCAAATCCCAATTTGTTTTTAAAAATAGGGCTTCTCCACTCCAATTCCCAACATACGCAACAATGACCAAAATCTGCTATCATTAACCCCAAAGTCCCAATTTGGTAAACAACCACAACATAACCCCAATTTCCAATTTATATACAACCTTGCTTCAACATTCTACAATTTACGAATGAAATACCAAATCCTTCCAATCCAATATCCTAAACATAATTTTTTTTTTTTACAACCCAAAATCAAATGTAAACATAACCCATAAACCCACCAATTTAAACTCAAATAAACTCTTATGCTTTTTAACAAAATCAATCATAAACTATACTTTTAAATGTAATAAAAATACTACAAGTCTATCTATAGAGAGGTATTGGAAAGAAACTCGACGAAAACACGATCCGCTCAGATCAAAAGGAAGCCCTCATGACACTCTACATTTTGATCCATAGGACTAGGGATAGAAAATGGGTGTAACTAGATAAAACCCAACCTTCTAGGTCCAAGGAACCCTAAAATGACGAAAAGTGAGAACGAGAAAAGAGAAAAAAGAAAAAAGCAAAAAGTGGCTTTTTCAGCGCACTACGGCCTTATATAATCGCGCAGTCCGCTCAAACGCAAGAAGTGACGCTTGAGCGTCCAAACACAAAAAGTGTGATCGCTTGAGCGTAGAATACAAACTCTCATAAGTTTTACAGACAAGTGACCGCCGTTCGAGCACAAGAAGTACCGCTCAAGTGCAAGAATAGCCACTCGAGCGAAGAATGACAACTCCTAGTATCTCTGCAAACCTGCAAAAGTGCTGGAAGTTCACAATAACTGCTCGAACGTAGGAAGTGCTGCTCGAGCACAGGAAGTGCCACTCAAGCGCAGAAGAAAAATTTCTGGGCAACAGCAACTTGAGAAACAAGTCACCAACCTGTTCCCAACGCAAACAAGACACTCCGATAACCAAACCAAATAAACAATGAGCGGAAACAAGACATAAACAACCAAAAAGGCAATGAAATCCAGATCCAAAACATTAACGTTTCGAATTCAAACCAGAGTCGCTATAAAAATAATAATAACAATAATAATAAAACTTAATGGACTAATTTCCAGGGTACAAATGCTGCCTATATCCTCCCCTCATCAAATGGAAATAAGGTTATATTTGGATGATAAAATTTTTGAAGCAAATTGAAAATTTTATGTCATTTAGTTTTGTTAAAAAATTTCAATAAGAAAATAATAAAATTTTAAATATTATAAACTCAATTATTATTTATGACTAATATTCCTTAAAAAATCGTGAGATTCGTAAGGGAAAGTAGTGGAATTAAATTGCTACCTAGTTTAACAGTGTGATTACTTATTTTAGTAGGAATCTTCATATTATAGTATATTCCAAACGCTAACTTGGTATCATGAGGACTCAAAATCACATTCTCATTTCATATTCTAATATGTTCTAAATGCTAGTATCGTGACGACTCAGAATCATATTCTCATTAGCCTAATAATTCGGCAGGTTTGATTTTAAAATCGATACATCTCTTGTTTCTTCTAACTACATTTATAAGAAGATTGATAATTTTTCAAAAACATGACTATTTTTTGACCGCTTTTTGTGATTTGCATTGGATTTCTTTATTTTGGGCATATAAGCTTTGTTTTGTTTTTCTTTTCATTTGTCTGGTAAGTTGCTTGATTTCTATATGAACTACATTATCTTTGTCCTCAAAATAAATAATAATAATAATAATAATAATAATAATAATAATAATAATAATAATAATAATAATAATAATAATAATAATAAAACCCTAAAAAAAAATTTAAGTAATAGTAGGGCATATGTTACTAAAGATTTCTGAGAAAAGTTTGGAGTAAGGTCAGCTCTTAATCATTATGTTCACCATGACAGAATCATACAAAGAAAAAAAAATTATTTTTCTTGATTGATTACCAAATTTGGGACAAATGCAATGCACTAACATCAGAAAACTACCACCACTACAATTCACATGGACATTTTCTATACTGCTTTTATAGATAAATGCATATTTCCATTTAAAGAATTCATAAAATAATATACAACTGCAACAGAGCAACCAGATTGAGCATGCTGTAGCATCATGAAGAACACAAAGGCATAAGAGCAAATTCTGGATTAATTCTTTTGATGAACGGCAATTCGGTGAATGTCCATCTCCTTCAGCAAGACAGATCGCCCGCAAGAATCACATGGGGCTGTTCTGGATCCACAAAGGCTTTCATGCTCCGAAAGTCCTTTTAATCGGTCCCGTACATCTCCAGCAAAACTCCCAGCTTGAACCATATCTCCACAGAACCGGCATGTAACTAGGCGCAAGGGGCAATCTGAGGTCTGGTGTTGCACCTGCCAAAAGTAAAAAGTACAGGTAAAAATAATAATAATAAGACAAGTGTATGAACAAATAGATGCCACAATACAAAGCTTGAGTTTTAAGGTTTTCGAATCCTAAATCACATCTTTGATCCAGTTTGTGGATTTTCAAAACCATCGGCATCAGTGTGATTTTGCATGACTTTCAATGTGGGACAGTAAATTATGTTTGCCTGCCAGGACTGATGACGATGTTTAATTTGTTAGACCTATGAATCACGGACACCTCTCCGGAGATCACATACCAGACACGTGTTGGACACACACCAGACACGTGTTGGACACATTGGGACAAGCTAGGGACATGATGGGGACACTTGGACATGCTATGGCCCATTTAAAAATATTATTATTATTATTTTGGCCTGAATAGCATATCTAAGGTTTATAATTTGATGACAATAAATGTTTGACATTGAATAAAAATAAATATATATAAATTATGTGTTTTGCACGTATCCCAAGCATGTCGTGTCATGTCCTGCATTTTTTTGAAATCTGCATGTCTCTGTCTGTGCATCTTAGGGTTAGACAGCATGTAGTTACGACAACATCTATCAGAAATTACAGACTACAAAAAACAGCCAGATATACATCACTTACCATCTGTTCCTTCTCAAGCACAACGCCACAGGGGCAGTGAAGCGGCTCATGAAAAACCTTCATGTGCTTCTCAATCTCTCCTCGTTGAAAAGCTTGTCCACATTTGTCACAGTGGATATGATTTTTGGACTCCTCCATCCTGAGAACAATCCCACAACCTGCATGCTGACAGATAACATTATGCCTGCTACAATATGCCTCATGCAGTGCTATAGTCCTAGTGGGTATATAATGCTTGCAATTCCTACACTCTACATTATCCATCTCCATAGGTGATGAGGAAGACGAAGCTTGTTGACCCATTTTTTGATCATGGTTATCTTGAATGGTTACTGTTATTGAGTACTTTGTTGTTCCCTTGAAGCCATATACACCAATGCTGTAAGTACCCCTTCCCAAGCTCGGGTCCTTAGAGTCAAGGATCAAAGCCTTTGAACCCACATCATGGGCAGACCATCCATGCTGGTGCCGGGTTGGGAACAAGAGAGGATGCCTAGAAATGTAAAGATCAGTATCTCCATTCTTTGTATCCGATTCTATCTTTACCTCAATTTTGGTATCCCCAGAAGAAATCCTCCCCCAACTTTCTTTGTCTATTGAGAACTTGTAATAAATATAGTTCCCTTCTTCAACAATTCCAGATTCTGATTTTCCAAATATGAGCGGTTTCAGGACATGCTGATTTGTTCTTTCCAAAGCAGAATCAGGACCCACAATGTCAACCTCAATATCCGTCTCTAGAACAGATACACTAGAAGATGGCTTTAACTCAAGAACACGTAAATGGTATGCCAGTGTACCATGGTTTACTGTAAGCACATCATCTTGTGAAAGAGTGGCATGCTGGCGAAGGCTAGTTTCAAGTACAGCCTTGTGATTGGGTATGTCTGAAAAACCCAACTCATCTGGCTTAAGTTTTGCATAAATTCCTTTTGGAAGCCAAACATAATGAACTTCAATTAGAGAAGTCTTTGGAGCACCAGAGGGGAACAACTTACTCCATGCACAAGGAGGAAGCCCAACTGAACCTTCCTCTGCCGTGAATTCCAGGACACCAGTGTGTGTTGTCCTATGCTTTTGATCATCCTTGATATCTGAAAAAGCTTCTTGATCAATTACAGATAACCTGAAGTGCAGCGGTCCTTTGTCAAAAGCACCTTGTTCAGACAATTCTGTGAAGCAGGATGGTGGTAGTTTAATTTTATCTCCATTGCCCTGGTAAGCCACAGCTTCCAAAACACGACAAAAGACAATGCCTCTTCCAGCAAGTAGACTTTCCTCCATTTGCTGATTAGCCTGGGGAAAAAAAATCAAAATCTTAATAACCAAGTTCAGATAATAAGATTAAGCCCAAGTAAGGATAAAAATGGTGCTACAAGGGAGCAGATTATTTTCACTGATGTTCAATTCACCTAAAAGAATCTTCCGATTAGCATACATGCAAGAAAATAGTTTCTATCTTTGACACCTAGAGGAATTAATAAATGAGGTTCATGTTCAACTACTGTGTAAACCTGCACCAACATGTTTGAAGCCGTTGATCATTCATTGGGTAGAATGGTAATTTTGCCTGGTTGATAGTTCAAACCAACAATCTTTTCTACAGATTGGAAATTGAGGAGTTCAGCTCCTTTTCAAACCAACAGAGCTCTCAGGTAAGATAAACCTTATATTTTTCAATTAAAAGATGATATATTGTTACACATTTAAATCACACCCCCCACCCCAAGTGCAAAACTAAAAAAATGAAAATAAAAGAAAAGTAAAAGAAAAAGGGAAAAAACTGATACTCATAATACGCACAACATCCTAGGAACCTATCTTTCAAAACGATGTTAACTATTTATTTCAGGTTGCTGGCCTGCCTTGAGTTGGAGAAGTAGACATTTCAATGAAAGATGGACGTAGACATCGGGAGGCTATGGTGGCATCTTACGTGGAGGGTGGGGGTGTGGGGTATTCAGTTGCCGTGACAGGTGCAAGATTGGGAGGTGGCTCAGTTAATGGAGCTGTGGAGCTTCTTATATGGGTTAGGTATCACTAGCGTAGGACTTGATGTTATGGTGTGGCAAGGGGTGGGGGCAAAGGGGTGGTCCTTAGTTTCATCTTTCTATTAGGGTTTAGTGGGGGATTGTGGGAAGGTTTTCCCTTGGAAGAGTGTTTGGGTGCCGGATGTTCCGTCTAAGGTAGTTTTCTTCATGTGGATAGTAGCTTTGGGGCGAAATCTCGCGTAGGATAATTTGGCATGACGTGGGCATGTTTTAGTGAGCGGTGTTGTATGTGCTGTACGGATGCGGAGTCAGTGGATCATCTGTTTCTTCATTGTTCAGTGGCTTTGCGGCTGTAGGGTCTTATTTGTTCGCTTTTTGGGATGGCTTAGGTTCAACTGAGAGGGGTGTTGGATATGCTTTGGGCCTGGCGAGGTGCTCGAATTGGGCATCAGTGTCGCTGGATGTGGGTGCTAGTGCCATTCTGTTTGATGTGATTGGTTTAGCTGGAGCAGAATAGACGAACCTTTCGAGAGGTGTATCGTGACATCCTTTGGTTAGAGAATCATCTTCTCGTAGTTATGTATAGTTTGGTTCGAGAGGAAAGTTGATCTGGATATATTTGATTTTTTAGATGAAGTGATTGGTTAGTGCCTATTTATGGTTTTCCCCTCAATGGGAATGCCTTTTTATATTTGTTGCATAGTTTTCATGCTTTCTTAATAATATTTGTCTATTTATCAAAATAAATAAATAAATAAATAAAAATAAAAGATGGAATCAATTTAAAACAATTATATGCGGGAGATTCTTGAAATTTGAATTTGGATAGTTTGAGACCTATTGTCGACTGTTATAGCCACCTTGGATTAATTTTTTACATAGTCTGCAGGGATATTATTAAAAAGAAAGTGAAACTAAATCACTAATCTATAAATGAAATATGGTTTGCCTTTCTTTTTTTTCTTTTCTTTTTAAACTCAAAATATGGTTTGCCTAACATCATGTTGTGAGTTTTGATTTTTGATCCTTTCAAGTATCATACTTTGTGTGCAGATGTCTTGACACTACTCAAAATTTGTCTTAATATATATGAAAAAAACTCATCAAAACTTTCCTCAACTACTCCAACATCACAACAATTCCAGGTGTTGTAGACTCCAATTTAATTCAATAACAACGAGTTCTCCTAGTAAATTAACTCTTACCTAAACATTCTCACAATTTTGCCGATCAATTAAACAGCAACTTCCAAGCTCCAACTAAACAACATAACTATGGGCTCTTTTGGGAAGATGGCTAAAAGCCAAATTTTGACTTTTAACCTATTTGGAGTCACATTACTTCTCTATTTTTTTACACGTTTTTTCAAAAAAAGTCAAAAAAACCAGCTTTTAACCAACTTATCTTATATAAAACGTATGGCAATGGTAATTAAAGATGTACCATGCTATTCAAGTACTCCTCTACCTCTCTCTCTCTTTTATCCACCGAAGACTGTGTTTGGAATCATAGATTTGGTACCCAAATCCATAATCCAAACACAGTATAAAGATGTACCACTTTTCCAAATGCATACTCAAACCTTAATGCTATGTTTGGTTCATTGGAATGAGTTAGAATGGAATGATCATTCCGCCATAATGTCCATTCTCAAGTTTGGTTCAACAAAAAATTTATGAAAAAATACATTGCAAATGGAATCATGATGAATTATAAGGGAATGGACATTTTAAAGGAGGCTAAGGAATTCCAATTCAGTTTCATTCCAGTCAACCAAACACTGCCTAAAATCACAAATTACCCCAGATGAAGAATATAAAATTTGTGACCACATACAAGTATGAAACTGCAAGAAAAACCATCAGTCTATAAACCCTAACTGAAAAAATTATGCCCCCAATTGATAGGAGAAAAAAGAAGAAGAAGAAGAAAGAATGACCTTGAGTTGGGCATTAGCAGCATCGAGCCTGCGAGATCGCTGAGCGGCTTCAATAGCGTCGCGTTGCCTGGCAGCCTGTTGTTTGGATTTTCTCTCTCTTTCCAGCTTCAACCTGGCTTTCTCTTTCCTCTCCCTCTGTTCTCTCTCTAGCTTCTCTCTCGCTCTTGTCAGCTCAAAATCCATCTCCTCTTCTCTCTCTCTCTCTCTCAGCGCAATCTTTCAATAACTCTCTCTATATCTTTGTGTCTCTCTATATATATAGTTTTCTGATAGGAATGAATTGATCAAAAGCCAACAAAAGTAGGATTTGGATTATTGTAATTTGATGCGTTTGTTTGTTCGTCTCTCAAACGAAGTTTCCGTTATCCTACGTAGGTAGGTGCGTTGGTGTCGAAGGTTCTGGGCCTTTCTCGAACAAGAAAGTCTTCCGGGCCCCCAAAAGGCCCAACTTTGCTTTGGTGAGGACCATTCAACGCTTCTCTTTCCTCTTTATTTTAGGATTCTACCTCTGCACAAATTCATTTCCAATTAAGGTGAGAAGATAGAACACAAATCTTATACTAGTTGCTATTTGTATGTGGGTTTTATGCTCAACAAAACACCTTTTTAAGATTCTGACCAGTAAGAAAATTTGAGTGTAAGGAAATTTTTGAAAGAATATTGAAACGTGGATTAATTTTTAAAATCTTACTTGTCACGTCATTTGAGAGAATTTAAAAAGATGAAATTGTGTGAATAAATCATTTTTCTTAAGATAAATAACACTCCTACCCCCTTTTCACTTGTGGTAGTTTAGTTTTTAAAATTTTTATTGTATTAATTTTATTCTTGAAAATTTTGTACTGTGCTAATTTAATCAAATTGATAATATCTATTAAGAAATTAGACAAAAATTAAATACAAAGTGGTATATCCAAAAAGAAATTGATAATTTCAAATTAGATGTCAATTCGTTAATCACTTTGAGAAAAATGAATTAAATGTTTTATTCCTTGATTTTGATCTAGTTTCTAAATGAGAATTATCAATTAGAATAAATTAATACAATGTAAAAAATTTAAATGTAAAATTAATATAATTAAAATTATTAATACTAAATTGACATAAGGGATGAATGTAATTTGTCATTTCTTTAATAATTGATGAATCGAATTATCCTCTTTAATTTGTCTCCTCCTCAATCTATTCAATATTATTGGTCTAAATATTCGCTTGTTATAAATATAAAGATTCATTGCTAAAAAATATTTCCCTTTCACATGTTTTTATAATCGTCAGTGTGACAACGTGGACTAAAAAACTTCAGGGACTATAATGTAATACAAGCAAATGAGAACACCTTTAGACTTTGGCAGACCTTTGTCATATGTATATGCTAATGTATGTTTGTACTTGAAAGTACACTGTAAATAAAAATAAATAAATAAAAAATTGGGAGAAAAATAAAAAAGAGGGGAAAATAACAAGAAGGAAAATGAGTGGGAGCACTAATTAGTGCTACCACTAATGATGTGGCAGTAGGTCCCACCATGACTGATTTGATGTTTTGGTCTTGGTGTTGTATTTTTTTTCTTTTTTTAATGAGTGCCATGTCATTAGTGGTCTTTTTAGAGCTTCAAAATTAGTGGTCTCTATCATTGTTGATAACAAGAAAAGAGGGAAGAATGTGGGATGATGAGATCATTCATGAGATTATTCATGGGATCATGAGAGGTTAGGTGCAAAAAAAAAAAAAAAGTAAGAGAGAGAAGTAAAAAAATAGAAAATATACACATGTGATATTTTTTAAAAAATACATCTCAACTATTGTTTTATAGTTTGAACAGATTTGAATCGTCTAAATGTCATAATATGACAAAAATATGTTGACTATTAAAAAACTCTCCAGCTTTATTATATAAACTTTTAAATATTTTTTATAATTTGATTTTGTGCACTTTACAAATGGCTAATTGTAAGACCTTTTTAGTTCCGCAATAACTTTTGAAAAAATTTCTTTTATATGGCACTTTTTTTCAAACATTTATTTATTTTTAATTTATATGATTTTCATTAAAAATTGCCCCTAAAGAAAACAAAAGGTAATGACAAAGACACCAAAGAATGGAAATAGAACAACTTTTAGGACATTTTCAATATTATTTGTTGATCTTTTTTTTAAGATACGGCTGATCATTCTTGTTAAGCCTTAAAACACTACATTTATGGATGGTGCCTGCTTAACTTTTTAGGAAAAATTCCATGTCAGTGTGAAGATAAAAAAATATTTTAAAATTAATGATAAACTTTATAATTATTAACATTTAAAGTGATAAACTTTTTCATTAATTGGTAAATAATTTTATGTAATAAAAAAAAAAACCATGAATTCTGCAACTTTTTAAATGGATGGTGCCAGCTTAACTTTTTATTTAAAAAATAAAAATAAAAATCTTGGTGATGGTAAAAAATGTTTAGGATTAGGTTTCATCTTTGTTTAGATCCAGACTGTCGGATGAATATGGATCCATTTCATAATCAATGATTTTGATACAGCGACGTCAACACATTTTTTATTTCTAATTCAAAAACATTTGGGGGAATTTTTTTTAAAAATTAAAATTACCATAACAAAATTAAACTATTAATTTTGAACTTTAATGATGTGTTACAATCTTATTTGTTGAGATAAATAGGTCTACAGTCATATGACTAGTGTTTGAGGTGGGTACCGTCACAGCACCCTGCTGTGACAGCAAACGCCACCGTTTTGATTTGTATAATAAAAAAATAATAAAAAAATTTAGTGAAAGCACTGATTTGGTCACTGGACATGGAAATGGCAGCTTCAAGACTCGATCAAATTGCTCACCATTATCCTTATCTTTATCATCTTCATTATCATCATCATCATCATCATAGTTTAAAGATTAAGGTTCCTTTTATCCTTGCCGTCATTCCTAATCGACCTCAATCCACCACCACGACGATGATGATGACGAAGAAGACTCGATGACGGCATCCATGGGGCAGGCGATGCAGGGGATGAGAGTTTGGTGGAGAGTTGGACCAAGTCCGTTGGGAAATTGATGTAGTGGGGAGGAAGATGATGTCGCCAAGAAACGGGTCGGGTTCTCAGTGCCCAACTCATGTAGTGTGGGATCATTTCATATGAGAGTGAGTCACGTCATCTTATTATATAAGAAAAAAAGGAGATTTCTAATGAGAAGGCTTATGAGAGTTCCAAAGTCTCATACTAATTTTCTTAATTTTTTTAATTTTAAACAATTTAAAAAATTCCATTGGCTAGCTTTCATTTAACCATATAAAAATAAAATTCTAATTAGTTTATGATTTATTTGATAATCTCACATCTAGAAAAAGAAAGAAAAAGTGAGTTGTTTCACTTATATAAATTGAATCTTAGACTCCCATTAATATTGTAGTTGTAACACCCTAAATATTTAATTAATATCACAACCAATCACGATAATAATAATAATAATAATAATAATAATAATAATAATAATAATAATAATAATAATAGTAAAATAAAATCAGTAATTTTATGATGGTATGTGACAAAGTATAATTTAATTTACATTAGGAGTCGTTGTACAATTATTGTATTAATTAGGGTTAATGTAACATTTAGACAACAATTATCATTGTAAATAAATATATATATATATATATGTAGAGAGAGAGAGAGAGAGAGAGAAGGATCAAGATGCTTATCCTTGCAGATTAGCATGCCAACCAAGGCCACGTGGTGATGCCATGTGGTCCCTTGAGAGGCAAAGGAATTTGCTTATAAATAGGGATGCGAGGATAGCTTCTTCGGAGAGCAAAGGAGGTGTGACCGATTAGTAATAGGAGGGAGTTTTAGTAAGTGGAGAAGTAACAGTAAGGAATTAATATAAAGGTGAGTTATATTATACGTTGAGTCACCATAATATATTTTGCGTATGTTTTGAACTACCATAAGTTATGTTTTATAACTTATATTTATAATTCAATTACGTTAATTATTTTCTGAATTCCATTTCCTTATATTGAAACCCATGAATATGTTTGTTTAAATTTTAGAAATTATTTGACAATGATTTTGTAAACAATTATTTTCTGTAAGTACCACTATGATAACCCAACTTTATATTATACTAAATATTCTTAATTATGCTTATAATTATGAGCTTGATATGATTTTGAATGCTAATTATATGATTATATGTGTTTATGAATTCCTATCTGTTCACCGTAGGAAAATCTGTTTGATTTTCTGTTATAAAATTTTAATTGAAGACCGTAGAGGCGTCAGAAACCGAAATTGACTATATTATTGCGATTAGCCTAATTTTTAGAGCCTATGGTGAAATTTAATTAAAAATTAATTCGATCGAATTAATTAGATCAAATTGATTAAATTAGGCACAATTAACTAGTTCTAATTAAGTTTGCTTAAGGAAATATATATATATAGAAACTTAATGCACTTAAGCTTATATTATGAGCTCAAAAATTTGAAATACACTCTAAGAGAGAGATAGTGAGCCGATTATGGAGAGAGAAAGAACATAATTTGGAGGATTTAGCTCAAGCTTGGAGCATTGAAGAGAATTCACTCAAGAATTGGCTAGGATTTGAAAGATTGAAGCTTCTAGGTGAGTAATTGAACTCAAATTCATGAGTTTAAATTTATACCTAAGTAAATCCAAGCATGATATGTGACTAAGGGCAAGGATTGAGTTGAATGTGATGAAATTGGAGTTGTATATACTTGCATGTTGCATTCACCATGATTGTGTTCATTTGAGCATGAAACATAAAGGATTGAGCACCAAATCATACATGCAAGCATAGTTTTGATGAGCTTCATGATTATAAGCATCATTTGTACCATTTGAAATGGAATTAGAGCCTACGAGTTACATGTATGCATGATTCATGAAGGTATGTAGCTTAGTTGCATGTGTTTTGAAGTTGTCAAGAAAAATATGGAATGATTTGAGAATTGGATCATGGTTTTGGACAATTGGTCTCAAATTACCTATGTTCTCATGTCATGTAATGTCTTTCCATGTTTTTGTACCAAAAATATGAGTTGTGAGCCTTTGGAATCAAGTTTTGAACTTCAAACATAGTTCTGGAAATCCCATAATTCGACATGTTCGCTCAAGCGAGGAAAGCGTCACTCGAGCGTAAAATGCTAGCTCCCAGAAGTTTTGTAGACATTAATGTTCGCTCGAGCGAGAATAGTTACACTTGAGCACCCACTCACATGTTTTCACATTTGGCTCGAGCGATGAAATTCACGTTTTAGCGCAAAAATGAAGTAACTAGTACTTTTGCAGACCAAAGGGGTCCGCTCGAGCGAGAAAAGCTGCGCTCGAGCGGAGAGCCTTGTTTCAGAAATTTTGAAAAGTTGTTTTATGTTTCGTTTTCTATTCTCTTTCATTTCTAAGTAGTCTTAGGTATGCATTGAATATTGTAAATGAATTAAAGGACACAAAATAAGCCTAAGAATGTTAAGCAAACTAAAGAACGGATTGAATGGTATTATGACCCAATGCATTATGAATTACATAGGGTCAAGTACAAGGATGAATCAAGCATTGGAACACGGTGAGTAATATCTTAACAAAGATATTTTGTATACGCATTATTTTCTAAACGAAGCCTATTTGGTAAGGTTCTAGACCTTTAAAGTGATATTATGAACGAGCCTTCCAATCACTCAATTCAGAATGAAATGTACGAAGTGGTTAATGTATGAGTATGAAATAGGCCTAAGGTCGTTTAGTATATTCAATGAGGATGTGGATTGGGCCTAAGGCCGTTCTGTATGATTATTAAATGGGCCGAAGGCCGTTCGGGATAAGGAAAAGATATGGACCTAAGGTCGTTTTGAATACAATGACGGATATGATCATAGATCTAAATGTGTGCACATAATATATATATATATATATGTATGAATTGGATCTAAGGTCGTTCTGTAAGTATTGGACCTAAGGTTATTCTGTAAGTATTGGACCCAAGGTCATTTTGTACTTGGGATATGATGTAAAGGACCTGAGGTCGTTTTGATTTAACATCGAGTACTAAGCGTAATAATGAACTGTGATTATAAGAATCTTGGTCATGAACTCCTTTGTTTTGATATTATTCACTGGGCGTTAGCTCACTGTTTATATTTATGTATGTAGGTGGGTAGCGGGATGTCCAGTCCCAGCCCAAGTGAGCATTGAGAAATGAAGTTTTGAGAGGTCAACCAAGGTCGCCTCACACAAGAGGCCTTACTTTTGATTTACTTGTCTTTTGATCTTTTAAGGTCACATATGACCAATTCTGTATAACCTTGGTTTTGTTAATACTGACCACGGAATGAGCCTAGACGTATATAATACATACATAATATGAATGTTTGTATGGTGTGAGTTATTATATGAATATGAGAATGTTTGGGTCAAGTCATGTATACATAGCTCATTGGACAATCTTTGCAAATTTTGCTTCCGCAATTTGGCCCCCTATTATTAAATTTGACTCGATTTCTGACTAAGGCCGCAAGTAATCTCGTGATTACTGGACGATTATGACTCTAATCCATTGGGCGGGTTCGGGTCATGACAACTACCATGGGAGTCTCGTGCCTTGGGGAACTTAAATAACCCTTGGCCTTTGTTTGACCACTTTGTGGTCCTCTGTTTTGCCACTTTGTGGTCCTCTGTTTGTCATGGATCTATTGACCTCTATTTTGACTGTCATTTCTATGGCATTTGTTCTGTTCTGTATCGTGGTTATGGTTATAATTTCTGTATTTCAATTTTTTGCCACTTTAAATAATCTATTTATTCAAAATGTTAATGCTTTAGCTTAAATAACTGTCCATGATTATTTTTTGTTCTCTATACTCTTTACATAATATTTCTCACTCTATTGTGTGCTTATAGCTATTACCCTTTTAGATGATGAGATATAAGGAAGACCCGTAACCTCGTGTAGTGGAACCCACAGAAGAATTTGATGCTGATCCGTTATTTTTTGTTTTTCTTTTCTTTTCTTCATTTCGTTTTTTTTACTGAGGGCCGGTCACTGAATAATAAAATAATAAAAGCCCTATGGATTTTTTTTTTTTTTATCAAAATAGTAGAATGAAGTAAATTTTCTGTTTGTGGACCCGAACCCGCCCCTAAAAGTTTAAGTCATGACCAGCCTATACTCAGGCCTCAAAAACAAAAATTTCATAATGTTCAAATCATACTAGGGCTTAAAGCGGAAGCAAAATTAATGACAATGTCCATTGAGCTTGTGCATGCATGATAATTGGAATAATTAAAACAATGTAAACACACTAATATACATATATATTATCTTACACACATATACATAAAACTTAAATAAATACAAAATTCTAACAATACAAGGTTAAAGCCTCAACACAGAGGCATATCTTGGGTGGCTTGACTTAGCAGGTTCACAAAAGAACTCTTGAGGCTGACCTAATGATGGTCTCCGGGTTGATCACCTACATACAGATAAAATACGGAGTGAGCAAAGCTCAATGAGTAATAATAAAGTGAACTGAATCAAGTAAATATCTAGATTCAAAAGAAGCATAACACAATATTCTTCTACATTTACGCCATTTACAACATTATTCATAATCATATTTACAAAACGGCCTTAGGCCCACCATATAACAAAACGGCCTCGGGCCCACATATATTAAAATGGCCTCGGGCCCAATCGAATATCAAAACGGCCTCGGGCCAAATCATATATCAAAACGGCCTCGAGCCCAATTGTATATTAAAATGGCCTCGGGCCCAATCGAATATCAAAACGGCCTCGGGCCTAATCATATATCAAAACGGCCTCGATCCCAATCGAATATCAAAATGGCCTCGGGCCCAATCGAATATCAAAACAGCCTCGGGCCTAATCATATAACAAAACGACCTCGAGCCCACCATATCATATTATAAATAATTCAAATTTCATATCCATATTCCATATCACAGGTCTTGCAACTCATTCATAAAACATAATTCTAGAACATCGCAACATTTACACATTAAAATAAATATAAATGAACATATCTTTACAATATTATTACTCACATTGATGGGCTCCTAGTAGCAGTTGGGCGATGTCCTTGTCTTGACCTACAAATTACATAGCAAAACATATTGAACATAGAATTACTCTCTTGATCAAAGTTACTTTTCTTAATCTTTGATTAATCAAATAAACTGAACCCTTACTTTGCCGTAACCAATTATTCATACTAGTTCTAAACTCATTAGTCCTCAATGGGTCATAATTCATATCAAGGAAAATGAGAAGAAACAGAAGGAAATTGGGTTAGGAGAAGAAATGGCATGAAATGAGTAGATAGAAAGTGAACAACCTCATTAATTTGAACATATCTCTTTGTGTACTCAGCATTTGGGTGTGAGACTATCACCATTAGAAACTAGACTTCTAGGGCTTGAATTTAGGCTCAAGAATCACTTAAAATGGAGTCCGAATGAAGGAGATATGCTTATTTGAAGTTGGGCTGAAATAAGGATGCCCCGCACCTGCGAGAAACAGGGCCGCACATGCGGGGATTGGGCTGCACGTGCGGGACAACGTGCTTTTTTAGCAGAATCAAATTGGGTGCTGGAAATGGACTGCCGCACGTGTGGGAAGCTCCGCCGCACATGCGGTTCTGGGCAAAATCTGCTGCCGAAAATGTGTGTTGGCTCTAGCACTTGTTCTTCCATTTTCCAAGCTAGGTTTCAGCTCAAATCACTCAAAATCATGTAAAACTAAAGAAAATTATGAGGTTATGATGGTTTTCTAAATCAAAACATAAAAAATACAATGAATCTTTAAGTAAGGAAGATCAATCTCCTTATTTAGTTCTTTTTCAAACTTCTTCTTCCATATTCACATAGATCTTCATTTCATATAATTAACCATGCCAAACCTCAAGATTAAGGCTCAATTCAAGCAATTCCATCTAAAAAACATGACATCTAAACATGATAACAAGAAACTCAAGCTAGATTAGAGCACACCTTAACATACAACTTTCTAACTTCCATTTCCTTCATCTTATATATATATAAATGAACTCAAAGCATGCAAAGAGACAATTTGGGAAACAATTCTTTACAATCCAACCCAACACAAGTTCAAAACACAAGAATCAACCCTTTGACTAAACAAACCCAAAGATTACATGCTCATTTCATGAGATTTGTTAAGTTTAGATCATAAACCAAAACCGTAGCTTTCATGAGTACTAAAGCTTCATATCAAGACTTGATTCCAACCAATTAAAGAAGGTTTTACACTTACCTTAAGCCAATCTTTGGGTTATTCTCTCAAATTCCTCCAATCTCCAAATTTCTAGCTTGATTTCTTCTTCTTCTCTCCCTTTCTCTTCTTCCCTTCTTTCTCTAGAGCTCTCTCCCTCTTCCTCTACACATTTTTGCCTTTTCAAAGGACAAAGATGAGCTCCAAAATATATACAAGTCGTATATATATATATATATAAAGGCCAACCAAACATAACTTAACAAATCAGACAAAATCAATTTTCAATTAAACTGCTTGAATGGCTCTAAAAATTCCAATTAACATATTCATGTACTCAATTTCAGTTTATGAACCCATCAAAGTCGTTAATTTCAGTTTCAAAGTATTAACTCTAGGAGTTTTAGCCAAATAAAGCTAATTAATTCATTATGAATCAAATTTTTACAAAACTTCATATAATGTCATAAAAATCATGCTAATCATAACCGTAAAGTCAATTTTGATTTATTGCGCCTCTAAGGCTTTCAATTTTTAGTCCAAAGGTCGCAATTTCAACAGGTTTTCTCATAACCGACATATACAAATTTATAAACATGCAATTTACAAATTAAAAAATTGAATTTCACATCAAGCAAATAATCACACGTACAATCGCTCATATAACGAGGGCATTAAAGCATATGGAGCATTTGAAAAAGTCGGGTTATTACATTTTGATTATTTTCTTACCTCCATTTTGCCTCCGTCTGCGCCACTTAATTTGTTAAGATTAGAATTCTTTAGTAAGTTGCGATTCCAACCCTAAGTCCCTGGAGTTGGGTCGTGACAAAGGTGGTATCAGAGCCAGGTTTTAAAAAAATAAAAAAATAGTAAACTAAAGAAATAATTATTTATTTGTGACGTTAGCCTTTTTATGTAAAATCTCACATTTGTACTCTGACTGATTTTGGTGATGTAGGAATGTCCGAGATTATCCTTAATATGGCATTTTGGGAGGAGCTCGGGGTTATTAATTTGGAAGAAATCTTAGCAGAGCACCACGCCCCGCCTCACCAGAAGGATGGGGTGACTTAGAAGATATAGTTACGAGACTACATCCAAGCCTTGCCCAATTGATGGGTCGGCCAATCTATATACATATTGATCCTACTGACGTACCCTACTTATTGTGGAGGTAGAGCCGTGCCTACACGCGTGGACGATATCTTGGACCCACTCGCATCTTCATCCTTGCCCCAAGATATGACCGCCTACACTATATCATTGGTCTTTTGCCCCCAGACTTTGTGAAAGAAGGGGAAATGTGTACCCTGAGGACTACATCTTCACCAATGTCCTTAACTTGTTGAAAATTATTAATATTCAAAATGTTGACTTTAGTAATGAATTATCATAGATCGAGATACTTGGCTAGATTGTTGATCAAGTGTTTTGGGGATACATATAATTCGTCCCCATTTACATAGTCCAGACAACATGGATGTGTTTTGGTGTGGTACAGTTAGGATGCGAATTTGAACTTTTTATGCAACACTACTTCCCATGGTTGTTTGATCCACCTATCTAAATATGGTAGAGAAGAATGTTTTCGTGAGCTAACCATGATCGGTTTTGATCCCTCTTTATTTTTGTATCACAGGAATGAGACACTAACACAATTTTTGATTTTTGGAACAAAGATGTAATATTATATTCGCAAAAATAGTAAAGTTGGTATTTTAGATATGCAATATATATATATGTTGTGTTATGAATGTAATGCCTTGTTTATTACTGTGTAGAATGGCCAATAATAGTAACGGAAGTGAGTCATCAGTCAATGGCACTGAATCGATGGAAAGAATCATAGAAAGAGCGGTCACTAGTTTTTTGCAAGCCTTGTAGACCAACATCAATAATGGGATGCTGAAGAGGCGAGAAGAGCCAGTTACAATAAAACAATTCCAGGATCTAAAACCCACCACATTTACCGGTAGTCCAGACCCAATGGTAGCAGACGCTTGGGTTAAAGACATGGAAAAGATTTTTCACGCTTTACCTTGCATCGAAAGATAGAAGGTAACTTTTGCCACTTTCACTTTCAAAGATAATGTGCAGAAATGGTGGCTTCTCACTCTGTAGAAAGAAGAAATCGTGACTTGGGCAAGATTCTTGGAAGTGTTTTATGCAAAATACTTCCCAGATTCGTTGCTGGAACAAAAGGCGTCTGAATTCATACATCTCAAGCAAGGAACCATGGTGGTGGCCGAATACAAGAGCAAGTTCACATAACTCATTCGATTTGTGACATATGTCATCCCCACAGAAGCTCGAAAAGCAAGAAAATTTGAAACAGGATTGGATGTTGAAATCAAAGATAGGCTTGAGATTTTGAAACTACCAACCTATGTGGAAGTGGTAGACCGAGCGTACATTGTAGAAAAAAGGATTAAAGCCTTACGTTCCGAGGAACCAAGTCAAAAGAAGAGATTTTGGGAAAAAGACAACAGAAGATCCGATGTTGCGCCTCCCAAGAGGGTAAATTCGGGTGCAACCAGTTCATGCAATCAAGGTCCTACTAACCCCTGAGGTGGCACTATTCCAACTTGTCCTACTTGTGGAAGGACTCATTGAGGACGATGCCATTGAGATACGAGAGCATGATTTAAATGCGGTTAAGTTGGCCACTTGCTGAGGGATTGTTCAAAGCTTACCAATCCTACAACCGGCCGCTCTAGACCAGTCAGAAAACCCCAGGATCTAGAGAAGAGAGGAAGGACCAAAAAGGCCAAGGAAGAGATTTTGCTTTGGTACTTGGAAAACCGAAAGCTACAGAAAACATTGTTGTTACCCAAAAGACAATCTAAGAGGGGGGGTGAATTAGATTTTTACAAATAAAAATAATAATACCCTAATAAAAATTATGGCTAGCACAATAGATAAATATAGTTAATGAAATAAAAATAATTAAAACAAGTGTTCTAACAACTATGTCAATTAATGATTTTAGCACAATAAAAATATGAAAATAGCTATGGCAATTTAAATAAAATAAAGAGATAAGGGAGAGAGAGGCAAACCAATTTATAGTGGTTCGGCTTTAACTCAGCCTACGTCCACTTCTCAAGCTTCACTTGAGATTTTTCACTATTCTCTAGCTTCACAGGGTACTAGTAACCTTTTCACAGATGGAGCAATTTTCCACAGATTTTACATAGACTTTCCAAGTCACGAACACTGAGTGTACTACACTATTACAAGATTGAAAAGAAGATGGTTTTACTTTCACAGAAAACTACAAAAATTATCTCTCAAAGATAGATATATAAAATGAAGCTTTGATTTTTCTGTAAATCTCACACAGGAAAGATGAGCTTAATGCTATAAGGCTCAATGTATAATTTTTGAGAGAGGATGTAAACAAAAATTGAAGAACACTTCTCAGAGAATTTTTTAGAGAATAGATGTGAGTGATTATAGATCAAAGAATATTTTCTGAATTTTTGTCACTTGTTTACATTAGAGGCTTTGGTATATATAATGAAACTTATAGTCGTTTATAGCTGTTGTATTCATTTGAATTTATAGCCGTTGTATTCATTTGAATTTATAGCCGTTGTACTCCATCATTACTAATTTGAATATCTTCTACTCCATCATTACAAATTTGAATATCTTCCACTTGAATCTTTTGGCATGCTGCTGTACTGGGCTGTTTGAATATTTGTTTTGGGCTATTTGAACTCCTGATTTAATCAAATATTAAATACATTCTAACAACATTTAGGATAAAGGTTTAGATGAGAAATAATGGGACAAAATAAATTTTGATTCTATTTTTCTCTTTCAAATAAATTAGAACATAATTAAATAAATCATCAAAATAAATGTTGATTCTATTTTTCTCTCTCAAATAAATCATCAAAATAAATTTTGATTCTATTTTTCTCTTCCAAATAAATTAAAAACATCTATATAATAAGGCACAAAGGTTTTTGAAAATATGTTAGAGACAATTGTCCTACTAGGACATTTCAATGGTTATGATTAATTTGTCTATTTAGATAGATGGCTGAGATCGCTTAAATATATATCAATCCTAATTATATACATTTACTTCCTGCCTAAAGAGTAAACTACTTTCCCATGTCTCCCCTCTATTCTACTTTTTATCTCTCTCACTTCTCTCTTCTCACCTTCCCACTTACCCATGATATATGCATTGTTGAATTAAATCTAGGGCTTTTGAAACAATGATCTTCAAGGCTCTGTCTAGGTAAGATCACTCTATCATAAAAGAGATCTGTTGAGTTCCCTCTCTATCTCTCTCTCTTTACTGTGCTTCACAGACGATCTGATCGCATTGCTGAATTCGATCTAGGGCTTTGGAAACAATGATCTTCACGATCACTCTATTGTTTGATTGCTATCTCTTTACTTTCAATTGATCTCACAAACAGATCTAATCGACTACTTTCTCGTGATTTCTTGCTATCACTCTGTTCTTGCTTTCAATCGATCTCACAAACGATTTCTTTTCAGATTTTCTCTCTGTCGGGCTATTCTGCATCGCACCAGAATTCTCTCACTCTTCTCAAACTAAAGGTAAAGATCACTCTGTTTACTACAACGATTTTCATTTTATTATGTTTGATTGCTATCAGTCTGAGTTCGTTTATCACACCCCTATTTTTCTACTATTTTCTGATTATCCCTCTTTCATTTACAAACTGATTAAATGTGGTGACTATGTATTTTGTCAATCTATAGTTGTATAGATTTTATTTGTTTATAGATTGTATAGATTTTATTTGGATATAGATTGTATAGATTTTTTTGTAAATTATATAGATTTTTTACAAAGAATCTGGGCATAGACACACATTCTCATATTCTTATAGATTTTTTATTTGTGAGTATATTTTTATTTTATTTGAGATAATGCAGAAGAATCTGGATTAGTTTTGGATATAAATTGTATAGATTTTATTTGGATATAGATCTTTTATAGATTTTTTCCAAACATTACAAAGAATTGAATAGATTTTTTATATATATTATCTTTGTGAGTATATTTTTATTTTATTTGAGTGTGTATATATATCATATTAAATTTTAAAAAAAAATTATGCAATTGAATATATAAATTTTTTTAAAAAATAAATGATGATGTATTAAAATTTTTATCAATTGAGTTTCCAAATGAGTTTGCACTCACAACGATCAAACATATATCCAGATTACACTCATATTATTACAGAATCACAACGATCAAACATAATTCTCAGGTAAGATTCCCTTACATCATATATCCAGAAGAGTTGGGGCTTTGATCATATAACACAGTAACAGAGTACTCATTTTGATTTTGATTTTTGTTTTTCTAAACCTTAAATTGATTTGTTAATTAGGTATTTTCTGGATATCACCACCACCACAACTACCGTCATCGTCTTTGGTTTGAACCCCCTTCGGTACCTCTCTCCCTCTCTTTAACCTGTGTATCTATGGTTTAAATTGATGTTCTTTGTGGTTGTGTCTGTTCAAACCCCAAAACAGAAGATTAATCCCAATGTTTTGCTGAATATTTCTATAAATTTCAATGTTTTGACTTCTTAGTTGAATGTTTATATAAATTTTCTGAATTTTCTATACCCTACTCTTTGAAAAGAAAAAATGTTTGTTCAAGGGCAGTTCATAATTTTCGTGCGTAATCTTGCCCCTGATGGATGTTAGACCTTATTTTGATCTTTTTGTTTGCGTTTGCTTCTGCGGCAATATGACAGCATGAACTTACAACTCTGGACCCTGATGATTACACTGGGTTTCAATGCTGCAGTCAGGTAAGAGATTTCTCTTTTCCAATTATTCTAGAGGGGGATGATTTGTTGAGTAGTATAGTTCTCATGATTTTATTTTTATATTCTAAGTATTTTTTTTAATAATTCAGCATATGCTAAATTTATTAGTTACAATCAAATTATCAGATTATATGCCACAAAACAAGTTAAAAACTTGCCTTATGAAAAATGGTTCTAATGCAAGAGTTTCCAATTAAAAAATCCCTGCAATTTTCATGGGCTAAAGTAAGCATATAGTTCCTCAATGTTTGGTTACATAAAACAAAATAAATGAATAGCTTTCATTTGTTGAGCATTTCCCAATGTGTCTTCAGTTTTCTTCACTTCCTTGTAGTGTCCGAGTTTTGAATGATACTCTTTCAAAAGAAAAAAAAAAAAAAAAAATTTCATCGACCACCCACATTTTCTCAATCGTGTAGAAATCCATATTATTATTTTAGGATAGTGCAGATGATGAGTATGAACCCACATTTTCTCAAACGTGCTATAATGTAGTCCTTTACATTATTTGCTTTTATCCAATCACGGCCATACACTACTCTATCTAACCTTTTGAAATTGATGTTGTGTGTTAGAAAATGTCAATTCATTCAGAAATTGATGTAGAAACCCACTTCAACGAAATATAGAGAGAGAGAGAGAGCCATTTGAAGAGTGAAAGGATAGAGAAGAATAGTAGTGTCACTTATGCAGAGTTGTTGGAGGTTGCGTAATCAAAACAGAGAGAGGAAAATTAGCAATGTAACATTTTATGCAGAGTTGTTGGAGGTTGCGTAATCAAAACAGAGAGAGGAAAATTAGCAATGTAACATTTGCGTTTGCTTTTGCGGTAATATGATAGCATGAACTTACAACTCTGGACCCTGATGATTACACTGGGTTTCCATGCTGCAGTCAGGTAAGATATTTCTCTTTTCCAATTATTCTAGAGGGGAATGATTTGTTGAGCAGTATAATTCTCATGATTTTATTTTTATATTCTAAATATTTTTTAATAATTCAGCATATATGCTAAATTTATTAGTTACAATCAAATTATCAGATTATATGCCACAAAACAAGTTAAAAACTTGCCTTATGAAAAATGGTTCTAATGCAAGAGTTTCCAATTAAAAAATCCCTGCAATTTTCATGGGCTAAAGTAAGCATAGAGTTCCTCAATGTTTGGTTACATAAAACAAAATAAATGAATAGCTTTCATTTGTTGAGCATTTCCCAATGTGTCTTCAGTTTTCTTGAAATTAGTTTTAGTGTTCTTACAAGTGATCATTTCTAGGAAAAGGTGATTTTTTTATGGGAATTTTGTGGATTCGGTTGATCTCTCTAGTGATCTACTTTCATATTGGGTTGAGGGCTCTTTATTTTCCAGAGGAATTTATTTCTCAGATACTTCATTGTTTATTTCTCAGCTTGCTGCTGGGGCTCTCCATTGCTGTTAATTTAAATCTCTGTTGTATTTCAAAATACTGTCTTTGGAAGCATTCAATTCTATTGTTGTAAATTTAATTTTCCATAATAGAGTCAAATTCAATTACTCAAATCTCTATTGTATTTTCTTGATTTAACTGCTTTCTCTGGGTTAAGGGTTCCCAAAATGATTTCTTAATGGTTTTGAAATACAGTCTTTGGAAATATTTTTGTATTCTACTGCTGCCAAGAAAAAAAGCATTCAATTCTATTGCTATAATTTTGGGAGTATTGAGCAAGTCAAATTTCCATAATAAATCTTTGTTGTATTCCAAAATACTGTCTTTGGAAATATTTTTGTATTCTACTGCTGCCAAGAAAAAAAGCAATTAACTCTTGCCATGCTCACTGCCAAACTGAAATGGAGGAGACATGGATGAGGGCTGACTGTCGGATACTCAGTGGAATTGTAAGAGACTGCTTTTATCATACTTATTATTCCCTTTTTTTTTTTTTTTCTATTTTAATTCTTTTAATGGAAATCAAAATTATTTTTTGAACTAATTTCTGTTTCTTTTCTATTCTTTTCTTCTGCCTCCTCCCCCTGGTTAAAACAACTAATGTTTGTTTTGACTTGCTTTTACCTTCTGGTAGAATAGCTTAACAGTTGACCAGAATGAATATGTGGTAAAATAGTTTCTTTCAAAAAATGCTTCTGCTGGTAAGGGTCTTTGTGCATCTAAATTTAGCAGATAGTCTTTTTGTTGCATTCACCTTTGTTTTTGTTGAAATATTCCACGATTTTTTTCCTAACAACAATGCCTGTTCTAGAAACCTTAATGTTGTTTGACCAATGGTGGAAGGTTGGATGGAGTTGTGTGAAAGGAACTTGGAATTTTGGAGGGGAAACTATACATGTATAAAATTATGATAAAACTAAAGGAACTTCTAAAATGCCTTTTTATTTTTATTGGTAATTCATTAGCCTTAAGACTATAGGTATGACAAGGATTGAAATGGCTTTGCTGCAATCTAACAACTATGTTTCAAAGTTAAGCAGTTTTGTTTATGTAGTGTTGATTGAATTTTTTTTCCTTTAATTTCTTTATGGATAACTGAAAGAGGAGTGCAAAGAAGTTGGGCATAATTGTTTGTATTTCTTTATGGTTTTGATTTCATTTATATGAATAGGTTGGCTGCTTCCCATGAGCAAATTAAATGAATTCAAAAGGTTGGTTTCATATTTTGCTTATGGGTGGATTTGAATAGTTTGAGCTATTTGATTGTTTTATTTATTTATTTATTTATTTTGCAGTTGTTGTTCTTAGCATTTCAGTGCACCATGTTAACCCATTAAAGGTATCCTAATTTAATATTGTTATTTCTAAGTTACTATACTCATTTCTTATAGTAGGTTTGTTTATGTAGTGTTGATTGAATTTTTTTTTCCTTCAATTTCTTTATGGATAACTGAAAGAGGAGTGCAGAGAAGTTGGGCATAATTGTTTGTGTTTCTTTATGGTTTTGATTTCATTTATATGAATATGAAATAGGTTTCTACGAGATGACATAAGTCTTTTTCAATGAAATGAGTTTCTATGAATGGGTGACTTCTATTTGTTTTCCTGCCCTAAAATTCTCGCTTAGTATGGAAGGTTAGATTTAAATGTGTTTCTGAATGGTTTTGATTCCAAAAAGATTAAAATGATAAATGAACTAGCACAATTATTAAAATGGGTTTCTAAAATCAATTTTCATGTACTGATTTTCAGAAACTTATCTTTATTTTAAGGCATTGAAACCTGATAAAGCGAAAGGGTTACCAGTTATGATATTAATTCAATAACATTCTTTTTATTGAAGGTTATCCCATTCTAGCTTGCTATAGTGTATAGATGTGTCATTTTGATGTGGATAAAAATCTAAAATTTGCTATTTGGACTTTAAGTTTAGCAAATATTTCTAGATTCTTTGCTTATGCTACATTCAAATATATAATTCATTTTTTGGACTTTAATTTTGAAATTTGTTATTTGAAATTTATAAATGCTTTTGCTAATTCAATGTGTGGAAACAATTTCAATTTTTTATATGTGAAGTTTTAAATCAGAGTGATATTACTATTTTGAATTGATTTATTACCATTAAGTTTTGTAGCACGTGATACCAAAAAAATGGTTAGGAGTGCCTTTAGGCACAGGTTATCCCTAGTAATTAAATAAATCATCAAAATAAATAAGTCTAACAGTTGTGTCAGGTACACTTTCTGTCTGTGGTCATTTAGGTCATGTTCTTATTGACTCTGGTTCAACTCATTCTTTTATTGCACCACACTTTGCTACCAAGTTGGCATCAACACCCGAACCCTTAGGATATATATTGCCTGTGTCTTTTCCTTGTGGTAATTCCGCCCTTAGTACTGATGTGTACAATTCTTGTGCTATATCCCTAAAAGGAAAAACCTTATAGATAGACTTGATTTCCCTCAACATTGGTCACTTTGATATCATCCTCGGAATAAATTGGCTGATTGCCAACCATGCCTCTATTGATTGTAAAACCAAAAAGGTCTCCCTCTGGTTACCAAACCAACTTGAGCTTGTCTTTGATGGGACTGGAGTTCCATCCCTCCATGTGTCATATCCTTTATGACAGCCCAATGACTTCTAAGAAATGACTGTTGTAGTTATATTTGTTATGTGATCGATACACAAAAAGAGGCCTCTAACATTGATGCAATCCCCGTGGTTCGAAAATTCTCGGATGTTTTTCCTGAAGATCTACTTGGTACCCCAATTGATCGGGAAATCAAATTCACCATTGAAACCTAACCTGGTGCACAACTGGCATCGAAAGCTCCTTACCGTATGTCAATGACAAAATTAAAAGAATTGAAGACTCAACTCCAGGAACTCCTGGACAAAGGTTTCATTCGACCTAGTACCTCACCCTGGGGAGCTCTAGTATTGTTCGTGAAGAAAAAGGATGGCACGATGAGGTTATGCATTGATTACCGAGAGTTGAACAAAGTCACTATCAAGAATCGATACCCTTTGCCACAAATCAATGACTTGTTCGATCAACTCCAAGGTGCTCAAGTATTCTAAAAAATCGACTTGCGTTCTGGCTACCACCAACTAAAAATCAAAATGGAAAGCATTGAAAACACTGCCTTCAGAATCCGTTGCGGGGCACTACAAGTTTCTCGTCATGCCATTTGGCATCACAAATGCTCCAGCAGCCTTCATGGATCTCATGAACCGAGTGTTCAAACCCTATCTTGACGAGTTCGTTATTGTCTTCATCGATGACATTCTCATATACTGCAAGTCACCGAAAGACCATGAGCAGCACTTGCGAACGGTTCTACAAACACTATGTGATCATAAAATTTATGCCAAGTTGAAGAAATGCAAATTTTGGATCACTAGTGTACACTTTCTCAGTTATGTCATTACCAAAGATGGCATCTCGGTTGACCCCCAAAAAGTTGCAGCAATCGTGGACTGGCCATGACCTACTAATGTGTCAGCAATTTGAAGTTTCTTGGGTCTAGCTGGCTATTATCGATGTTTCATGCAAGATTTCTCAAAGATAGCATCACCTTTGACCCAGTTAACTCAGAAGAACACACCCTTTGAATGGACTGACGAACAAGAGCGTTGCTTCCAAGAGTTGAAAAACAGACTTATGACAGCTCCTATACTAGCACTCTCTACAAGAGCAGATGGGTTTGTAATTTATAGTGATGCCTTATACAATGGTTTGGGTTACGCTCTTATGCAAAACAGAAAAGTCATTGCTTATGCCTCACGACAACAAAAGACTCACAAGAAGAACTACCCAACTCATGATCTGGAATTGGTTACGGTGATCTTTGCACTCAAGATGTGGCGTCATTATCTCTACGGTGTAACCTATGAGATTTACACTGATCACAAGAGTCTTAAATATCTGTTTACACAGAAAGAACTGAATATGAGGCAACGACGGTGGCTAGAATTTGTGAAAGTCTATGATGTAGAGATTCATCACCATCTAGGCAAGGCTGACGTAGTGGTAGACGCACTAAGCCGAAAGACAACCAGAAGTTTGGCATGTACTCTTGTTTTCCTCAAGATCAATGGATTGCTCGCCAACATAATAGTGGAACCAACCTTGATTGAAGAAATTAGAGCACGCCAATGTGAAGATAAACTTTTGAAGAAAAAGTACGAGGAGCAAAGGAGTACGCCTGATCCTGATTTCACTATAAGCAATGGGATACTAAAATTTTGAAATCAAATTTGCGTACCCGATATTTCGGAACTCAAGAAGAAGATATTGGTAGAAGCATATAGCTCGAGGTTTGCGGTTCACCCTAGCAACACAAAGATGTACCATGATTTGATGGAACATTATAGGTGGATAGGAATGAAAAGAGACATAGCAAACCACATCTCTAAATTCTTGCATTGTCAATGGGTTAAAGCAGAATATCAAAGACTTGCAGGAATGTTGCAACCACTTCCTATACCTTAGTGGAAATGGGAACACATTACTATGGACTTTGTGGTCGGGCTGCCATAGTCAGTCTCGAAGAACGATGCCATATGGGTTATAGTAGACCACTTGACGAAGTTGGCGCATTTTCTGCCAATCAAAATCATGTACCCCCTTAATAAGTTTGTCACTTTATACATCAAGGAAATCATTCGGTTGCATGGTACCCTAGTTTCAATCGTATCTGACCGAGACCCCCACTTTGTGTCTCACTTCTGGAACAAATTGCAAGAGGCTCTGGGAACCACACTGAAGTTAGCACTGCTTATCACCCGCAAATTGATGGATAATCCGAAAGAACAATCCAGACTTTGAAAGACATGTTACGTGTTTGCGTATTACACCTCAAGGGTAATTGGGATGAGCACCTACCTTTAGTGGAATTTTCCTATAACAATAGTTACCAGGCAAGCATTGGAATGACACCATACGAAGCACTGCATGGAAGGAGGTGTCAATTACCTCCGTGTTGGATGGAAGTCGGAGACAGGAAACTATTAGGTCCCAAGATCGTGCAAATAACAAGTGATAAAATTCAACTCATTCAACAGCGAATCCACAATGCCCAGAGCCGCCAGAAAAGCTATGCAGATACATGGAGATGGGACTTGGAATTTCAAATAGGGGATCATGTGTTCCTCAAGATCTCACCAACAAAAGGAGTCATCCGATTTGGAAAGCAAGGAAGTTAAACTCACGTTACATTGGGCCATTCAAGATACTAGAAAGGATTGGTCTAGTTGCATATCGCCTTACACTACCACCTGAACTGTCCAATGTTCACAATGTGTTTCACGTTTCGATGCTTCGGCAATATCTTCAGGATCCAAAGCATGTGGTTGATTATGAGGACCTGAGAGTTCAAAAGGATCTCTCTTATGAAGAGCAACCAGTGCAAATTCTCGATCGTCGTGATCAAGTTCTCCGAAACAAGACTAAACCTCTTGTAAAAGTTTTATGGAAAAATCATCAAGTTGAAGAAGCTACATGAGAAACGAAAAGTCAAATGCGAGCCAAATACCCACACATTTTCAAAAACCAAGGTACATCAAGTTTGGGGACAAACTTCTATTTAGGAGGAGAGAAATGTGACACCCTAAATATTTAATTAATACCACAATCAATCACGATAATAATAATAATAGCAACAACAACAACAATAATAATAATAATAATAATAGTGGTAGCAATAGTAAAATAAAATCAGTAATTTTATGATGGTATGCGATAAAATATAATTTAATTTACATTAGGAGTCATTGTACAATTATTGTATTAATTAGAGTTAATGTAACATTTAGACAATAATTGTTGCTGTAAAAATATATACATATATATATATAGAGAGATAAGGATCAAGATGTTTATCCTTGCGGATAAGCATGCCAACCAAGGCCATGTAACATTTAGACAATAATTGTTGTTGTAAAAATATATACATATATATATAGAGAGAGAGATAAGGATCAAGATGTTTATCCTTGCGGATAAGCATGCCAACCAAGGCCATGTGATGATGCCATGTGGTCCCTTGAGAGGCAAAGGAATTGCTTATAGGCAAAGGAATTTGCTTATAAATAGGGGTACGGGGATAGCTTCATCGGAGAGCAAAGGAGGGGTGACCGATTAGTAATAGGAGTTTTGGTAAGAGGAGAAGTAACAGTAAGGAATTAATATAAATGTGAGTTATATTATATCTTGAGTCACCATAATATATTTTGCGTATGTTTTGAACTACCATAAGTTATTGTATACAAGTTATGTTTTATAACTTATATTTATAATTCAATTACGTTAATCATTTTCTGAACTCTATTTGCTTCTATTAAAACCCATGGATATGTTTGTTTAAATTTTAGAAATTATTTAACAATGATTTTGTAAACAATTATTTTCTATAAGTACCACCACGGGAGTCTCATGCCTTGAGGGACTTAAATAACCCTTGGCCTCTGTTTGACCACTTAGTGGTCCTCTGTTTTGCCACTTTGTGGTCCTCTGTTTATCACGGATCCATTGATCTCTGTTCTGACTGTCACTCATGTGGCTTCTGTTCTGTTCTGTACCATGGTTATGGTTATAATTTCTGTATTTTAGTTTTCTGCCACTTTAAATAATCTGTTTATTCAAAATGTTAATGCTTTAGCTTAAATAACTATCCATGGTTATTTTGTATTCCCTATACTCTTGGCATAATATTTCTCACTCTGTTGTGTGCTTATAGCTATTATCCTTTCAGGTGATGAGATGTAAGGAAGACTCGTAACCTCGTGTAGTGGAACCTGCAGAAGAATTTGATACTGATTTGTTATTTTTTGTTTTTCTTTTCTTTTCTTCCTTTCGTTTTTTTTACTGAGGGCCGGTCACTGAATAATAAAATAATAAAAGCCCTATGGATGTACTTTCTTTTATCAAAATAGTAGAATGAAGTAAATTTTCTGTTTGATTATTTTCTTACCTCCATTTTGCCTTTACCTGCGCCATTTAATTTGTTAAGATTAGAATTCTTTAGTAAGTTGCGATTCCAACCCTAAGCTCCTAGGGTTGGGTCGTGACAGTAGTGTTGCGCATGTTTCAATTCAATATAGTTTAAATTTTAAAATAAAATGTAAAATTTTTAATTAATTAATTTTTGTGTAAGTTAGTTGGTCTTTTGACCTAACCAATTGTGTTGAATTATTTTTCGTTTGACTGATTCGTTAGTTTAACCACGATTTTAGTGGTTTTATCAAAATATAATGGTTTAGATTTGTTTGATGGCGGTTTGATCAAAATGTAGTGGTTAGATTTTTTTGATTCGAAATAAACTAAAGATTAATCCGATTAAAGATTGAATGACTAAGATTGTTTGATTATAAATAAACTATTTTTGGTTAGGTTAAAAGATTTATTTGATTCGAAATAAACTAAAGATTTATTTTATAATCCCACATCGGGAAAAAAAAAAGAAAAAGAAAAAGTGAGTTATTTCACTTATATAAAGTGAATCTTATACTCCCATATCTATCTATGTATTATAGGGTAAGTTATGCAAATGGTCCCTGTAGTTTACACAATATGTCAATTTGATCCATGTTGTTTTAATTACTCAATTTTGTCCCTTAATTTAACAGATTGTGTCATTTTAGTCTAATAAATAACAGTTGTTAAATTTGGTAGACAGAAAGTTTACACAATGTGTCAATTTGGTTCTTGTTGTTTTAATTTACTCGATTTTGACAGGGATCAAATTGACACATAGTTTGACTTCTCATCCACCAAACTTAACAACCGTTATTTATTGGACTAAAATGATACAATGCATTAAATTAAGGGCAAAATCGAGAAAATTGAAATAACAAGGACCAAATTGACACATCGTGTAAACTACAAGGACTATTTATATAATTTACCCTATATTATATAAGGAAAATAGGGTTTTAAGTAAGAAGCTTTGTGAGAGTTTTCAATATCTCATATTGATTTTCTTAATTTTAAACAATTAAGAAGATCTTCATTGGCTTGTTTCCATTTAACTAGATAAAGATAAAATTCTAATTAGTCTATAATTTATTTTATAATCCCAGATCAGAAGAAGAAGGCAAAATTTGTTGTTTTAATCATATAAAATGAATCTTATTGTAACATGTTCGAGGGGTATCCGTGCATGTTAAACAATTTGGACCCTCGATTTCTTTGATCTAGTCTCACAAGTGCAATGTGAAACATAGATGAGAGTCTAGTTTTGGCAAATTTTATAGAAAATCCATTTTATTACAAAACCTTTGCTAGAAATGGACTGCATCGCTAGATCTTAGAGTTGCCACCTAATGTTTTGAAAAAATTAGGAAATCCGTGACTCGTGCCAAGACCACTGTTCGTCGTCACCAAAAATGCTTGGCTTAGAACCTTAGGTATGAGAGGGGAAGGTCATTATTGAGCACCCCCACTCACCTGATCAAAATATCAGCTTCTACTACACCATGATATGAATTTTATTTTCTTTATATGTTCATGTTCTGATTATTTAATAAATCCTAAAATTTACTATGTGAAATATACAAGTATAAATGCCATGCATTTTGGAACAAATTGATTTCATGTGTTTTGAAAGAACTTTGAAGATGTACAACTCATAGAAATTGAGTTTACAAAAATGAAAATCAATATCATTCCAAATTAAGTGCCACAACCTCCATCCACTAGCATTCATACAGTTATATCAAGTAAGAACATAGCCTCATGGTTGGATGCTAAATTTAGGAAGAAAAATACACACAAACGGGATACTAAATCATAAAAATTCACATGTTTACCGACGTCCCGCGAACAGCTACAAAACAAAATTAGCAAAATATGCATGATCTTATATACGACATTCTAACGCAGTTCACTCATGAAATGCAACCAAAGATTCGGCTTCTAAGAGATGACATGTGAATTATCTCAAGACACATGAGATAACGCACATAATGACATAGGAATTGATTAAATCCATAAATGCAAACTTAGCCGAATCAATATGCATGAAATATGGATGCGAAACATGGATATAATAAAAAAAATATATATGATGCATATTTACAAAGGAAAGTAAGTAAAAGAATGGGATAGATAGAAGTGGGACGGGAAATTATTACAACACTTTGAATAAATAATTACAAACTGAATGAGAGAAAGGAAGAAAAATTACAAGAAAATAAAAACCTTAGAAAACACTCAAATTAAAAAGAAAAGAAGAAACTGCATAGGCCTTGGAGATCATCCACTGAAAATTTGTTTGCTGCTCTATTTCGCCATTGGAAAATCATTTAGGAATTCTTATTTTTCATGCAACAAGACCAAAACAAAGCAAACAAAACATTTCCAAGAGAAATGATATAATATATACAAAAATTATCAATTGAAAAATCTAATAAATATTCACAAATTATCTCATTTTGTTTGTGGCCAAAATTAAAGCTGAATCCGACAATCTTTAAAAATCATTCAAAATTTCATAATTCTAACTTCATAGTTGTATTTGAAATGGTCTGTTTAGCTAGGAATAACTTCGCCGTATTTCCGGGGGCCTTACTGAAAATCCTCCCAGAAAGTTGGGCCACACCACAATTATTTGAAAATTTTGGGCCATAGTTCAATTTTCAAAATTTATGAGATATTCCGTTAACACCAAGGAATATTCTGTGAAACAAGAAATATTCCGTTTGTATATGTTAGTGGTGCGTCATGCTAACATCATCATCCACAAATAGTAATATATTAAAAAAAAATGAAACAAAAAGACAAATATGTTGCTCTGGGGGGTTCCCCTAACCTAAGGTTCAACCTCTAAAACCTTAACCACTAAACCAAACTAAGTCTTGTATTAAATTTCCTCACGGATAATATTTAAACACTAGGATTAGTCAAAAAAGGTTAGACAACTTTTATATTTTTCCATTTTATGAAACATGATGTGCGTGGTGGTTTCACCCACCATTGCACCAAAAATATATACAATTAGTAGACAAATTACATTAGGTGATTTAGCCAATCATTTTTAACAATCTAAATCACATATTTACATCACATATTTAAAACAAGAAAAATATTTTCAACAACCTAAATCACATATTTTAAACAAGAGAAATACAAAGGAAATAAATGAGAAAATTATAAAAATTTACCATTGGAGAAAATAATGAATTCTTTGATTGTCAAACTTTCTTCATTATACCCTCACGGTTATGGAGTATTCTTTGAAATCTCAACAAGATATGTCAAATTGTAGCTTTAATGTGGTTGTGGATGGTGTATATCAATATATAGGAAGGTTGATTAAAACAATTCTTGATAAATTCCCTCAAGAATAAAACAATTTATTTCCTTCTCTTTTTTTCTCTTTTCTTTCTCCTTTCTCTCATCTCCGTGTTGAACTCCTCCAAATCTTTTATTCTCTTTTCTTCCCCCTCTGAGCATCCCCCTCTTTTCTTCGGAAGTCTTACACCGTTTATAACCATGTAAAGTAAAAGCAATAAATAAAAAATAAACAAATGGCCGACACCCATCATCAAAGAAACATATATATATATATTATATTAATTATTATATATAAAGATATACATGATTGAATCAAGTGCGCCTCATCCGCGCACTTTGTCATTTCTTTATTTATAATATATATATATATATATATATGCATGATTGAATTAGGTGTGCCTGTGCCGCGCACTTCCTTTTTTTTTTTCTTCTTTTTTTAGTATTATATATGTATTTCAAATATAAAAATACCCAAAAATATGTATAAATACGGTCTAAAACAATTTGGCCAAAACAGTTGAAGGTGGGATTAAAGCTTAAATCTAACTTTTTTTGCTGAGAAATTCATAATATAGTATATTCCAATTTTCATCATCGGGTGTTCAAAAGAAAGCGACTAAGTCTTAGGGCTAGTCGAAATGGGGTGTCTACAGTTGTCCCTCTTTGACAGAACTCAAAGTCATTTCTTGACGTGAGTGAATGTCAAAATCCAAAGACAACCCTTTTGACAAGGCCATAAGACTTGGGCAAACAAATAAGATGCAAATGCAGTTTGTTGAACCTGAAAGTTACCTACGTATCCCTTTGCAAAGAATCAAACCAACATAGTTCAGGGGCAGAATGCAAATGATATGCAATTGAAAATTAAACTCTCATTTTTTCTTTTTTGAAAAAGTGCATGACTAATACAATGCAACAAGTAATATGAAGCATAACAAGGGATACAATCCGAACACATTCACATAAGAGAACGAAATGTAACCGATGAATGGTCCCAAAACAAGAAAGGTATTAACCAAGGGATAGTCTTAAACAACAACCCTAGAAAAGGGAGGTGTTAACCAATAATAGTTTGGATTGCCAACCCGAGAAAGGGATAGTTTCGTTATCCCGAAAAAAAGCAAGTACAAACGAGTGGTTTTTACAACCCGAAAAGCAGGAGCTAGCATAAATTGTGTCAAATGGTGATGTAACTAGATTGTAGCCAAGTGATGCAACAGTGTAACTATGCAAATGATATGCTAATGCAAGTGAAAGTCAATTTTTTCTTTTTCTTCTTTTCTTTTGGAAACACGTGATGTATACAATGCACGATGTAATATATGGTGAAGCAAGCCTCATGCAAATGATATGAAATAAAGGAGGGTGCATCACATACAAATATGCATATCGCACAAAAGAAAGAAAGGGGTGCATCGTATATAAATGTATCACAACACAAATGATGAACTCAAAATCCAAACACGTCTTATGTGAGAGGAGAAAATTTGAACTCAAAATCCAAACATGTCTCTGTAGCTCGGCTTTCCGCGCTCCCTTTCGGAAGAATGAAATAGCCCTTACAGTTCGGACTCCATTTGTGTTGGTTCTGATTCTAATTTCACAAGTGCAATGTGAAACAATGGAAACACAAAAAGAGTCAAAATCCGACAATTGCTTTTGGAAAATCAATGTTTTGAATCAAATGCCAAAAATGGACTGCTTTGCCAGATATCAGAGTCGCCACCTAAATATTTATTTTGGGAAATTTAGGAAACCCGTGACTCGTGCCAAAGGCCATTAGTCCTTCATTACCAAAATGACTTGGTTCGGGAACTTAGGTATGAGAGGGGAAGGTCAATAATGAGCACCCCACTCACTCGATCAAAAATCGGCCTCTACTAATTATGATGTGATTCTTATGTACAGTATATGTTCTTATTTTATTTTTAACATACAAGTATAGACTAATTTCACTAGAAGTTGGAACGTTTGATTTCATGTTTGTTTTGAAAAAAGTGTTTTGAATATGTACCACTTGAAAAAGTGATCTCATATATATACATTTAATCAAAGTATCCCAATTTCAGTGAATAGCCTTCATTCATAGGCATTCAAGCAGTTTAACAATTAAGCATTTAGCCTCATGGTAGTTTGTTTGATACGACAACAATCACACTTATACAATATGCTAAAGCATAAAAACTTACTTCGTACTCCAAGCCAAAAAAGGAACTAGTTAGAAAAATGCATGATCCAACTATGTAATATGGCTAATGCAACACATACAATATGCAATTAATAAGCTCGGCTACTAGAATAGCATGCGAGTCAATTCAAGGCATGTGATAGTGCACATATTCAAGTAAAGAGTTTGAATTTGACATTTGAATAATATGATGAGCTGAACTTTTATGCATCCAATACAAATGGATGCAAGCATGAGTATACTAAATTAAACATGATGTCCTTAAACCAACCATCATAAGCTGATAAATAAAAGGGAGAAAGACGTGGGGTTGGAAAACATGCACATTATTACATATTTGTCCTCGCGAAGAAGGGTCCAAATATTCAAGTGTCCGAATAAATAAATATTACAAATCCGAATGAATAATAATGAAAAGAGGCTGTCTAATTTATTACAACAAATAATATGTAATGATCACGCGATGCTCCTCAGGAATTACTCTGTCTGGCTTGTTAAGATTTGTTCTGTTTCACCTTATCATTGCTTTCGACCAAAAGTGTATATTTATTGGAGCCTTGCGGACTCAAAACAAGACTTAGTCGAGCCCCAAATAAATCCAAGCATACCTTGTTTTCTTTGCAGAAATCTTTTTTTTTTTTTTTCTTTGTGCCTGAGGTGAAACAGTGCAAACATGCAGACAGGGTATTCCTGGCCATATTTGTCTCCTCTACTCTTCTCTATCATGGAAAATACTCAAGAGAGGAGCGAACTTGGTTCCCGAACCATCTATGGTTGCAAGTTGGTTTGCAAGATGATTTTGGACACGATAGGACAAAGATCAATAAATGTAATGCATAATGACCACCGCTTCCTCCTTTCATGAAGCAAATTCAAGAAGGGAAGTAGAGATGCTTCAAGATTCATCAAAACATTATGGACTAATGTAAGACAAGCCTTGACACAATAAAATCGATATAACGTCTGACCGAATTCAATCAATCATATTGGTTCTTTATGTTGGTTGATTCATTTTAAACTCAATTTTATTAGCCTCTTTTATATTACCTTTCCTTTTCTTTAATCCATTAAGTCCACGGTGATATTTACATCCACTAAGTCCGAAATGCAATAAAGGAAAATAAGTGTCGACTTAACCCGAGGAAATAAACCTTATTTTATTCGGGAAAATTACAAAGGAAGAGTCAAACTCATTTACAAGCGATAAGGGATTTCAAGTCAAACTCAAGATGCGCAACAAGGACTAGCCAAACTCAAAAGAGTGATAATGACTTAGAAAAATCCACCGTGAGTGATAATGACATGAAATCCAAACTTGATAATAAGTGATAATGACACTTTCCTTGGCGATTTCCAAGGGTCAATTAATCCCTTAAAAGTAAACACACTAATGATAAATTCTTCGGGGGAAATTACAAAAGAAGAGTCAAACTCGTTTACAAGCGATAAGGGGTTTCAAGTCAAACTCACGATGCGCAACAAGGACTAGTCAAACTCAAAAGAGTAACAATGATTTAGAAAAACCCACAGTGAGTGATAATGACTTGAAATCCAAACTTGATAATAAGTGATAATGACACTTTCCTTAGTGATTTCCAAGGGTCAATTAATTCCTTAAAAGTAAACACACTGATGATAAAGAGAACTAAAAAATAAATGATTGTGCTTTAGTATAAGAAAGTTTTTTTGCCTTTGATAGTGAACCTCTGAAGAGATTAAATCATTAAGCATGAGAAAAATTTCTTTTTTGTACTTGAACCACAATCTTAATTTTTCACAACTCTTTAATCAAAATAATCAAAGAATGGAGGGAGGTTGCAGAGATGATTATGTAGAATTGATTAATTGGTTAATATAACACAACATAATATTTAAAACAAAATTATTGAAATAAATTAAACAACCCCCCTAAATAGCATAAAATAGTGCTGAAATTAAGCTAACAAAAGTGAACAACTATGAATAGATTAAAGCTAGTGAACAAGTTTAAGGAAGGGTGGCTAACCCCTCTACTTTTGGGACTTCTAAACCATAATTTAGCCTCTGAAAATAGTCCAAAAACAGCCCCAAAACAGTGTATAAAACAAGAAAAAGAGAGGACAAGAGTAAGAGAAAATTGTACCTTTGAAAGAGAGGTAAGCTCTTAATTAACAAACTTGATTCCAACACCCTCAAGCTTCTTCGAAGGAAATGATGAACTCCTTAGTTTACAAACTCCCTCTTGATAACCCTCAAGTGTAAGAAGTGTGTTCTCAAATCCTCAGTAGCTATGGAAGTTTAGAAGTATTTTGGTTCAAAATTAAAATGTAAACAAAATTAATCTCCTTTCTCTCTAACTCACTTGAATCCTTTCTTATCATCCAAAAAAAAAAAAAAAAAACCTCTCTTATAATAAAAAAAAACCCCCTCCCTGGTGATTACCACCTTCCCCTCTTTATATAGCCAAAAATATAGAATATAATAATATATGCTTAATATATAATACTATTATAATATATAATAATATATCTTATATAATATATATATATATAATAACATATATGATCCTGAGGTTTGATGTCGGCACGAGGGCTAACCGACATCAAACAACTTTTTTATTATTTTATTTTATAATATATATAATATAATATATATAAAATATAAAATTTATACCAATTTATATAAAAACACCAAAAAATATATGAATAAACACATAAAATTATGCAAAATTTCAAAATACTAAACTAAAGAAATATTTAGTAGTTTAAAACAATTTGGCCATAATGGTAAAGGTTGGGATTCAAGTTCAAATTTTATCTCTCTTACTGAGGATTCTGTGAGAAACACATTATAATTGTCATTATTGGGTAATAAAAAAAAAAGCGCCTAAGTCTTAGGGCCGGTCAAAATGGGGTGTCTACAGTCTCACGTGAGAGGAATAAATGTGATATAACCAACATGCATACCTAACTGTATTTCATACGGAGAGTAGGGAAGGTTTTATTCAGGAAAACGTCAAATCCACACATGTTCACGCAAAAGGAGCAAATGTGGTGTAACCAACATGTGTACCTAACCGTATCTCATACAGAGAGAAGGGAAGGTTTTAACTAGGTAAACATCAAATTCTAACACATTTCACGTAAAAGGAGTAAAGGTGGTATAACCAACAGGTGTACCAAACCGTATCTCATACGGATAGGGGGAAGGTTTTAACCGGGTAAACGTCAAATCTTAAAACGTTTCACATGAAAGGAGCAAATGTGGCGTAACCAACAAGAGTACCTAACCGTATCTCATACAGAGAGGATGAAGGTTTTAATAATATAAACTTCAAATCCTAACACGTTTCACGTGAAATGAGGAAATGTTTTGTAACAAACAGGCGTACAAAAAAGGAGAAGGTTTTAACCGAGTAAACATAAAATCCGAACACATTTCACGTGAAAGGAACAAAGGTGGTATACCCAATAGGCGTACTTAACTGTATCTCATACGGATAAGGAGAAAGTTTTAACTAGGCAAACATCAAATCCTAACACGTTTCATGTGAAAAGAGTAAAGGTGGTGTAACCAATAGGCGTACCTAACCATATCTCATACAGAGAGGGGGAATGTTTTAATCAGGTAAACATCTACTCCTAACATGTTTTACGTGAAAGGAGAAAAGGTTATGTAACCAACAAGCATACCTAATCGTATCTCATACAGAAAGAGGGGAGATTTTAACTAGGTAAACATCAAATCCTGGCGCGTTTTACGTGAAATGTAAAAATGTGGTGTAATCAACAAGCATACCTAATCGTATCTCATACGGAAATGGAGAAGGTTTTAACCATGTAAACATCACATCCTAGCACATTTCACGTGAAAGTTGTTAGGATTAGATGTTTACCTGGTTAAAACATTCCCTTTCTCCGTATGAAATACGGATAGGTACGCTTGTTGGTTGCACCACCTTTGCTCCTTTCACGTGAAACATGTTAGGATTAGATGTTTACCTGGTTAAAACCTTCCCCATTTCTGTATGAGATACGGTTAGGTATGCTTGTTGGTTATGCCACATTTTCACCTTTCACGTGAAATGTGTTAGGATTAGATGTTTACCTGGTTAAAACATTCTCCCTCTCCATATGAGATACAGTTAGGTACGTTTGTTGGTTACACCACCTTTGCTCTTTTCACGTGAAATGTGTTAGGATTAGATGTTTACCCGGTTAAAACCTTCTCCCTCTCCATATGAGATACGGTTAGGTACACTTGTTTGTTACACCACCTTTACTCCTTTAATGTTAAACATCTTAGAATTAGATGTTTACCCGGTTAAACCCCCCTCTCCGTATGAAATACGGCTAGGAATGTCTGTTGGTTACACCACTATATCTCCTCCCGCATGAAATGTGTTTGGAGTTCGAGTTCATTGGGAGTTCGAGTTCATTATTTTCTTATTTCATGTGAAACATGTTTGGATCTCAGGTTCACTATATATTCTCTCACGTGAGACATGTTTGGATTTTGAGTTTATCTTTCTTCTATCAACTGAGTTGTGGCATATTTAATACAATGATATGGCACATTTGTATGTGATACACTCTCTCTATTATTTGTGTTATGGCACATTTATATGCATTATACCCTCTGTTATGCTTTATATCATTTACACAAGGCTTGTCTCATATGCTACCATCTTCATATCTTTATCATCACTCCATGACATTGCATCCTATTACATAATCATGGATTTTCAAAACAACCAGCTACGCAAAGCGTGTGAGTCCAACTTTCAAATTGTATGCCAAGCTTGTCATTTGCATTCTGCCCCTGAACTACACTGGTTTGATTCCTTGCAAAGGGATACGTAGGCAACCTTCAAGTTTAACCACTTGCATTGCATCTTATTTGTTTGCCCAAGTCTTACGGCCTTGTCAAAAGGTTCATTTTTGGGCTTTGACATTCAATCATGTCATGAATTGACTTCAAGCTCTGTCAAAGAGGGGCAACTATAGGCACTCCATTTTGATCGGCCCTAAGACTTGGGCATTTTCTTTTGATCACCCTATGATGAATAAAAAGAAGGTGTTTCTCACAAAATCCTCAATAGGAAAAATAGAATTTGGTTTTCTCTCAAAAACCTTATGCCCCATTTTGGCCAAACTATTTTAGACCTTAAAACCCTCTTTTCAAAATATTTTGTCAAATGTTTCTACGATGTTTCGAGGTTTCCATTTCGATTAAAATATTACACTTTTCAATAAACCGAGTGAGGACAAAGTAGAAATAAATAGAGGTGAACTTTTTGAAAAATATTTTAAAAAATCTTCTTTATAGGTTTGGAGTTGAAGAAAATAGGAGGGGATGGAAGAAAACTGTTCTATAAAAAGGATGAGCATCAAATCATTAAAAAAGAAATGAACAGCCTTCACTAAATTAGGCATATCTCTTTGTACACTTGGAATTAGATATGAGACCACCACCATTGGAAAGTAGACTTCTGGGGCTTCAATTTAGACTCAAGAATTACCTAAAACCAAGTTCGGATAAGAGTGATATACCCGTTTGAAGTCGGGCTTAAGAGTAGATTTTATTGACCCGGCCAAAGACAACAGCAGACTTGTTTTGTTTTGTTTTTGATTTTGGTTCAATTGTGACACCCCATTGACCCATTTTCTGATCCATTCAAGTGCAACCACTCATCCGCCATTATCTCCATTCACCCTCCATTATCAAAAGAGATTTTGGCCTTGTGATAAATGATGAATCAAACGTAACAAAGTCTTGATCATTGTTATCATCCTGTCATCCCCATCACCTTTGTCTTCCACCTTGTCCCCCCACTCCTTGACTTGTTTATTCCTACATGGCTTATACATTCAGATTGTATATTGAAGAGGGGGAGGATGGAATGGGGAGAAAAATCATTCGAGGGAGTTAGAAATAAAAGAGAGAAAAAGAGGAAAAATTGTCTAAATTGCAACCTTGAGCCAAAACACTTCCAAGCTTCCATAGTTACTTAAATTTCTCATTTTCATACACCAAAACTACTCCAAAAATTCTAATATAGCCAAAGATCAATTGCCTTGATCATAAGGAAGAGTGTTCAGTGATTGAAAGTGAGAAAAATTAGAGAGCTAGCCACTTTCCATACTATAAACTCCATAATTTCGAATTAAGGATTTGAGAACACACTTCCTACACTTGAGGGTGATCAAGAGAGAGTTTGTGAACTAAGAAGTTCATCATTTCCTTGGAAAGTGAATTTCACAAACTTTTCATTTTCTTGCATTTCTTACTTATTTTGCTATTTTGCTTTGATTTCTTGTTATATTATATATTGTTGTAATCTAATTGAAAGTGGTAAGTTGAGACTCCCATATATATTGTTTTTAGTTTTGTTTTTGTTGTGGAAATCTAAGAAAATAGAGGTTGGCCGAGCCTACCGGGCTACCAGCCCCTTAGTTGACTGGGTCACCTAAAAGTACATGATCGTGCCTGCACCCGTTTAGCCCGTTAGTTGGCCGGGTAGCCACCTAAAAGTACATGATCGTGCCCGTGCCCGTGCCCGCTTAGCCCGTTAGTTGGCCGGGTAGCCACCTAAAAGTACACGATCGTGCCCATGCCCGTGACCTTCATGACCATGCCTACGACCTCTAAGCAAAATTGGACAGCCTTTCGACATTGAGAAGATCAACCTCTGATGATCTTTGAGGCACTTGAAGCTAGTATTTTCTTATGTTTATTTTATTTTGAGTGTTTGTGAGGATTTTTATATTGTATTGTAATATTTATTCATCTCCCTTAGATTTCTATTAGTTAAAGTGTTGTAATAATTCCTCATCCCCACTTCTTATCTATCCCATTCTTTAATCATTTTCCATAACTGTATCTATGTATATATCTTGCATGCCGTATATCCAGGCTTTTACATACATGATTCATGTCTAGATCTAGCTAAATTTGCATCTTTGTGCTTTAATTGATTATTATATGATTTTGTGTGCTATTGCATGTTTTGCAATGTTTCACATGTCATGTTTTAGAAATAAGATCTTTAGAAGTATTCTTGTGTATGTATTGCATTAGGATTTTATGTATAGGATCGTGCATATTTTACTAACTTTGTTTTGTAGCTGTTCGCGGGACGTCGGTAAATATGTAAGTTGTAATACTTTAGCATCTCCCTTGTACATAATTTTTCTTATTATGTTTAGCATCCTACCATGTGGCTATTTTCTTATGTGATATATCTTTATGAATGCCGGTGGATGGAGGTTTTTTTTTTCTCATCCCATCCTCCTCCTCCTCCTCTTCAATATACAATTTGAATGTGTAAGCCATGTAGGAATAAACAAGTCAAGGAATGGGAGACAAGGTATAAGACAAAGGTGATGGGGATGTCAAGGATGATAATGATGATCAAGACTTTGTTACTTTTGATTCATCCTTTATGACAAGGCCAAAACTGCTTTTGATAATGAAGGGTGAGTGGAGATAATGGAGGATGAGTGAGTGCACTTGAATGGATCAAAAAATGGGTCAATAGGGTGTCCCAACTGAACCAAAAAAATAAAATAAAAATGACATGCTTCTGTCTTTGGCCAGGTCAACAAAATTTGCTCTTAAGCCCAACTTCAAACAGGCATATCTCCCTTCTCAGTTTTAGGTGATTCTTGAGTCTAAATTGAAGCCCCAGAAGTTTACTTTTCAATGGTGGTGGCCTTACATCTAAATGCCAACTGTACAAAGAGATATACCTAATGTAGTGAAGGTTGTTCATTGCTTTCTTAACGATTTGATGCTCATCATTTTCCTAAACCAGTTTTCTTTCATCCCCTTTTATTTCCTTCAACTCCAAACCTATAAAGATGATGTTTTTAAATATTTTTCAAAGATTTCACCTCCCTTCCATTTATTTTAACTTTGTCCTTACTCGGTTTACTAAAAAGTGCAATATTTTAATAGAAATAGGAGCCTTGGAACATCGTAGAAACATTTGAAAAAATATTTTGAAAAGAGGGTTTTAAGGTCTAAAAATAATTTGGCCAAAAATGGTTGAAGATTGGAATTAAAACTCAAATTCTATCTCTCTTCTGAGGATTCTATGAAAAACACATTCTGATTGTTATCATCGAGTAATCAACAGAAAGCACTCAAGTCTTAGGGCTGATCAAAATGGGGTGTCTACAATTGCCCCTCTTTGACAAAGCTCAAAGTCATTTCATGACATGAGTAAATGTCAAAGTCCGAAGACGACCCTTTTGACAAGGTAGTAAGATTTGGCAAACAAAGAAGATGCAATGCAAGTGGTTGAACCTGAAGGTTGCCTATGTATGCCATTGTAAGGAATCAAACCAGCGTAGTTCAGGGGTAGAATGCAAATGATATGCTCGGCATACAATTTGAAAGTTGGACTCACACACTTCGCGTAACCGATTGTTTTGAAAATTCATGATTATGTAATAAGATGCAATGTCATGGAGTGATGATAAAGATATGAAGATAGTAACCTATGAGACAAGCCTCGTGCAAATGATATAAAGCATAACAGAGGGTATAACGCATATAAATGTGCTACAACACAAATACTAGAGAGAGTGCATCGCATACAAATGTGACAGATCATTGCATTAAATTTGCTACAACTCAGCTGATAGAAGAAAGGTGAACTCAAAATCCAAACACGTCTCACGGGAGAATAGAAATAGTGAACTTGAGATCCAAACGCATTTCATGCGAGAAAAGAAAATAATGAACTCAAAATCCAAACGTGTTTCACGCTGGAGGAGGCATAGTGGTGTAACGAACAGACGTTCCTAGTCGTATTTCATACGGAGAGGGGAAATGCTTTAATCGGATAAACATCAAATCCTAACACATTTCTCGTGAAAGGTGAAAATGTAGTGTAACCAATAAGCATACCTAACAGTATATTATACGGAAAGAGGGAAGATTTTAACCAGGTAAACATCTAATCCTAACACATTTCACGTGAAAGGAGCAAAGGTGGTGTAACCAATAGGCGTACCTAATCGTATCTCATACGAAGAGGGGGAAGATTTTAACTAGGTAAACATCTAATCCTAGCACGTTTCACATGAAAGGAGCATAGGTTGTGTAACCAACAAGCGTACCTAATCGTATCTCATACAGAGAATGGGAAAGTTTTAACCAAGTAAACATCTAATCCTAGCACGTTTCCCGTGAAAGGAGCAAAGGTGGTGTAACCAACAGGCATACCTAACTGTATCTCATACACAGAGGGGGAAGGTTTTAACTAGGTAAACATCTAATCCTAACACATTTTACGTGGAAGGAGCAAAAGTGGTGTAACCAACAAGCATATCTAACCGTATCTCATATGAAAAGGGGGAAGGTTTTAACCAGGTAAACATCTAATCCTAACACGTTTCATGTGAAAAGTGCAAATGTGGTGTAACCAACAAGCATACCTAACCATATCTCATACGAAAATAGAGGAGATTTTTTCCATGTAAACATCAAATCCTATCACGTTGTATGTGAAAGGTGAAAATGTGGTGTAACCAATGAGCATACCTAACTGTATCTTATATGAAAAGGGGGAAGGTTTTAACCATGTAAACATCAAATCCTAACACATTTCACATGAAATGTGAAAAAATGGTGTAACTAACAAGCATACTTGATCGTATCTATTACGGAAAGGGGGAAGATTTTAACCAGGTAAACATCAAACCTTAACATGTTTCACGTGAATGGTGAAAATGTGGTGTAACCAACAAGCGTACCTAACCGTATCTAATACATAAATGGAGAAGGTTTTAACTAGGTAAACACAAATCCTAACACGTTTCACGTGAAAGGTGGAAATATGGTGTAACCAACAAGCAATGGTGAAAATCCTAACACGTTTCACGTGACAGGAGCAAAGGTGGTATAACCAACATGCGCACCTAACCGTATCTCATACAGAGAAGGGGAAGGTTTTAACCAAGTAAACATCAAATCCTAACACGTTTCACGTGAAAGGTGAAAATGTGGTGTAACCAACAAGCATACTTAACCATATCTCATACGAAAAGAGGGAAGGTTTTAACGAGGTAAACATCATATCCTAACACATTTCACGTGAAAGGTGAAAATATGATGTAACTAATAAGCATACCTAACCGTATCTCATACGGAAAGGGAAAAGGTTTTAACTAGGTTTAAACAATGTACAAAGGCATCAGTATACACAACAAAAGTATACATATACATCAATATACATACACATACAAAGAATATACAACAGATATATATATACAAAGATATACATACACATACATGTCTCTCTCCCTTTTCCTGTTTTTGTCTCTCTCTTTTCCTTCATCTACTTCGAGCGTCGTGTCTGGCGTGAGATTTCAACAAATACGTCACCTGACCGACAGAGAGCTAGACCCTCGATTTTTTTTCAACGATTGCCTCGGTACCTTCACCTCATTGTCTCATTCTTCTTCTTTGTTTTCTACTTAAAATGAGGCCTGTGAGAGAGGTAGAGCAAAAAGCTGCAAACTCTCTCTGCCCCCACTCTGTAACCTCTTTCTTTTGCATTACTTTCTTTTGACATAGCCTATTCCTGTGGTTCTTTTACTCTTTCTTCAGACCTCAATGAGTCCACGATATAGATAACCGGTTCTGACTCCCTTTATCCTCAACTGCGTGCCCTTCATTCTTCCCCTGTTTTCACCTTTCCAGCAATGTCAGTTGAGCAACTAATGGCAGCACTGTCTGACATCGAGGCTAACTCGTATATGCTGAGGTCATGTGTGGAGACTGTGATTGCGGTCTCTAACTTGTCCCGTTGATTGCAGAATAGGACGTTTGAAATGTATCAACTGTCAGCGCAACTCTTCATGCTTTAATGTATGTACAAAGACACTCAAGTAGAAATTAGTGCACTAAAAAAGCAGAACAAAAAGCTGAAACAACAAGTCACCTTCGTGGCTCGATTTGGAGTTCCCTCATACTCCGCATTTGATGGCCAGCGGGGAATAATTTCTTTTGGAAGCTCTGCTAAGGCCGAGGCAGAGTCTTCAAGAGCTTCGAAGGAGTGAAGATGAAGTGAGATAGCTGACGGTAGCGTTGGGCAACGAAGCTATCTTTGTAATCTCTATAGTCGGACTATTGTCGAAAACTAAGAAAATAATTACCTCCTCTGTATTTCCTTTTTCGTTTTTTTGTTTTTTTTTTTTTTTTTGGAGTGGGCACCTATAGTTTCAACTCTCTTTTCTTACCACTTTGATCAGGGATCCCTGAAGTTTAATAAAAGAGTTTTGTTTTGCAAATCCGAATGGCATGAATGGCACAACACTTGAGCATAAAAAACCATTTATTTTTAATTTTGAATTTGGGAATGGTTGTATTTCAATGAATTCAAAGCTGGATGTCAAGCTTATGACTGACCAAAACACAAAATACAACTCAATAAAAGGAAAACAAAGCAAAAACCATCCTAAACGCACCCATTTACGCTTACCGAAATAAAATGGACACAAGACGGAGCAACACCAGTCGACTGCCCGATTGACCGCCTAATAGAAGGACATCACCGGAGGCAACTACTGTGCATATTCCGGCGAGTGTTCGACTGAAAGGAAAAGTACAAGTTAATGTGACCTTGGTGACGAGGACTTTAGAGTGTGAGGAAAGGACAGAAAACCTGACTTGATTGTGCGCCTAGTTCATCGCTTTGACATTTTCTTTTGGTTTTTTGACTAAAAAGAGTTTGATTAACGTAAGAGTTTGATTAGCATGCTTGTTCCACTTCTCTATTTTGAAATCATGTGAGTCAGGCTATGAGCATTGAAAATTTTCTCTTTTTGGTCCAAAGAATAGTATGAGTTTTGCAAAAATGGAATAATTTTTGAGAAAATTAGTCAACTTCATTAAAAGTCCTCAAAATCTATTTTCGCAAATGACCACTACCCGATCAACATGAAATCAACCTTTGAGATGTATAATTGAATTCGTCTTGTAAATGAACCCATCATCAAGAAGAAATAGGATAACTGAATCAAATGGGAACGAGCCAATCAAATATGGATAGTTGAGTCGAATAAAATACACCAATCAAACATGGACGAGATGAGTGAGTTGAAAAATGATTAGGATTGAACTTCAAGATAAAGCTGCCTACGTATCCCAAAGATAGGAATCAGGCTATACGTAGTTCCAACTAAGGTTCACTCGGGTATTGACACTCTTCTTTTGTGCTCTAACTTTTTCCAAAGCCGCCCTTTCAGTTTTTAAACCTTGCAAGCTTTTCATTTTTTTCATTTTTCTATGTTTTTTATGCTCTAATTTTTGCCTAGGTCGCCTTTCTAGGTTTTCGGCCCAATGAGTCTCTCAAGGATAATACTTCTTTAGCTTGTCCATGTTGATTGGTTTTGAGAATTCTAAACCATCCAAATCCATGAGAATGGTCGTTACTCTTGACTAGATAAATTTGATGATGTAGAGATCCTTCCAATTTGGGTCTAAATTTGCCCCTAATGTCCTGGATTGGAACTCAATTGTCCTTCAGTAATAAAACTCATTCTCTCATATTCCGGGATTTGACTTTTTTTTCCGGTCTTTGTTAGCTTGAGAAACGATCCAGTTTGAATCTTTGCCACATTCGACATTATGGCCCCTAATTCAAGGGCTACTTCTAATCTAAATCACATCCGACCTTATTGCCCCTAGTTCACGGGTTGCCTTCATTCCAGCTATGCAAGCCTTATACTTTGGTTGATTGCTGAACATTCTGAATCAAGGTTTGAAAGCTAAGGAGGTCGAACCTCAAGTCGAGAGGGATCCTATGATGTACAATCTCAAGATCAATTCTAGGCATGTCTTCATAGGACCACGCAAAAATATTTTTTTGAAATCTTTTAACAAAGTGACTAATCGCTCGCGCTCTTATGAAGACAATATATAACCAATCTGTACCAAGCCAAGATCCTTCTTAGTATCCACATTAACAGAATTGATCTCATTCATCAAGGGCTTAGCACACCTCTCTTCCTCTCAGTCGATCAAAATTTACAAATCTTGAGAAATTTGTTCTTCTTCATTTTTATAAGAGTTTTGGAAAAAAGTTTTGTAATTTTTTGGTCAATGCAATGAATTAAAGGCACAGAGAAGTAGGTAGAATCTATGTCACTTTTATTGAAAAGAAACTACGACTCAGCAATAACAACAGACTCAAAAGAAAATAACGAAGAAGACCTAGACAGGATAGAAATGTCTAGGTTAGCACTCCCAAGATCAACAGACTTTGGCTCACTAGAATGACTCGAACCTGGTCAAACTCTACAAACTTGGTGGAATCAAACTTAGACACAATACTTAATTCAAAACTCAGAATAAAACCATTCTCAAATTGCTAGTCAAAGTGTGGGCCATCCACAACATTCAAAATAAAGCCCATGCAATTAACATGTGGTCACTCCCCAATCACAAAAATGGTCAGATATCCCACACGTTCTATTTATTTACACTGGTGGACTTTGTGGGATATCGAATTTTTCTAAAGCAATGGTGCTACAACAACTTAGCAAAAACAAAACGGAACTTCCAATCAGAACTATGGTAGCACTTTGGCCCAATTCGCATAATTGATCGTTGTATGCCCCCATTGAAAAAAAAAAAAAAAAAAACTAAACCCTAGAAACTAACATGCTTGAACCAGTGTTCAGAATTTGAGAACCCCAAATCCTATACATTGCACATAACAGGAAAAACAACAAACACCCCTATGGAGGCTAGGGTTGCCTTGTCCTAGCTTTGAAATGATTTAGGGTTTCACTATTCAAACAAGCGGTATTGTACAACTTAGAAATGGAAAAGTATCCTGTCCTATTTTCGGAAGGCATTATAGCTCACTATACGTATAAGGTCAACTCTACTTTAGGGATTGAAGTCAAGGTGACGTCACTAAAGAGTCTTTTGAGCAGTAACCAATGAAGACCCTCGGAAGTCAGAAGAGTCAATATAGCTTCTCTTCGAAGTTTGAGAACCTTAGATAGCGAAGCTACCTGTTTGATAGTTCTCAAAAGGTTATAACACAAGGCCTCTAAAGTAACGTACAAATAGGTATAGTGTCACAAAAAGTTTGCCTGTGCTCCCACTAGTATCTGGGCAAACACAGGGACTTTAAGTGCACCAATGCATACAATGCAATAAACATATAATTAAAAATAAAAGTCATATCATGGAGTTCGAGTCAAGGTTTCATAAAATCCCCAGTAGAGTCGCCAGAAACTGTAACATGCCCGTGGGGTACCCATGCGTGTTAAACAGTTCAGACTCTCGATTTCTTTGATCTAGTCTCATGAGTGCAATGTGAAACATAGATGAGAGTCCAGTTTTGGAAAATTTTATAGAAAATCTATTTTATTACAAAACCTTTGCCATAAATGGACCGCATCGCTAGATCTTAGAGTCGCCACCTAATGTTTTGGGAAAATTAGGAAACCCGTGTCTCATGCCAAGACCCCTATTCGTTGTCACTAAAGATGCTTGGCTTGGAACCTTAGGTATGAGAGGGGAAGGTCATTATTGAGTACCCCCGCTCACCCAATCAAAAGATTGGCCTCTATTAAACCATGATATGAATTTTATTTTTTTTATATGTTCATGTTCTGATTGTTTAATAAATCCTAAACTTTACTATGTGAAGTATACAAGTATAGACTATGCCATTCATTTTAGAACAAATTGATTTAACGTGTTTTAAAAGAATTTTGAAGATGTACAACTCATAGAAATTGAGTTTACAAGAATGAAAATCAATATCATTCCAAATTAAGTGCCACAATCTCCATCCACTGGCATCCATGCAGTTATTTCAAGTAAGCACGTAGCCTCATGGTTGGATGCTAGACATAGTAAGAAAAATACACATAAGCGGGATGCTAAAGTATAAACACCCACATGTTTAAAGATGTCTCGCTAATAACTACAAAACAAAGTTAGCAAAATATGCATGATCTTATATATAATATTCTAATGCAGCTCACTCATGAAATGCGACCAAAGATTCAGCTTCTAAGAGATGATGTGTGAATTATCTCAAGAATATGAAGTAACGCATATAATCATATAGGAATTGATTAAATCCATAAATGCAAACTTAGCCGAATCAATATGCATGAAATATAGATGCAAAAAATGTATATAATAAAAATTTATATATATATATATATATGATGCATATTCACAAAGGAAAGTAAGTAAAAGAATGAGATAGATAGAAGCAGGGCGGGAAATTATTATAACACTTTGAATAAATAATTACAAACCAAATGAGAGAAAGGAAGAAAAATTACAAGAAAATAAAAATCTCACAAAACACTTAAATTAAAAAGAAAAGCAGAAACTGGATAGGCCTTGGAGATCATCCATCGAAAATTTGTTTGCTGCTCTATTTTGCCTTTGGAAAATCATTTTGGAATTCCTATTTTTCATGCAACAAGTCCAAAACAAAGAAAACAAAACCTTTCCAAGAGAAATGATATAATATATACAATAATTATCAATTAAAAAATCTAACAAATATGTTCAAATTATCTCATTTTGTTTGCGGCCAAAATTAAAGCTTAATCCAACAATGTTTAAAAATCATTAAGAATTTCACAATTCTAGCTTCACAGTTGTGTTCGAAATGGTCCTTTTAGCTAGGAATAACTTCTCCGCATATTTGGGGGCCTTACTGAAAATCCTTCCAGAAAGTCAGGCCACACACAATTATTTGAAAATTTTGGGCCATGGTGCAATTTTCAAAATGCATAAGATATTCCATTAACACCAAGGAATAGTTTGTTTGCTGATGTCAGCGGTGCATCATGCTGACATCATCGTCCACAAATAGTAATATAAAAAAAATGAAACAAAAAGACAAATATGTTGCTATGAGGGTTTGAACCGCTAACCTAAGCTTCAACCTCTAAAACCTTAACCACTGAGCCAAACTAAGTCTTGTGTTAAATTTCCATGCAGATAATATTTAAACACTAAGATCAGTAAAGAAAGATTACACAGCTTTTATATTTTTTCATTTTATGAAACATGATGTGCATGGTGGTTTCACCCATCACTACACCAAAATATATACAATTAGTAAACAAATTGACATTAGGTGATTCAGCCAATCATTTTTAACAATCTAAATCACATATTTAAAACAAGAAAAATATTTTTAACAACCTAAATGACATATCTATATCACATATTTAAAATAGGAGAAATAGAAAGAAAATAAATGAGAAAATTATAAAAATTTACCTTTGGAGAAAATGATAAATTTTTTGATTGTCAAACTTTCTTTGTTATACCCTCACAATTATGGAGTATTCTTTGAAATCTCGGCAACATATATCAAATTGTAGCTTTAATGTGGTTGTGAATGGTGTATATCAATGGATAGGAAGGTTGATTAAAACAAATTTTGATCAATTTCCTCAAGAATAAAACAATTTATTTCCTTCTCTTTTCTTTCTCCTTTCTCTCCTCTCCGTGTTGAACTCCTTTAGGCCCCGTTTGTTTTCCTCTTTCACAGTCCGGAGTGGACTGTGAATGATGAATAGTGAACATACCTCATGTTTGTTTACAGATTTGGGAAATGGATTCATAAGCCGGAGGGCTTCAGATGGGCCTTACATATTGGGATTGTTAGTCTGCCCCAACACTTGGTATTGAAAATTAGTCCGTTGGTATTAGGGGAGTGATTTACTTGTTTACCCTCTCCTCTCCTCTTCTCTTCTCTCTCTCTCTCTCTCTCTCTCTCTCTCTATTCTCTCTTCTTCCCCCTCTAAGCATCTCCCTCTTTTCTTTTGAAGTCTTGCACCATTTATAGCCATGTAAAGTAAAAGCAATAAATAAAAAATAAATAAAACGGCCGACACCCATTGTCAAAGAAACATATTTATAAATATTATATTAATTATTATATATAAAGATATACATGATTGAATTAGGTGCACCTCAGCCGTGCACTTTGTCCTTTATTTATATAAATATATATATGCATGATTGCATTAGGTGTGCCTACACCGCGCACTTCCTTTTTTTTTTTTTTTTTCTTTTTTTAGTATTATATATATATATTAAATATAAAAATAGCCAAAAATATGTACAAATACGGTCTAAAACAATTTGGCCAAAACAGTTGTTGAAGGTTGAAATTAAAGTTTAAATCTAACTTTTCTAATGAGAAATTCGTAATATAGTATATTCCAATTTTCATCATCAAGCGTTCAAAAGAAAGTGCCCAAAGCCAGTCAAAATGGGGTGTCTACACTTATATTCCCATTTTAGATTTTAAAATTAAAATAACATTTAAAAGCTTTAATTAATTTATTTTTGCATAAGTTAGTTGGTTATTTGACCTAACCGATTAGGCTTAACTGTTTCGGTTTGACTGATTTGTCAGTTTAACCACGATTTCTTATACTGATTTTCTTAATTTTAAATAATTAAAAAAAATTACTGTTGGCTAACTTCTATTTCACCATATAAAAATAAACTATAATTAGTTTATGATTTATTTTATAATCCCACATCGTGAGAAGAAAGAAAAAGTAAATTATTTTACTTATATAAAGTAAATTTTATACTTGTATTTAATATTGTGATGTTGTACATAGTTCAGTTTAAAACAATTTAAATTTTAAAATAAAAACTCTAATTACTTTATGATATGATTTATTTTATAATCTCGCATCGGGATAAGAATAAAAAAGTGAGTTGTTTCACTTATGTAAAGTGAATCTTATACTCTCATATTTATCTATATATTATATAAGCAAAATGAGGTTTTAACCACAAGAGTTGTGGGAGCTCTAAATTCTCAACATGAATTTTTAGAATTTTTATATTTTTAAATAATTAAAAAAATTTCTATTGGTTAACCTAACTAGGGGGGGAAAAAAACTCTGATTATCCTTTAAATTTGAATTTTAAAATTTAAATATCCCACTAATATAGAAAATCATGTCAATTAAAAATATATATATAAAAAATGATATATACTTAAATAAAGATCTATTAGTTAGTTCATTTATTAAAATAAAAATAAAAATAAAAAATTTAATTATCTATACTTTTGAATTTCAAAATTCAAAAACATATATCCCACTTAATATGAGAAGTATTGATTTCTTCCAATATTTCCTTCTTAAAAATGATAAAAGACCTAAATCTTTAGCAACCCTAAACAACCTAAAAATCCAATGTACGCAAACTCCATATTCAATCTCATTCCCGAGGCCAACCAAATCACTACAAATCTATGTCTGTAAAAAGGGGATTTGGGGTGGCTGCTGTGCACCTTCGCACAACAGCCACTATTGTACAGTCTAATGAAATGGGCCCATTTCGATAATTCAAACCGTTCATATTTTAGAATACATCAAGTAGAATATACCTCCAAAAAATCAAGTTGATTGGATATCGTTTACCCATTCATCCACTCACATTTGTATTTTCCTATGCCAAAATGCAGTAGGTAAAGATGAGCAAACAGTTGATTCAAGTTTTAATTTAAAATCATTAATTTGAGAAATGAGAACTGGATCAGTTAATTGTTGATCAATTCTTTTGTAATTAATTGCTTCTTTAAGAAAATTAATATGTCGAGTTAATCGATTAATAGTATGAGTAATAGAACAATCTTGTAATTGATTTAATTCTAATGGTTCAGGTGGAAACAAGAATTTAAATGTGACAGGATGTCCTAAAACATGAGTAGTAATTCCTTCAGTGGAAGTAGTAAATGGATATAATAATGAAATGAAGGGTGTACCTAAAATAATTCTATCAGTCATATTTTTAACTAAAACAAATGTAGTTACATTACCATATATTAAAGGCTTTAATGAAAAACAAATTCCTACTAAATCCCGACCTATTCAAATGAATCATGACTTATTAGAAATGTGTAAAAAAGAAATTAATGAATTATTAAAAAATAGAATAATTAGTCCAAGTAAATCACCATGGTCTTGTCCTGCTTTTTATGTTAATAAAAATGCTGAATTGGAACGAGGTGTTCCTCGCCTAGTTATTAATTACAAACCATTAAATGTTGTTCTTGAATGGATTCGATATCCTATTCCTAATAAAAAAGATTTAATTAAAAGACTTAATCAAGCTGTTATTTTTAGTAAATTTTATTTAAAAAGTGGTTTTTGGCAAATCCAAATTCACCCTAAAGATCGATATAAAACTGCATTTAATACACCTTTTGGGCAATATGAATGGAATGTTATGCCATTTGGTTTAAAAAATGCTCCCAGTGAATTTCAACACATAATGAATGACATATTTAACCCCTTCAGTCATTTTTCCATTGTTTATATTGATGACATATTAATTTTTTCTAACTCAATTAGTGCACATTGGAAACATTTAACTGCATTCTTTTATACAATTAAAAGTCATGGTCTCGTCATATCTGCTCCTAAGATTAAACTATTTCAAACTAAAGTTAGGTTTTTAGGATATGATATTCATCATAATACTATTCTTCCTATTAGCCGCTCTATTGAATTTGCGTCTAAGTTTCCTGATGAAATTCTTGATAAAACTCAATTACAACGGTTCTTAGGTTCCCTCAATTACATTGCTGACTTCTATCAAGACCTTAGGAAAATCTGTCAACCTCTGTTTGATAGATTAAAAGATAATCCTCCTCATTGGTCTTCTACTCATACTGCTGTTGTTCAACAAGTTAAAAAATATGTTAAATCTCTTCCTTGTCTTGGTATTCCTACTGAGAATTCATTCAAAATCATTCAAACCGATGCTTCTGATATTGGTTATGGTGGTATTCTGCTCCAGCAAGTTACTTTATTTTGGTAGATACAAATGTGAGTAGATGAAAGAGTAAACGATATCCGATTAATTTAATTTTTTACAAGTATGTTCTAATGTATTCTAAAATGAGAGCCCATTGGGGTACACAATAGTGGCTGCTATGCAGGGGTGCACAGCAGCCACCCCAAATCTGTAAAAAAGTTACTCTCTCTCTCTCTCTCTCTCTCTCTCTCTCTCTTAATGCTAATAGTCTAAGTTTGAAGTAGTTGAAAATTGAAAAGTAGCATTGAATTATGAATATGTAATTGTTATATATTGAACCATGTAAATTTATCTATATATATGTATAGACATGTATTTAGCTATCTTTGTTGTTCTCACATGTACGATTTTAATCAAATAAAGCTCATCAACTAATTTCATCATTATGATTTTATAGATTTAAAAAAAAAAAAAACAATAATCATAAAAGTACTAAAAAAATTCCTAAAATTTAAAGGCTTTTTTGGTTCATTTTATTTATTTTCATTATTTTCTACGAGTCGAATTCGAGTTTATTTCAGAATTTATGCCAACTCAACTAATTTATTATCAATTAAAAGTTAACCATAATTTTAATAGCTAAACAATGGGATGAAGGGTGGAGGCAGCTTGAGATTAGAGAAGAGCGGTTGCGGGTAGGGGTAGAGGTCAACTCTGGGGAAAGATAAGGAAATGAAGTTAAAAGTAAGGGTGATCGCGTAGTAAATGTGTTTTAAATAAGAATTGATGTGGTCAACAAAGATGAGATGAAATTAGAGAGATGATGATTGGTGAGGGACGGAGACTTGACAAATGTTATCAAGGCAAATAATATCATTTTACTCTTAGAAATGGATAGTTGACAAATTTATAAATCAACGTATAAAATAGTTGTAGGTATAATCATTTGATAAGAAGAACCATACACAATTTTTTTTTACAATAACTCATTTTAAATCATAAAATCCAATGCATAACACGGGTAATATGATAGTTAGAGATAGAATTAAAAGTGCAAAATTAGAGGGATGTATAATTACTCTTTTAAAAATTCACATTCAAGGAAAAAAATCGATATTGAAATATCTTATATGCAAATCCAATGACATTTGAGTAATTATTGGTAGATGTAATTTTGATGCATTCACGTTGAGCTTCTACGTCCACATGGTGCCTCCGTTGAATTGAAGAGCATAAACCGTCGTGTTCTTTACTGGTTGGTAGGGTGATGTTTTCCATCGCCATTGATGATTGCAGAGTGAACTGAAACTAGCATGAAGTAGGACAAGGCTTTTTGTTATAACTTCCCACAAATAGCGCCAAATTATTGTGGGAAAAAGTTGAACCACCTTGGCTGCAGCCAGGCCCGGCCCTGAGATTTTCGGGGTCCAAAGTCAATAATTAACTAATAAATTTTTGGGATTCTTCACATTTTTTTTTTTCATTGAATGAAAAAAAAAATGAAGATAAAAGATAAAATTTGTGTCAAAATTACAAAAAATACTTAGTATTACATTACAACAATTAATAAGTGTCGTTTGATTCTCGCTCTTCTTGCATTTTTAGAAGCAAATAAATTAATCATACTTGCATAATCTATTTTTTTTGCAAAATCATTTTCAATGAATAACAATGCTAATTATTTTAAATGGGCCTTTCAATTTTTTAATAGGTCAATTTATTTTAAGTTTGTTTGGGTCTTCCTTAATTTTTTTTTTAGATTTAAAATATACCTAATATATTACAATAAACTATAATAGGAGGACCCTTTTTTGGGTCTATTTTTAGTGGATTACAATGTTAATTTTTTTGAATGGGCCTTTTAATTTTTTAATGGGTCAATTTATTTTAAGTTAATTTGTATTTTCTCTTTAATTTTTTTTAAACTTAAAACATACCCAATATATTACATTATACCATAATAAAACGGGTCCCTTTTTTAAGTCTATTTTGAGGGGCCGTAGGCCGTAGGCCATGGCCTTGTTGGCTAATGCCCAGGGCCGGCATTGGCTGCAGCGGCGCTCTAACGTAACTTGGTTGAAATTCACCTGAAATACTCAAGAAAACTTGGGAACCCGACTGGTGGACAGCCAAGGAACTGTTCGATGCTTAAGTTAGTGAATTAGAAAGCAATGGAGTAAGAATATAAGAGTAAGAGCAACTGTGTATGTAATTGTGTACCTTGTTCTTCTCTCCATAACCAAATTTATAGTCATTGTTATGACTATTGGTGATTGTCACGGTCCCCTGCCACTCCTCACGTCAATCCACTTTGTTGGGATTGTGCTCCACACCTGAGAATTTCTAGGAGTGGATGGCCCTAAAAAACAGGACCATGCATTAATCCAATCTGGTTATTTGGACTAGCATCCGCGCCAAGTAATCAACCTGGCCTGCCGAGCTAACTTATGGTCCTGCTCGGCAACGTTGGACTCAGTTTGACAACTGCAGCTGACACTACTGTAGCTCGGTTGCGTGGTCGAGCTCTAGTCCTATAGAGAAGAATACATGACTTTGCTCAATCAAAAGATATGCACACAACAAAAATGAGAAGAGAACCGTGCATATGATATGCGCGTGATCAGTCACCATTTCTCACTTGCTTCGTGTGAACAGCAAACAAATTTATGACCAAAAAAAGTTGAGAGAACTTGAGTATTTCCACGACAATTTCCACTAAACATTAAATTTAATGAGATACCATAGCAGAGTTGCTACATGTAAATGCGTTATAGATGAATGAAAATAGGTAAAGAAGAGATGTTAAATAAAGAACAAATCACGTGTTAAATGTGACTTTGTATTTTGTCCTTTTATTTTCTAATTCTTGAAATGATACGAAGTCATTGCATAAAAATTATGTGTTCATACGTAGTAACTACATTCCAATTCGCTATTATTGGTCATCGTTGCTGTTTTCTGCACTCAACTTTCTCACAATTTCATTGTATGCATTATTGGCAGCTCTGTTCAGCGCAATTAACTTCTTGGAGCTGGAAGATGAATTCTAACCAATTATTCTTTCTGAGAAGTATATGACAGGGAAGGATACCCGGATACGGGAGACAGATTTACCGGAAAGAATGCGGATCTCTGAGGAAAGCACTGGCTCACCACCAACAGATGAAATGAGTATAGAAAAGGAGAGTAACTGGATATATAATCAGCTCATGACTGGCATGATACCTTTGTTTAGCAAGAGGGTTACAGAGACAACTCAAGGGGAGTGTGAACTGTCAATAAACAAGGATGATATTATGAGGTTTTTGGAGTTTATGCATGTTCAGAAGTTAGACGTTTCATTTATTGCCATGTACCGGAGGGAAGACTGCCTGAGTCTGTTTAGTGACCCAGAACAAAATGAGAATGATATCAAGAATCAGAGCAAACCTGATCAAAAGCCTACAATGCGGTGGCACAAGGTACTGTGGGCCATTCAGGACTTAGACAGAAAGTGGTTCACTACTACAAATAGTCTGAATATGAGGGAAACCAATCGACTCTGTCACTCTCTCTCTCTCTCTCAATCTCAACCCTACTCTTTTGTTCCAAGGGTTCCAATCAACAAGTTCAACACAGAGCCCTCATATTCAACAGAGGGTTCTGATTTTATATAATTATGTTGTAAATCTTTCTGTCTGGCTTTGCTGTTCTTGTTCAAAGCTTGAATCTCTCTCTCATTGTGGTTGATTCTTCATTTTTGCGTTTGAATTCAAGTATTTGATGATTCAGAGGCCTAATTCATTTATGGTAAAGATTCTAATCTTCTCTCACTAGCTTTGTTGGGCTTGTTCGAAGCTTGAATCTCTCTTTGATTTCTTAAACACTAGCCAAAGCGCGCGCGCGCGCACACACACACACACAAAAACTATTTTTAAAAAAAAAAAAAACCTTAAAAGCAATGGACACCAAAGACAATAAATGGGAATGGAATCAACACTATGAATTTGAAATTCATACAGAATTTCAAAATGAAATGGCCATCTCTCAAAACCTGTGTCACTAAGAAAAGCCCTAACAAACTATTTGGTCGCAAAGAAAACTTGGGGTACGCACCTATAATCAATGGAGGTTGAGCCTTCGTGTTGGAGATTCAGAGGGCGAGAGCAAAAGCTTCTAGAATGGGGTGAGAGAGGAGGACTGCAAGCATTGTTCAAAGCTTTCGGAAGGTCCGCAGAAGAATAGATATATGATCTTTGAATTGAGGAAGAAGGAAGGTGAGGTTTGAGAGCTCTCGAAAGCCTTCTCAATTGAAGCAACTTGTTCGTCGTAGAAGAATAGACAAATGATCAAGCTTCTACTTCAATCACGGCAAGAGGGAGAGAGAGATCTCAGATCAATCGAGAAGGGTTTGCGGGCGGCGAGAAAAGAGGGTTGCGGTGGTGATTCTAGCAACGACAGCAATTGCGGTAGTTTCCGGCAATACGGCGGCGAAGGGAGGAAGAGGACTCTGGAAGTGAGCTTTGGAGATGTCATGGCCATGAGGGTGGTAGAGAGAGAAAACTCTGAGCCAAGAAATGTGAGAACAAAGGAGGGAGAGAGAGAGAGAGAGAGAGAGAGAGAGAATTGAGTATTGGGTAGTTGATTGGGGGATAGGGATGGCAATTTAAAACTGGCCCGACGGGGACCCGACTCCCCGACCCCGATTAAAGCAGTTTTTCCCTGAAAAATATCCCCAATGGGTCGGGGATGGTACTCAAAAATAAATCCCTAATGATTTTTGGGCCGGGGATGGTGATATGTTTTTCACCCCCGGCCCCGGCTTGTCCTCGGCCTCGCTAGCCCCCTGAAGTATATATACCCTTGGGTTACAAGGTTATGTACATTTCTCCCAAACAAAAAATATGTTCTTCTTTGTCTCTCTCTCTCTATTACTCTCTCTCTACCCTCTACTCTTTCTCACTCTTGCACCTCTTCTCTTCGTCTCCACAGCACAGCCGCCACTGTCCGCAACGTCGGAGTTGCTGTCCACCTCGTATCGCTGCTTCACCTCTGTCGACTCCGCCGTCCCTTCCACCTCCGTCGCTGCCCTCTCTCTTCCTGTCCGTCGAGTCACCGTCGTTGCTGTCACACAAAGATCTCAGATCTGTGAGATCTGTATTGATCTCCTCCATTGTTGCTGCCGATCAGTCGATCTCCACCGTCGTCGTCATCGTCGTCTCTCTCTCTCTCTCTCTCTCTCTCTCTGTGTATACATGTATGTATGCGTGTCTCTGTGTGTATGTATAATGTATGTGTGTGTCTCTGTGTGTGTAAATGTATACATGTAAGTATGTATGTGTGTGTCTCTCTCTTTGTGTATGATTTTTTTGATGATGTTGTTGATTATGTTGAAAGTTGTTGTTGATGGTGTTGAATGTTGAAACAGATTTGGATCGGGAGAGTTTCAGGGTCGGGGAAACCCGATCCCCGTTGGGGGCGGGGATGGGGACAGTCATAGGCTCCCTGTTGGGGATCGGGGCCGGGGACATTTTCACCATCGGGGATCGGGGACCGGGGATGGGGAGGGTGATCCCCGGCCTTGCCCCGTCCCGTTGCCATTCCTATTGGGAGAGAAAGTAGAAAACGTGGGATGTGTTTTTTTTTTTTTAAAGTCAAATCGCCTAAATTACATGTTTAAATTACATCTTTAATAAAGGCTTCAAGAGACTAAATTCAAGCCTCACTTAGGGGCACTTTAGGAAGAGGCTAAAAAAGTCAGCTTTTTAACTTTTTAGGGGTGTCCGTGTTTACACACCATATTTGATCTCAAGGCACATTACTTACTTAATGCACACCAAACACAATTTTAATTTTATTATTTTTGCTCAATACACACTATCCATTTTTAAATATACCTAAAATATCCTCATCTTCTTCAACCACCCCACCAACCCTAACCCTAGCCGCCACTACTCGCCTCAGGCCGTCCCCCCTCCCTCATTCTTCTCCAACGAATCTCTTCCTCACTCCTCCATCCATCACTCTCCCTTTGAGTTTCAATTCTCCCTAGGATTCTCTCTCTCTCTCTCTCTCTCTCTCTCTCTCTGCGATGGAGAAAAACGAGCCATGGCCGAAGTGGGAGACTGGTTGTTCGTTGATGGGGGGAGGGAGAAGGGTTTGCATAGGGTAAAAGGGCCGCCGGCGAGGTAGGGGGTTGTGGGGGTTGCGATGGTGACTGGGTTTCGATAACGGTAGCCAAAGGTAGAATTAGGCAGTGGAGAGTGGTGGTGTGTGGGGGGTGTATTGATATTGTCTTGTGGTCATTTTGGTCATTTTATGTAAGGTCATTATTGTAATAAAAAATAACCAATTAATGTTGTGCCTTGAGACTAAATGTGGTGTGTAAATAGAGGCACTCAATTTTTAGCTTTTTTAGCCAAAAAATCCAATTTTTTTTACCCAAAAGAACCTAGCTTTTTGCCAAAAAAGCCAAAAAGCCATTTTTTTTACCAACTTTCCAAAACACCACTTAATATAATATTATAGATGTTCGATTTCTCCCATTTTTGCGTTTAAATTCAAGTATTTGATGATTCGGAGCCCTAATTCATTTCGTAATGACTCGAGATAAGGAGTTTTCCATGGCTACAAAATACTCATTTTGATTTTGCATTCGATCTCAATTGTTTTTATTCATTTTCGATTATGAAACTGCTTGGATCTATATTCAATTAGTTTGTATTTGGTTAGTTTGTTCGATTGACTTATGGTTTCAATTTTGAGGGTTTTGAGACGTTTGTGTTATCAATGTTTTGGTAGTGTAGAGATTTTTAGGTTTTTCTTTTTAAACATTTGTGTCGATGATGAATAACTCTGATTCTTTCCCAATCTATCCATGGTAAAGGTTTTGACTTCATCTTTCTTCACATCTTAAGTTAACTTCTTCTTCTCTGTTATATATATATATATATATGTATGTATCTATAGACTAGTATATATGTGTTTATAATACATACATATATATCTGTGTGTGTGTATGTACTATACAAATGATTGAATTACAGTAATGTTGTCAATTAGGTTCAATGCTCTGTTATCTTTTTGTTATTTTTGGAGGAGTTCTGATAAAGTAGTTTTTGATGATATTTGGTTCTTTGAATGGTGTTGTTCATATGGGAGTTCAGGACGGTTTATTTACAGTTTCCATTGGTTGAGATCAACCTAAAGGTCAGTGGATAAACTTGGGCTATAGACTAAAGTGTTAGGCATGTTTTGAATTGGGGTTGAGAAATTCCAATAGGAGATTTGTGGGAAGACAGTGTTTAGAAGCTGTATTATTGCATGTTAATGTTATGAGGAATTTGCAATTACAATTAAGGAACACACACCCTATGTGAGAAATTTCTTGGAAAGTTCTGTGCTTGGCTTAAGCAATCTACGTTACCCTGTTAAAAAAAAAAAAAATCCACATTACCTTTCTCTCTTTTTCATTTATGCAATCTTAAGATGATTAAATGTGCAACATTAGGGTATTCTTTTCAAATGGGTTTAACTATTTTCTTTCATAGACTTTGTTACAAACATTTGTTGGACTGATTTGACTTTTGTCTCTTGAAGGTCTCAAGGAAAATTGATATGTTCCAATTTCTTTTATTTTGCACCATCAATATCTACATGTTTAATTTCTTAAATAGTTCATTCCCTTCATGTTCCTAATTGACAAGGTCAATGATCTTATTTGATTGAATTTTAGATCCTCTTTCTTCATTAACTTACATCACCATCTAAAATCTTGCTTGTATTGACATTAATTGTAATCGCAGTAGGATCTAAGGGATGACATAAAAGAGAATAGTCATAATTGTAGTCTTTGGAGGTAATTTTAGCAATCACTGTCAATATGCCACATTTGTGAGAAGATATATTCATTACTATCATTAGATTAATTCTTTGTGGAACAAATTCAAGGTGTCTGTAGACACCCCATTTTTGACCGACCTTAAGACTCAGGCGTCACCGACTGAGCGCTTGGTGATGTTGCATATCGTGCTCGTCCAGAGGTTTTAGAGTCTCGGCCGTGAGCCCTGCCTCCGGACTTCCGGGCTTTTCTGTGCCTTGCCTCGGTTTGCGAACCAAGCTCGGTTTTCTCTGTTTCTCTTCCCAAAGGGAGGGAGAGGTCTCGTAGACCATCTCTCAGTGGCCGTGGGCTACATTTCGTGGTCATAGGCCATTTTGCCCATTTCAGAGCCCGGTTCCCGGTTTTCGGAGTCGTCAGGCCAAGTGCCTCGGTTCGAGACCGCCTAACCACCTCCATTTGCTCCGGTTTTTGGCATGCATCTTATTTACACCCTTTTAAGGGACACTGAGGTCCGAGAGACCAACTTCGTGGTCGAACACCACTCTCGGTGCCTAACAGTCAGTTTTCGGGGCCTCGGACTGCGCGTTTTGGCCCCCAAACCTTCATTTTGCATCGGTTTTCGTTCATTTTTGGCAGAGACCTATGTTTCATCACCAGGAAGGTCATAGAAGGGTGGGAGGCCAGTAATTGTTTCAGCAACCAGTTATATTCCTTCATCGCCCTCCGTTGCCCGTTTTCTCTCACTTCAAAGCCAATGTTGACCACCCTTGGGCCATTTTCTTCAACCCTAACCCCCATATTTGTGATGTACACATCTGGGAGGCCACCAATATTTGGTGGCCGGCCAGTAATTCCCTTTGAACCTTTTGAACCCCTTTGAAAAATGGGTTATTCTCTCTCCTGTTTTACTGTTGCAATTTTTTGACCACAGGGTTGTGTTGAGAACACATAGGAGGCCACCAATCTGTGGTAGTCGGCCATTAATTACACTTGGCCTTTTTGACCCCTAGCCGGCCGGCCACGGGGACAGCCGGTCGGCCACCTGCAGTCCTAATATCTGGCCGACCAGCATCCTTACACCTGGCACATCATAGAAATACACTTTGTTTCCCCCCAGATTCTGTATCCGAGGGGGCAACTTTTGGAGGGAAACTTGGAGTGATTTCCCTCCCTTTTTTTCCCCCTCTTTCTCTCCCTCTTTGGCCTATATAACCAGCACCCCAGGTCTGGTTTTGGGGTTGGAAAAATTTGCCTTAAGCTTGCATTACACCCCTCCCTCTTCCTCTCTTCTAAACACTCAAATTTCTCAAGTCTCACACCCCTTTTTCACACCATCACCTAGCACCACACCACCATCTCCATTCTAGAAGCTAAGAGGGTCTTCTTAGAGGCTAGGAGGCAGCTTTTCTTGGTCCAAGAGGCAGCAAGGGATTGGTCTACAAGGGTGAGTACCATTTCTCCTTTTTTTGACCTTATTTTGTACCATTTCTTAGCCCTTCTTTCTTGTACATTTGAGCTCCGGCCATAACTGAAAGTAGTATTTTTTTGAGCTATATTTCATGTTTCATGAAGGGCCTCTCACTGTTTGAGGCCCCCATTTTGCACTTGCTTCATTATCCCTCTTGTATGCCTATTTCTTGTGTAGCATTTTAGGCTTATGTGTAATCTGTTTTGAAGCATGTTGTAAGCTATAAATAGGCCTAGTTTTAGGCCTTGTTCAACATTGTAGAAGGGCTCATCACTTTTTGAGTCCTCCATGTGCTACTTGCTTTGACATCCATATTTTAGCCCCATTTTTGCATGATTTATTAGCCTATTGAGCTTCTATTTTTGGACCTTGGTCCAAACTGAAATGGCCTTGTTTTTACCCCTTCTCCATGTTTCATTAAGGGTCTATTGCTGTTTGGAGCATCATTTGTATACTTTGTGTTGTAGCCTCTCTTTTAGGCCATATCTTGCATTGCATTTTGAGCATAGTTGTACACTGTTTTGGGCTCTGAAATCAAATTTAAAAAGTCATATTTTGGGACTCTCTTCAACATTGTTGAAGGGCCCTTACCTGGTCAAGACCAGCATGTATCAGTTGCTTCTTTATCTCCATTTTGGCCCTTATTTTGCATAGCATTTTGAGCATACTTTTATCTATTTTTGGGGTTTGTCATAAACTTTAAAACATAATATTTTTGGCCCCTCTTAAATATTGTAGAAGGCCCCTTCTCTGTTCGGGGCCAGCATCTGTGAGTTGCTTCAATATCTTGCTTTCGGGGCCATTTTTGTATGCTAGCTTAGCCCCATTTGTGCTCACTGTTTGGCCTTACTTTAAACTGTAAACATGCTTGTTTTGGGGCTGCCTTGCTTATTTTTTTACACTTCATGTTCAAATAATGCATGCATTGCATAGCTATAGGTCATTCCGTATGCCTAATTTCATGTTTCGGGACTCGTTCCATGCATCGGGTACCATTTTGCCATGTTTCGGGGCTGTTTTGCATCTCATTTTGCTACTGAAATTTGCATGATAGTGTGCCATATTCCATGTCTTGCCATATCTTGTTAGAGTGGCATTTCGGTGCCTTAGGGTCAGTCCTCAGTTTGCGTGCACGCGTGCACGCATCTCGAGTGTCTCATTTTCATCTGATGGCTTCTTATGTGAGTGTGGCTGAGATCCACTCATGTTGGTGTAAGTCCATTATGCATTGTGTATGCCATTTCGTTCCATAGCGTTGTGTATGCTAGGTTGTATGTTAGCGCATTGCGTATGCCATGTTACCTCGTACATCGTGTATGCCATTTCATAACATTGTGCATGTTAGGTTGTATCTTAGTTTGCATTCATGCATGTCATGCATATTGCATTGTGCTTGGGATAGGAGTTAGCTTGAGCACGGGAAACGAGGGGCGATTCGTACGCCGAGTGACGAAACGTGTCTCAATTCCCCAGTCACTGACACTCTTGATTACCCATGATGGAGTTAGGTTTTGTTAAGTTTTCATGTGCATTCATTCCATATCGAGTTGTGCAATTCGACTCCTTGGCCATCATGTATCGAGATGCGTGATTGGTGGCACGAGGATCGAGGCATGCATACATTTGTAAAAATACATTGCTATGCCCCTTTCCTGCTCTTTGTTGCAGCAAAATCAAGAATCAGCAGTCTTCCGAGGCTTGGCACGCTTTCCAAAAAACTATTGCGAAACAGAGGCTAATTGGGGCATCGCAGTGGATTTTCGCGTGAAGGCAACCCAGACATGCATCATTCATCATCCGGAGCGAAATCAAGGCAGTCCCTGGCTTGCATGCCAGTTTATTATTTTCTTAGTTAATTTGATAATTAATTAGGATTTTTGTACATATTTGGACTGTAATATTTATTTGGACTGTACTATTCCTTTATTCGGGATTGTATATTTATTTGGACCCTCTGTGCAAGGGCATAATTGTAATAAGTGCGGGTGAGTGTAATGTATGTCTTCCAATCCCACGTCTTTCTTCCGTTTTATTTACCTGCTTATGATGGTTAGATTAGGGCATGTTTCGATTAGCATACAGTATGATAGCATGTTTGCATTCATTCATCTGTTTTGCATGCACTGGGCTCGGCGCATCATACTAACTGCATTTGTATTTCAATTCTAAGTTGAATACGTGTTAGCTGTAGCATTCCATATGCCATGTTTAGAATAGCCGAGCCTGCTATAGTTGCATTTTTGCATGTGTTGCATTAGGCATTTCTGTATACTTAGGATCATGCATGGATTTCTAATTAGCTTCTTTTTTGGCTTGGAGTACTCGGTGAGTTTTATGCTTTAGCATCCTTGCATGCGTGTGAGTGTTGCCATGAATAGCATGCTTACCATGAGGCTATATGCTTATGTGATATAACTGCCTTGAATGCCTGTGGGTGGAGGTTGGGTTATTTGGATTGGAACAATTCATCAAATGTTTGTTTTAAGCCCACTAGACAGTGGCAAAATCATGTTTTCTAAGCCCACCCGAGGGTGGCAAAATCCACATTTTAAGCCTACTTGCGAGTAGCAAACCATTTTCACAAACAAACATGAAGTGTTTTGTTCCAATTCAAACGACTCGGTTTATACTTGTATGCTGTGCGCATCACATAGTAACCTAGGCTAATAACCGGAATAAGAACACACAATGTTTTCAAAACTAGATATCATGGTTAGTAGAGGCCGATCTTTGATTGGGCGAGCGGTGGTGCTCACGAAATGACCTTCCCCAATCGTACCCAAGTTTCCGAACCGAGGCAACTTTGGTGATGACGGACACGTGGCCTTAGGCAAACGAGTCAGGGTTTCCTAAATTTCCCAAAAATAAAATATTTAGGTGGCGACTCTGTATCTGGCAAAGCAGTCCATGTTTGGCACTTCTTTTCTAAAAATCTGTTTTCTCAAAACGATTTGCTGGATTTGGACTCTTTGGTTTAAGATTAAGAACCGTAACACAAAATCGAGTCCGAGCTGTAGCAAGGTCCCCCCGCGGCCCTGTCTATAGTTTCTGGCAACTCTGCTGGGGATTTAGAGAGCTTGACTCGAACTCATGATATCTGGTTTTGACTACACTTGTGTGTTTCTTTGCATTTCATTTGCATTGGTGCACCTAGGACATCGTGTTTGCCATCTGCTATTCCTGAACGGTTTGCCGGAGGCTTGTCTTGTCAAGGCATGACCATATGGCTGACCGGTTATGGGCTCTGCCAGTATGGGAACACAAACCCTGGTTTTACCGGGGCACCCTTTTTGACCATTCGACCTAGTGCATATTCGGATCCATAGTGACCATTCCAAACTAGGACAGGTTGCTCACCCGATATAGGTTGTTTGAAACCGCTGCGTGTGTAGTGAAACCCTAGTTCCTGACAAAATAGGACAGGGAAACCCTACCCCAACATAGGGGTGTTTTGGCTCTCACTTATCTGTTATGTGCTTTAGAGTGCGCCTCTACAGGAATGCATGTATCAGTTTGCATGTTTGGGCATCAGGCCTGCGGGCATCATCGATGTTGAGAATCGATTATCTGGGTATCGGATTGACCTTTGGGGAACGATGATTCAGTGACAAGAATCGGTATTTGGAGACGATTTATTTTCAACTTATCAACCGTGTGTTGTATGCCCGTGTGTTGTGTATTTATTTTAATTTGTCATCTTTGTTTATTTATCCGTTATTTATTTCCTTTTCGCTTTATTTATCTTTTGCTAGGGCGGTTTAGCACCATTGCTTCCAACCCAAAGAGATATTCCCCAAGCACTTTGGACACGAGGTCGCCGACTAATCGATCCGAGGATCCGGTTGACGGACATCCATGTTCTATTCTTTACCCGTTGTCGAGAAAGCCAAGGAAGCGCGAGGTGTCGTAACAGAGGTTGCCAGCACAGTGGGTTACTCCATCAGAGGATAGTAGGATTGAGGTCCCAATTGTTGCTATCGAGATAGATCTACCGGTCAGTCAGATGGATCAGCAACATACGTCAGGGGTGGAAGCCCTAATGCGCCAAATGCAGGAGAGCATGAGACAGATGAAAGAGGACGCTGCCCGCCAAGCAGAGTTCTCCAAGCAACAAGCTGCAATCATGGCCTAGCAGGCCGAGTTAATCACTAGACTGCAACAGCAGAATGCGGCATCTGCTTCACATCAGGTTCCTCCTCCACCAGGGCTCCCATTACCCGAGCAGGCACCTACTGTCCAGAATGATCTGCCAAACACCCAGAACACCGTGCCAAATGTCCAGAATATCCAAGAGGACACGAATCTTCCAACGGGGCCAGCTCCGCCCCCGCTTCCGCCTCAACTGTCCAAGACCCATACACACAACTACCCGGACTCTCCCTTTGAGTTCGAAATGGACCATACAGCTCTAAAACTGAGCAAGCTTGAGAAGCTTTTCAAGAAATCACAAGGGGTGAAGGCCATTCCGGACATCGAGGACGGATACACCGACGTGGCCATGACATTGCCCGATAGGTTCAAGATGCCACAAATTGACCGTTTCGACGAGTCCGAGGACCCCATGGTCCATCTTCGGCTATTCTTAGACATTCTGCGGCCAATGGGCCTAACCCGACCACAAAAGCTTTCTCTGTTCGGCCGAACTTTGTCGGGTGTGGCCGCCATTTGGTACACGAAGTTGGAAGACGAGGTCAAAAGAAGTTGGGATGAGATGGCTGAGGCCTTTGTTGCACAGTACTCGTACAATACACAGATCGAGATTACAACTCGTGATCTCGAAACAACGAGACAGGAACCCAAGGAGACTTTCTCCGATTTCGTAACTCGATGGAGGGCGAAGGCATCGATAATGACCTTGAGGCCTACAGACAAAGATCAAATCAGGATGATTGTGCACAATCTCCAACCAAAGTTGATGCAGAAGATGATTGTACTCCCTTTTCCCACATTCTCAGATTTACACGAGATGCGGGTACAGATCGAGGATGCCATGAAACAAGGTCTGATCAACCAGGATAGAGAGCAACCCAGAAGGACTTTCAATCAGAATAACAACGCAGTTCGAGTGGCAATCAAGAATCGCACGAGCTTCAGAGGTGAGCATGGTCACCACCATTCCCCCTCCCCCAAGACCCACGACAGCCACGCCTTTCTCTGGCGCATCTGGAAGCAATACCCAAAACACCAAATATCAACCCAGAGGCCAAAGAACCTTCACACCCCTACATATGCCCCTGTCTAAAGCTCTGGGGGTATTAATCAGGAAGAAGCATCTGACGCCCCTAGAGCCGAGACCACTACCAAATTCACTCCCTCTCTCTCACGACCCGGCAAAATACTGCTCGTATCACCAACAGCACGGCCATGACACCGACCGTTGTTACAGATTGCGTCATGAGATCCAGGATCTTATTGACAAGCAGGTGATCGCGCCTCCCGAAAAACCCAACGTCACGACAAATCCTCTCCCACCACATAACCAAGCCCCTCCTCCCAACAACAAAATCAACTTCATCCAAACTAGGGTTGTGTCTTACGATCCCAGTATCTATATCACCCTATCCCACCTATCTAAGCCTGAGGTGATCCTTCCTGTCTGCACTAACTTGTGCATGATGGACATCTCCACAACCCGATCTAATCCAGTGGTGGTGACCACCGAAGATGGGACAGGGAAAATTTCAGAGGAAAGTGGGGTTGTTGAGTCTGAGGTTAAACAGTCTGGGAATCTCGCTGAAAGAGCCAATGATCCAAGTGAATACATCCAGTCAGTGGTCCGGTCTAAGCTGAGTGTGGGGCCGCTAGAAAGAGCAAAGTTATGTGTAATACAAGGGGATAGATTTGAACGGGGAATGGATGATCTAACAGCTGTGGGAGAGGACCTTGCCAACCTCCAGTTCTTCAGTAACCAAGAATCAGGGGATACAACAATCAACTGGTTCGACTATGAGGAGTCGGCAGAAGTTACCGGATGGTTAGATGATCAACCAGACGTCGTAGAATATCGACCGGAACAGGGCTCGGCCGGGGCGAGAGTATCAGTGGTGGCCGGAAGGGCCGAGAGTCAGAATACACCGCCGGAGAGCGCCGGCACTAAGAATTTCGCTCAGAATTTGGGCATTGTAAATGCAGGGACTATTGAACAACCAGCTGTACTGACGCAGTTGGAACAACAAAGATTTGAGGATTCCGAGAGAATCAGAAAAGCTAAGGCCCATGTGGGGGTCGAAAGTGCTGTGTGCACGGGAACGTAAAATCTCATGGGCATATGGACGAAGGAAGAGTACGACCATACCGGAGCCGGATAGGTGTCCGTCAGCTGCCGACGGAATGTGGTGGGAAGACGATGATTTATGTCTTGCCCACACGGATGAGGATTGGGGAAGTAATCAACCAGATGATACATGGTATATTGACGAGGTCACTCATATGACAAGAAGTGGGAGGTATTTCAAGCCTCCGCACTTAGACCAACCTGAGGCATCCGGGAAAGACAAGGAAGCTGAGAAACAGAGAGAGAAACAGATTGAAGAAGAAGCTGTACTTAAGCAATTAAAGAAGATACAAGCAGACATCTCCATTTGGGGACTGCTTATGGCATCGCGGGTACATAGACAGGTTGTCCTATCTGCCATGGACAAGGCCAAACTCTTTATAGATACTACACCAGAGCAACTGGTTGGGCTGGTCTTTCCGGGAGGAGGTTCCCTGGCATTAACCTTTTCAGACAAAGAACTACCGCCTGAGGGCACAAATCATAACAAACCCCTCTACGTTTTCGTGGAATGTAGAGACAAGTGGATATCGGTAGTACTTGTTGATACCGGGTCTGCCATCAATGTCTGCCCGGCCAGAACAGCGTATGCAATCGAGTTGAAGCCCGCGGACTTCGCGCCGACTACTCAGGTGATCAGGGTATATGATAATACCAGCAGGGAAGTGATGGGGACTGTCAAAATTCAGACTCAGGTTGGTCCGAGACAACATAACATTGAATTTCATGTCTTGGACGTTCCTGCAACCTTCAATCTACTCTTGGGGCGGCCGTGGTTGCACCAAGTAAAGGCAGTCTCTTCCACTCTACATCAGATGTTGAAATACCCTCACGGGAAGGGGGTAGCTATTGTCTTCGAGAATTCATCAATCCATCCGCCGCCAGAAGTGTCCACACCTGTCTTGGAAATCGAGCATGGCACGGAGGATGTTTTCTTATCAGGGTTCACTTTGGCTGAGGCCCGGGCGGTGCAGAATATCATGGCTGTGAATGAGGGAGTGTATGTCAGTGCTCAATCCGTCTACCTCATGAACAAGCTACAACATATCCCCAGGATGGGATTAGGAAGGAGCGGCTGGAAAGGCATTGCAGCATTAGCTGAAGTGCCACACAACCCTCATACCTTTGGCTTGGGTTATCTGCCCACCAAAGAGGACTGGGTGAGGAAGGGAAAAGAAATGGCCGGAAGAGCCAGAGCAAAGCAGGCTGGAAAGCCTTTTGAGTTAATGCATAGGCCCATTCAGGGTACCCTGAACGGACGCTTCATCCGGGAGGGGAAGGACTTTCCATTTTGTGGCTTCCCAGAGCCATGGCTAAACGCGGAGAAGAAGCGCATGCCAGGTTTCGAGATCTTCTTCGACCTGCAACTATCCGGGGATGACGTTGCCACAGAGCAGACAGACCCATCAGTTGAGGTTGAGCAGTGTAAGGCAGTGGATCTTGAGGGCACAGAATTTGAAATGGGGGTAGCACTGGCATGTCTACTTTCTGATCCTCCGATCGACCATAAGTGCTTGGGGGATAACTTCTCGGTTTCCATGATTGGGGATGAAATGGCTGCGGGCCTACCAGCGACTATCTTGGATGCATCTATCGCACCCTCTCTTACTTGGCAATACAAGGAGGGATTTTTGTCCAGCAGCACCGGGTCAGGTAGTGAGCCGGAATCTGATTCCACCGAGTCTTGTGAGTCGGAATCAGGTTCCACCGACCGAAGTCTGAATCTGTAATCCCGGGATGATAACCCGGATACCACAGTCCTGTCTAGGTCGTCTTTTTCCTTTTCATTTGAGTCTGTTGTAAATAAATCGGACGATTTGGATGTGCTTAATGAGAATCAAATAACTGTGGTTTCTGAGTACTTTTCTGTGCCCTTGATTTATTGCATTAATTCAGACTTTCAAAACTTTGATGAAAACGACGAGGATGAAGTTCCTCCGGTTTTGCAACGTTTAATTGAGCAAGAGCAAGAGAGATTTGTCAAACCTTTAATGGATAAAATTACTACCGTGAACATTGGTACTGAAGAGGACCCGCGGCTGGTCCAGATTGGGTCCACGTTGTCTTTGGAGGAACGCGAGCGCTTAGTCGCTTTATTAAAAGATTTCAAAGATGTTTTCGCGTGGTCCTACGAAGACATGCCTGGAATCGATCCTGAGATTGTACAGCATCGGATCCCCCTTGACCCCGAGGCCCGACCTGTCAAACAGAAACTCAGAAGGATCCGCCCGGACTGGGCTCTCAAGATTAAAGAAGAGGTCACCAAGCAAATCGACGCAGGCTTCCTGCTAGTATCAGAATACTCGACTTGGTTGGCCAATATTGTTCTGGTGCCGAAGAAGGATGGCAGGATCCGGGTGTGTGTGGATTTTAGGGATTTGAACAGAGCTAGTCCGAAGGATGACTTTTCCCTACCGCATATCGATGAGTTGGTGGATTTCACAGCAGGGCATGCTTTGCTCTCATTCATGGATAGTTTCTCAGGCTACAACCAGATAGTGATGGCGCCAGAAGACCGAGAAAAGACTGCATTCACCACCCCGTGGGGGACATACTGCTATAGAGTCATGCCATTTGGGTTGAAGAACGTTGGGGCTACTTATCAACGGGCCGCAACCACAATATTACACGACATGATCCACAAAGAGGTTGAGGTGTACGTGGACGACATGATTGTCAAATCCAAAGAAAGAGAGGGCCACTACACCGCCTTGCACAAGTTTTTTCAAAGGATCAGGGAATTCCGGTTGCGGCTAAACTCTCAGAAGTGTACATTTGGTGTTACAGCGGGAAAAATGCTAGGGTTTTTGATTACACAAAGGGGCATCGAGGTCGACCCTTCCAAAATCAAGGCCATCTTAGAAATGCCACCACCAAGGACTGAAAAGGAGGTGCGAGGCTTTCTGGGTAAAGTGCAATTCATAAAACGGTTTATCTCAAAATTAACCTTGACTTGTGAACCACTTTTTGGCATCCTCAAGAAAGGAAAGAAGTTCCAATGGGACGGCCGATGTCAAGCTGCATTTGAACAGATTAAAGAATATTTACAGAACCCGCCCGTGTTGTCACCGCCGGAACCAGGGAAACCGTTGATTTTGTATCTGTCAGTAACTAAGACTACAATGGGCTGCATGCTTACGCAAGAATCAGAAGACAAGGTGGAGAGAGCCATCTACTATCTCAGCAAGAAGATGCTGGAGTACGAAACCCGCTACACTCCACTGGAAAAGGCTTGCTTAGCTTTGGTATAGGCTACCAGGAAGCTGCGGCACTACCTGTTAGCTCACTCTGTAATGTTGGTTTCACGACTTGATCCTATCAAATATCTTTTCGAGAAACCAGCACTTACGGGTAGGCTAGCTCGTTGGTTGCTGTTGCTCTCCAAATTTGATCTAAAGTATGTAACGCGCAAGTTAGTCAAAGGAAGAGCAGTGACAGAGTTCTTAGCTGACCATCCAGTGGAAGGGGGAGAAGCAGTCGAGTACTTATTCCCAGATGAGGCCATTTTGCATATCGATGACGAAACTTGGACGATGTACTTTGACGGAGCGTCAAATCAATACGGGTATGGGATAGGAGTGTTGCTGATAGCACCCGACAATTCCCGTATCCCTCTAGCCTTCAAACTCCGATTCAAAGTCTCGAACAACGAAGCAGAATATGAGGTGTGCATCGCTGGTCTAGAAGCAGCCCTGGAACTAGAGGCAAGACGGTTGGACGTCATTGGGGACTCGAACCTTGTTGTGTCTCAAGCTAAAGGAGACTGGAAAGTGAAAGAGGAAAAGATGATGATGTATCACCGGACCTTGGACTTGCTGATTCCTCGATTTGAGAAGCTAAGTTTTACTCATCTACTAAGAGAGAACAACAGGTTCGCAGATTCTTTAGCAACTCTATCTTCTATGATAGACATCCCGTGTGGAGGCGGATCGTCCATCATCATCGACCAGAAATTTGCACCTGCCTACGAGTCGATTGCCGCTATAGATGAAGTTCAGGACGAAAACCCCTGGTATTACGACATCTGGAACTTCTTGGAGAAAGAAGCATACCCGCCAGGGGTAAATGCCAAAGACAAAAGGGCAATCAGGAGAATGGCCGTTCAGTTCATCATCTGCAGGGGTAAACTGTATAAAAGGGGTCATTTGGGAATGCATAAACTGTGCGTTGATGCCGAAGAGTCAAAGCGTCTGATAGAAGCCATCCACGGGGGAGAATGTGGTGCGCACATGAATGGGGTAATGCTGGCACGAAAGATCCTCAGACAGAGTTATTACTGGTCCACCATGAAGGAGGATTGTATCGGTTTTGTCCGGCGATGCCACAAATGTCAGATTCATGCAAATCGCATAAACATTCCGCCGTCAAAACTGTATAACATGACTTCGCCATGGCCATTTTCAGTCTGGGGAATTGATGTAATCGGAGCTGTCACCCGAAGGGGTCGAATGGGCATGAGTTCATCTTGGTAGCGATAGATTATTTCACAAAGTGGGTTGAGGCCCAATCTTATGCAGTGTTGAAGGCTTTGCACGTCGCAAAATTTATCAGAAACAACATCATTTGTCGCTATGGGGTCCCAAACGAAATAATTTCAGACAATGGTTCCCACTTCAAAAAAGAGGTGATTGACTTGTTGGAGAAATACAATGTGGCTTTTCATAAGTCGCCTACCTATCGGCCGCAGACCAATGGAGTGGTTGAGGCCGCCAACAAGAATATCAAGCACATACTGCAGAAGATGGTGGAAACCTACCGAGATTGGCCAGATAAGCTGCCGTTCGCTCTGTGGGGCTACCGGACTTCAATCAGAACTTCTACTGGGGCGACTCCATACTCATTGGTTTATGGGATGGAGGCCGTTCTGCCTATTGAGATTGAGGTCCCGTCATTACGAGTATTGGCTGAGTGTCAGATAGCCGAAGCGGATTGGCAACAGAGCAGATTTGAGGAACTCATGCTCTTCGATGAAAGAATGCTGAAAGCACTGTACCATGTCCAAGGTTATCAACGCAGAATTGCCCGGGCTTTCAACAAGAAGGTTAAGTCCAGGAATTTAAAAGAAGGAGATTTGGTGCTCAAGGACAACCGAGCTCCCATCCACGACCCAAGGGGCAAGTTCAGACCCAATTGGACTGGTCCCTACATCATCAAGTCAATCCGTCGTGGAGCTGTGGTTCTGATGGATCTAGATGGCTTGGAGTTCTCACAACCGATCAATATGGACAAGTTGAAGAAATATTACCCTTGGGAGGCTCGCTAGGCCGAAAACCCGAAAGGGCGACCTAGGCAAAACTCAGAGCACAGAAAATTTGAAATCATAAAAACTGAGCTCGCAAAGTTGAAAACCCGCAAAGGGCGGCCTTGGCAAAAGTTAGAGCGCAAAAGGAGAGTAAAAATACCCGAGCAAACCTGAGCCTGAACTACGTAAGGCTTGATTCCCATCTTTGGGATACGTAGGCAACTTCACCCTGAAGTCAGCCATAAACTTTTCCCCGATCAACTTTGTCCATTTTGATCATCTCAGTCATCTTTTTCCATCAGCATTCGCCGTGATCTCCAGTACAGTGCTATTCAGACTAGGGGCAACTTTTCATTGCCACGCAGTGCCGCAGTACCATTCAGACTAGGGGCAACTTTCCAGTTGCTAGGATCCGGGGTTGCGCATCTCGATGGCAATTTCAGCGTGTCGATTCGATCCATATCGAAAATAGTTTTGAAAAGTTTTAATAAAAATTGACTTTGTTCAAATTAATCTTTTTACAACTGAGACCATTTTTGGACCAAAGCGGAAAACTTTCAGTACCACAACCTTCAATTTCATTGATTTCAAAACAGAGTTCTCTCGCTCTTGCATACAATTGGGGTTGCTTTTTTTTTATTACACTCATAAAGAAAACTTGAAAGTACTGATAAAGCAATAAGTCTGGGGCATAGTCAAGTCAGGTGTCCCTGCGCCCCCTCCCAGAGCTAGTCGAAGCCTCTGACGCCAAGCTAGGCCCAACCTGTGCCTCTTCATTAAGCCAATCCCAGCATTCGTCAGACAAAGTGCAACTGAAAGTGGGAGCAGGGGCCAGGAGCTCTCTAGTCCTCCATGCTGTGGCATATCGGCAAGCGCCTCAGGCGCCGGAAAAAGTAGCCGGCACTCGGTCAAGCGCAAGTCTGATCATGGCCAAACTGGCGTTGGAACCGGAATGGAAAATAGAACACACAGTGAGTCAGACCAATCAGCTGGACCCCAGTCTGCCGGGACATTCTATAGCTCATTACCGGAAGATTGAGCCAAGGACAGCGCCAAGCAATACGGTCAGCAGACAAATTATACATCCAGTTGAACCACCATCCCTCATCAAGCGCATCAACCAGGCGTTACTGAAAGAAGTAGCCGCGGGCTGAGTAGGCAGGGCAAGAGTCCACAACCTGCAGTTTATCCATCAACCATACCTGGGGAGGGATGAAAATGAGAGAATAAAGAATAGAGAGATGTGCGATGAGAAAACAGTGAGACAAGGGTTTTGTGAGAAAAACTGAGCCTGAGGGCCGAGTGATGTGAGCAAATACATATGTGAGATTGGGTGGGAAACATTACCTGCAGCAGTAGTGGACTCCCCGCAAATCTGGTCGTCTCTTGACGGTGGAAAGCGTCCAAACCCATTAGTGTTTCGGCCAATGCCATAGCAGTACAACTCTTCCCTTCCTTCAAGCCCCGAGCAACTTCAATTAAACGGATGTTAGGTCTACCCAGGCTCGAGGCAAGCAGAAAGTGAGATAGCATACACAAGCAGAGCGCATGTTGCTAGAAACCTTGCCAATGATGGTCACCGCGGTCACCGGTACCAGAAAAGCGATGGATCAAACCAAGGATATCTAGTTCCCCATTACAAATCAGAGATCGAGCATCATGCACGGTAAGTCCACACATCCGCCCTAAAGCTTGGGTGTGGCCAAAGCGGAACTGAGGCAAGATCTCTTCCGAACATTCAGACTCCATCAAAACTTGAAAATCTTCAAAAGTCGGACATACCTCTTGCTCGCCAAAGCTAAAAACATGCATCACTGGGTTCCAGAACCTTGCTGCCGCATGGAGGAAAGGAAGGTGCAGTGGAGTACGACTCAGCGTGAATAGTGCATTCAAGCCGAAACCCCAGAAGTTCAACTTTTCTGAGCCATCTAAAGAAGAGATCCAAGATGTGAGATTTTCTACGAGGAATGCCTCTATTTTTTGTGCAAAGCAATGATGAAATGAATGAGTCCTGAAGTTGGAGCTTTTAAAGAGGAGAAAACACTATTCAGGGGGACATGTGTCGAACAGTTGATGGTTGCCAGGATAAGTGGCCGGCCGGCCACCTTTTCTAGCTGGCCAGCCACATTTCTCCCCTCACCTACAAAAAACTGGCCGGTCGACCCCAAAAAGTGGCCGGCCATGCTCTGCTATGTTCCTTTAGTCCTGTTTTAGCCCCCGGGAGGAAGTTTCAAGCATTGCCATGCAACGGGTATGTCAAAGGCCTCCATTTCCCTCTGTCTCAGATGCGTTCCGTTGCCCAGATCGTTCGAAGTACACTTTGTCGAGTAGTTTTGTTTATCGAGTTGTTGCTTTGCTTATTGAGTTGTTGTTTTGCTTATCGAGTTGTTTGTCGAGCTGTCGTGTTTTTGTGTGTTTGAGTTGGTACTCTTTGTTTAAGGAATTTTCTTGTTAAGCTTTGTTTATTAAGTTGTCAACACTGTTGTATTTTGCTTATCGAGTTGTAAACTTGCTAAGGTTTTGTTGTATCTTAGTAAGTTAAGTTATTGCGTCGGTTCACTACCTGACTAGGCAAATGCAATATGCACATTTTCATTCAATCTTATTATGGTACAAAACGATGCGATATGATGCTAAGAGTTTAAAATACAACACCTTTTTCGAAAGTCGTTTCATTCCATCATGCTTCATTTTGCAAACAAAGGGCACAAGTTTTACAACAATAAAAACTGCCTAATAATGCACAATGTGCTACAACTACTAGTAAAAAGGTAAATAAAACAGGGAACCGCAACATCAATGCTCTCGAGAGCGGGAATAAGAGGCCCTTTTCACCCTCTTCTATGGAATAACCTCTGCACCCCCATCACCGTCTGAATCGGAGCTATCGTCCTCAGGATCCCCCTCAGCCTCGCCTCCACTCACGGAACCAAGACCGGAGCCCTCCTCTCTGTCAGCAGATGTCTCTGACTGACGATCTGCAACATCCTCCTCCTCATCCTCATCGGGCTCTGCCTCTATAATGTGTGCTCTACGTCTGTGAGACGACCCTCCTCTCCTGGCTCCTCGAAAAGGCCTGAATGGCCCAGCTCCTCGAGAAGGCCTGGATGACCCAGCTCCTCGAAAAGGCCCAGATGGCCCAGCTCCTCAAAAAGAGCCAGATGGTCCACCTCCACGAGAAGGCCCAGGTGGCCCGGCCTATGGCTGAGAATATACTGGAGGCATCTGAAAATGAAAAATGCAATTTGAATACATTAGCCAAAACATGTATATCAGATACGGATGCAAGCAAGCTACACAGAGTGGATGTACGTAGGAATAATGCATGAATGTGGTGTGTGTCAGATGTGCTCTACACAAGTAGCCTATTAACGCAGTAAAATGTCCAAAATCAGCATGTGATCAGAAGATACAGTGCTGGAAAACTAAAAGGTACCTGGAAGCCCATGATGGACAACTGCGCCTCCCTCCGCAGGACCATCCCCTCGAGTGAGGCTACCATCTCGAGCACCTGATCCATGTACTCAACAGGGGGCTGCAGATGCAAAGGCAAGGGTATCAGTAAAGGAATGAACGTTCAAATATCTGAGTGATGAATCAAAGCTGTAAAACATACCGGTGGTGACTCAGGGTCTCTGACGTAGCGGTGGCCAGGTACTGGAGGCTCTATCGGGATCGAAATCTGAGAAGTAGTCCCATATTGCCACCCCATCAGCTCAGTCGGCATATCCGACCATCCAGGATGATGATAAGTCGGGGGAATCGGGGGAATAAATCCGCGCCCGCCTCCGGATGTACCAGCCCTGCTGGTGGAAGGAGCGTCTGCAGCCAGAGCCGAGGTCCGACTCGAAGATGGCATACCAGCGAGCCTCATCGTCGGAGTACGGACTCCCATCAATGGAGGCATCAGATATATGTGACGGTAAGTGGCATTATCGCCCTCCTCAAGATAAAGCAAAGCATCAGTACCCAGCATGGCATTAACAACATCTCGAGAAGAGAGACTATCAGCAATCCGCATCTCGACTGGGGGTGTTGAGGGAGGATCCTGAGAAATATAGCCCCATACCTGGCGCAGGAAGTGCTCCCCCAGAAACCAGGCCCTACCAACTGGCCCCTCGAATAGGATCCTATACTGAGAAGTACCTCGCCCTCCAGCAAACTGGTATCGGAGACCCTCACCAAAGGGTGCCCAGGGCTCCCATGTAATCTGCGGGTAACCAATCAATTAGAAATCAGGAAGGTACAAGACAAATCAAAGATGAAAACACAAAGAACTGAGAGTTCTGAAATACCTCCGTCGACCGCACTGTATCGAAATACTGCCGTAGATAAAGGAGAGACTCCCGAGGTCTTGGCCGATGCTGGCCCTCAAATACAAGTGAGTACGGGGTCACGAGGGGCCCTTCCACTACCATCTCTGGGGCTAATGTCGAGAAGTACGCATAGACCCATAACTGTGGAAAACAGTGCAGAATGTAAATGTAAAGTGCTAAGGGCAAAATACAGTGTGTGAAGTACACCGTGTGTGCAGTGTACAAGTGATGAAGAGCAGAAATGTAAATCAAGAGGGCAAAAAGTACCTCCCAGGCTCTCCAGTAACCACCAAGTAAATCCCCCCGTCCTCGGGAGGTTGCGCTCATGTAGCAATAAAGGGTAGCCAGGCCGGTGCCACCCCAGTCATACCGTCTGACCTGTGATAGGTCCACAAAGGCGCTCAACAAATACAGCCCAACAGTGTTCCCCCTGTCGGCAAACAGAGTGGTCCCAAAGAGGAACATCAGAAAACCACGGGCATACTGTGCCGCCTCCTCAGGAGTCCCGGGCTCCATCTCCACCCTCCGAAAATGGGAGGAGAACCAGGTGTATCGGACTCTGCCCGAAGCTCTATCAACAGGTGGGCGAGCCCCCAGTAAATATACCCAAGAGGCCTCCGACTAGCCCATGTCCTCGTTATAAGGGATGGGCCAACCTCCCACGTCGAGGCCAGTCAACACAGCGAAGTCAAGCGGGGTCATAGTCAAGTCCCCCGTGGCGGAAAAATGAAAGGAGTTGGTGGTGTCCCACCATCTCTCCACCAAAGCTGCCATCAACGTCCTCCTGGCGGGACAACGGGAAAGCCCAGTACAGAAAGGCCCAAACCCTGCCAAATCAACCAAATCTCGGACAGCCTCTGGGAGCTCGGTGTACCAATCTCTAGACACGGTGGAGCCGTATCCCCGCACGGTGCGAGAAGTCACCTGCATTCAGAATGAATACGCGCTTCAATAAAATGAATAAGCTGTGTGCAAATGAAATGAATGAGTTGTGTGCAAATGAATGGGCTGCATGCAAAGTAAAGTAAATGAACCGCGTGTTCAGGTTTGAAAGTGTAAGCTGCGTGCTAGACATCAATTTGGGCTGCATGTTCAAATCTCGATCAGTGTGTGCCATGTGTTCACCTTCAATTTGGACTGTGTGTTCAGAAAATCAGTGTTTGGGCTGCGTGTTCAAATCTCAATCAGTGTGTGCCGTGTGTTCACCTTCAATTCGGACTGTGTGTTCAGAAAATCAGTGTTTGGGCTGCGTGTTCAAATCTCAATCAGTGTGTGCCGTGTGTTCACCTTCAATTTGAGCTGCGTGTTCAGAAGATCAGTGTTTGGGCTGCGTGTTCAACTCTCAATCAGTGTGTGCCGCGCGTTCACCTTCAATTCGGACTGTGTGTTCAGAAAATTAGTGTTTGGGCTGTGTGTTCAAAACTCAATCAGTGTGCGCTGTGTGTTCACCTTCAATTTGAGCTGTGTGTTCAAAAGATCAGTGTTTGGGCTGCGTGTTCAACTCTCAATTAGTGTGTGCCGTGTGTTCACCTTCAATTCGGACTGTGTGTTCAGAAAATCAATGTTTGGGCTGCGTGTTCAAATCTCAATCAGTGTGTGCCGTGTGTTCACCTTCAATTCAGATTGTGTGTTCAGAAAATCAGTGTTTGGGCTGCGTGTTCAAATCTCAATCAGTGTGTGCCGTGCGTTCCCCTTCAATTCAGACTGTGTGTTCAGAAAATCAGTGTTTGGGTTGCGTGTTCAACTCTCAATCAGTGTGTGCCGTGTGTTCACCTTCAATTTGGACTGTGTGTTCAGAAAATCAGTGTTTGGGCTGCATGTTCAAATCTCAATCAGTGTGTGCCGTGTGTTCACCTTCAATTCGGACTGTGTGTTCAGAAAATCAGTGTTTGGGCTGCGTGTTCAAATCTCAATCAGTGTGTGCCGTGTGTTCACAATCAATTTATGGGCTGAGTGTTCAGGAATTCAGATAATCGAACCGTGCATTCAGAATGTAAACAGAATGCACGAAAAAAAATGCAGAATACGTTGCAGAAAAGGTAAAAACGAAGTAAATACCTCTCGTGCCTCATGAGAGAGGCGATACTCCAGCTCCCGCAGAAGCAAATCTCCGGGTGTTCGCCCGTCAAAGTCCGTGACGTGATGGAAAACAGCTCGTGGAAGAATATGTGTTGGCGGGGCGCACCTCTCGGGTATGAAGGGTCGAACCCTCGGAGGCAGAGCCATGATATCAGGATCACCTCCAGCATCCGCAGGACCTCCACCGTGAGGAAAATGACCGGCCATTTCAGAAAATCTGCAAAAGGAGCAAAAAATGAGCAAAAATGAGCCAAAATTGAAAAAAGTCAACAAAAGTCAACTCTCGGGAAATGAAAAAGTCAACAAAAGTCAACTCCCGAAAAAATCTTCCAAATGTTGAGATAAACTCACCTCAAGTGGTGAAAATGAGAAAAGAAGCACCGAAATCAAAATTTAATCGGTTCAAAGTACTTAAAACTGAAAGTTTTCGCGAAAACAACTTGCGTAGGGCGTTGGAAAACGCGTATAGAGCTCAGATCTGAGGAGGAAAATGGTTTGGGAGGCTAGAGGAGATGATTTCGGAACTGAGGTTGTGAGCTCAAAATGTTTGGCCGAATGGTTTTAAAGAAAAAGAGGTGAAAAGACAAAAATGCCCACTGTTTTGAACAAGTGGCTGGCCGGCCACCTTTTCAGGCTGGCCAGCCATCTCCTTTTTGAAAAGTGGCCGGTGGCCTCCAATGAGAAAGAAAACTGGCCGGTGGTGTTCTCCACAACCTCCCTAAGGTCTCTGTAAATTTTGAGAAAAATTGCAGTCCCCGGGACCTGAAAAAATACAAGAGAAGTGCACTTTCTGTCGCAAAATTGCTCCGCCGAAACTTCAGCTTCAACTTCTGACATGTGTCTCATCATTACTCATCAAAATCAAAGTGTATCCTTTTGTAACCTCTCCGGGAGGTGAACCAGAGGCCACGATCGAGTCGCCCTCGCCGAAACGCGCATTTCCTTGCTCGCCGTTTTGTGACAAACACGCGTCCTGATTTGCGATTGTTCTGCATTATTGTGCATTTAACTTGCATTCTCATGAACATACTTGCACGTCTGTTTGATATTACCATGCCCCTGTGTTTAAGCTCGCGTTATCACGCACACTCCTTTCTCGCATTGCGGTGCACTCGCCCACCGACACCGTAATTGTCCGCTTTCGATATCGCATTGAACATATGTTGTTAGTATGTTGTGTTTGTTGAGTTTCTCTCTTTTGCAGGCACGATATTGTATGTACGGTTCATTTGAAGCTGGTGCGACCAGATGAATCGCACAGGTATCGTATCTTCTCCGTGTGAGACGCGACGAGAATTGAATAATTCTTCGCATTCCTAACTGCATGAAATGTAGTTGTTGCTTTGCATTCTTGCTTAAAACTGTTGCATCTGTTTGCGAATATTTGCTTCATTACAGCTTGCTGCATTTGCATGAACATCGAGTTACATTTGGCCTTGTGCATATCTTTTTGCATTTTGCCCCTTTGCCTGCAGGCACGCCTGCGGGCACACCTTTGTTTATCTCGCCTGTTTGTCTAAGTCTTCGGCCTTGTCAAAAATGGGTCGTCTCTGGGCTTTGACATTCACTCCCGTCACTTATGACTTTCGAGTTCTGTCAAAGAGGGGAAACTGTAGACACCCCATTTTTGACCGACCTTAAGACTCAGGCATCACCGACTGAGCGCTTGGTGATGTTGCATATCGTGCTTGTCCAGAGGTTTTAAAGTCTCGGTCGTGAGCCCTGCCTCTAGACTTCTGGACTTTTCTGTGCCTTGCCTCGGTTTACGAACCAAGCTCGGTTTTCTCTGTTTCTCTTCCCAAAGGGAGGGAGAGGTCTCGTAGACCATCTCTCAGTGGCCGTGGGCTACATTTCGTGGTCGTAGGCCATTTTGCCCATTTCGGAGCCCGGTTCCCGGTTTTCGGAGCCGTCAGGCCGAGTGCCTCGGTTCGGGACCGTCTAACCACCTCTGTTTGCTCCGGTTTTTGGCATGCATCTTATTTACTCCCTTTTAAGGGACACTGAGGTCCGAGAGACCAACTTTGTGGTCAAACACCACTCCCGGTGCCTAACAGTCAGTTTTCGGGGCCTCAAACTGCGCGTTTCGGCCCCCGAACCTTCATTTTGCATCGGTTTTCGTTCATTTTTGGCAGGGACCTCTGTTTCATCACCAGGAAGGTCATAGAAGGGTGGGAGGCCAGTAATTGTTTCAACAATCAGTTATATTCCTTCATCGCCCTCCGTTGCCCGTTTTCTCTCACTTCAAAGCCAATGTTGACCACCATTGAGCCATTTTCTTCAACCCTAACCCCCATATTTGTGATGTACACATCTGGGAGGCCACCAATATTTGGTGGCCGGCCAGTAATTCCCTTTGAACCTTTTGAACCCCTTTGAAAAATGGGTTATTCTCTCTCCTGTTTTACTGTTGCAATTTTTTGACCACAGGGTTGTGTTGAGAACACATGGAAGGCCACCAATCTGTGGTGGCCGGCCATTAATTACACTTGGCCTTTTTGACCCTTAGCTGGCCGGCGATGGGGAGAGCCGACCGGCCACCTGCAGTCCCAATATCTGGCCGGCCAGCATCCTTACACCTGGCACATTACAGAAATACACTTTGTTTCCCCCCAGATTTTGTATCCGGAGGGGCAACTTTTGGAGGGAAACTCGGAGTGATTTCCCTCCCTTTTTTCCCCCTCTTTCTCTCCCTCTTTGGCCTATATAACCAACACCCTAGGTCTGGTTTTGGGGTTGGAAAATTTTGCCTTAAGCTTGCATTACACCCCTTCCTCTTCCTCTCTTCCAAACACTCAAATTTCTCAAGTCTCACACCCCTTTTTCACACCATCACCTAGCACCACACCACCATCTCCATTCCAGCAGCTAAGAGGGTCTTCTTAGAGGCTAGGAGGCAGCTTTTCTTGGTCCAAGAGGCAGCAAGGGATTGGTCTACAAGGGTGAGTACCATTTTTTCATTTTTTGAGCTTATTTTGTACCATTTCTTAGCCCTTCTTTCTTGTACATTTGAGCTCCGGCCATAACTGAAAGTAGTGTTTTTTTGAGTTCTATTTCATGTTTCATGAAGGGCCTCTCACTGTTTGAGGCCCCCATTTTGCACTTGCTTCATTATCCCTCTTGTATGCCTATTTCTTGTGTAGCATTTTAGGCTTATGTGTAATCTGTTTTGAAGCATGTTGTAAACTATAAATAGGCCTATTTTGAGCCCTTCTTCAACATTGTAGAAGGTCTCATCACTGTTTGAGTCCTCCATGTGCTACTTGCTTTGATATCCATGTTTTAGCCCCATTTTTGCATGATTTATTAGCCTATTGAGCTTCTGGTTTTGGACCTTGGTCCGAACTGAAAATGGCCTTGTTTTGACCCCCTCTCCATGTTTCATTAAGGGTCTATTGCTGTTTCGAGCATCATTTGTATACTTTGTGTTGTAGCCTCTCTTTTAGGCCATATCTTGCATTGCATTTTGAGTATAGTTGTACACTGTTTTGGGCTCGCACATCAACTGTAAAAAGTCATATTTTGAGCCCCTATTCAACATTTTTTAAGGGCCCTTACCTTTTTGGGACCAGCATGTATCAGTTGCTTCTTTATCTCCATTTTAGCCCTTATTTTGCACAGCATTTTAAGCATACTTTTATCTGTTTTTGGGGTTTGTCATAAACTGTAAAACATCATATTTTTGGTCCCTATTCAATATTGTAGAAGGCCCCTTTTCTGTTCGGGGCCAGCATCTGTAAGTTGCTTCAATATCTTGCTTTCGGGGCCATTTTTGTATGCTAGCTTAGCCCCATTTGTGCTCTCTGTTTGGCCTTGCTTTAAACTTTAAACATGCTTTTTTTTGGGCTGCCTTGCTTCTTTTTTTACACTTCATGTTCAAATAATGCATGCACTGCATAGCTATAGGTCATTCCGTATGCCTAATTTCATGTTTCGGGACTCGTTCCATGCATCGGGTACCATTTTGCCATGTTTCGGGGCTGTTTTGCATCTCATTTTGCTACTGAAATTTGCATGATAGTGTGCCATATTCCATGTCTTGCCATATCTTGTTAGAGTGGCATTTCGGTGCCTTAGGGTTGGTCCTCGGTTTGCATACACGCGTGCACGCATCTCGAGTGTCTCATTTTCATCTGATGGCTTCTTATGTGAGTGTGGCTGAGGTCCACTCATGTTGGTGTAAGTCCATTATGCATTGTGTACGCCATTTCGTTCCATAGCGTTGTGTATGCTAGGTTGTATGTTAGCGTATTGTGTATGCCATGTTACCTCGTGCATCGTGTATGCCATTTCATAACATTGTGCATGTTAGGTTGTATCTTAGTTTGCATTCATGCATGTCATGCATATTGCATTGTGCTTGGGATAGGAGTTAGCCTGAGCACGGGAAACGAGAGGCGTTTCGTACTCCGAGTGACAGAACGTGCCTCAATTCCCCAGTCACCGACACTCCGGATTATCCATGATGGAGTTAGGCTTTGTTATGCATTCATTCCATATCGAGTTGTGCAATTTGACTCCTCGGCCATCATGCATCGAAATGCGTGATTGGTGGCACGAGGATCGAGACATGCATACATTTGTGAAAATACATTGCTATGCCCCTTTCCTTCTCTCTGTTGCAGCAAAATCAAGAATCAACAGTCTTCCGAGGCTTGGCGCGCTTTCCAAAAAACCATTGCGAAACAGAGGCTAATTGGGGCATCGCAGTGAATTTCTGCACGAAGGCAACCCAGACATGCATCATTCATCATTTGAAGCGGAATCACGGCAGTCCCTGGCTTGCATGCCAGTTTATTATTTTCTTAGTTAATTTGATAATTAATTAGGATTTTTGTACATATTTGGACTGTAATATTTATTTGGACTGTACTATTCCTTTATTCGGGACTGTATATTTATTTGGACCCTCTGTGCGAGGGCATAATTGTAATAAGTGGGGGTGAGTGTGATGTATGTCTTCCAACCCCACGTCTTTCTTCCCTTTTATTTACTTGCTTATGATGGTTAGATTAGGGCATGTTTCGATTAGCATACAGTATGATAGCATGTTTGCATTCATTCATCTGTTTTGCATGTACCAGGCTCGGCGCATCATACTAACTGCATTTGTATTTCAATTCTAAGTTGAATACGTGTTAGCTGTAGCATTCCATATGCCATGTTTAGAATAGCCGAGCCTGCTATAGTTGCATTTTTTCATGTGTTGCATTAGGCATTTCTGTATACTTAGGATCATGCATGGATTTCTAATTAGCTTCTTTTTTGGCTTGGAGTACTTAGTGAGTTTTATGCTTTAGCATCCTTGCATGCATGTGAGTGTTGCCATGAATAGCATGCTTACCATGAGGCTATATGCTTATGTGATATAACTGCCTTGAATGCCTGTGGGTGGAGGTTGGATTATTTGGATTGGAACAATTCATCAAATATTTGTTTTAAGCCCACTAGACAGTGGCAAAATCATGTTTTCTAAGCCCACCCGAGGGTGGCAAAATCCACATTTTAAGCCTACTTGCGCGTAGTAAACCATTTTCATAAACAAACATGAAGTGTTTTGTTCCAATTCAAACGACTCGGTCTATACTTGTATGCTGTGCGCATCACATAGTAACCTAGGCTAATAACCGGAATAAGAACACACAATGTTTTCAAAACTAGATATCATGGGTAGTAGAGGCCGATCTTTGATCGGGCGAGCGGGGGTGCTCATGAAGTGACCTTTCCCAATCGTACCCAAGTTCCCGAGCCGAGGCAACTTTGGTGATGACGAACACGTGGCCTTAGGCAAACGAGTCAGGGTTTCCTAAATTTCTCAAAAATAAAATATTTAGGTGGCGACTCTGTATCTGGCAAAGCAGTCCATGTTTGGCACTTCTTTTCTAAAAATCTGTTTTCTCAAAACGATTTGCCGGATTTGGACTCTTTGGTTCAAGATTAAGAACCGTAACACAAAATCGAGTCCGAGTTGTAGCGAGGTCCCCCCGCGGGCCTATCTACAGTGTCTATTATTGTTGGCATGTAATGATAATCTGTTAATGAGTAAGATAAATACAATTTGACTAGCACAGAGCATAGCAGCAAATTGGGGTTTAAGAATCCAAACAAGAGAATACCTTTCTCAAAAAATCTCAGAATTGTATATAGTCCATCATAGCAATCTATGGTAATATGTAACATTAGAAAGATATTTTCATTCTGTTTCCCACTATGTTGTGTCACCCAATTGTCCCAACTCAAGCCAATCAAAGAAAAAAAAAAAAAAAAAATTGTCCCAACTCAAGATGTCTCATTGTTGAAATGTGTGAGTAGATTAGTTGGTTAAGTCCCAATAAGTTGGGCAGACTTGTTTCATAAAATCAAAAAACAATGTTATGTCAAGGCATTTGTAGACACCCCATTTTTTACCGCTCTTAGGACTTGGGCGCCGCTGATTGCTTACTTAGTGATGCAGGCTATGCTATGCAAAGGTTCAATTTCTTTGGCAAGGAGAACTCCAAATCCAAACCTCAGACCCCATTGTTGGACCAAAAAGATTTTAGATCTTAAAACCCTCTCTTTCAAAATATTTTGAAAAAGGTTTCTGCAATGCTCCGAGGCTCACATTTCATTAAATGTTGCGCTTTTCGGTAAACCGAGCAAGGACAAAGCAGAAATGAATGAAGGAGAAGTGAACTCTTTTAAAAAATCTTTAAAACATCTTGTTTAGGGGTTTGGAGTTGAAGAAAAGAAGAGGAGAGGGAAGAAACCCAGTTGGGGAAGGAGTTGGGCATGAATCGTTAAGAAAGAGTCGAGCAGCCCTCGCTAAATCGAGCCTATCCATCTATACACTTGGATTTAAGCTATGAGGCCACCACCATTGGAAATAAGACTTCCGGGGCTTCATTTTTCACTCAAGAATCTCCTAAAGCCGAGTCCGGATGAGGGAGATATGGTTGTTGGAAGTTGGGCATCAATCCACTATGATCAAAACTGAGCAGTCTTCACTAAAAGAGGCATAACTTTTTTCACAGTTGGAATTTTGATGTGAGGTTTCCACCATTGGAAAGCTTACTTCTGGCGCTTCAATTTGGACATGAGAATGACTTGAAAAGGAGTCCAGATGAAGGAGATATACCCATTTGAAGTTGGACCTGCAGAGCAGAATTTGCAGTCAGCCACAAAAGTCACCGGTCGGCCATCACAAGTAGTAGGTCGGCCGGCCAAGAGTGACCCAAACTCAAAATTTTTGAAGATATTTTTCCCTCCAGCTGTTTCCAGGTTGTGCCACCTGTCTTAGCTCAGATATTTTCGACCAAATGCTCTCTTTTTGCTATATATGAAGTTATATCTCATATATTCAAGGAGAGAACATTGAAGCAATGGTGGGAGCCTCTCTCTCTAAAAAAATCCTCTCTCTCTAGAAAATTTTCAAAGCTAAATCTCTGCCTCTGTCTCTGGAGTTGATTCTCTCTTGCCCTTTTGTGCATGAAAGCTTAGATACACCATACATTTGCATACAAGCCCTTAACCAAATTGAACCACCTTGGAGTTGAGGCCTCATGGGACTTATTTTGGATTGTTGAAGGGTCATTTGAGCCAAGAAAGAGGCTGTTTTGCTGCTGTGCATCACGAGGTATAACTCTCCTTTTTTGTATTTGTTTTGCACACTTGCTTCACCATCCTTTTTCCAATTGTTTTGGGTGTTGTTTGGGGTGGTGTTGAACTAAAAAAAACTCTAATTTTGAGGTTCTAGAATGATGGTTTAAGCCTTGTTTGGCTAGGGGGTGTGTCCTCCCTTTTGCTCCTTGGCTTGTAAGGCCTTTTGAGCTATCTTTCAAGCTTTTCAAACAACTTCTTTTTGGCCTTAACACCACTGAATTCCAAAGGAATTTTAGTGGTAGAAAACTTGTTTTGAGGCTCAAAATAGGAAGGGGTGGTCCCCCCTCATCTTATCTTGTTAGCATGTGTTGTTGGCCTATCAAATGAGCATGTATTTCTCCCTTCTTGAGGCTTAGTTTGAGCATGTTTTTGTGACTTTTTGGGCATGCTTTAACTCTAATTTTGGCTGGTTTGATCACTTCTTGCTTGCATTTTGTACTTGTAGTGCAAATCGTGCTTACTAGCTTAACATGCTTGATGTTGTAGCCTATTATTTTAGCATGTATTGGCCCCATTCAAGCAATTTTTTGATAATGTTTTGTGTTGTTTTAGGACTGTTTTGAGCCTTCTTGGTCATATGAGCCATGCTTTGTATAGCTATAGTGCAAGTGGCTTCACTAGTCTTGAGTTTTGAGGCACTTAGCATGCTATATTTGTGATGTGTGCATTATATGGCATCATTTCTCATGTGATTTAAGAGTATAAACTTGTATCATACTCTCATGTTTATCACTCTTTAATCGTGTTTAAGAGTTGTGCCCTTATACCTTGTTGATGAGCCAATGCATGAGCATCTTTATCTTGCCTTTCATGCTATCATTTCAAATCATTTTGGCCACTGTCTTGGCATGCATGAGGTCTGTTTAGGGTTGGTTTAGTCCATTGAGCAATGCATTACATAGTCCTAATGTTGTATACTTCATTAGCTTTGATGCCTAAGTCTTCTAGCATGTCTTGCATGCATTGTTTGCATGATTTAATGTTGTTAGCATGTCATTTCAATACTGGAATGTATGCCATTGCACTCCATTAATTCACTCTTTCATGTTCTTTGAAAGTGGACTTAAGCCCTTTGTTGGTTTGAGCACGAAATTGAGGCGTTCATGCCCAATGGCATGATGCTTCTTTCATGCTCAAGGTGCTTGTGGCTTAGATCCTCTTTCAAAATTAAAGGACTCTCACTTTTGGACTTAATCGGTTAAAGGACTTATCGGTAATCTAAAATGAGTAAACAAAATGAATCAAAGTAAAACATTCCAAGATAAATTGCATGTGTTTAGATCGGACATTAATCCAAACACAAGAGATGAGAGACGCTTCATACTTGAAGTGATGAAACAGTGCGTCATTTCTTAGTCGCCGACACCCTTGATTGTGCATGATAGGGTGGAGGCTCATCGAGTCTGTTTGTGCATTCATCAACTTGTACAAACTTGGCTTCTCGGCCATCGTGCATTGTGATGCTTGGTTGGTGGTCCGAGAGTCGAGCACCACACTCCTTTGAGCTTGAGATATGATAAGGAGTGTGGTGGTACACACATTCTCTTGCAAATACACTGCCATGCCTCTCTTTGTGCTCTGTTGCAGCAAAAGGAGGAAATTCAGGGAAACAGTGGCCGACCGGCCACATCTCCCAACCGACCGACTACCAAATCCAGCCGACCGACCATCATTACTGGCCGATGTCCACCATCTCTGGCTGATGAGCTCTCAGAGTGTTCTTGAGATCAGATAGAAGCAATCTGGAAGTTGGCACAATTTTCAGAAGTCCAAAAGAGTGCAAACAGAGGCATTTAGAGGCAAGGTAGTGGATTTTCGGGAGGACGCGACCGAGCATGCATATCTCCCTCACCTGCGAGGCCATTTATCGCTTTGTTAGCTAGATGTAGTTAATTACCTGTGTCATAATTAATTAGTTTAAAATGTTGTAATATTCTAAATTAGCTTAGCATAGCTAGTTTTCAATTCGGTTTGTAATTAATTAGCTAGAATAGTTAATTAGTTTATTTGTAATAAGTAGCTTAGCTTAGCTTAGCCTATTTATTCGGACTCTCCTCCGTGAGGGCACAATGTTGTAATAAGGGTGTGTGTGTGTGTGCGCATGTCTTCCAACCCCCTCTTCTTTCTCCCTTTTACTTATCAGTTTTTGATGGTTAGTTTAGAGCATATCTCGATTAGCATACCTTATGCTTGCATGCGTGCATCATTCATCTGTCTTGCATGCACCGGGCTCGACGCATCATACAAACTGCATCGTATTTCAATACCTCTTTGAATACGTGTATCAAATTGCTGCATTTATATGCCATCTTAGATAGCTGAGCCTATTTAGTTGCATTTTTGCATGTGTTGCATTAGGCATTGTTGACATAGCTAGGATCATGCATTGATTACTAATTAGCTTCTGTTTTGGTTTGGAGTACACTGTGAGTGCTTATGCTTAGCATTCTTGCATGTGTGTAAGTGACTGTCATGATAGCATGCTTGCCATGAGGCTATTTGCTTAATTGCTATAACTGCATGAATGCCTGTGGATAAAGACTCCATTGCTTGAAAAATGTGCGTTTTAAGCCCACTTGTTTGTGGCAAATCATGTTTTAAACCCACTTGAGGGTGGCAAATCTGCGTTTTAGCCTACTTGAGGATAGCAACTTTAAACCATTTTCGAAAAACAAACATGAGATGTTTTGTTCCAAATCAAGTGATTTAGTCTGTGCTTGTGTGTTGTGCGCATCACATAGTAAGTAGTTAGCTAATAATCAGAATAAGAATACATGTGTTTTCAAAAACAACATATCATGTTAGTAGAGGCCGATCTTTAATCAGGCAAGCGGGGGTGCTCATTTCAGGACCTTCCCCTCTCGTACCCAAGTTCCCGAACCGAGACAACTTTGGTGATGACGGACACGTGGCCTTAGGCACGAGTCAGGGTTTCCTGAATTTTCCAAAATAAAATATTTAGGTGGCGACTCTGAAATCTGGCAAAGCAGTCTATGTTTGGCGCTTTTTTGATTAAAATCGATTTTTCAAAATGATTTGCCAGATTTGGACTCTTTGGTGATTTATCAGTCTTACATTGCACTTTGTGAGATTAGATTCAAAACCGTAACAGGAGTCCGAACTGTAGTAGTTAGAATTCAAATCCGTGCCCTCTCCGAAAGGGGGTGCGCGTGGAGCGAGTTCGGGCGGTCTACAGCATTGTGCTCTGTTATAGATGTAACTTACCAAAGGTTGATCCCATGATCCATCATTACTAATTTCTATAATTTTTATGAGGTTACTCTAGGAATATGCTTGGATTTAAAATATGTCAAGCATAATGAGTGAATAGCACATTTTGTATGTTTGTAATCAGCAACTCTCTGGCTTTAACGCAAAGAATGAACATATTCATGTTTGTACAACTCTGTAAAGTCAGGCTTGACTACACATGCTACTGCAATTTTGGTTGAAGAAATTTCTAGTGAAACATGAACATTCATCAATAGGAACATGAACAATTTCACAACAAATGTCAAAGGCACAAGTAAAATAGTTCTTAGGCATCATTGATAAACTTTCTCACAGCATGAAACAAACACATCAATGCAAAGAATCATGTAGATCATCTATAGTTTTATAGAGGCAATAAATGCATACACATGTTGATAAGTTACAAAGGCAATAATTTTGAAGTCTATGGCTTTCGTTTGTTGTAGCTAAAGCCACCATTCAAAAAGCAAATATTTAATTGATACAAGCGGTTACAAGTGAAATCACCTATAAAATTCCATCCTAAGCTACAAGAGACTAGACCACAGTGACATTCACTAGCAAAAGGACACAGAAAATGCAACGAAGAGATGGAAATTCTAGAACATGAAGAAGTGTAGCCTTGATATGTGAGAAGATTGTGGGCCACTAATTCCTTCAGCTTCACTATGTTTAAAAAAAAAAAAGTGCTTGTGAAAAAGAACTTGACAATGTTGTTTAAACTCATGTTTATTATAGTGTCCTTTGGATTGTTCCCTATGCAACATTACATTTCACGACATATGAGCAGTATCGCGTTTGGATCTTGAACAATTACTCTGCCTTGGGAATGGGCCCCATTATAGATCTTTTAGCTGGTTCAGTAGCCGGAGGAACAGCAGTTTTATGCACATATCCCTTAGATTTGGCTCATACTGATGCAGTGTTGATCGAAACAATAGTAACAATCTTAAGATCCGTTGATTCACACAAGAATACCGGAAATAAGACTCCTCTTTAGACCCGTTGATTCCCAAGAATACCGAGTTTAAAGGCTCAACCAAAGTTGATTCACACAGAATTAACCAAAGTTAGAACAAAGAGTAATAAAACTCAAAATATATTAATCATCAAAAACTCTAGAGCCCTAAGGCTTTACACCCACTATTTATAAGAAAAAACAAAGGCCTAAACAAACAGTTTTGGAAATAAAATAAGGCAACACTAATAAAATATAAAAACAGAGGCCTAATCATAATCCACGAAGCAACAAATCAAATAAAGAAACTAATAAAATATAAGGCAAAATACTAAGGCAATTGCCAAAAGTGAAGGAGGCAAATACTAAGGCAATTGCCAAAAGTGAACATAATAAAATAATGGCAACTAAAGCTTTCTTTGTCTTTGTCTTTGTCTTGGCTCACGGATTGCGTCTTTGTCTTTGGTCAGCTCACGAATTGCTTGCTGTGTTGGCTGGCTATGTCTTGGCTACATCATCCTCCCCGGGTTGGAGAGAATTCGCCATCGAATTCGCAACTTTGTCGAGGGTGTTGTCACCGTGATAAGGAATGAGGTATCGTACGTTGAACACATCGGAAGTACGAATATGACTAGGCAACTACAAACGGTAGGCATTTGAATTGATTTTCTCCAAAATTGCAAGGGGCCCAATTTTTCATGCTGCCAACTTGTTATATTCATCGGCTGAAAACCTGTCTTTTGTAAGAACTGCCCACACTAAATCGCCAACTTCAAATTTGACCAATTGACGTTTCTTGTCGGCTGTTAACTTATACTTGGCGACTGATTGTTGTAAGTTGGACTGGGTTAATTTGTGCACCTCCTGAAGGTTGTGAATCAACTCTTCTGCCTTCCCATTTATGCGCTTTAAGTCTGGCACAGGTACTAAATCCAGAGGGGCCTGAGGTTGGTAGCCATAATTGACATAGAAAGGACTAAAACCCGAACTTCGATTGACAGAGCGATTGTAAGCAAACTCTGCTTGGTGTAATTTGTGATCCCATGATTTCAAATGATCTGTTACTAAACACCATAACATGTTGCCCAAAGAATGATTGACAACTTCTGTCTGTCCATCGGTTTGAGGGTGATAGGCGCTACTGAAGTCAAGCTTTGTGTTGGCCAAGCGCCACAGACATCTCCAAAAATGACTAAGAACTCGGGTGTCCCTGTCAGATACAATGGACTGAGGGAGCCATGCAAACGATAGATTTCTTGAAAATATAATTGGGCCACATTTACAGCATCCGTCGTCTTTTTGCACGCAATGAAATGGGCCATTTTTGAGAACCTGTCCACGACTACGTAGATGGAGTCACAACCTCGCTGAGTGCGCGGGAGTCCCAAAACAAAGTCCATACTAACGTCAGTCCATGGCTGGTTGGGCACGGGTAATGGCATGTATAAGCCTGCATTGGTTGCGGATCCTTTGGATACTTGGCAAATGCGACACCCGTCCACAAGCTTGAAATTTTCTTTCCTCATAGAAGGCCAAAAGTAAGAACTAGCCACAAGCTACAAAGTCTTGTCACGCCTGACATGGCCTTCTTCATGCAACTCCTTGATAATTCTCAATCGAAGACTTGATGCAGGCACACACAATTGGTTGCCCTTGAAGAGGAATCCGTCATGGAGAAGAAAGTCCGACCTCTGACTTGATTTAACTTCCGCTACAATACAAGAGAAATAAGGATCAACAGACAATAGTTCTTGAAAGGAATCGAATCCAAGTACTGTATTTCTCATAGTAGTAAGTAGAAAAGAACGGCGGCTAAGTGCATCAGCCACTTTGTTCAAGGCGCCTGATTTATGTTTAATCACAAAGGTGAATTGCTGCAGATATGCTGCCCAATTGGCGTGCCTCGAAGAAAGTTTGTCTTGGTTGTTGATGTGCTTCAACGCATCATGGTCAGAAAATAAAATGAATTCACTTTGGGACAGATAAGGATACCAATGTTTCAGGGATTGGACAATGGAATAAAATTCCACATCATAAGTGCTGTAGTTGCCTTTGGATCCGTTAAGCTTCTCACTAAAATATGTAATTGGAGGACCCTCTTGGCTCAAAACAGCCCCAATGCCCACTTTAGATGCGTCACAGTGTAGCTCAAAGGTTTTAGCAAAATTTGGTAATATGAGGACTGGTGCTGAAGTCAATTTTTGTTTGAGTTGCTGGAATGCTTCTGTCGCTGCCTTTGTCCAATAGAATTGGCCAGCTTTCATGCAGTTCGTAATTGGTGCCATAATGCTACTGAAATGGGAAATGAACCTCCGATAGAATGAAGCCAACCCATGAAAGCTTCGTACGTCGTGAATGTTTTTTGGTATTGGCCAGTCACGAACTGCATTAACCTTGCTTTCATCCACAGAGAGGCCATCTTTAGATACGACATAACCGAGGAACACAACAGTATCAGTTAAGAAGGAACACTTGTTGGTGCCAACATAAAATTTTGCTTCTTGCAGTACTGATAGAACCTGGCGCAAGTGCTAGAGGTGCAATTCATTATTAGTGCTATAAACCAAAATATCATCAAAATAAACAACAACAAACTTCTCGATAAAAGGCCGAAATAGTTGGTTCATCATATGTATAAAAGTACTGGGAGCGTTTGATAAACCAAATGGCATGACTAGCCACTCGTAAAGCCCCTCTCGAGTTTTGAAGGCCGTCTTCCATTCATCCCTTCCCGAATCTGAATCTGGTGGTAACCACTTTTCAGATCCAATTTGCTAAACACAGTTGCTCCACTCAACTGAACTAATAAGTCATCCAACTGAGGTATGGGGAACCTATAACGGATAGTGATCTTATTAATTGCCTTGCTATCAACGCACATGCGCTACGAACCATCTTTCTTGGGGGTTAGTAGTGCAGGCACGGCACATGGACTGAGGCTTTCTCGGATGTGTCCTTTGGCTAGCAATTCCTCCACTTGTCACCGAAGTTCTTCATGCTCTTTTGGACTCATGCGGTAGTGGGGTCTATTTGGCAAATTCGCTCTTGGAAGTAAATCAATTTGATGTTGTATATCTCTCATGGGCGGTAATACTGGGGGTAACTCCTTGGGAAATACGTCATGGAACTCTGCAATTAGACCCTTCACAGGTTCAGGGATCTTACTCTCTACAGCACTGTCTTTTCCTACTAGCATGAACATCATTCCTGTTTCAGCCACTTCCTCCAAGAATCGGTGCATAGACAATAAACTAGAACTTTTCTCAGTGGCTAGTTTTGGTGCTTCTTCTTTATGAGGGTTGAGAACAATACGGATCTTGTTAAATACAAAGGAGTAGGTGTTCCTTCGTCCATCGTGTAACACGCCGCGGTCAAATTGCCAAGGCCTTCCTAATAAAATATGACAAGCATCCATCTGAACCACATCACACAATATCTTGTCCCTGTAATTAGAACCAATAGAAAATGGGACTAAGCAACGCTTGGAGACCGTTACCTCTTTGCCTTTCTGAAGCCATGACAGTTTGTATGGGTTGGGATGTTGGCTTGTACTTATTCCCAATTTTGCTACAGCGTCCTCGGCAATGACATTCTCATAACTTCCGAAGTCAATTACGAACTTGCACACCTTCCCATTAATGGTACACGTGGATTGGAAGATGTTGTTTCGTAACCACCCATTCCCTTCAATCTCTCGAGGTGTATAGTAAGCCCTGCGCACAACCAATAGAGGACCATCATCGCCGGCAACTCGTTCTTCCTTGTCATAAATACTAACTTCGGGATCGTTGGTAGTATCTTACGGAACTTCATTAGTCCCATCTTCGACAATCTCTTCGCTGTCTATGAATAGGCCCTTTCTAATCCGATCACCTTTTCTACAATCTGCAGCACGATGACCAACTTCTCCGCACTTGAAGCAACGCATCCCACCACTAGTACCAGGGTTCCTGTTCGACTGTCCTCCTGGTGGTTTACCAGCCGTATCAACTTAGGGTGGTGCCCACCTTGCCCCTGGTAAAGTCGTACTCGTATTTCGGTTTGTTGGGGGCAGATTACGGTTGCCACTAGCGTTTCCACTTGGCCACCCTGTAACTCCTGAGCGACGCTTTGACCTTTTCTCTAGTTGTAGAGCCCTCTGGTGTGCTTCAGAAATAGAATAGGGATCAAATAAATTCAGGGTATCCTGATATTGTTCTTGCAATCCCCCGATGTATCTGGAAGCAAGTTGGTCTTCGTTTTCAGTAAGGTTATTACGTGACACCAATTGATAAAATTCAATGGTATATTCATCGATCATCTTCGTCCCTTGCCGTAAATTTTGCAATTGTTGGTACATCATGCGTGTATAGTTATGAGGAAGGAACGCCATACGCATATGTTTCTTCATCTTTTCCCAAGAAGCAATCTTACTCTTTCCCTGTCTGGTTTGAGTTAACTTTATTTGTTGCCACCAAGCCGCTGCTCTTCCCCTGAAGCGTGTGGCCACCAAGGAAACTCGTTTGTTCTCCGGAACCTCCTTGAAATCAAGAAACTCTTCAACAGCAAAAAGCCAATCCAAGAATTCTTCGGGTTGAACATTGCCGTGAAATTCAGGAATGTCAAAAGGGTTGTCGTCTATCTCCTCCATACTTTCTTCATCCTCTATAGACCGTGGGTTTGGATGTGGCTGGCGTTGCTGCTATTGTTGCAACGCTGCAAGTTGCTCGGTCAGGGCATCAATTTGTTGTTGCATCCTCACCGCGTCAGCTTCATAAATGTCGTCCATGGGCCGCCTCCTCGGTGCCATCGTCGCCTATGCTCTGATACCAATTGATGCAGTGCTGATCGAAACAATAGTAACAATCTTAAGATCCGTTGATTCGCACAAGAATACCGGAAATAAGACTCCTCTTTAGACCCGTTGATTCCCAAGAATACCGAGTTTAAAGGCTCAACCAAAGTTGATTCACACAGAATTAACCAAAGTTGGAACAAAGAGTAATAAAACTCAAAATATATTAATCATCAAAAACTCTAGAGCCCTAAGGCTTTACACCCACTATTTATAAGAAAAAACAAAGGCCTAAACAAACAGTTTTGGAAATAAAATAAGGCAACACTAATAAAATATAAAAACAGAGGCCTAATCATAATCCACGAAGCAACAAATCAAATAAAGCAACTAATAAAATATAAGGCAAAATACTAAGGCAATTGCCAAAAGTGAAGGAGGCAAATACTAAGGCAATTGCCAAAAGTGAACATAATAAAATAATGGCAACTAAAGCTTTGCTGTGCTGTGCTGGCTCACGGATTGCGTGCTGTGCTGGGCTGGGCTGGCTCACGGATTGCTTGCTGTGTTGGCTGGCTATGTCTTGGCTACATCACATACTAAACTTGCTTATCAGGTAAGTAGCTCATGTATATATTTTTGGATTTTTTTTGTTTTCCTTTTTATCACTAATGTCGACTATGTGGGACACTTAAAAGCATTAATCTAATTTTAGGAATACATTTTTTTATTAGCTCTAGTGTTTTACATTGTGATATTTCATCGATGCATATGTGGATTTTTTAGTTTATGTACAATATATCATCTTAATGATCAACTATCTAAATATGTTGTAAAAAAGGATCTTATATATTTCGTCTATATGTTGTTCTTCATTCTAAATTTGGATACATGTTATTTGTTTTAATAGCTTCCTATCTCAATGATGATGAGATGTGTTGATTATCTACTCTCTAGGTTTAGGTGTGTACTCCTACAGTTTGTTAAAAGCAAGCTTCTATATTGCCTATTCCTTTATACATTTTCATATACTTGGTTATTTGGTGTGTGAAAGTATGTGTCTAGCATATGTATGAGATCATAACAGCACCTTTTACTGCTTTTCATAGTTTTTATTTAATTGGGGCAATCAGGAGCAACGAATATAAAAGGTGACTGCACCCACAATGTCAACGGCTGGATAGATGAACCAAGAGATGGAAATTCTAGAACATGAAGAAGTGTAGCCTTAATATGTGAGAAGATTGTGGGCCATTAATTCATTTAGTTTCACTATGTTAAAAAAAAAAAAAAAAAAAAGTGCTTGTGAAAAATTATTAGTTTTAGATTCTGTTTCTTATTGATATGCTCAAGGATTTCTAATGCAGCATTTATTGGTAAGTATATATATTTTTAAAATTATAAATGAAGTTATACGATTCCCTAATGTTATGTTTGGTTGGGGGATTTGGAGAGGGATTTGGAAAGAGAAATGGAAAAGGTAAGTGAAATGTGAATAAAACATGCTTATATTTCACCTAGTTTCACACACCTTTTTCCTTTCCCTTTCCAAATCCCTCTCCAAATTTCCCAACCAAACACAGCATAAAAGTCGTGAACTTGTGATTTTAAAACTATGACTTCATTATTGAATTCTGATTCCAAAATATTTTGCATTTTCATTGATTTTCTTTCTATATCTGAATCTAAAAGGTATTTCATTTCTTTGTGGGCTTTGTTATGTTACTAATACTGCCCAAAGTTTTCTAATCAAGTCCAAAGACAGTTGGGCATTAGTTGCTAAGAAAATTGGGATCCAGACTAATAGTTCATCATAATAGAAGATGTTTAGACTAAGAAAGTGTTCAGATTAATTAGTTAAATTGAAAATTTTTCCTTTTCTTAGCTTATTAATTTTATTCAAGAGGTGACAGTTTCTTATGTTCTTTGTCTACTCATTAATTGTTCTTTCTTCTTTTTTGTTTTTTTGACTTTCAGAGAGAAGACAATCCTTGTTTTGAGCTTGAAATTCTCTTTCGCACTTCCTATCTTGTCGCGAAAAGGTACTTATACAAAATCTGCTATCATCTACTTTTAAAATTAAAAAAATTCAATTCTTAATTTTATTCTTCACCTTTAATTTTCATGCATCATTTTTGTCTTCTATTTTCTATTTTTGAAAAATACTTTGGTTAATCCAATCAATCAATAAGTTTTTTGCTCCATTAAGGTAGCTCAATTAGAAGAGGCTATGCTAGAACAATTAATTTTAATTCCTTATAATATTAGATAATTATCTAAAACTATTTATTTCATGTGTTCAAAGGATATTAAACTTAGTAAGCTTATACTTGTGACTTGTTCAATTGTAGGTACCATTGGATATTGTTAGTTATTGATGTAATATTGATGATTGTGTACGTGCTTGATCCGATTAATTCTAAAATAAACACAACCCTTGAAATTGTAATAAACACGTAAGTTTGGTTGGTTTGTACATTTTTAAGCAATTTGAGTTACCCTAAAAATATTTTGAATTCTGAAATTTCTTTTGTAAAGTGCGTTGAAAATTTCTAAAACTACCCAAAGGAGGAGGAGGACTAATCCAATTTGGAAAGTAGTTCAGGTAATCCAATATCATTTTCTCTAATTTTATCATATTTATATTTATGATAATGGTTGTTCAGCTTGATCATAAGACTTTATATGTAGCTTCTAATAATAATGAAAATGCTTTCATATAGTCCCCGTAACAACCCACAAACGTGGAATGTGAGTTTTATGTAATGAGATATATGAAAGACCTCATTAGAGATCAAAGCATCCTAAGAAAACAAAATATAAGATAAATTCTAACTTTTATTGTTATATTATATTCATGATACTTGTGCATCTTCTTTATTATCTAAATACTTCTAAATAACCTCTTGTAGTTTAATGGAAAAAAAGACTTAGACAGAAACCGAACTTGATGAAGTGAGAGTTGAATGGATTAATTTCGTCCTAAAGAATATGAGTTGAAATCCAACATATAAGTATGATATAGTTTTTGTTCTTTAAATTGCTAATAAACAATTTCTTTAGTTGGTGAGGAATATATAATCACTTTAAGATTTTATTTTAGATTTGTTGATTCTATGTATATTTGGTTTTATGGCTTTAAAATATCTAGCTATGCATTTAAGATTTCATTTTGGATTTATTGATTCTATGTATAAATCATATCTATATCGTAATCCAAACATTTATACTAGTAACAATCAAAGTGGTTATTCTTTTTCTATTGATGTAGGAGATGAAAAGTCAGTGTGATGAGAAAAAGGTCTGACTTTATCTTTTGTAAGACTAGAACAGTCTCTACGAATAGTTAGTTTATTCATATGTTTCTAGCGATTTCTGAATTAATTTGTATTTTCATTTTTCAGGTCAAAATTTTTTTAGAGAGATGCAAATATGGTTAAAGAATTTAAGAACTTAATTTTTCAAGTTTTTTCATTTTTTAAAATATGTAAGCACAGTTAAAAACTTTTTATTTAATTCCTTTGTATATACTTTTGAACATTTAATTTTTATTTATAAAATATATGACATTATTTCATTCAATATGTGATTGTGATTTGAAGTATAGTGTATAGTGTGTATTATATTCTTCAAATGTGCATACAAAAATAATATTGATTATTTTTCAAATATATCGAATTCTTTTTTTATCACAGGCATTAACTGTGATAAGAAATACATAAAGCATGTGATCTTGTCTCATTATTAATCATAGGTTTTCTTAGATATTAATCACATTTAAAATCTGTGATCTAAATATTTATCATCACAGGTTTTATTAGTTATTAATCACATTTAAAAGATGTGATCTAAATGTTATTAATCACACTTAAAAAATGTGATCTAAGTATTTATTATCACAAATTATATTAGTTATTAATCACACTTAAAAGATATGATCTAAATATTTATTATCACATGCTAAAAGTGTGATGAAATCATCTTTTAATGACACTCTAGGAGTAATTAAAAAGGACCCTTTTTAATCACATTCCCAAATATCAAACTTTGACAAAATTTAAAAAGTGTGATTAAATAATATATATCACACAAAAAAAGTATGATTTATTTATGATTTTGTAGTAGTGGTTGCTTCTCTAGAATCGAAAGCGTGCTCCCTAGTCATACTACAATAAGCGATTTGATGAAGAGTCGCGTAGAATTTATGACGAGACACATCTAGCTTTGAATCAGCAGCTTTTCGAATCAATTACAAAGGCACTCACGGCTGCTGACTCAGAAAGAGAGGTTAATGATGTTGACTCGAAGTTTAACCTGCACTTCCCCGCAGGTGATGTTGGTGCAGATGAAGGACAATGTAAGAGGCCCAAGAGAAAGTCACAATATAGTAGTTGCAGCAAGGCTGGTCTATGGGAGGTTGCGAGCAAGTTTGGCTATAGTTCTGAGCAATTTGGATTGCAGATATCTCTGGAAAAGATGAGAATGGATGAATTGGAGGATGCCAAGGAAACCCCGGAGGAGATGCCTTCAAATTTTACATGTGCGATGTTTGAAACACCTCAAGCTGTTTTGAAAGGTGCCAGGCACATGGCAGCAGTAGAGATATTATGTGTTCATACGTAGTAACTACATTCCAATTCGCTATTATTGGTCATCGTTGTTGCATTCTGCACTCAACTTTCTCACAATTTCATTGTATGCATTATTGGCAGCTCTGCTCAGCGCAATGAACTTCTTGGAGCTGCAAATACCTGTTGCAACAAACTCATTGTCCACAAAAACATCAATAGCCCCAGTTTCCTTCCATAAATCTACAAATCTCACTTCAAATGCATGCTTTTGGCGAAGTTCGTGGAGCTTTGTTACAGGATGTGTTTGGAGTGTTGCTGGTGTGATTATTGGCTCCAACAAACTCTTGACTACCTGAAAGGGAGATAGAGAACTGCATTAATGTCCAGAGGATAACAATGGTGATGGGGATTCAAACATCATTGGTAAACTCATTATTTAGCAAATGAAATTATTTATTTAGATAACAGCCAGAATAGACTTCGGCTTGATCTTAACATTTTTTAGCATCATGAATAGTGGACACATGTTGGGGTTTTTGACAACCCTATGAAAGATGCTCAAATGTGCTATTGGCCCCCTAGATGATCAATTTGAACAAATTGCTTCCTAGAAGATGTTCAAAAGTGCAATTGGTCCCCTAAAAGATCAATTGAAGCAAATTGTTCCATGAATTAAATTCAATTGTGGCATTGTCTACCCTGAATTAATTGATCTTCTAGGGTGTGAATTGTACTTTTGAACATCTTTTCAAGGGGCAACTTCCTTAAACAGATATTTTAGGAGGCCAGTTGCACTTTTGAACGTATTTTAGGGGTAATTTGCTCAAATTAATATTAGAGAGCCAACTACACTTTTTGAGTATCTTTCAAGAAGAAAATTGTCAAAATCCCACATGTTAACCACAAGTTACAGTTGTTGCCCCAGAAGTTAACACTACAAGAAAATGCAGCATTGGCGACCAAAAGTTTGATTTTCGTCGCTAAAAGTAGTGCAAATGGCGACTAAAATCAGGTTTGTCGCCAAACGTGGGAACTTTTGCCGACTAAAGCAGTTTGGTCGCCGAAAGTAGGGCTTTTGGCGACTAAAAGTCACTTTAGTCTCCGAATATACGAGTTTTAGCGACTGAAAAAAATTTAGTAGCTAAATGGCACGGTTTTTGGCGACTAAAAGCATTTAGTAGCCAAAACTGTACCTTTTGGCGACTAAAAAATAATTTAGTCGCCGAATGTTGCTGTTTTACCGACAAACAAACTTTTGGTAGCTAAAACCTGGACAAATGGCGACTAAAACTGATTTTAGTCGGCAAAACTCGAGCTTTTGGCGACAAAAAAGGTTTTAATTGCCCGATTGTAGTATTTTTGGGCGGAAATTCAATTTTTTTAGCGACAAAACAGAATTTAGTAGCCAAAAAGCATCAAATTGGCGACTAAAATTCATATTTAGTCGCCAAAAGTATTCTCATATTTTTTTTTCGTAAATACTTTATTTTTTTACATTAAATACATTAAATAAAAATAATTATTTATATATATAGTTTGTACTAAAATCGGAAAATTTAGTATATAAATAATATATGTTGCATTAATATTCGCGTGAGAGTGTAGTGGCATAGTGGGGAAAAGAGTGTTGCTGAAGGTTGACACACCTGTGAAGTCGATGGTCACAGGTTGAATCTTGGTAGACGAGGAAAAAAAAATTTTTTTTAAAAGACTTTCAGCGACTAAAGTTATTAGTCGCCAAAGGTAAAAATAATAAAATAAACAATTAACTATTGGCGACAAACGGTTTAGTCGCCAAAGGTAAAATGCCAAAAAATGAAATTGACTATTGGCGACTAAATCTTTAGTCGCTGAAGACCTGTCTATTGGCGACTACCAGATTTTTGGTCGCCAAAAGCATCCGCGACTAGGTTTTGGCGACAAAATGGGCGACTACAATTTTTAGTCGGGGAAAGCGAATTTGTGACATTTGGCGACTAAAATGGGACCTTTGGCGACTAAAAATTTAGTCGCCAAAGGTGTTTTTTTTTGTAGTGTAAGGAAATGTGAAATGAAACAATGGTTGTTCAGCAAAAGAAACTACCATTATAGTCACTATAATCACATTAAATTGGATTCTTAACAAGCCCTAGACCCGTGTTCTTGGGGTAAACTAGATTATTTTTCCTTATAACATGGCAAGGGATCCACAGTCCAGATATTCCTTGTTCCCATGTCCAAGACTCCTCTCCACCACATGATTAGGCAAGAGAGGCCCATCGTGTGGTAGAGAGTGGCTTGAGACAAGATGACAGGGAGGATCTGGCCTTTGATAACACAGAACAGTAATATCCAAGGTAATCAAACATAAAAAGAAACTATTATAAGATGAGATAACATGTAGGAAGAAGGAGCACCTTCCATGTAATATCCATTGAGGAATTGCTGTCGACATAAATGGCCCCAATTGTGGATTCAACTATGTCAGCGAGGACTTTTGGAGCATCGATGAGACCACTGGAGTGCAAAGGGTAGTCTTTAATTGCATCCATAAATTCTCGAATCTGCACAAGTTTATCATACATTGTCCGAAATCCCGTAAGCACCAAAGAAAAAAAAAATAAAAAAAAATAAAATTCACCAATCTATGCAAAAAACTCAAGCTCATGTAAAATTATAAGAAGTATTAGTAGTTTCTGGCCCTGAGTTTGATTGAGCTGAATGAATTTGTACACATCTCATCACCACTCAACATAAAATGTGTACATTATTAAGAGAGTTGCTGATCTCACTAATCCAGGAGGGGTTTCTTGGAACAATGCTCTGCTGAACCAGGTCTTTGACAGCCAAATAGCAGCCAAGATTCAAGCAATCCCTATCAGCCAGTCAGCTTCAAGGGATAGAATAGTACAGCCGAATTCAAATTCCGGAGTATATTCTATCAAGAGTGCGTACCAAAGTGCCACAATTGAAGCATGCAATATAGAGGGGAGGAGAAGTAGCTCTTCCTATCACGTTCACTGGGAAGTTTTGAAGATGATATGAAACTTAAAAATGAGTCCAAAGGCACCTTCCTTTCTTTTGAATCGTTGATATTTTATTCGAAGGGAAATTTTAAAATGATCCCTTATGCCCTATATGTGGAGAGGATCCAGATCTAGTTGAGCACTTAATCATTTGATGTCCTTGAGTGAAAAAGATATGGAATAATAATCCCTTTAATCTTGAAGTATTGAGGTTCTTTGTTACTAGAACTGATGTATGGTTGTTAAGAGATGGTATCTCCATATCTCAAAAAATGTCAAGACCAGAATCATTCTCCGAGTTTTATATCATATTTATGCTGAGGAATCGGTGGGTGTATTTGAACATTGGAAACCTAAAAAATATGAGGTACTGTTAAAGGCTAATAATCCAATTACAGAGTATGTTTCAGCTAATTATAAGCTTTTGGAAAATGGGACTACAGGGAAGACTTCTCCTCACTCATGGGTTCCCCCTCCCTCATCAGTCCTCAAAATTAGCTCGGATTTGCTTTACAAGAACACTCCGTTTCTGAATTTTCTGGAATTATTATTAGAGATGACAAGGGTTCATATGTTAGCTCAAATTGCTCAATGTTTTACTCTCTTCCAACTCGTTTGCCTAATTCTTCACCCAACAACTAATCCTATTCTCCTAGCTTATTATCCGTAATTTTCACATCTCCAGTACAACCTTTCTAGTATCTCTATATTTGCTGCTCTTTGCAGCATCTGACCCCAACCAAAAATAAAAAAGAAAAAGGAAATTACCAAAACATTTTCTTACATTTTATGCTACGACACTATGATCAACCTTAGCCTATGTTTAAATCTTGGATTTGAATAGAAATATATGAAAAGAAAAGGAAAAAGTAAGCGAAAATTAGTTTCTAATTTTTGTCACTTTTCTTTTCTCTTCTCTTTTCATTTTTCCGCTTCCCTCAAATCCATGATCTAAACACACAGGCTTAGGAGATCATTGTCCATACTCCACCCTATTCAATTCGCTCTTCCTCTGTTACATATATATAATTGGGTTTGGTTATGGTGTGCAACTTACACCTTACACCTTATTCTTTACACTTACACCTTATACTTACACCTTTTATACCTTACACCTTACACCTTTTGTGTAAGTGGCACATGGTGTGCAACTCACTTACACCTTACACCTTACATTTACATCTTACACTTACACTTACACCTTACACTTACACCTTTTGTGTAAGTGGCACATGGTGTGCAACCCACTTACACCTTTTGTGGGTTGCACACCTAAGAAAACTCCTATATAATAATATAATATCTAATATAACTCAAAATTTTACACCCAAAAAAAAAAAGGTATTTCCCAATTATTAACAACCCATTATCAATCCAAACCACTAAACTCATTCCACCGAACAATTAACCAATTTTATTTTATTTTATTTATTTATTTATTTTATCTTCCGGTTGAATATCACAATTTTATATATAAAATAATTCCACACATACATACCCACCAATGAAATTGAAGCAACAAAATAAATAAAAAAGATTTTGAAACTACTTACTTGTCCATCAAGTAGAGGTTTGTTGTGCCTCAAATACCTATGCAAGTTAAGCTTCACAGCCACACGTGCGAGCTTCTCCGTGTCAACATTGGCGGCTCGGAGCCGAGTCAGCTTCCCTGGCAGCAAATCTGGGTACGAGAAATAGTCCTGTTTTGCGATCAGAAGATTCAAAACCGAATCACCGATGTACTCGAGTCTCTTGTACGACGACAACGAAGATGAAGAACACTTCTCTTGGAATGAACCGTCCGTGAATGCTTGTCGTAACAAGCTCTGATCTTTGAAATTGTAGCCTATGATTTCTTCGACCTCTTTTAGGTTTGGAATCGACTCGGTAATTGTGTTCTGATACTCCTTTTGTCGTTGTTGTAATTGGTCTTGCAAATGGAGGTTTTTTATTGAAATAGTAACTTGTTTTTGGTTGTCTTGTTCGTCTTCCATGGCTGTGGAAGGACATGAAAAAGGTTTTGAGAGAGACAAGGCGTATTGCCTTACGTGGCACAAATCCAGGAATACAAATACGCATAATACAAATATATAATAAATTACAACATATACGGTCCCATCATTTACTGTTGAGGTGGAGGCCTAACGGCATCCGCCTACACACATATATGTACTGTTGGATTCTGTTTATTTGTTGTTAACAGAATTCTACCTGTTGTGCAACCCACAGCTAAAGATACAAATCTTGAAGAAATATTAGATAATTATTACGACTTGTAATATAAAATTCTAAAACATTTAATAAATCTACAATTATATCAACAGAGGGCATACATTAAGTAGCGAAATACTTACAATCACTTACAATTACAATCTTCAAAGCAGCTTAATTCTTCAATACTTAATTTATATTTTGGAGGAATGTTTACAAGCAAAATGTTTACAAGATGAGAGAGAGCTTTCACGAATACAACTTAAGATTGAAAAACTTATTTTAAAACACACTTCTTTCAACAACAACAACAAAAAAAAACTCTGCCTCAATAAGGGTGAGGTCCTTCCCTTTTATAATACAGAAAAAAAGAGAAAAGAATGGAGTAGATATTCATTATTGAATCAGCATCCTTATCTTGATAGGGTTTGTAAAGAGACAGTCGTTAGCCTCTGTGCTGGATGGCAGATCAAGCATCTGCTTTTCAGAAAGTTGGCGTATTGGTTTTTGTCTATTTGTGCCGACGGTACTGCTAATGAGAAACAAAGCACATCATGCTTTGCCTTTTCCTTTTTTTTTTTATCTTTTTCTTTGTCAAGTTTGTCAGCAATCACACTGGTGAGTGAATCTCAAAAATCCTCAAAGTTAGGTTCATCATCTTCTGGTGCCTGTGATTCTCCGGCTAAAACAGCAAATTCATTTTTATTCTGGTCAAGATCGGGATCTTCATGACCTTGACTACTGGTAATAGATTTCATGGAAGTATCATCACTGGAGAGAGTTTGAAGAAATTGTTCCATCATGAAATCCATACTTTTAATAATTAATTATGTTTCTGACAAATTAGGATAGTTTTGTCATAATTCTGCTTGGATTTCTAAAAAAATTTTTTGAGTAACTAGTTGACAGGGAGTAGATTTTGGAATACCATCCCAACAGGCTTGAGAATGTGCCTTGATTTTCTAGATAGTTTTTGGTAAAGTAGGGTTCATACCCTTATCCCACCATCTCACAAAGAAAATCCTTTTGAGACGAGTGATCTTATTTTCATAATCACACAAAAGTCCCATTTCCCAATCTATTATCCATAGAATACCAAAATAGATTGGGAAATGGACTAAGGATTTTGTAATAAAGATATCCTTATTTACTAGTAAATGGGAATATGCAACATGCCATTCATTATAGGCTTCCCTGATTGGTACTGGTAAAACAATTAATTAAAAAAGTAAAATTTCTAACTGTTCACCTATACAATAATAAAATTATTTGAAATATTAATTGAATTTTTTTTAATATTATTAAAAATTGTTAATTAACTTGATGATTTATCGATCGCAATAGGATGAGTTTGGAAATGATTGAATAGGATAGTTAGATTAAAATTTTTATTTTTAAAACTTCATTGGATTTGGATTAGGAGTGGAAGAGTATTTTTTTTATAGGAACCCTAATAGATTCGTAAATATAATAATAATATTATTATTATATATATATAATATACGTATATTATATTATTGAATTTTTATAATATGTATATAATATTTATTGAATTTTTATTATATTATATATATATATCTAAAATAATTTTAATATAGGTATAATATATAATACATTGTATGTTTTTAATTATAAATATTATTTTATTGTTTCAATTATTATATTTTTAATATTATTGTTAAATTTTTTATTGTGTTGTGGATTAGGTATGGTTGGGGCGGAAGTTATATTTATGGGTTTGGATGGGAATGGAGGAAAGTTCCATAAGAGTCAGGTCGAAAGTGGGGTAAGTGGTGAAAATGAGGATGGGGGTGGGGTCGGGGGCCCAACCTATACCTTACTTATTGCCATTTCTAGTTATAACTTATACAAATCCTTAAAATACCTTTAATTATGTCATTTTTTTTAATTATGAGTAAATTTCTTTAGTTATGATAATATTTTGGCACTATTTGGCATTCCCTATATTAGTACACTTTTTTATTTTTTTCCTATCTTTTTTTAATTACATCATCTCATTTTTTGCACATTTTTTCGTAAAAAATCAAAAAATATACTTATTTAAATTATTCCAAACACCCTCTTTAGCAATGTTTTCAAAACCGGACCGGTGAGCGAACCAGAAAAAGGACCGGATGGACGGGTCACCGATTCAACCGTCGAGTCAAAGCGGTCGAACCATGACGTCATAATTAATATTATATAATTAAAAATATATATAAATAATCAAATAAAAATAAAAATTGTTGCATGGTATTTATTAATAATATTTAATAAAGTCATAATTGATAAAAAAAAAAAAAAGTCACTTATTTTAAAGAAATTAAATTTTTTAAACATTCCCTCGAAATAAATTGATGGAATGCTAGATTTAATTTTGGAGGGAAATGAAATTTTCAACTCTCCCTCCAATCAATATGTTTCAAATAATTTGATTGAATTCCACATAGAATTTTGTACATTCTCTTTGAAAAACCTTTTCCTATAAATAGGAATAGACTTTCATAATCTTCTCAAGCTTTCAATGAGACTCTTCCTTATGAGAAGAGACTCTTGAAATAAGAATTTTTAGTCAAAATTTTGAAATAAATATATATGTATATATAAGAAAGAAAGAGAAAAGAAAGAAAGAAAAAAAAAAAAAAAAAAAGAAGGTAAAACCGAAAAAATAGAGAAAAAAGAGAGACCAATTTGACCCTCCCGGCCCGGTCCGGTTCACCGATTCTGTCGGTTCGACCACTGGGTCACCGATTTTTCCCGGTTTTGACCCCACTCCGGGTTTAGGGAGTTGACCGGACCGGAACAAGACCCGGTTCTCGGTCCAACCGGCCAGTCCGGTCCGGGTTTGAAATCATTGCTCTTTCGTTATAACTCATAAGATCTTTAGTGATGTCTCATGTGTATTTACTTATGACTTAGAAAGAATAGAATTATGCTAATTTTTTTTTTAATTATAAGATAAATATACACACCCTTTAAAAGGTGTATATCATAGTGTTTCCTATTTATTTATTAATGGGTAAATTATAAATACACTTCCTAATGTTTGCTTAAAATAAGAATTGTCCTCTGTGGTTTATAAAATTATAAATACTTCCCTGTCAGAATTTTTTATTTAATAGAATTAATTAAAAAAGTGAAATTTCTAACTGTTCACCTATACAGTAATAAAATTATCTGAAAGATTAATTGAAATAAAATTTTAATATTATTAAAAATTGTTAATTAACTTGATGATTTATCGATCGCAATAGGATGAGTTTGGAAATGATTGAATAGGATTGTTAGATTAAATTTTTTATTTCTAAAACTTGATTGGATTTGGATTAGGAGTGGAAGAGTATTTTTTTTATAGGAACCATACTTGATTCGTAAATATAATAATAAATAATAATAATAATAATATTATATATATATATATATATTATATAATATGTATATAATATTTATTGAATTTTTATTATACTATATATATATGTAATATAATTTTAATATAGGTATAATATATAATATATTGTATGTTTTTAATTATTTTATTGTTTTAATTATTATATTTTTGATATTATTGTTAAATTTTTTATTGTGTTGTGGATTAGGTATGGTTGGGATGGAGGTTATATTTACGGGTTTGGATTGGAATGGAGGAAAGTTCCACGACAGAGTCAGGTCGAAAGTGAGGTAAGCGGCAAAAATAAGGGTGGGGGTGGGGGTGGGGGTGGGGGTGGGGTTGGGGGCCTAATCTATACCTTACTATTGCTATTCCTAATTATAACTTATACATACCCTTAAAATACCTTTGATTATGTCATTTTTTTTATGGGGTACTTACGTGTAGATCTTAATAAGTGAACTTATTGTCTAATAGGTCCTATGCGAAAAATTTATCATAAAAAAAGTTACTAATTGTAAGTTTTAGAGATAATTTATAAAAATCATGACAAAAAAAGTCATTAATTGTCAATTTTTAGCGATATATATAAAAAATTGTCATAAAAAAAATATTTTTAACGACAATTTTAACAAGACTTATTTTCAATAGGACTTGATGGGAATTAAGTCAAACTATTAGGACCTATTGGTAGTTTACCCCATTTTTTTAATTAGGAATAATTTTTTTCTTTAGTTACGATAATATTATGGCACTATTTGGCATTCCCTATATTAGTAGACTTTTTTGTTTTGTTGCTATTTTTTTTATGTTTTTTAAATCACATCACCTCTATATTTTTTTGCATATCTTCTCGTAAAAAGTCAAAGAGTATACTTATTTAAATTATCCCAAACACCATCTTTAGTTATAACTCATAAATTTTTTAGTTATGTCTCATGTGTATTTACTTATGACTCAAAGAGAATAGAATTATGCAATTTTCTTTTTTAGTTATGAGATACATATACACACCCTCTAAATGGTGTATATCATAGTGTTTCCTATTTATTTATTAATGGGTAAATTTCAAATACATTCCTTGATGTTTGTTTAAAATACGAATTATCTTCTGTGGTTTGGAAAATTATAAATATTTCCATGTCAAAATTTTTTATTAATAGAATTAATTAAAAAAGTGAAATTTCTAACAGTTCATCTATACAATAATAAAATTATCTGAAATATAAATTCAAATAAAATTTTAGCATTATTAAAAATTGTTAATTAATTAGATGATTTATCGATCGCAATAGGATGAGTTTGGAAATGATTGAATAGGATTGTTAGATTAAATTTTTTATTTCTAAAACTTGATTGGATTTGGATTAGGAGTGGAAGAGTATTTTTTTTATAGGAACCATACTTGATTCGTAAATATAATAATAAATAATAATAATAATAATATTATATATATATATATATATTATATAATATGTATATAATATTTATTGAATTTTTATTATACTATATATATATGTAATATAATTTTAATATAGGTATAATATATAATATATTGTATGTTTTTAATTATTTTATTGTTTTAATTATTATATTTTTGATATTATTGTTAAATTTTTTATTGTGTTGTGGATTAGGTATGGTTGGGATGGAGGTTATATTTACGGGTTTGGATTGGAATGGAGGAAAGTTCCACGACAGAGTCAGGTCGAAAGTGAGGTAAGCGGCAAAAATAAGGGTGGGGGTGGGGGTGGGGTTGGGGGCCTAATCTATACCTTACTATTGCTATTCCTAATTATAACTTATACATACCCTTAAAATACCTTTGATTATGTCATTTTTTTTATGGGGTACTTACGTGTAGATCTTAATAAGTGAACTTATTGTCTAATAGGTCCTATGCGAAAAATTTATCATAAAAAAAGTTACTAATTGTAAGTTTTAGAGATAATTTATAAAAATCATGACAAAAAAAGTCATTAATTGTCAATTTTTAGCGATATATATAAAAAATTGTCATAAAAAAAATATTTTTAACGACAATTTTAACAAGACTTATTTTCAATAGGACTTGATGGGAATTAAGTCCAACTATTAGGACCTATTGGTAGTTTACCCCATTTTTTTAATTAGGAATAATTTTTTCTTTAGTTACGATAATATTATGGCACTATTTGGCATTCCCTATATTAGTAGACTTTTTTGTTTTGTTGCTATTTTTTTATGTTTTTAAATCACATCACCTCTATATTTTTTGCATATCTTCTCGTAAAAAGTCAAAGAGTATACTTATTTAAATTATCCCAAACACCATCTTTAGTTATAACTCATAAATTTTTTAGTTATGTCTCATGTGTATTTACTTATGACTCAAAGAGAATAGAATTATGCAATTTTCTTTTTTAGTTATGAGATACATATACACACCCTCTAAATGGTGTATATCATAGTGTTTCCTATTTATTTATTAATGGGTAAATTTCAAATACATTCCCTGATGTTTGTTTAAAATACGAATTATCTTCTGTGGTTTGGAAAATTATAAATATTTCCATGTCAAAATTTTTTATTAATAGAATTAATTAAAAAAGTGAAATTTCTAACAGTTCATCTATACAATAATAAAATTATCTGAAATATAAATTCAAATAAAATTTTAGCATTATTAAAAATTGTTAATTAATTAGATGATTTATCGATCGCAATAGGATGAGTTTGGAAATGATTGAATAGGATTGTTAGATTAAATTTTTTATTTCTAAAACTTGATTGGATTTGGATTAGGAGTGGAAGAGTATTTTTTTTATAGGAACCATACTTGATTCGTAAATATAATAATAAATAATAATAATAATAATATTATATATATATATATATTATATAATATGTATATAATATTTATTGAATTTTTATTATACTATATATATATATGTAATATAATTTTAATATAGGTATAATATATAATATATTGTATGTTTTTAATTATTTTATTGTTTTAATTATTATATTTTTGATATTATTGTTAAATTTTTTATTGTGTTGTGGATTAGGTATGGTTGGGATGGAGGTTATATTTACGGGTTTGGATTGGAATGGAGGAAAGTTCCACGACAGAGTCAGGTCGAAAGTGAGGTAAGCGGCAAAAATAAGGGTAGGGGTGGGGGGGGGGGAGGGGTTGGGGGCCTAATCTATACCTTACTATTGCTATTCCTAATTATAACTTATACATACCCTTAAAATACCTTTGATTATGTCATTTTTTTTATGGGGTACTTACGTGTAGATCTTAATAAGTGAACTTATTGTCTAATAGGTCCTATGTGAAAAATTTATCATAAAAAAAGTTACTAATTGTAAGTTTTAGAGATAATTTATAAAAATCATGACAAAAAAAGTCATTAATTGTCAATTTTTAGCGATATATATAAAAAATTGTCATAAAAAAAATATTTTTAACGACAATTTTAACAAGACTTATTTTCAATAGGACTTGATGGAATTAAGTCAAACTATTAGGACCTATTGGTAGTTTACCCCATTTTTTTAATTAGGAATAATTTTTTTCTTTAGTTACGATAATATTATGGCACTATTTGGCATTCCCTATATTAGTAGACTTTTTTGTTTTGTTGCTATTTTTTTTATGTTTTTTAAATCACATCACCTCTATATTTTTTTGCATATCTTCTCGTAAAAAGTCAAAGAGTATACTTATTTAAATTATCCCAAACACCATCTTTAGTTATAACTCATAAATTTTTTAGTTATGTCTCATGTGTATTTACTTATGACTCAAAGAGAATAGAATTATGCAATTTTCTTTTTTAGTTATGAGATACATATACACACCCTCTAAATGGTGTATATCATAGTGTTTCCTATTTATTTATTAATGGGTAAATTTCAAATACATTCCCTGATGTTTGTTTAAAATACGAATTATCTTCTGTGGTTTGGAAAATTATAAATATTTCCATGTCAAAATTTTTTATTAATAGAATTAATTAAAAAAGTGAAATTTCTAACAGTTCATCTATACAATAATAAAATTATCTGAAATATAAATTCAAATAAAATTTTAACATTATTAAAAATTGTTAATTAATTAGATGATTTATCGATCGCAATAGGATGAGTTTGGAAAGGATTGAATAGGATTGTTAGATTAAATTTTTTATTTCTAAAACTTGATTGGATTTGGATTAGGAGTGGAAGAGTATTTTTTTTATAGGAACCATACTTGATTCGTAAATATAATAATAAATAATAATAATAATAATATTATATATATATATTATATAATATGTATATAATATTTATTGAATTTTTATTATATATATATATCTAATATAATTTTAATAGAGGTATAATATATAATATATCGAATGTTTTTAATTATAAATATTATTTTATTGTTTTAATTATTATATTTCTAATATTATTGTAAAATTTTTTATTGTGTTGTGGATTAGGTATGGTTGGGAGGAGGTTATATTTATGGGTTTGGACGGGGATGGAGGAAAGTTCCATGAGAGTGAGGTCGAGAGTGGGGTAAGCGAGGGTGGGGATGGGGTCAGGGGCCCATCTCTACCCTTATTACTTATTGCCATACATACATACCCTTAAAATATCTTTAATTATGTCAATTTTTTTTTTCAATTACGAATAATTTTTTTCTCTAGTTACGATAATAATTTGGCTCTATTTGACATTCCTATATACTTTTTTGTTTTTTTTTTGTTTTTTTAAATCACATCACCTCTCTATTTTTTTACACATCTTTTCGTAAAAAGTCAAAAAGTATACTATTTAGATTATCCTAAACACCCTCCTTAGTTATAACTGCTAAGATCTTTAGTTATGTCTCATATGTATTTACTTATGACTCAGAAAATATAGAATTATGTCATTTTCTTCTTTAGTTATAAGATACATATACACACCATCTATAGGGTGTATATCAGAGTGTTTTCTATTTATTTATTAATGGGTAAATTACAAATACTTCCTGAGATTGTGCTTAAAATATGAATTATCCTTTGTGATTTGAAAAATTACAAATATTTCCATGTTAGAATTTTTTTATTTAATAGAATTAATTGAAAAAGTGAAATTTCTAATTGTTCACCTATACAATAATAAAATTATCTGAAATATTAATTGAAATAAAATTTTAAAATTATTAAAAATTATTAATTAATTTGATGATTTATCGATCGCAATAGAATGAGTTTGGAAATGATTGAATAGAATAGTTAGATTAAAATTTTTATTTTTAAAACTTGATTGGATTTTGATTGGGAGTGGGAGAGTATTTTTTTTATACGAACCCTACTTGATTTGTAAATATAATAATAAATTATTAATAATAATATTATATATGTAATATATGTATATTATATTATTGAATTTTTATAATATGTATATAATATTTGTTGATTTTTTTTTATATTATATATATATATATATCTAATATAATTTTAATATAGGTATAATATATAATATATTGTATGTTTTTAATTATTTATTGTTTTAATTATTATATTTGTAATATTATTGTTAAATTTTTTTATTGTATTGTGGATTAGGTATGGTTTGGGTGGAGATTATATTTACGGGTTTGGATGTGGATGGAGAAAAATTCTACGAGAGTCAGGTCGAAAGTGGGGTAAGCGGCGAAAATGAGGGTGGAAGTGTGGTCGGGGCCCCCAATATATACCTTACTTATTGTCATTCCTACTTATAACTTATACATATCCTTAAAATGCCTTTAATTATGTCTTCTTCTTTTTTTAATTATGAGCATTTTTTTTTTCTTTAGTTACGATAATATTTTGGCACTATTTGACATTTCCTATATTAGTATACTTTTTTGTTTTTTTCTTATCTTTTTTTTTTTTTATCTTTTTTGAATAACATCACCACTCTATTTTTTTGCATATATTTTTGTAAAAAGTCAAAAAGTATACTTATTTAGATTATCTCAATCACCCTCTTTAATTATAACTCATATGATCTTAAGTTGTTTCATGTGTATTTACTTATGACTTAGAAAGAATAGAATTATGTTATTTTCTTCTTTAATTATAAGATATATATATATATATACACACCCTCTAAAGGGTGCATATCATAGTGTTTCCTATTTATTTATTAATGAGTAAATTACAAATACACTCTCTGAAGTTTTTGCTTAAAATACGAATTATTCTCTGTGGTTTGGAAAATTAGAAATATATTCATGTCAGAATTTTTTATTTAATAGAATTAATTAAAAAAGTAAAATTTCTAGCTGTTCAGCTATATAATAAAATTATTTGAAATATTAACTAAAATAAAATTTTAACGTTATTAAAAATTATTAATTAACTTGATAATTTATCGATCGCAATAGGATGAGTTTGGAAATGATTGAATTGGATTGTTAGATTAAAATTTTTATTTTTAAAACTTGATTGGATTTGGATTAGGAGTGGAAGAGTATTTTTTTTCTTATAGGAACCCTACTTGATTCGTAAATATAATAATAAATAAATAATAATATTATATATATATATATATAATATATAATATATGTATATTATATTATTGAATTTTTAATATATAATATATGTATATTATATTATTGAATTTTTATTATACTATATATATATAATACAATTTTAATATAGGTATAATATATAATATATTGTATGTTTTTAATTATTTTATTGTTTTAATTATTATATTTTTAATATTATTGTTAAATTTTTTATTGTGTTGTGGATTAGGTACGGTTGAAGTACAGGTTATATTTACGGGTTTGGATGGGGATAGAGGAAAGTTCCATGAGAGTCAGGTTGAAAGTGGGGAAAGAGGCGAAAATGAGGGTGGGGTTGGGGTGGGGGGCCTAATCTATACCTCACTTATGGGAGCTTCTATTTACACATCTAACTTCTCCTCTTTGCACACATCTCATAAAAATTATTTTTATTATAAATTTTTTTTAAAGTGAAATTACTATTATAGACATCAAATAAACATATTCGGAAGTCTACTTGCGAACCAATTACTTATTTTCGAAAGTCTACTTCCGAACGAGTTGTTTATTTTCGAAAATCTACTTCCGAACTAATTATTTATTGAAAAAGATGTGTAAAGAGGAGAATGGGTGTGTGTAAATAGAAGCTCCCCTCACTTATTGCCATTCGTAATTATAACTTATCCATACCCTTAAAATACCTTTAATTATGTCTCTTTTTTTTTTTTTAATTATGAGTAATTTTTTTCTTTAGTTACGATAATATTTTGGCACTATTTGGCATTCCATATATTAGTACACTTTTTTGTTTTTTCTTATCTTTTTTATGTTTTTTGAATCACATCACCTCTCTATTTTTTTACACATCTTTTCGTAAAAAGTCAAAGAGTATACTTATTTAGATTATTTCAAACACCGTCTTTAGTTATAACTTATAAGATCTTTAGTTATATCTCATGTGTATTTACTTATGACTCAGAAAAAATAGAATTATGTCATTTTCTTTTTTAGTTGTAAGATACATATACACACCCTCTAAAAGGTGTATATCATAGTGTTTCTTATTTATTTATTAATGGGTAAATTATAAATACACTCATTGAGATTTGCTTAAAATACGAATTATCTTCTGTGATTTGGAAAATTACAAATACCTCTCTGTCAGAATTTTTTATTTATTAGAATTAATTAAAAAAGTGAAATTTCTAACTATTCAGCTATACAGTAATAAAATATTAGAAATATTAATTGAAATAAAATTTTAACATTATTAAAAATTGTTAATTAATTTGATTATTTATTAATAAAAGGACCTATTTGTTATAAAATTAAAAACTTTAGGGGGCATAATATAATTTCTAGAATCACAGCAGGTAATTTGTAATTTAAGTAAATCTCAGAGGGTGTATTTGTAATTTATCCTTTATTAATTGTTTAAAATAACTTTTATAGTTTTACTTTAAAAATTATATTTTGCCTTTTTTAATTTTTTATCACTTAACAAATGACTCATTTTATTAAGCCCCGATTTGGTAAATTATTTGGACTAAATAATCACAAAATGACAAAAAAAAGTCAAAAAAACTAACAAAAAAGTTTGTTATACCAATGCCAAAAATTCAAAAAATCCAAACGAGAAAACCAAACAATCATAAAGTCTCAAGCTAAAAAAACTAAAAAAAGTCAAAAAGTCAATTTAAAAAGTCATTGGCAAACGAACCCTAATAAATTATCAAGTTAATTAACAATTTTAATAATATTAGAAATACATTTCAATTAATAATTTAAGTAATTTTCTTATTATATGTAGAAAAGTAATTAAAAATTTTATTTTTTTCTAGGGATAATCATTCATAAATCAATATTCTCATCCCTATGAGCCATTAAGAACAAAGGTGGTTCTATTGGGGACATAAAAACATTTGTTGATCAAAAGTCTATTAACTAATTTTGTTCTATAAATACCGCCTATCTATTGAAAATTTTATTTTTAACCTATATATTCAAATTTTTATTTATCTTTCAAAATTGTTTTAACATTTTTAATCTATCTATTCAAATTTTTATATTATCTGTTAAATTTTTTGAACCTAGCTATCCAAATTATTTTAATCTATCTATTCAAATTATTTTTAACCCCAAGTGCATTGCTTCTTCAGGAACGCCTCATTTCCATGATCTGAGGCCTACTTAGGCTTCTTCACCGCAATCTCTCTCCCATTACCCAACTTTTCCTATATATATATATATATATATATCTACAGAAAGCCCCTTTACAATATATTTTTGTAAACAAATTTGCAGATGCAGATTCAAACGTAGGAACATACAGAAATGAATGAGATTACCTTATACACATGATCTTGTATGTTTTGCTTGCTGGGTTTATTTCATTTCAGGACGAGAATGTGATGAAGATGTATAAAAAGTCAGGGGAGGGATCAGATGAGATCGTTTCGATCCGGCTCACTTAGGGTCTAACATGTTCAAGCAGGCGATCATATTGTCGGTTCTGTTTGTAGTTGGAGAATAGACGAAGAAGATAAGAGAGAGAGAGATGGTGTATGAAAGTGAGATTATTCATCTGAGATAGATAGATTCAATTTGGAAACACCCTCGTAAAATTTAGAGAGAAAGAGAGAAGGGTTTGAGAAGATAGAAGGGAGAGTGGGTTTATGAATGGAAAGAGAGCTTCGGGAGGTCCGTTTTGAACTGGGGCCCACGAGAAGACACTTTGCAGGCAATTGCTGTCTACAAAGGCTTCCCATGGCAATTATAAACTCACACACACACCCAAGGCTATCCGATGTGGGATAGCCCCTGCCCAACCGCCCCCGGGCCGAAGCCCCGCCCCGCACTCGAGAGGTCCGTCGGAAGGGCAGAGCTAACAAATATTTTGGAAATATGTGTTAAAAGTTAACTTTTAACTTATTTTAAATCATGTCATCTTTCATATAAAAAAGTAAAAAAAATTTAAAAAGTCAAAAAATTAACTTTTAATTATTTTTCCAAAGCATTCCAAAGCAATGAAATTGTAAAAAATGAACAATTTGTACAAATAATGATATTCTTATGGACCAAACAAATTATGCGCTTGTACTTGTGGGCCCAAACAAAAAAACCCTCGGATCTATGTCCTTAAAAGTCTATAAAATAGACCAATGCCTGAGCACCATTTTTTTAATTAATTTTGTTCAGTGAAAAATTTTAATAAAGGGATATTTATAATTTTCAAAATTACAATGGACAATTCGTATTTTAAACAAATTTCAGGAAGTGTATTTGTATTTTATCCTATTTATTATTACTAAAAAGTTAAAAATTAATATAAAAAATCAAATTTTCTCCATTTTTTTTGTACAAAATTAAAAAATTATTAACAAAATTAATTCCTAAAACAATCTTATATATAAAGTTGGATTTGGTATTCTAAAACCTTTACTTCCCTTTATGTCAAGTGTGCTTCTTTTTTTATGCTAAATCTTCGCAAAGGCAGAAGAAGAAATCTATTACACGGCTGCGTGGCGGATTGGGTAATTGGTGTACATCACACGAGGTTGTGGAGGATGTGGTTGTTGGGTATTTTGATGATCTACTTACGTCCGATCAACCTTTTGGAAGTAAATGGGGTTGCTGCGATTATTCCTTTGTGTCTCAATGCGGATATGAAACAAAAGACAAACAATTCATTGAAGCCAGGGTGTAAAAATGGCTTGCAGTCTATGGTGGCTTGAAGCCCACCTGCAGCCCAGAATGGGACCGACTCAGTTAGGTCTGAGCCTGAGCCTAGTCTAGGACTCTGGGCCTAGGCTTGGGCTATCATTTTGAAGCCCGACCCACCTGTGGGCCTAGTTCATTGGTTTGCTCAAGACCTGGCCCGTCCGAGGCTTAGTGTCATTTTTAATGGAAAATAATAAAATTTTGGTAGAAAAAATAGAAAAAAATGTTCAGGCCCAAGCCAAGCCCTAGCTTAGGCCCAGGCCTGTCGGCCCACCCAAGGCCCGAATATCTTCTACGCATGGGCCTAATTTTTTGGCCTATGGACTGACCTAGCTTGAATTTTGTTTGGAGCCTGAGAGGCCCGACACGAGCCAGCCCAAGCCCTGGCCTGGGTGGGCCGGACTGGGCCCAATTTGCACCCCTAACGGAAGTGGAGGTATACCGTGCTCTTTTCTAGATGTATCCTACTAAGGCATTAGGCCTGATGGTAAGTGTAATACCCCTGTTCCGTAATATGTTAATTAGTCCTTAAAATGAGTTTGATTATGTGTTTAACATGATTTTGTGTGCCATTATGTAAAAATATGTGGCTTTGAACTTTTATCTGTTCACCGTAGGAATATCTATTTGATTTTTCGCCTCGGTAATTAAATTGAGGGCCTTATCGGCCACAGAACCCGAAATTGATTACGCTATTGTGATTGGCATAATTTTTAGAGCCTACGGTGGAATTTAATTGAAAATTGATTCTGGTCAATTTAAACTGATTAAATTGATGAATGAGGTGCCCAAATATTTTATATTAAAACATATGTTAGTGGGGTTGGTTGTATTAAGGCATATATCTTGTATTCTCTCCTCATAACTTCCCTTGGCTGATCAAACTCTAAGAAAAACAAAGAGAGGGCCGGCTATAGAGAGAGAGAATGAGAGAATTGTGTATTTCTTTGGCTCAAGCTTGGAAATTTGGGGATTAAGCTCAAGATTTGGCTAGAGCTTGGGTGCTTAAGGCTCCTAGGTGAGTAAATTCATGAGATTGAACTTGTGATTTTGTGAATTAAAGATTAATTGGTGATCAAGGACAAGGGTTGTGCTCTAATTGATGAATTTGAAGTTGAAATGCACATTCATGTCTAGGGTCACCATGGTTTTGCATAAATAAGCATGTATTAAGTTGAATGTGGAGATATGAGTGTTAAATCCTACATGCAAGCATGTTTTTGTTGAGTTTCATGGTTAGAAGCACCATTTGTACCATTTGAAATAGAAATGGAGTCAAGAATTGACATGCATGCATGATTGATGAGGATATGAAGCTTAAATGCATGAATTTAATGTATTGGAAGTAAGTTTGGTATAATTTGGATTTATTTGAGACATACATGTAAGTAATACAAGAAATTGAGCCCCATTGTGATGTGTTTTGATGTCTATGGCATGTTAGTACAAACATATGTGAGATTGGGGCCTTAATATGCAAGAAAAATTGGTTGAATGTCGAGTTTGAACTCAAGGGGGAGTTCTGGAAAACCGCCGAAGGGGGAAGTGCCGCTCGAGCGGAGAAATCGAGCTCCCAGCATTTTCTGCAGACCTGGTTCCCACTCGAGCGGGGAAGTTGACGCTCGAGCGGGGAGCTATGTAGCGAGAAGTCCGCCGAGCGCCGAGTTTGCGCGAAGGGAATCGAGGGCAACCAGTACTTTTGCAGGCCTAAGGGTCCCCTCAAGTGGGAAGTCCACGCCGGCGGGGACCTGCTTTTGCCAAATTGCTAATGCATTCTGTTCGCATTTTCCGTTCTCTTTCACTTCTAAACACTCTTAGGCATGCATTGAGCATTGTGATTGAATTAAAGAGATAAGAATAAAGCCTAAAGAGGAATATGTGAATTAAAGCATGGATTGAACTATTTGTGACCCATATGTGTTATGTGATATGTAGGGTCAAGCTCCAGGGCAAGTCCACATGCCGACCACTGTGAGTAATATCTAAATTATGTTATTGTCCCATTTGCTTACTCTTATGTAAGTTTTGTAAATTTCATTAATTTGAATGGTGGACAGTTTGATATGAAAGGCCTATGTGCCAGTTTGATATGAAAGGCCTATGTGCCAGTTTGATATGAAAGGCCTATGTGCCAGTTTGAAATGGAAGGCCTATGAGCCAGATTGATATAAATATGGGCCAAAGGCCGTTTGATATAAATGTGGGCCTAAGAGCCGTTTTGACACGAAAGTGTATTTGGGCCAAAGGCCGATGGAAATGAATAATTGGGCCAAAGGTCGATGGAAATGAATAATTGGGCCAAAGGCCGATGGAAATGAATGATTGGGCCAAAGGCCGATGGAAATGAATAATTGGGCCGAAGGCCGATGGAAATGAATGTTCCATGAATGATTGGGCCAAAGGCCGATGGAAATGAACGATTGGGCCGAAGGCCGATGGAAATGAATGAGTGGGCCAGAGGCCGTTTTGACATAAATGAAAGATAAAGAGGCCAAAAGGCCAGTATGTTTAGAACCACAGTCACTTGACTTACATTGTGTATATATATATTAATTAGAAATATGAATTGGGCCCAAGGCCGTTCGGATTATGTTGTTCTACATATTGTTGTATCTTCTTATTTGATATTATTCACTGGGCTTTCGCTCACGCTCATTCATGTGTTTGTAGGTGAGCCGAGGGAAACTCAAACCCAGCCTCAGTGAAGTCTGTGTGGAACAACAAAGGTTTTTGGAGAGTCAACCCTTGCGTCTCACGTACGAGACTTGCCTTCGCCTTTGTGTCGTGCTGTTCTAGGTTGTCATGTCGGCAGAGTTTCGAGTACATTTGCATATAGTTTGTTGGTTGACTCAGTTTTGAATGATCCTGTCTGTACACAAATTTATGTTGCTATGCTTTCTGTTGTGAGTTATTAACATATGTATGTCTGGAATATTTTGATGTGCATATAAGCACGGCTCTATGGACAAAGTTTTAAATTGCTTCCGTTTGGCCCCCATCAACTCTGTTAAAATACGTTTGGTTTGGTTTGAGGCCGTAAGTAATCGCATGATTACTGGCCGGTTACGTCCTTAACCCATGGGGGTGGGTTCGGGTCGTGACAGTAAGCCTGGTCTATTTTTGTCAAATATTGGGTATAATTGAACACGATGTGTGTTCTTCGGGGTTGGGTGTTTTGAATGGTTTTCCGAACCTTCATTTGATCAATAACACTTTTATTGTCCTTGTTCCAAAAGTGGGCAATCTGAGCCCTGCTGTTGATTTTTGACTTATTAGCCTATGTAATGTCATCTATAAAATTGTGTCTAAGGTGCTTGCTAATATGCTTAAGGTCATTCTGAATGATATCATCTCACCTAATCAAAGTGTGTTTATTCAAGGGCGTTTGATTAGTGACAATGTGTTGATGGCCTTTGAACTTTTTCATTACTTCAAGAATAAACACAAGGGTGCATTGGGGGAATTTTCTTTGAAGTTTGATATGAGGAACGCCTATTACCAGGTGGAGTGGGTATTTTTGAAAGTTGTAATGTCTCGAATGGGATTTCCATAACGCTACCAAGATCTGGTCATGCATTGTGTTTGGTTGGTCTCTTATTCAGTATTGATTAATGGTGTCCCATCATGTGTTTTTCGGCCCATCCGTGGTATTCAACAATGTGATCCCATATTCCCATATCCTCTTTTTATTTTTATTTTAATATTTTTTTTTGTGTTAAGGGTCTATTTATATTGATTCAACAAGCTGAGCGGGACCATCTCCTTAATGGTCTTCGCAACTGTTATGGTGGTCCATGTATTTTGCATGTCTTTTTCGCCGATGATTGCTTGATCTTTGCTAATGCTTCAGATCAGTGTATTCAAACTATTAGTTCTATTCTCCATCGTTATGAGGTTGCTTCTAGACAACAAGTCAATTTTCAAAAGTCGGGTATTTGCTTTAGTCGGAATGTTGGTGACCCGGAGTAACTATGTCTGGGTTCTTTATTGGGTGTCGGTCGAGTGGTGAATAATGGGAACTATTTGGGTTTGCCTTCCTGTATAGTGCGTTCTAAGAAAAAGGCTTTTGCTGGTATTTAGGAATGGGTTTGGAAATGTGTTAATGGATGGAAGGAAAAGTTGTTATTGGTGGCTGGGCGTGAGGTGCTAATTAAAGCGGTTGCTCAAGCAATCCCGACTTACATTATGTCGTTTTTTGAGCTTTCGAGTGGTTTGTGTTAGGATATTGACTCTCTCATTAGGCATTTTTGGTGGGGCCAGTTAGAGGAAAAGCGAAAAATCCATTGGGAAAAAATTGAGTACATTGTGTCAGTCTAAATCAGAATCTTTCAGCGTTTAACCGAGCGACGCTTGCTAAGCAAAGTTAGAGGCTACTTCATTTCCCCAACACGCTGCTTGGACCAGCCATGTCGGGAATATAGGCTCTTGGATTATAGGGCACTCATTCAGTAGCAGGTCGATCCACAGAAAGTGAGGGATTCATTCCAAAAGGAGTAGGTCTCACGGCCACCCACCCACTGCCGAGGGAATCAGATGTTGGCTAGGAAGTCCAGAAGCAAAATATTTTTCTTACGGGTCGGTGCTTGATGCAAAATGGGTAATAATTTGTCCTATACTTAGCGTAATATTTGGAAAGCCCGACCACTTCTTGAAGTAGGTTTGCAGTGGAGGATTGGTAATGGCCGCCAAATTCATATTTTGACGGATAAGTGGTTGCCTCGGCTATCTTGTTTTAAAATCTTATACCCCCCAATTTTTGTCGGCTGATATGGTGGTGGCAGAGTTTATTGATGAAAATTCTGGCTAGTGGAATTCAAATATGATTCAAAATTGTTTCCCGAAATCTGAATGACAACCTATTTTAACTATCCCTCTCCCTCTGAGGCCTGATGTTGATGCATTAATTTGGATGGTATGTTCTCGATTCACTCGACTTATCATCTTGAAATGGTGTGTAGAAGTGAGTCTGTTGTGGCGGTTGTTAGGAAAAATCGATGATTCCCACAAGTAAATCAATCAATAGGAATAAAAATTAATGCGAAAAAATTAAATCAAAAAGCAACATAAGAATTTTTACGTGGTTCCCTCAATGTGAGATACGTCCACGGGATCGAAATCTGATTCCACTATCAACCAAATAAGTTTCCAAACGATTACAAACGAGACGCGAATGGTCTCAAAAAACCACCCTTAGGTGAATTACAAATAATCACAAATAAACAAAGAGGAAAGACATCACCAAATAAATGAATCAAAATCTTCAAAACCAGAGTTGAAGAAGATCCAAAATAATAGACCAAATTAGCTTTGTAAGTACCAATCAAAACTTGAAACCCATGAAATTTCCAAACACCAGGATCAAGAAAACCACACCCACTGAATTGAGTCTTTTTTTTGTTGCTGCCGTGGAATCAAACGGCTACCTCATTTTGTTTTCTTACCCCCGAAAAACAAAAAATACCAATATATATATGGTAAACTTGTGGACTTTTTTATCAAATCCTAGTTGTAACCAAATTGGATTGGGTTTCCAAAAATTAGATATAATATATAAAAATATATTATAACTAATACCAAACCAAATTAAACTCTTTTAATAAACCAATGGGGTCCCACATTCCAATAAGGAGGTATATCCCAACAATTCTCCCCCTACCGACTTAGGTGGAGACATCAACCATACCCGCCAAAGTTCGACACTTTAAATGTTTGTCCCTTGACAAAGTCTTTGTCAACATATCCAAAATATTATCATCTGTGTGAACCTTTTCGAGTTATAACAATTTCGAATCTAACACATCACGAATCCAGTGCTATCTCACATCAATGTGTTTCGATCTCGAATGAAAAGTAGAATTTTTACTCAAGTAAATAGCACTTTGACTAGCACAATAAAGCACATACTTTCTTGCTTCGAACCCAACTCTTGCAGAAATTTCTTCAACCATAACTCTTCTTTGCAAGCTTCTGTAATGGCAATCAATTCAGCTTCGATAGTTGAGAGAGCAACACATTTTTGTAATTTAGATTGCCATGCCACAGCTCCCCCTGCAAAAGTCATCAAATACCCCGAAGTAGATTTTCTTGAATTAACATCACCAGCCATGTCAGAATCTGTGAATCCATCAAGTATCGGCTTACCATCCCCAAAACACAAACACACTTTCGAAGTCCCTCGAAGATATCTTAGAATCCATTTTACTGCTGCCCAATGTTCTTTACCCGGATTAGAGAGAAACCGACTTACCACACCAACAATGTGAGCAATATCCAGCCTTGTACAAACCATGGCGTACATCAAAGAACCAACTGTTGAAGCATAAGGAACTTTCAACATCTCTTCCTTGTCTTTCTCACTTGTAGGACATTGATTCGAACTAAGCTTGAAGTGACCCGCAAGTGGACAACCAATCGGCTTTGCTTTATTCATGTTGAACCTCTCAAGAACTTTCTCAATGTAGTTTTTTTGAGACAACCAAATCAACCCCTCTTTGCGGTCACGAACAATTTTCATACTAAGTATTTCCTTTGCCAGTCCCAAATCTTTCATAGCAAAATATTTACTTAACTCTAACTTCAACTTGTTAATCATGGTAGAATCTTGACCCACAATTAACATGTCATCAACATAAAGCAAAAGAATAATAAATTTGCCATCTGGAAAATTTTTCACAAACACACAATGGTCCGAATTGGTTTTAGAAAAACCATTATTCATCATGAAAGAGTCAAATTTTTTGTATCATTGCCATGGGGCTTGCTTGAGGCCATACAAGCTTTTCTTCAATTTGCAAACAAATTTCTCTTTCTCTTTTTCCACAAAACCTTCCGGTTGCTCCATGTAAATTTCTTCTTTAAGATCACCGTAAAGAAATGCGGTCTTCACATCAAGTTGCTCAACTTCAAGATTCATACTTGCAGCTATGCCAAGTACAACCCGAATAGTAGACATCTTCACAACCAGTGAAAAAATCTAATCAAAGTCAATACATTTCTTTTGCCCAAAGCCTTTCACAACAAGACGTGCCTTGTACCTCAGATTCTTGCCATCATTCTTCAATTTGAAAATTCACTTATTTTTCAAAAATTTCCTCCCCTTAGACAACTTCACTAAATCATAGGTCTGGTTTTCAAGTAAGGAATTCATCTCCTCGTCCATGGCCATTTTTCAATCACCTTTCTTTGCATACTCAATTGCTTCTTGGTAGCTCTCGGGCTCCCCTTGATCGAAAATCAACACAAATTCATTGGGAGGATACTTTCTTGAAGGTTGCCGGACCCTTGTAGATTTTCTCAACTCAAGTTGCGGTGGCGGTTCTTGAGTTGGATGCTCTTCCTCAATTTCAGGCTCAATTTCATTAGGATTAACATCATCCTCTACATCTTCAATAGGTGGCTGCATATCTCCCCCATTTTCATCATCAACTGAAGATGAAGGAGATGGATCCATGTCAATGAGATCACTAGATTTTGGCTCCGATTGATTACCTTTGCCAAAGTCTTCAATTGTTTGGTCTTCAAGAAACACAACATCACGACTTCGAATGACTTTCTTGTCGATTGGATCCCACAATCTATAACCAAACTCATCACGCCCATAACCAAGAAAAATGCATTGTCTTGACTTGCTATCAAACTTGGACCTCTCATCCTTTGGAATGTGAACAAAAACTCGACAACCAAATACTCTCAAGTGCTCATAAGATACATCTTTGCCAGTCCAAACTTTTTCAGGAACATCACCATTCAAAAGATAAGAAGGAGACAAATTGATCACGTCAACCGCTGTTTTCAATGCCTCACCCCAAAAGGATCTTGGCAGTTTAGCTTGTGAACGCAAACACCTTATTCTTTCCACAATGGTGCAGTTCATCCTCTCGGTAACGCCATTTTGTTGAGAAGTCTTCTTAACTGTCTTTTGGTGCCGAATACCTTGGCTGCGACAATACTCATCAAATGGCCCAATGTATTCACCACTATTGCCTGATCGGATATACTTCAATTTCTGCCCCCTTTCTTTTTCAACCATGGCTTGAAAATGCTTAAATACTTCTAGAACTTGATCTTTAGTTTTTAGTAGAAAAGCCCAAACTTTCCTTGAATAATCATCAATGAAAGTAACAAAATAAAGTGCACCACTATGTGTTCTAACTTTTAAAGGACCACAAACATCCGAATGAATCAACTCCAAAACATTTTCTTTTTTAGAAGCAACATTTTTTTGAAAAGAAACTCTATGTTGTTTACCCGCCAAATAATGAACACAAGTTTTAAGATGTGTACCTTTCAAACCGGGTAGAAGCTCTTTCTTAAACAAAACTTGTAATCCCTTTTCACTTATATGGCCAAGCCACTTGTGCCACAATTCGATAGAAGTATCATCTTCAAGTTCATTGACAATACCTTTACAAATTTTTCCTTGTATGGAATAAAGTGTATGAGTCTTCTTACACTTAGCCACCACCAAAGAACCATTTGTGAGCTTCTATATTCCATTACCAAATCTGTTGTTGAAGCCTTCATCATCTAGCTTCTAGTAAAGATTAAGTTTAGGCAAATGTCGGGAACATGCCTCATATCTTTAAGCAACAACTTGCAGCCCAAATTTGTTTCTAAGCAAACATCACCCATGCCAATAATCTTGGACAAACTTTCATTACCCATTCGAACAAAACCATAATCTCCTTCGGTGTAGATAGTGAAGAAATCAACTCGAAAAGTCACATGAAAAGAAGCACCGGAATCAATCACCCAATTGCTCTCTTGGCCCACAAAATTGATACAATCATCTTCACAAACAACCATGAGATCATCGGTAGTAACTGCCGTTGTGTCTTCTTATTTCTTATCCACCTTTTTTTCACGCATTTTCTCCTTATTCTTGAGCTTTCGGCATTCTCACTTCATGTGCCATTTCTCATGGCAATAATAGCACTCAATGTCTTTCTTTGAAAAAGATCCATCTTTTGATTTGTCATAGCTTTGATCACGACCATGAGGAGTCTTACTTCTTCTCCTTGTTTTGCTTCAGCCTCTTACAACAAATGCTTCTAAATGAGAGGAACCCGCTGATTTTTTTCTAGTTTCTTCATTCAACAAACTACTGGTGACTTGGTCCATTGTGACAACTCCATCGGACGCCGAATTACTAACTATCACAACCAAAGTCTCCCAACTTTCGGACAAAGAACTAAGTAGCATCAAAGCCTACAACTCATCATCAAAAACAATTTTCATAGAAGCAAGTTGGTTAACAATACTCTTTATTTCATTTAGATGTTCCGAAATAGGGATGCCCTCTTTATATTTTAAATTAACTAATTTGCGAAACAGAAAAGCTTTATTTGTGACTGATTTCCTATCATAAAAGCCTTCTAATTTTTTCCATAAATCACGTGCTGAAGTTTCAGTAGCAACATGATGAAACACACTATCATCAATCCATTGACGGATAACACCAACGACTTTTCGATTATGCCTCTTCCATTCATCATCTTTCATACCCTTGGGTTTGCCACTATCACCCTCAATGGGTCCATACAAATCTTTACAAAATAATAGGTCCTCCATTTTAGTTTTCCAAGTTACCAAATTGCTTCCATTGAAGCCAGACATATGACCCACATTCTCCTCCATTGATTTACACAAATAAATAAACCCAAATAAACTGTAAGCTCTGACACCAGTTGTTAGGGAAAATCGATGATTCCCACAAGTAAATCAATCAATGGGAATAAAAATTAATGCGGAAAAATTAAATAAAAAAGCAACACAAGAATTTTTACGTGGTTCCCTCAATGTGAGGTACGTCTACGGGATCAAAATCTGATTCCACTATCAACCAAATATGTTTCCAAACGATTACAAACGAGACACGAATGGTATCACAAAACCACCCTTAGGTGAGTTACAAATAATCACAAATAAACAAGGAGAAAAGACCCTGCCAAATAAATGAACCAAAATCTTCAAAACCAGAGTTGAAGAAGATCCAAAATAATAGACCAAATTAGCTTTGTAAGCACCAATCAAAACTTGAAACCCATGAAATTTCCAAACACTAGGATCAAGAAAACCACACCCACTGAATTGAGTCTTTCTTTTACTGCTGTTGTGGAATCAAACGGCTGCCTCTTTTTGTTTTCTCACCCTCGAAAAACAAACAATACCAATATATATATATGGTAAACTTGTGGGCTTTTTTATCAAATCCTAGTTGTAACCAAATTGGATTGGGTTTCCACAAATTAGATATAATATATCAAAATATATTATAACTAATACCAAACCAAATTAAACTCTTTTAATAAACCAATGGGGTCCCACACTCCAATAAGGAGGTATATCCCAACAGCGGCGTCTTCTGATGGCAATGCTAAGGCCAAGGCTTTTTGGCGTCGTCTGTGGCATGCCAAAATTCCTAATAAAATCAAAATTTTTTGCTAGAAATTGTGCCTTAATATTCTCCTGGTTCGTGCTTAGCTCAGAAAATGTAGAGTGGTTGAAAATGATTGTTGTCTCCTCTGTGGGTCCACAATGGAGTCTATTTGTCATTATTTCCTTCACTACTCCATTGCTTGCGAGGTTTGGGAATTCATTAATTTGGATGTGCTGATGGATGCTTGTTGCGTCTCTAATTTTTGGAATTGGATTGTGGACAAAAGTGAGGATTGGGATGAGGATGGTTTAGCTCTCTTCTTGGTCACATATTGGTCTCTTTGGAATAATTAGAACTCTTTTTTGTTCGATGGATCTCACAAGTCATGCACTGACATTGCATCCTCTGCTATAGAATATCTCAATGAGTTCACCTCTGCACAAGTTCTTTTCTCTGTACCGCAATCCGTTTCATCTCTGGTTCAATGGTGTCGTCCTCCCATGGACACTTACAAAATCAATGTTGATGGTGCTATGTTTAAAGTGCAAAGCTCCATGGGTGTTGGGGTATATCTCCTTATTGGAGTTTGAGACCCAATTGGTTTGTTAAAAGAATTCTAATTTGGTTTGGTTTGGGTATAATATATTTTATATATATTATATCTAATTTTAAGAGACCTAATTTAGTTTGGTAACAACTAGGAGTTTGATAAAAAAAAAAAAAACCCTAGATTCACAATATATATATTGTTTTGTGTGTGCCGTAGGTGAGCAGCAGCAGTGGCTCAATATTAATAATTGATTGAAATCAATTCGATGGAGTGGAAAAGTTTTGGGTCAAAGAGGCTACTTTTTTGGTTGCTGGGTTGTTGCGTTTTATTGGTCACTTTGGAGCATTGGTTGCGTAGATATTCGGCTGATTTGAGTTGATTATTTTGGGTCTTTCGAAGATTTTTGTTAATCTATTTGGTAAGGTCTTTTCTCTTGTTTATTTGTGATTATTTGGAATTCATCTAAGGGTGGTTTTGTGAGACCATTCATGTCTCATTTGTAAGGTGTAGAATATCCCTACTGTACGGGAAAGAAATACACCTTCTCATATAATTCTGTTGATCAAGTCTGCGTTCCTCTGTACGTCGTCGTTCTACTACCTGTAAACACAAACGTGAGCTGGCCGGCGAGTGTGTGCCGGAAACCTCTCTGATGCCTAAGTCAGTAAGCAAGACAAGAAGGCAAAAGCTCTATGTATTCAGGGAGCAAAAGTTGCATTACCTCCTCATAGGTGATATTGGTGAGCTTTTATAGGTTTCGCTTGGCACAATCTTGGTAGGACTCTTATTCCTCCATGCAGAGTCCTCCTAGGATTCATACTCCTGGAAGATAATGCTTATCCTCCAACACCCCCCTCACTATTTAAACCAAGTGAGATGGTCCTTCCACGGCCGAACTACCATATGACCGGAGTAACAATGCCGTACTGAATAGGCAAGTCTGGCCGAACCAACTCTCAGTTCGGCTCTCCCATTCCTTACTTCTACTCCGGTTTCACATGCCAAGACCGGACTATCCATAGAAGCGTCCGACCGAACTACCATAAACGGTCTAGAAGATGTTACTCTTGTACTCCGGTTTAGAAGACGTAACCGGAGTAACCAGAAACCGAGTTACACCGTGCTCATCTGTCAACCGGACTACCGCAATACTCCTTAGACCAGAGTACGCACTCCAGTCACGTTTGGGCTTACCTCGGTCCAACTCCAGCTCGGCCCAATTTATTAATATAAATTACCCTCTTAATTGCCCCTTAATTCCATCTGCAAAGCATGATTGGGATTACATGTCTATAAACCGAGCTAAAATGCTAGCTTATCTAGCCGAGCTAAAAACAAGCCGAGTTGTGCAAGTCCGGTCAAAAGACGTCTCTTCATCCTGCAGAAACTGAATCGATTGTCCTCTCCATGCCACGTGGCACGCCTTGATTGGCTATACACAACTGTCACGCCGCCCCTCGTACTCCGAAAAAATTAAACAGTTCCCGCCCTTTTGGCCTTTTTCGCCAAAAGAACTCTTCACATTTGAATCATATCAAACCCTGTTCACCTCCTTGTGCTCTCTCTCTCTCTCTATGCTTCTGTTTTTTCAATTCTTTCCAACTTCTGAGCTCACATTCTTACTGTTGCTATCACTCCCTCCTCCAATCCTTTCTCCTTACCAGGTAAGCCTATGAATCTCTTCTTACTTCCTGTATTTTGTTGCATGTGTTTTTGCAAAACACTTTGTATGTTATTAGTTGTATATCGTTTCTGGAAAGGACTTACCTGTAAAATGGTAGAACTTCATGAATCCTCGGGTAACAGCAAGTAGAACACTTTATTTGATCCAAAGAACACGTCCAACCGGACTAGAACACTGTTTTTACTACACATAGATCCAGGTAGACTAAAACCGAACCATAACTGTCACACCAGTCTCACTAAGCCATAAACTGATCCAACCCAGCCGAAATGAAAACCCACTGAACTAAAAGTCCCTAGGCCCTCGACCGAGCTAAGCCTTGAGGGGCCAAGCCAGGTTTCTGAGTTCCTAAACCGAACCCAGAAAACTGCCCCTTGATGCCTAACCGGAGTAACAAACCCTTAGGCTAGCCGAGATAACCTGACATCCTGACGAGCTGAGATAAGAAGCACTTCGTTAAAACCGAAATAGGTCCTTGTAGCACCCTGTGTTACCGAAATAGGACTTGTCTTTTCTCCCTCTGTTTTTTGTAGCACGGTCAATGATCTGTGCTTAACACCTTGTTCTTCCACTTTGCAGACTTAGGTCACCCAGACACGCCACGCTTAAGCCGAAGCTTCAAGCGACCTTTTCAAAGAAATAAATTATTTATAACTTATAAAATAAATGAAATCTGATTTTTGGTAGAAACCCCTGGAGGTCTAGCCGAATTCCGGAAAGACTACCACATACCAACCGATGTAAACCTCACCCTGGCCGAACAAGGTGTAGACCCCTGGGGCAAGGAAGGCTTCGTCCCTTTCACCTCCGGTCAATAATTGAGAGGACTTAGATTCCCGATCCGGCCATTACTCGTGAATTCCTCAGGCAGACGGACTACGCCCTACCCAGCTTTCCACCAATACATACCGCATAATAATGGGAATAGTCGCACTGAACCACAAAAACGGTCTCAACCTCGGTCTAGCCGAGCTATTCCATCAATACTCCATAAGATCCAAAAACGAAGGCTGGTGCTACTACTTAAGGGTACGCCGTGGCCGAGAAAAAATCATAAAACATACACCAGATAAAGATGTCAACGATGATGACTTCTTTTGGGTGTCTGGGAATTTTGAGGACTTCCAAGCCCGAATCCCAGGCTGAAGAATAAATTGGAAACAAGGGGAACCTGGTATACAGACTTCGGTTTCTATTCCTCATTTTCTTTTAATTTGACTCTCATTCCGAACCAGACTAACACTTGTCTTCTTTTGCAGATAAGGCTCATCTCCTCTCCAACTACAACTATCCCAACCTTGCAAGATTCGCCAAGACTCAAGGTCAAAGGACGCAGTTGGGCAACACTCCTCGATTTCGAGCCGACCTCACAGAATAAAAGCGAGGGTGACCGACTTTCTTCTCGAGGAGGCACCAGAACCGGACCCCACCTTGCCCGAGATAAACCTAGTGCCACTCACAGCCGAACAGGAAATGGCGAAGAAAAACAAATTGAAGGCTCTGCTCACCGCAACCACTAGGGCCGAGGTGCCACAGACCGACCAAACAACTGAAGCCGTGGTGGCACTCCCAACTCAACAGCCATCCTCTTCTCGCCGAGCTAAGCGCGCCCGGACTACCGATACCGAGCAGCGTTTGGTTGACGAAGATGTCACCATCCTTCCACCGAGCCCCCAGCCCAGCCTCGTACCGAGCCCCCAGCCAGAGCAAGCAGACCGGGCTGATACCAACAAATGGGCTCCACCCCTCGTCTTCAACAACCGAGATATCCAAGATAGCGACTCGGTTGTTGCTGAGAAGGATCACTTACTGGCCTTCAACCTGGCCAGGGGTGTTTGCCTTCCCAAAGACATGGAGCACCACAAAGACTCAACACCGAAATGAAGTCCTTCGTCGACTACGAAGTCCATGGTATTGGTAAGCAGCACTGTCCTCTTCTGATCAGTCTAATTTCTTCCAACTCTCAGCTCGGCTAAAAAGGAACTATTCTTTTGCAGGCCATTCAGAAGAACACAATAGCTCATGGGCAAATAATGGCGCTCCGCAAAACAACAAGGCAAGCAATGAGGGAAGCCGAGACCAGGACTGCCGAGCTAACATTGTCTAGGCAGAGGTCGGCCGAACTGGAGGCCGAGGTAGCACGTCTGACCGGACTAGTTGCCTCGGCTGACAGTGATAAACTGCGCGCCGTGACCGAGGTGAAAGACAAGTATTTGTGGGAGATGGCGCATCTGGAAACCAAAAAGGACGCTGAAATAGCGGAGCTGAAGAAGAAGGTTGAAAACGCAACCAAAGAAGGTTTCAAAGAAGCCGAAGCTGGCTATACCCAACAATGTGAAGCAGCCAAAGATTTATTCTTCAAGTGTGGCTGGAGAAGTGCAGTGGAGAAGCTCGGTTGTGGACCTGAAACCGAGGTCTACAACGCTCCCGAGTACTTCATTCCGGCCTCACTGAAAGACTATGCTGAGGATCTGCAGAAGCAATTTCTGGGGTCATCTGATGACGAAGAAGATGATGACGACGAGTCGACGGACACTCCGGCCGTCAATGATCGACCGAACGAGCAAACAGTTCGGTTGGAGCCGGTTGTTGAGGGTCTCACTGATGTCCAGCCAACTGTAACCGGACTCCCAGCTCAGACCGTATCCCCGACCAACACCGGACTCCGTACAGACGCTGTTGATGACTTTGATGCTGAATTTGAAGATCTCTTACGTTGATTGTCTTTTTTCTTTTTCTTCTTTTTGAACTTTGTAACCGGGCTGAAGCCCCCCAAATTGTACTTCTCTGTTTTTGAATGAAAAATTTCCTTCAACTCTTATTCCGGTTTTGTGTACGTATGCTTGTGTTTGAAATGAACTTTCCATGTGATCATTTGCAAACTTTGATCTCGGTTCCAGCTATTTAACTTACTAGCCAACCACTCTTCAGCCGATATAACTTACTTCGGCTGAAGAGTACAAGAAGTTGGTTTAATCCAGCCAACCACTCTTCAGCCGATATATCTTACTTCGGCTGAAGAGTATAGAGAGTTGGTTTAATCCAGCCAACCACTCTTCAGCCATTATATCTTACTTCGGCTGAAAAGTACAAGAAGTTGGTTTAATCCAGCCAACCACTCTTCAGTCATACACTTACTTCGGCTGAAGAGTACAGAGAGTTGGTTTAATCCAGCCAACCACTCTTCAGCCATACACTTACTTTGGCTGAAGAGTACAGAGAGTTGGTTTAATCCAGCCAACCACTCTTCAGCCATACACTTACTTTGGCTGAAGAGTACAGAGTGTTGGTTTAATCCAGGCAACCTCTAGGCTGGTTTTTCCAGCCAACCTAGAATATAGTGTTTGGTTATTCCGACCAAACGTCCTGCAGCCTGGATCCTTATCCTGGGCTTAGGAGGGGTCATAGTTGGTTTAATCCGGCCAACTATGTTCACAATACTACTAACTTACAAAAGTTACTTTCTACTTAAAAACAAATATGTTAAAAATGAATCGATTTGTCTTATTGATGAAGTGAAAAATTACATATACTTAAAGAGAGAAAAGAAAAGGCTAAAAGTAAAATAGCTTAAGATTGGCAGTGTTCCATGGCCTAGGAATTGCTTTGCCGTCCTCATCTTCCAAGTGGTATGCCCATTTTCCCGCTAATCCGACCACTTTGTAAGGACCTTCCCAGTTAGGACCTAACTTGCCGTCTCTTGGGACCAATGTGTTGTTCATAACTTTGCGAAGTACCCAATCGCCGATCTTGAATTGCCTTGGATGCACAGTTTTGTTATACTTCCTAGATAGTTCTTGTTGGTAGGAGGCGATGTGAACCAATGCTCTGTCTCTTCTTTCTTCCGCAAGGTCAAGTTCCAATGCTATAGCTTCGCTGTTTAAGTCTGGATCAAAATTTTCGCTCCGAATTGTGGGGAGGCCAACTTCTAAAGGGATGACTGCTTTGCCATAAGCTAAGGAGAATGGAGTTTCTCCTGTTGACCGCCGTGGTGTGGTGCGATAAGCCCATAAAACATGAGGGAGCTCTTCTGCCCACTTGCCTTTGGCTTTCTCCAGCCTTTTCTTCAATCCATCCAAGACTACCTTGTTTGACGCCTCTGCCTGACCGTTTGCTTGGGGATACGCCGGTGTAGAATTGTAGAATTCTATCTTGTACTCTTCGCAAAAGCCTCTGAAAATTTTGCCGTCAAACTGAGTGCCGTTGTTTGAAATCAGGGCTTTTGGTATGCCGAAGCGAGTGATGATGTTCTGCCAAACAAACTTCTTCACATCTTTTTCCTTGATTGATGCCAAGGCTTCTGCTTCCACCCACTTGGTGAAGTAGTCTGTTGCCGCAAGAAAGAACTTCCTGTTGCCTGGTGCTATTGGAAGTGGACCTACTATGTCTAAGCCCCACATTGCGAAAGGCCATAGACTAGTCAAAGGTAGGAGTTCTCTGGCAGGTTGGTGTATTTGGTGCGCAAACTTCTGACATTTTTTGCATTTTTTGACATACTTCTCTGAATCTGCTTGCATGTATGGCCACCAGTATCCTTGTGAAATAGCTCGGTATGCCAATGATCTCCCTCCTTGATGGCTGCCACATACCCCCTCATGTATTTCGAACAGGAATGCTTCCACCTTGCTGGGATGGACACACTTTAAGTAAGGTCCTGTGAACGACTTCTTGTACAATGCCAAGGATGGAGAGAGTCAAAATCGTTGCGACTTTGCTCTTATTCTGTTGGCTTCCTTCTTTTCTTCCAGTAAAGTGCCGTCTTTCAGGAACAATATGATGGGATCCATCCAAGAAGGACCCAACTCTGCACAGCATACCTCTACAGCTTCTGGGTCTTCAATGCTTGGTCTAGGTAGATAGTTGATTAGCAGTGGGTGAGGAACGAAGGTGTCTGCCATTGAGGCGAAGCCTGCGAGTTTGTCTGCTCTGCTGTTTTCCTCTCTGCCAATCTGTTCTATTCTCACTACTTCGAACTTCTTTATCTCTGTTCTGACCAAGTCTTGGTACTTGGCCATCCTATCATCCTTTGCCTCATAGTCGCCAGATATTTGGTTTACCACCAGCTGCGAGTCGCTGTAAACCATTAGCTCGGTGGCCTTCATGTAGAATGCCGACTTGAGACCGGCTAGAAGCGCTTCATACTCTGCTTCATTATTTGATGCTGGAAAGCCCAGGTTGATTGCCTGCTCCACTACTAGGCCGTCTGGAGAGATGAGGACTATGCCAAATCCTGCTCCATGCCTATTGGATGCTCCATCCACGAAGAGCTTCCACATCTCTCCAACGAACAACTTCCAGCAGGTGGAGGGATCAGATGATGTCTTGGGATCTTCCACGTTGCTGGTGGCTTCTTCAGAGTCGATGCTTGCTGTCTGCCCCTTGTTCTCTATTTGCACCAAGTCTTTATTTGTCGGTGAGTCCTGACTTGGTGTAGCATGGTTCACTTCTTCCTCCCTTTCTTTACTCTAGTCCGCCTTGGGGCCTGACTGGGCAACCAGTACTAGGGGTTGCGTTATTCCGACGTCAACCTCCATCCCTAGTTAATTTCGGTCAGTCGATTGGCAGATGTGATGACTTCCAGGGGTGAACTCTGCGACAAAATCTGCTAGTGCTTGAGCCTTTATTGCGGTTCTGGGCTGGAACTTGATGTCGTACTGTCCCAATTCTACTGCCCACTTCAAAATTCGCCCAGAAAAGTTCGCCCTTTCGAATAAAGCCTTGAGTGGGAAGGCTGTGAGAACAACTATGGTGTGGGCGTGAAAGTAATGCGACAATTTCCTTGAAGCCATCATTAAGGCCAATGCCAGTTTCTCCAGTGGCAAGTACCTTGTTTCGGCGCCCAGTAACGTCTTGTTGGCATAATAGATGGGCAAGTGTTGGATCCCTTGCGGAACGCGGATCCTTGCACTAATCGCATGTTGCGATACTGCCAAGTAGAGGAAGAGTTCTTCTCCAGGTATTGGGGTGACAAGTAGTGGTGGAGAAGACATGTATTCCTTCAAACTCTCCAGAGCTCGGTCGCATTCTTCGTCCCACTCAAACTTAGCTTTTAATGACTGAAAGATTGGGCCTTAATCTGTCAAGACCGGTGATGAATCGGTTATGTCAGCCGCCATGCCGGTGAGATGCTGCACTTCTTTCACTGAGTTAGGCCTCTCTAACTCCTGAATTGCTTTGATTTGGGAGGGTGCGCCTCAATACCGGTTGGTCACCAGAAACCGAAACTTGCGGACCCTACAGAATCGCGACTTAGAAGCGTTAAAGTAGCGGCTTGTGTTTTTTCGGGATCTGGAACATCTCGTCTAGGTCCTTTAGTTGGTCATCCGCATCCTTGCTTTTGACCACCATGTCGTCGATGTAAGCCTCCATTGTTCTGCCTAACAATGGCTCGAACATCTTTGTGACCATTCTCCGGAATGTCGCCCTGCGTTCTTCGAGCCAAAGGGCATGACCTTGTAGCGATAGTCCTCTTGGAGTGGTGAAGGATGTTACTTCACGATCCGGTTCGTGCATGGCTATCCGATGGTAGCCTCAGATGTCGTCAAGGAAGCTAAGCCTGCTGTGTCCAGCTGTTAGGTCCACCAATTGATCTATCCTTGGTAGGGGGAAGCTATCCTTCGGGCATGCTTTGTTGACCGTCTTGTAATCGACGCAGACACACCACTTGCCATTCTTCTTTGGCACCACGACTGTGTTGGAGATCCATTTGGGGTAATGTACCTCTCTGATTGCTCCTGCCTCCAGTAGGTTACCCACTTCTTCTGCTACTATTTCGGCGTGGTGAAGTGCTGATCTACGTGTGCGTTGAATGACCGGTCTGGCAGATGGGTGGACATTGAGTTGGTGGCAGATGAGGTTGGGATCGATGCCTGGCATGTCGTATGGGGTCCAGGCGAACACTTCGATGTTGGAGGTCAGGAATTCCAAGACTTCCAATCTCTCAGTGCTGGACAACGACGAGCCAAGTAAGAAGAACTTATCCGGGTTCTTCTCATCTATCCTGACTTCCACCAAGTCCTCCACTGCTTTCTGACTAGCTGCTTTGCCAACATCCGCGAATAGTTCATTACTCTCTGGTTCCTCCACCGAATGAACATATCCTTTGGCAGCGCGGCTGCCGTTCACTGTTACAAAGCACTGCTTTGACATGATTTGATCCCCATAAACTTCTTCTATTACTCCGGTGTCGTTGGGAAACCTCATCACTTGGTGGTAGGAGGATCTCTTGGCGGCGCATGGCATGCAGCCATGTTCTGCCCAAGCTAAGGTTGTAGGTGGAGGGGACCTTCAGCACCCAGAACTCCACTTGCTTCGTCACGCTCCCTGCCTTGACTGGAAGGATGATTTTGTCGACTGGCCACTCCGGCATAGAATTGAATCCAATCAAAGGGGATACGGCAAGGGCTAAGTCCTTGTCTTGAAGCTTCAGTTGCTTGAAGGTTTCATAATACATGATTTCACATGAACTACCTTGGTCAATCAGAATCCGCTTGACGTCAAAATCCTTGACTCGGAGAGTGACGACCAGGGCATTGTTGTGGGAGCAGTAAATCCTTGCCAAGTCTTTATCCGAAAAAGACATGACATTTGTGGCCTCTGTCTTCCCCTTCTTAACAACTGGTTGGGCACTTAGCACTTCCCTTAAGTGCTCAGCCTTTTTAATTGAACCTCTGAGCTCGCATACACGCTCAGGTTCAAAGACTCCATGTATTACGTTAATAACGCCTTGAGGTGGGGCGTCGACTGGCATTCCATTGGGCATATTCTGGTCCTGAGGAGCTGGCTGTTCCCCTCCTATGTATTTGTCCAGGTGGCCTGCCGCCACCAACTCTTCCAGATGCTGCCCCAATGGCGTGCAATTCTCAGTGTGGTGCCCCTTTTCTTTGTGGAAGGTGCACCTGGATCTGTCATCGTAATCCTTCTGTACCTCGCCAAGCTTGGCTGGCCACTTGACGAAGGGCTTGTCTCGTATCTCACTAAGTATACGGTAGATCGGTTTCTTAAACACCGTGGTAATGGCGGTGCGGACTCTCAACCATCTCTTGTCCTGGTCTTCGCCATTGTCCTTCCTGCCTCGTCTGTTTCGGTTTTGGCGATCTACCGTATTGACCTTTGCTGAGGTCTTCTTCTCTGGTGTCGTGGTCGCGCCAGTTTTTGCTTTGGCACGTGTGCCATCCTCTTCTACCCTGATGTGCTGATGCACTCTCTCCATCAGGGCCTCCATGGTGAGGGGCGGTGTCATGGTGATAGAGTCCCTCAGTCTGTTCCCGACTGGAAGGCCTCTTTTGTATTGCGCAATGGCGAGATTAGTTGGGCAATCCCCAATCTGGTTGAATGTCTCCCAGTAGCGACTGTTATATGACCTCAGGGTCTCCTTGTCGCCCATGTCGATGGAGAGTAACTGGTCGATCTCCACCGAGGTTTTTGTGTTTGTTCTGAACCGAGTTACAAATGCCTCTGCCAATTGCACCCAGGAGGCTATGCTGCCCTCTGGAAGCTTTTCAAACCAAGTCAAGCCTAGGTCGCCGAGGCTTGAAGGGAATAAGATGCATATCAAGGCCTCGTTCCGCCGGTATACAGCCATAACCTGGCGAAAGTGGCTCAAGTGCGTGTAGGGGTCCGTCTTCCCCTCATACGTTGTGAATTTAGGCTGTAGGAAGCCTGACGGAAGAGGCGCATTCTCTATTGCTGGGACAAATGGTGAGGTCTGTAGCCTCGCCAATGCCTTGTCCGTTGGTTCGTATGCCGGGCGCGGCATTGGCATTTCAACCTCGACGCTTCCATGCGTCCGAGGAGCCAACCGCTGCAAGGCAGGAACCCTGTGTGGATCGCGCGCTCTGGCATCCTCCTTCCATTGTGCCTTCTTTTCTAGCATGGATCGTAGGTCGGACGATCTGGGTAATTCCGTCTGTCTAGACCTCGTCTGATGCGTATGTGAGGGCAAATAGGTGCTTCCCTCAGTGTACGACCTCTCAGACCTCGTCCTCTCAGACCTGGAGTGACGAGTCCTGGAAGATCTGGATTGCGTGTCGCCTGTCCTTAGGCTTCTGTTCTCTGGTTGAGAAGGTGCAGAATTCCTACCACGACCCTCTGAGTGGCGAGGGGGCGTTTCGTTGTTGCGCCCCTCTCCTGTCGCCGCTGCTTTTCCTTTCATCTGGCGTTTTAGAGACTCCATGTCCGCCGCTATCTTACGGATCAATTCGTCTTGTTCTCTGACGCGATCTTCTAAAATTTGAGGATCAATCCTGCGCCTTGTCTTTCTGGGCTTTGCGAACGAGAGGGATGAGGGCTATTATTTCGCCTTCGACCCCTCGCATCCCTCCTGGAGTTGTGTCTTGGTGGCTCCAGATCCGCCATGGGAGCCACCAAGGGTAGGCCTTCTCGCCTTGCACCCCCATCTGGAGTTTGTCCGTCGACGACGGACTGAGGTAACTCTTCATTGTTTGCCATTGATGTTCGAGAGAAAGCTTGATCAAGAGGTTGTTCTTGTCTGTCTTCCCACAGACGGCGCCAATTATACGGGAAAGAAATACACCTTCTCGTATAATCCTGTTGATCAAGTCTGCGTTCCTCTGTACGTCGTCGTTCTACTACCTGTAAACACAAACGTGAGCTGGCCGGCGGGTGTGTGCCGGAAACCTCTCCGATGCCTAAGTCAGTAAGCAAGACAAGAAGGCAAAAGCTCTATATATTCAGGGAACAAAAGTTGCATTACCTCCTCATAGGTGATATTGGTGAGCTTTTATAGGTTTCGCTTGGCACAATCTTGGTAGGACTCTTATTCCTCCATGCAGAGTCCTCCTAGGATGCATACTCCTGGAAGATAATGCTGATCCTCCAACACCCCCCTCACTACTTAAACCAAGTGAGATGGTCCTTCCATAGCCGAACTACCATACGACCGGAGTAACAATGCCGTACTGAATAGGCAAGTCTGGCCGAACCAACTCTTAGTTCGGCTCTCCCATTCCTTACTTCTACTCCGGTTTCACATGCCAAGACCGGACTATCCATAGAAGCGTCCGACCGAACTACCATAAACGGTCTAGAAGATGTTACTCTTGTACTTCGGTTTAGAAGACGTAACCGGAGTAACCAGAAACCGGGTTACACCGTGCTCATCTGTCAACCGGACTACCGCAATACTCCTTAGACCAGAGTACGCACTCCAGTCACGTTTGGGCTTACCTCGGTCCAACTCCAGCTCGGCCCAATTTATTAATATAAATTACCCTCTCACCTACCTTAAGTGTAGAAGCCCAAAGGAGATGAGGAGGAACTTCAAAAATGCACAAAACCAAGCTTTGTTTTGATGGAATGGAAGCCCACAAGATGCACTACCTTTTTCTCAAAGGAAGTAGGGTAGCAATGCTTAGATCTTGGAGTATTTGTAGAGAGAAATCAAGTTTTAGGGAGAGAGAGTGCCGAATTAGGGTTTTGAGAAGAAAGGAAATCAAAAAGTGATATAAAACTGCTCTGCTGCAAACTGATATACGCGAGGCTCGCTCGAGTGAAGGAGTTGTCGCTTGAGCAACCAGACACAACAAATGACCTCGCTCAAGCACAAGAAGCGTCGCTCGAGCGTAGAATACATACCTTCAGAAGTTTTACAAACGCACACCCTCGCTCGAGCGAAGACCTCAACCTTCCTAGAAATTCTGCGTGTGGCACTAAAAAAAAAAAACACATTTGGCGACTAAAACAAAAATGAATTTTTAGTCGCCAAAAGTCGGGTTTTGAGTTTTCCCGACTAAATTTTTTAGTCGCTGGCTTGGTCGCTGGAAAACTGTCGCGAAAGGTATTGGCGACTAACAAACTTTTAATCACCAAAAACCAAGTCTGTTGCGACTAAATTTTTTGTCGCCAAAGCTCATTTACATTTTTTAAATTATACATTTGGTGACTAAATTTTTAATTGCCAATAGTGAATTTTTTTTAAAAAATTTATACACTTGCCGACTATTTTTTTCGTCGCCAATACTGAAGCTTTTGGCGACCACCCGTTTTAGTCGCCAAAAGGTTATTTCAGAAAAAAAAAAAAAAAAAAAAAAAAAAAAAAAAAAAAAAAAAATTAACCCTCTGCTCTTCCCAAGTTTTGAACCACCAACCTTCCACTTTCTAACCCTTTACCAACACACTCTCTCTACTATGCCACAATAACACCACATGAATATGTATGCAAAATATATTGTTTATATACTATATTGACCCGTATTAATATTAAACTATATATATAAACATAATTATTTTTATTCAATATAATTTATGTAAAAAATAAATTATTTATTAAAAAAAAAGGAAGCCACTTTTGGCGACTAAATTTTTTTTTAGTCGCCAAAAACCTTAGTTTTGGCTACTACCCAATAATTTAGTCGCAAAAAAAATTAATTTCCGCCTAAAAATAACCAGTTTCGGTGACTAAACTGATTTTTAGTCGCCAAAACCGCCACTTTTGCTGACCAAACTCAATTTTAGTCGCCAATTGTCCACTTTTAGCTACTAAATTTTTTTTTGTAGCCAAAGTTTTTGGCTACAACATTTTTTTTTGTCGGTAAAACACCTACAATCGGCGACCAAACCATTTTTTAGTCGCCAAAACCTATACCTTTGGCTACTAATTTTTTTTAGTCGCCAAAAACCTTCACTTTTGGCTACTAAAATTGTTTTAGTCACTAAAACCCATGTAATCAGCAACTAATCTGATTTTTAGTCGCCAATAAGTATACATTTGGCTACTAAACTATTTTAGTCGCCAAAAGTCTTCACTTTTGGCTACTAATTCAATTTTAGTCGCCAATTGTCCTACTTTCAACGACGAAATTTACATTTTTGGTCGCCAAAACTGCTTTTTGTTGTAGTGTGGGCAAAAATACTGAGAGCACTCAAAGCTCGCTCGAACGTAAGAAGTCTCGCTCAAGCGAAGAAGCAGATTTCACAAGGCTCGCTCGAGCGTAAGAAGCCTCGCTCGAGCGAAGAGGCAATTTTCTGGACAACAACAACTTGAACAACTGGCAATTAACCTGCTCTGAACACGCCCAACGTATTCCAAAACTTGAATTCAAAGAGTTAAAGGAGGAAGACAAGACATGGATACAATATTAAACCACGAAACCCGAGTCTGGAATATAACAAAGGTCGAGTCAAACCGGGATCGCTATAACTTTACATCTCCATCACTTGTTACATTTTGTATTCTATAAACTATAGCAAAGCCAAGGTGTTTCGCATATTTTGCATAAAATGCGTACACTTCTTGCTTTGAGGTAAAATACATATCCTTCTTCGGTTCTTTCACTTCACCACTCTCATTAACTGAAAGATTGTTATCCTCTTCTTCAACTTCCTCACTCCGATTGAATGAATTATTGTTTGAATCAATATCCATTGTAGCTTCAAAACAACAACAACAACAATTTCAGTTTCACAGTTTTTCTATAATTCTTCTTCCCTTTAATATCAGGTTTATTTTTACACTTCTATTTCTAACTAAAAATTACCACTATAGCAATAGACAATTATCACAATCAGCATAATTAGCACAATTATCAAACAATTATCTGAACCTGAACAGACTGAAAATTATCACAATTAACACAGATAATTAGCACAGATGAAAATTACCACTATAGCAACAGGACTAAATATTATCACAATTATCAAACAACAAGCTCAGCATAATTAGCACAGATGAACAACCAAATTTTTCTGAACCAGTTTAAGTTCATTGAAATTATTTTAGCATTTTTTGAACAAATGAACAAGAAGTTCAATTTTTTGAACAATATATGAACAACAAGTTTAATTTTCTGAACAACAGATGAACAATAAGTTTAATTTTCTAGACAACAGTTGAACAAGTTCAGCATTTTCTGTTATTTGAAATTAGTTTATCTTCTTTGATTGATATTATGGAAATTTTAAAAATGAAGATTGAAATTAGTTCATCTTGTTGATTGCAACAAAATATGAATTTCAGAACATGAAATTAGTATATAAATTTTCCAAAACACCCAATCTAAAACCAAATTTCAATCACATGAAATTAGTATATAAATTTTCCAAAACACCTAATCTGAAACCAAATTTCAATCACCCAATCTGAAACCCTAAATAAAAAAAAAAACCACTAAAAATCAATCCAAAAGTTGCAATCACACCCACCAACAGCGGCAACGGACACAACCTGGTCAGCGACACACAAGATGGCTCCTCTCTCTACGTCATCGTTACCTAGTCGATGCTCCTTTCCTCTTACTGTTTAGAGGTTAGTCGATCTCCTCTCACTCTTTAAAGGTTAGTCATCGTCTCTGTCTCCTTTCTCTCTACACTCTGTTCTTTTTTCTTTTTCTTTTTGCTCCAAATGAAAGGTGTGGCTGAGTTGAGCATTATACGAGATATGGGTGTACAAAGAAATTGGAGGTGTACAAAAAAATTGGGCCATTCAAGCCGTTGAAGTTTCGAGCTACAAAGCAGTACTGTTGACTAAAATCGTCACAAAATGACAAAATATAATTTTTAGCTCAATAAGACAAAATGTCATATCTTTAACCATAATCATTTCATTTTTTTCTCTCACAAAAGTGAAAAAAGCCAAAAAGCATATCCCAAACGAGACATTTTAACCCCAAGCTAAAATAGCCAAAAAAACTAACCCGCATCCCAAATGAAACCTTTATCTCAAATTCCGTTTTGTTCTCTCATTTTGAATTGTAACAATCAATATTGTCATATGACAAATGTTAACAAGTACTTCCTAAGCATTGTTTAATGTTGGAAAGTATGTAAAAAGTACATTGAAAATATATAAAAATATTAACAAATATATTTATGTCAATAAAAGTACATTGAAATTAGTAAAAAGTGTATTATACTGTACAAATATTTTATCTTTTACTTGTGTTCAGGGACATTTGTTAGAAATGGCCATGAGTGATGAGAAATGGTGGGACTGTAGGGGGAAAAAAAGGGAATAGTAGAGAAGAGATAGTGTGTAGTGGTGAATTTGGAAAATATAATAACAAAAAAAAGTAGAGAAAAGAAATATGATGGATATATATATCTATATATATATAAAGGAAAATAAATTTATATTTTTTCCCAAAAAACGTCTCATATTAAGGTTATTACATAACAATTTCTATTAATGAATTCAACACCGTCCATGGACGCAGTGATGACACTGCAGAGCATCATTTTTCGAAGTTCAAAAAAAAAACAAAAAAAGCACAAAAAAAAAAAAAACTAATGGAATGGCCAAATTGCAATGTGATTGAGAAGTGTAAGGAATTAATTGTTACAATAAAAAAATTGAGCGACCAAATTAGGATTGGTTTGAAAGTGCATGGGTGTAAAGTATAATTTAATTTGCATAGTACATATATAGCTTATTTAATTTTTATTTTATTTCACTAAAAAATAATTTTAAGAAGGAAAATATGCCTACTAAAGTTTAGTGTTCATGTCAACTAAACTACAAACTTATTAGTATCTAATTTAGTAATATTTGGTTTTTACTATAGTATGAATTTATTGGACAAACTTTCAATTTTAATATAATTTTTGAGGTCCAACTTGAGATGAGAATTTTAAACCTAATGCCGGGATGAGTTTAGACGGAAGATTTTTTAAACTTTTACTAGCCTAGCTAAGCTATATCCATCCCCTCACCCATTTAAAACAATAAGAAATGCATACCACTAAGGGTGTGTTTGATTGGACGGACTGGAAAAGGGGGGATTAGAATCCATCGGACTTGAGTCCTGGGATTAGAATCTCCCGGACTATTTGGTTGGATTGGATATGTATCCTGTGTTTGTTTTTTCATGGGATTAGATGTCCGGACTGTGAATCCCTCGGACTATTTTTAGTGAATCCAACGTTTGGTTGGACGGACTGGACAGGATAAATGAACAAAAGACTATTTTGCCCTTTTTCAATTGTTTACTAAGGAATAGCAATATTAAACATATCTTTAATATTTTAATTATTTTTAATTAAATAATTTTGTTTTTTAAAATAAATAAATAAATAAATAAAATATCAATAAAATTTGTTTTAAATCATTACTGTATAACAAATCATTATTTTTTTTACATACAAAACGTTACTGTGTTTTTTTTTTACATACAAAAAATATCATTAATTTAATAATATAAATTAAATTTATTTTTTTTACATAAATTTATTTTTTTACACAATTAAATAAATAAATAACCACTAAATTTGATTTAATAAAATATAGTATAACCTGTATAAAAAATTTATATTATTTTTTTAATTAAAATTTTAAATAAATTTTAAATAAAACACCTATTACAATTTAAATAATGAAATTAAATAAATTATAAACAAAATTTTAAAATAAAACATCAATAAAATATCTATAAAAAATTATTTAGAAAAATTAAATAAATAAAACATTAATAAAAAGTTAAATAAAATTATTTTATTTTTAAATTGAGACATTTAAATTTTATTGAATTTTATTAAATATAATACATAATTAAATAGTAGAGGGTCAAAATTGTCATTTTCACATCTAATCCCAATAGTGATTAGTCCCCCCAAAACAATCCCACACCCCCCCTAGGACAGGATAGTCCCCCATATGGGGAACATGGAGTCCGGCCGGACATGGAGTCCGCCGGACTAAAAAAAAATCAAACGACGAATAAGGAGGGAGGCCGGACATGGAGTCCAAACAGTGAATAGTCCCCCCCCCCCCTTATCCCCCAATCAAACACACCCTAAGTTTCCATGGGAGTGTGAATTGTTTGGTTCAGTGAATCTCACCAACAATTGCAAGGTCACAATGGTATGGCACAATAGACAATAACATGACTCACTAGTCATATGACATCTAATTCCCTAGTTTTTTGGTATGAGAAGAAGAATGTACAAAGTAATAATGAAGAATGTACAAAGTAATGGGCAAACGTGGCACATTCAAATCTCCAACATTGTGGCTAGAATAGGAAACTAGAAGATTCAACTCCTCTTTATTTTTCAGGTAAAAAATGTTTCAATACATAAAGTTATAATATGTTTTCAAATTTTGGAATAAATGATTTACATTTATCATGTGAGATAAATTGTATGGCATTTCCTATCGAGTTTAATTAAAAATATCTATTTATCATAAAAAAATAAAAATAACATAAAGAAGAACTTAGTTTGTAAGCTTTGATTTGACTATTCAAATGGTATATAAAGGACTGAGAAGATAAATAATACTTAGGGATATATAATGTGGTATAGTATGTTTAAAATATGAGATAAATTATATATAATATGGGATTACTTTTACCATGTTTAGTTAGGATAAAATATAGTATAAATAAGATGAGAGTGATTATTTTTAACTATTGAATGAAAGATAAACATATATTCAAAGATCGGCATATCTCACCTTTTTACGCTGTATTTTAAAAGATTTTGGGAGAGGTTTAGAAAAAAAAGAAGAAAAAGATTAGTAAAATGTGAATAAAATATAGTTACATTTCACATAATTTCACATACCTTTTCTCTTTCCCTTTCTAAATCTCTCAAATCTTTTAACAAAACACAACATTAGGGATATAATATATGGATCTCCTATATCCAGAACAACTAAACATGTGATAAAGAAAGCAAAAAATATATAGACTATTAAATTTCCTGTTGGATCAACCCTCATATCCTCTTTTATTTACCCTAATCAAACAAAGCCTTTGATCCTGCAATAGATCAACAATGTTTTAATCAAGATGCACACGTGATCATAAGATATGAACAATACTTGAAGGGACTACATAAAATAAGGTAAGCAAAAGGTTGGAATTATCAGTACCTAAGGTGGCAGTAGGGGTGTACACGGTTCGGATTGGTTCGGTTATGAGAAAATTCAAGAATCAAATTGATCCTAACGTTTCTGTGATTTTGAGAACCAGACCAGACCGTTACACTTGTAAAACCGGACCAAAACCAAACTGAAAAAACGGTTCGGTTTCGGTTTGGTTTACGGTTTCAAAATTTTCTATTTACACAAGAATAAATTGTTAATATTAGCAAAATAATTACACAAACTATTTACATTTAACTCATGATAAAAACTAATAATATTAAGGCATTACTTAATATTACATATCTATACCATCCTAATATCATTAAAATTATAAAAAACCAATTAATAAAAATAAAACTAAATATTATATATATATATATATATCTTTTAAAATTCGGTTCGATTTGGTTTGAGCCACAGTTTTTTCATAAAATCCATTAACCGAACTGTTTTTACGGTTCTTATATTTCTTAATCCAAAACCGAACCAATTCTTAATAGAACTGAACCAAACCGTATGATTCGGTCTGGTTCGATCCGGATTACCGATTTAAACGGATTTTTGAGCAGCCCTAGGTGGCAGAGCCTAAATGGGCACTTATTTTTATTTTTATTTATTGAGGTACAACCTAATGTACACCTTGCCAACTATTGTATAGATAATTTTAAAAAATAATATATATGAAATATCAGTCATACCCATATCATATAATAATCTATTGATGGATATATATATATATATATATATATATGGAGCTGAGAATAATCACCTCACACAGAGAAACCCCCAATCAATTGTTTATGTGCCTCTTAGTTCCAGATGTTGAGGCTAGTCAAAAAGTAAAATGTTCCCAAATCTGAGTTCCCATGTGAGACAAGAAACCTCCACTTTGCAGAGTACAACTTGAAAACTCATAAAAATTAAAAATTAAACAAATCTAGGCATTGATTGATGATTGATAAAAATGAAAATAAAAAAAGAGATGTTTTTCTACAAAATAAAATGTTTTTCGTAGACTAACCTGCCACACAATATGATCCTACTTATTATTGGATGAGGCCTTGCTTATCATAGGAGCGGCCAGGAATCTTATGTCTTCAAATTTTTTTGTTATTCAACTTCAATATATTCATAGCTACATGAGATGGTGAGAATCTCAAAATATAAGAATTCTGAGTCACAAATGGTTGAAAGTGAATTGAGATACGGCAATAAAAAAAATTAAATAAAAAAGTTGAACAATTAGTACATATATATTGTCATGTGGTGCCCTTATTTCTTGTGATTGTATAGCCTCACTTCGTAATTTTCTTCTTATAATGTGGATTGTTTTCATAACTTCTTTTCTAAAAAAAGTACTAATAATAATAATAATAAAACTTAATGGACTATCTTCCCGGGTACAAATGCTGCCTATATCCTCCCCTCATCAATTGGAAATACGGTCATATTTGGATGATAAAATTTTTGAAGCAAATTGAAATTTTTTATATCAATCAGTTTTGTTAAAAAATTTCAATAAGAAGATAATAAAATTTTAAATATTGATAACTCAATTATTATTTATGACTAATATTCCTTAAAAAATTGTGAGATTCGTAAGGAAAAGTAGTGGAATTAAATTGCTACCTAGTTTAAGAGTGTGATTGCATATTTTAGTAGGAATCTTCATATCACAGTTTATTCCAATCGCTAGGCTAGTATCATGAGGAATCAAAACCACATTCTCATTTCAGATTCTAATATGTTCTAGATGTTAGTATCATGACGACTCATAAGCAAATTCTCATTAACCTAATAATTCGACGGGTTTGGTTTTAAAATCGATGCATATCTTGTTTCTTCTAACCACATTTATAAGAAGATTGGTAATTTTTCAAAACCATGACTATTTTTTGACCGCTTTTTGTGATTTGTATTGGATTTCTTTATTTTGGGCATATAAGCTTTGTTTTGTTTTTCTTTTCATTTGTCTGGTAAGTTGCTTAATTTCTATATGAACTACATTATCTTTGTCCGCAAAATAAATAAATAATAATAATAATACCCTAAAAAAAAATTAAGTAATAGTACAGCATATGTTACTAAAGATTTAGAGTGAGAAAAGTTTGGAGCAAGGTCAGCTCTTAATCATTATGTTCACCATGACAGAATCATAAAAAGGAAAAAAAAAATTATTTTACTTGATTGATTACCAAATTTGGGACAAATGCAATGCACTAACATCAGAAAACTACCACCACTACAATTCACATGGACATTTTCTATACTGCTTTTATAGATAAATGCATATTTCCATTTAAAGAATTCATAAAATAATATACAACTGCAACAGAGCAACCAGATTGAGCATGCTGTAGCATCATGAAGAACACAAAAGCATAAGAGCAAATTCTGGATTAATTCTTTTGATGAACGGCAATTCGGTGAATGTCCATCTCCTTCAGCAAGACAGATCGCCCGCAGTCAAAAAAAAAAAAGACACACCTTTCATAGTATTTGGTGACATATTAAGACAAATAAGGTAATTATATTAGATGCACTTATGGCCGATCCTATTAAACAGACTCATTTACTTACAAATCATGATTAATAAATTTATCATTGTAAATTATTCATTAATATCCACCGTCCTTACTCATATTCACTTGCTCACTTACAAGAATCCGCCAACTTCTTCTACATATACAAAGAACAAAAGAGACTAATAAATTTTTCATTGAAAATAAATCCATATCTAAAACAAAGGAGGTGGTGGTGATATGATAGTTGTGTAAATCGACGACAGTAGAGTGTAAATCTACGACGATGGTGGAGATAGTTAGTGAATGGTAACGACATCTGAATAACGACGGTGGTGGTGGTGAGTGGGCGACGACGACGACAATGTTGGTGGTGGGTAGACGACAACGACGGCAGCAGTGGTGGCTGGCGGATGGTGTGTAGACAACGGTGGTGTGAAGCTTTTGGAAAAATAGTGAAGAGAGAGAGAGAGGAGCAATGTTAGGAATATAATTTTTTTTACCGAACATATGGATCCCACATCCATGCAAGTGTTTGATAGAAAATTTAGTATTTCTTGTCAACAATGGTGGTGGTGGGTAGACGACGACGATAGCAGAAGTGGTGGCAGGTGGATGGTGTGTAGACAATGGTGGTGTGAAGCTTTTGAAAAAATAGTGAAGAGAGAGAGAGAGAGAGAGAGAGAGGAGCAATGTTAGGAATATAAATTTTTTTCCCAAACATATGGATCCCACATCCATGCAAATGTTTGATCGAAAATTTAGTATTTCTAACATTTATATATAAAAATGCTACAGACCCCAAGAAAACACTCACATGGATATGAAACTTACATGAGTGTTAACCCTACACCCATATGTTTGATGATTTTTTTTGTAATTTTCTTCGGGTTTCTAACATTACTCTTTTAATATATAACATAGATAAAACATATATATGTATTTATCATTTAGGTTATAAAAATCTTCAAAGAAAATAGACAGAAAATATAAATAGTGATCTAACTATTACGTCAAGCTTCAAAATCTTTTTTTTTTTTTTTTTATAATTTTATATTCAATATACATATTGTTTGAAAGATTTTGAAGAAAAAAAAAAATCAAAAATGTAAATTTTATTAAAAAATAAATATGTAAAATTGAAGTTATAACATTTTGAAGTATAAACCAAAAAAAAATACTAAAAGACCTACACACACACCCAAAAAAAAGAAAAAAAAAAAGAAAGAAAGAAAGGTAAATCAATAATAAAAAAATATGTAACCTAAAATTCCAAAAATGTGTCTCTCTCACCAAGAAAGAACAAACCTTTGTACAATTGGCTTAGAACGTCATTTATCAATTTTGTCAGCTAATATAACACAACCAGATACAAATTCCTCCTATAGTATTGTTAAAAGTTTGCTAAGCTAAGAGGTTAGCTAAATGGTGTGTGCTAATTGTGGAGATTTAGCATCTCCAACGGGATGGTTAAATTTGTGTCGAAATGTTACATGACACAAAGTGAACAAAAACATCATAGCTAGGTCATGCTTTGTCCTATAAAAGATAAAGCACATGAAAAGAAAGGATTGAAAAATAGAAGCTGCAAATCAGCAGAATCAGATTGAATTTACACTATTAGTGAAGATTATGTAGATCCATTCATTCTGTTATGGCAAACAATTAAGTGATATCTTCAAGCAACTTGGGGAGTAAAATCTGTTGCAGTGAACCAGATAAATATGGTGTTTATAAAATTCTTGTGCTATTTTGTCTAAAATTTGTTGTTCATGAGGCATCCGGGCCGAGTCAAAAAGGGCTTAAAGCGAAACAACAATTTCTGTTAAATGCTAGTTTTTATGGCAGGTTCACACGGGTGTTTATGGCAGGTTCAAATGCTCTCAATTTAAAAAGGGATGAGGATCACCGGTGTTTATGGCAGGTTCAAATGCTCTCAATTCTGTTAAATTCTAGTTTTGTCATTGCTAAGTTTTGCCTTCTATGTGAAGGCTAGTTTCACCAAACCAAATAAATACATATATATGCATTGGCGTGGTTCATAAACTGAATACTCTTATGATCATGAAACTAAAACAAGGCAGAGGCTTAGATCCCAACAGAGGCCTATAGAGAAGAATACATGACTTTGCTCAATCAAAAGAGATGCACACAACAAAAATGAGAAGAGAACCGTGCATATGATATGCGCCTGATCATTCACCATTTCTCACTTGCTTCATGTCAACAGCAAACAAATTTATGACCAAAAAAAGTAGAGAGAACTTGAGTATTTCCACGACAATTTCCACTAAACATTAAATTTAATGAGATACCATAACAAAGTTGTCACATGTAAATGCGTTACAGATGAATGAAAATAGGTAAAAAAAAAAAGATGTTAAATAAAGAACAAATCACGTGTTAAATGCGGCTTTGTATTTTGTCCTTTCATTTTCTAATTCTTGAAATGATACGAAGTCATTGCATAAAAATTATGTGTTCATACGTGGTAACTACATTCCAATTCGCTATTATTGGTCATCGTTGTTGTCTACTGCACTCAACTTTCTCACAATTTCATTGTATGCATTATTGGCAGCTCTGTTCAGCGCAATCAACTTCTTGGAGCTGTAAATACCTGTTGCAACAAATTCACTGTCCACAAAAACATCAATAGCCCCAGTCTCCTTCCATAAATCTACAAGTCTCACTTCAAATGCATGCTTTTGGCAAAGTTCGTAGAACTTTGTTACAGGATGTGTTTGGAGTGTTGCTGGTGTGATTATTGGCTCCAACAAACTCTTGACTACCTGAAAGGGAGATAGAGAACTGCATTAATGTCCAGAGGATAACAATGGTGATGGGGATTCAAAAGCAAATGAAATTATTTATTTAGACAACAGCCAGAATAGACTTCGGCTTGATCTTAACATCTTTTAGCATCATGAATAGTGGACATATGTTGGGGTTTTTGACAACCCTATGAAAGATGCTCAAATGTGCTATTGGCCCCCTAGATGATCAATTTGAACAAATTGCTTCCTGGAAGATGTTCAAAAGTGCAATTGGTCCCCTAAAAGATCAATTGAAGCAAATCGTTCCATGAATTTAATTCAGTTGTAGCATTGTCTACCCTGAATTAATTGATCTTCTAGGGTGTGAACTGTACTTTTGAACATCTTTTCAAGGGGCAACTTGCTTAAACAGACATTTTAGGAGGTCAGTTGCACTTGTGAACGTATTTTAGGGACAATTTGCTCAAATTAATATTTTAGAGAGCCAACTACACTTTCTGAGTATCTTTCAAGAAGAAAATTGTCAAAACTCCACATGTTAACCACAATTTACAGTTGTTGCCCCACAAGGCAAGGAAATGTGAAATGAAACAATGGTTGTTCAGCAAAAGAAACTACCATTATAGTCACTATAATCACATTAAATTGGATTCTTAACAAGCCCTAGACCCGTGTTCTTGGGGTAAACTAGATTATTTTTCCTTATAACATGGCAAGGGATCCACAGTCCAGATATTTCTTGTTCCCATGTCCCAATCCACCACATGATCAGGCTAGAGAGACCCATCGTGTGGTAGAGAGTGGCTTGAGACAAGATGACAGGGAGGATCTGGCCTCCGATAACACAGAACAGTAATATCTAAGGTAATCAAACATAAAAAGAAACTATTATAAGATGAGATAACATGTAGGAAGGAGCACCTTCCATGTAATATCCATTGAGGAATTGCTGTCGACATAAATGGCCCCAATTGTGGATTCAACTATGTCAGCGAGGACTTTTGGAGCATCAATGAGACCACTGGAGTGCAAAGGGTAGTCTTTAATTGCATCCATAAATTCTCGAATCTGCACAAGTTTATCATACATTGTCCGAAATCCCGTAAGCACCAGAAAAAAAAAAAATCACCAATCTATGCAACAAGCTCAAGCTCATGTAAAATTATAAGAAGTATTAGTAGTTTCTGGCCCTGAGTTTGATTGAGCTGAATGAATTTGAACACATCTCATCACCACTCGGCACAAAATGTGTACATTATTAAGAGAGTTGCTGATCTCATTGATCCAGGAGGGGTTTCTTGGAACAATGCTCTGCTGAACCGGGTCTTGGACAGTCAAATAGCGGCCAAGATTCAAGCAATCCCTATCAGCCAGTCAGCCTCAAGGGATAGAATAGTACGGCCGAATTCAAATTCCAGAGTATATTCTGTCAAGAGTGCGTACTAAAGCGCCACAATTAAAGCATGCAACATAGAGGGGAGGAGAAGCAGCTCTTCCTATCAGATTCACTGAGAAGTTTTGAAGATGATATGAAACTTAAACATGAGTCCAAAGGCACCTTCCTTTCTTTTGAACCGTTGATATTTTATTCAAAGGGAAATTTTAAAATGATCCCTTATGCCCTATATGTGGAGAGGATCCAGATACAGTTGGGCACTTAATCATTTGATGTCCTTGAGCGAAAAAGATATTGAGGTTCTTTGTTACTAGAACTGATGTATGGTTGTTAAGAGATGGTATCTCCATATCTCAGAAAATGTCAAGACCAGAATCATCCTCTGAGTTTTATATCATATTTATGCTGAGGAATCAGTGGGTGTGTTTGAACTTTGGAAACCTAAAAAATATGAGGTACTGTTAAAGGCTAATAATCCAATTGCAGAGTATGCGTCAGCTAATTCTAAGCTTTTGGAAAATGGGACTACAGGGAAGACTCGTTTGCCTAATTCTTCCCCCAACAACTAATCCTATTCTCCTAGCTTATTATCTGTAATTTTCACATCTCCAGTACAACCTTTTTAGTATCTCTCTATTTGCTGCTCTTTGCAGCATCTGACCCCCCCAAAAAAGAAAATAAATTACCAAAACATTTTCTTACATTTTATGCTAGGACACTATGATCAACCTTAGCCTATGTTTGAATCTTGGATTTGAATGTTTGGCAAGATTTTTTTTTGGGTTTTTTTTTATTCTTTTCACTAAAAGACAGTTTTTGCAAAATAAATAAAAAAAAAAAACAAATCCAAACAAAATATCACATCCAACCCCATAATCATTTCACTTTTTCTCTTACAAACATCACATCCAACCACAAAAAAATCCAACTATCTTCCCAAACACCAAAAAAAAATTTTCCAATAATATCCCACAACTAAAAAAAAACCTACATAAAATCCCACCTCCCAAACACCCACATGAAAGGGAAAGGAAAAAGCAACAGAAAATTGGTTTCTATTTCACTTTTCTCTTCTCTTTTCTTTTTCCCCCTTCCCTCAAATCCATGATCTAAACACACAGGCTTAGGAGATCATTGTACACACTCCACCCTATTCAATTCGCTCTTCCTCTGTTACATATATATAATAATATAATATCTCATATAATTCAAAATTTTACACCCAAAAAAAAAAATGGTATTTCCAAATTATTAACAACCCATTATCAATCCAAACCACTAAACTCATTCCATCTAACAATTAACCAATTTTATTATATTTATTTATTATTATTTTTTTTTAATCTTCGAGTTGAATATCACAATTTTATATATAGAATAATTCCACACATACATACCCACCACCAACGAAATTAAAGCAACAAAATAAATAAAAAATAATAAATAAAAATGATTTTGAAACTACTTACTTGTCCATCAAGTAGAGGTTTGTTGTGCCTCAAATACCTATGCAAATTAAGCTTGACAGCCACACGTGCGAGCTTCTCCGTGTCAACATTGGCGGCTCGGAGCCGAGTCAGCTTCCCCGGCAGCAAATCTGGGTACGAGAAATAGTCCTGTTTCGCGATCAAAAGATTCAAAACCGAATCACCGATATACTCGAGTCTCTCGTACGATGACGACGAAGATGAAGAACACTTCTCTTGGAATGAACCGTCCGTGAAGGCTTGTCGTAACAAGCTCTGATCTTTGAAATTGTAGCCTATGATTTCTTCGACCTCTTTTAGGTTCGGAATCGACTTGGTGATTGTGTTCTGATACTCCTTTTGTCGTTGTGATTGGTCTTGTAAATGGAGGTTTTCTAATGAAATAGGAACTTGTTTTTGGTTGTTGTGTTCTTCTTCCATGGCGGTCACAGATAGGAAGGGCATGAAAAAGGTCTTGAGAGGGACAAGGTGTATGAGACGTATTGTCTTGTGTTGTGTTTATGTTGTAGCACCTGAAGGAAGATATGGATATGAATTGAATTAATTAGTTAAAATATTTGCTGATTTGACTTTTGGACTTAAAAAAACAAAAAAAACCAACAAATTCTATTTTATTATTTCGTTTGGGTATGCTATTTTAATAATTTTTTAATTTTTTTTATAAAAAAAAGTGTAAAAAAAATAAAGAATTGTGTGATAATTTATAATGTTTTTTGACTTTTTAACTAAAATTAAAAATTGTCAAATAAGACCAAAAATTACTATGATAGTTTTAATATAGACAACTAAATCTTATTTTTTATAACATATTTTGCTTTCGTTTGGGAAATAAGTTGGTTTTTTAATTTTTTAATTTTTTTGACAATTTTAGCGTGGGGCTAAAAGTTTGGTTTGTTAAGAGTTTTTGACTTTTTTAACTTTTTTTTGTAAGAGAAAGAATGTAATGATTATGGATTAGATATAATATTTTGTCTTATTAGACTAAAAAACCTCAAAACCAACTTCCCAAATGGAGGCTTTTAAAAAATTTATTGATGCATAATAATGGATGTTATCTCAATTTTACCTCTCATTGAATGTGGAAATATTTTTAGTCTAAATAAACTAATATTTTTTAATTATAAAAATTATGATATTGTATTAAAAAAATTATCAAAAAGTTCTATTTTAGCCTCTTTTAAGAAGTACGTTAAAAGTCATTTTTCAATTTTTAATTCATTTAGGTCATATCATCTTTTATATTTTTTACATATTTTTCAAAAAAAATAAAGTAAAAAAGTCAATTTTTAACCATCTTCCTAAAACATCCATTTGTTTTGAAAATTATTATTAAGTTATATTAAATTTTAATATTAACAAATAAATCTTTTTTTAATAAATTATTACACGTAAAAAAATTCAATTGTTCATAATAGTATAATTTATTTTCATTTTATCTTTTTGATTAAAATATGAAATAATTTTAATTTATCAGAAATTTTATAATTAAATTATTTCTAATTGTTTGAATTAAATTATTTTTCATAAGCAAAATAATAAGTATAAGATTAATAATTTTTACAATTAAAATTTTAAATTTTAATTAGGTTAAAATTATTTATAAAATTGTTGTTCATGGTAATAGAAATGGTAAATTTGAGATAAGACACAAATAGAACTTAAGGACTCATTAGTAATCTTAAAAACAAAACATGACGGGTAATTCTATTTCCACACACAAAAATATCTCACTCCACATCCTCTCTTAATATACACACCAATTAATTTTGAATTTTGTAATTTTACTCAATGCATAACTCTTTTTACCAAAAATATCCTTTTTAAAACCCTAGTGGATGTGGGCGGTTAGTAATAATCCTTTTGTAGGAAGCAAGTTCATGGGTTCATGAAGTTCTTTTCGATTAGTTTTCTGTGGGGTCTCTTCCAATGATTCTTTTTTGGTGGTGAACAATGTGGATTCTCCAACTTCTCCATATTTGGATTGAAAGCTTGGAAACAATCGTGCACACTTGATGTTTGTTCTTGTGCACTTTCTAGTTTTATTTTCGATCTAAGATTATTCAACAGTTGTTAATACATGCAACTGAAATTTTTTGCAGATTTTACTTTGATTTTAGCATGACTTACATTGGAGCAGGAATGATTTTAGTATGACTTAAAGAAATTAGGGTTTTTGTGAAGAAAATAAGGACACTTTAGTAATTTTATTTTAAGACAAAATTATAATAAAAAAAATAAATCATTAAATATGTACACAGAGGTAAGTATGTGTGTGGAAATAGAATTTCCCAAACATGACTTATTGGGTAAGAAATTAATTACGGTAAGTGTAAGAAGTTTAGAATTAATTACAAATGAAGATCTTGTTTTATTACATTTTTATCTCTACCCTCTCTCTCTCTCTCGACTTTTTTCTCTTTCACGATTTCGTCACTAGTCGGTCACCCCTCTCACATCCTCTCTTGTCGATATAAAGGAAGTTTAAAATTAATGAGGGATATTATATAAAATGAAAAGCTGAATTGCAAAATATATAGGGAATTTAAATGTAATTACAATAGGAGTAAGAAGTTTAATTAATTACAAATGGAGATCTTGTTTTTGTTACATTTTTATCTCTATTCTTTCCCTGCCTTTTTCTCTTCCAGGACTCTATCGCTGGCCACCCCTCTTCTCTTGTACCTCTCTTGCAGACAAAAAAAGGTTAGGGATGCGATGGGCAAAAATGGATGTGAGATGCACTAAATAAGTAGATTTTTTTTTTTGTTAAAAAAGTCAAAAAGTTTGTTTGGTGTCAATTAAAAAAATCAAATGTTATATTAATTTTTCACTCACAAAAAATTATTTTTTTAGCAACTGTTCAAATACATTATCTTTTAAGTTTAGGAACATACTAAAATAGTCAAAAAAAATCACTAACAAAAAGTCAATTATTCTTTTATTTTTTTATACATCTTTTTATAAAAAACATTAAAAAACTAACTATAATCGTTAGTTCCCAAAAACAAGTCTCTACAAAAACCAATTACCAACACCCTCAAAAGCAGGTTAGGTAGACAGAAGAAGCTAGAGATAATGTGAGGTAAGAAGGTTGTGAGAAATGATAAGAAGGGAATTGGGCAACAAAAGAGGTGCGGAGGAGTGGCTAATAATGGGGTAGATGAAATGAAGAGGAAGGGAAGGGAGATAGAAAGGGATATAGGGATGGACAAAAATAAAATGAAAAATTCAGTTTATGTTTTTGCATATGTATATATTATTATTAGAACCTACACTATTCTAAATATAAGGGAAATGGAAATGGGGTTATCCTTCAACGCCCCCACATGGATTTTGAACTCATAACTTATGAAGTTTGAGAGCATATTATAGTGAACTTTTTGGAGTGTTCTAAATAAGTATACTTTTTATCTTTTTAGATTAAAAAGTTGAGAGAAAAAATATAGATGTTTGGGTTAATTTTTTAACTTTTTATGAAAAATGTGTATTAAAAAATTGTATAAATAAGTGTATAGGGAAAGTTATAGATGAAATAGCCCGTACAGTAGTACACGCATAGGCCAGCGCGGTAGAGGGTATAGTGTAGGAGATTGATTCTCTTCTTTTTCGGCATAAATTGGACAGTGATGTTCGGCCTATGAGGGCCCACCACGGGTCCCGTTTTACTAATCGGAACCGTTCAATGTGTTAAAATCGTCGAGTATGATATGTCTGTAAAAAATCACGTTGATCGGATATTTATAACTATATGATCGGATTAGTTTTGTTTCAACAGTTAACTATCACACCAGTTGTTTTGTTTATACAAAACTGATTTGATCATATAGTTAACGATATCCGATCAATGTGAATTTTTACAGGCATATATTACTCGACGAGTTCTACATATTGAACGATTCGAATTATCAAAACGGGACTCTTATTGGGCCCCCAAGGGCCCAATATTACTATCAAAGTTTGTAACTATATGCCTGGAATATTTTTTTTGCCCCAAACAAAGTGTATAATGGCCTAGTCTCAATCACAAGTACAGCTGTCACGTTACTCAGTCAATTTGTACTATAAAAACTTATATAAAATGTTTTTTTAATATTTTTTATTTGTTAATAGTAATGCCTTTTTTGTTTTTTATGTAACTTTTTGACTTTTTAAATTATATTGGAGTTGCCAAACCAGCCCTACGGGTCTATATTTTTGCAATAAATTTTGAACTTTTCACCCATATTGTAATTTTTCTTTATTTTTATATTTTTTTTCTCAATTTTCTATTTTTATTTTTATTTTTTGTAATTTTTCCACACACCAAAAAGGTATTTTTAGTGTACAGAAGAAAAGATTGAGAGGGAATAATCCAAGTTTCTAATCTAGAAACCATAAAGGATTAGAGACAATCTTTTCCTATTTTTTAAAATTAATTGAGGTAATAAACTTTTATATGAATTCTGATCATCCTACTTTAATTGTTTCGATCAACTTCAATATAGTTATGAATTGTGATTAGATTTGGTCATGAAAGATAATAATTGGTATATATATTTTTTAAAAGATTAATAAATTAATTGTGTATATAACTTTTGATAAATAAAATGATAAAAAAATAGCCATGTAATTAACCTCACTTGCCAGGTTTGATTTTGTTTTATTTGACTCTTCAAGATTTGCTTTTGATCATTCGCAATGATTAATATTATTCAAAATAGATTTAAATAAGATATATGTGATCAACTAATTAAAGCTTATGGCGGCTTATTTTCACTTATTTATATGTTATTTAATTTGAAGTTTTAAATGGCATGATTTAGCATTTGCACACTGGGAGGTAAAAAAAAAACATTTTTATTTTAAAGTCCTTCATATTATGATTTTATTGTTTATAAGATAAACAATAACAAATATTATAATAGTAGCTAAGGCTCCTGGAAATACGGAAGCAATTTTTGAACAAAAATACCTTTATTTATTGAATTCCACCGCTAACATTTGTACATTGTTTCAACATTTAACGTCTTTCACTTTTTGAAAAATTTTAAAACTTAAAAATTTTATAACTTTTGATTTAGATATTCATTTTCAATAAAATATATATTTTTAGAATGCCTTCATCGAGATCTATCAAACAATATTTATGATGAATATGAAATTCTAGAAGAAAAAAATTGACAAAATTTCATTGAGTTAGCTATTTTCAATTAGTGAAATTTCTTTGTGGGAAAATGAGCAATTCTGAAATTTCTTTGAGTGAAAATTTTGAAATTTCTCTCAAAAATTGAAAATTCTAAAATTTCTCTGAACAATTCTGGAAAAGTTGAATGTTTGACTGCAATGTTTGAGTCTATGTAGCAAGCTTCTATGATCTTAGGAAAAATAAATTCTCATTCATTTATTTGTTAGACATGTTTTGATAAATCTGATAAGCTTTAAATTCAATGCTATGTTGTTTTTGTTCGAAAACATGTTGGTCGGGATCTGGAAAGCTTTGTGCAATTTATTGGTTCAGGTGAGTAACTGATTCTTTCATATTTTCTTTTAGGAAAATGAGTTGGACTCCCTCAAAAAAACACTCCCTTTGACCATCTCTCTTCCTGGCCAATTTTTTTTTTTTCCTCCAATCACCACCCATCATATGTATGTGAAAATAATAACAGTGCTGCTACATACACCCAGTTTTGAAGACCCCCACCCCACCCCCAGTGACGTGGCGGCGTGGGATTGGTCAAAAAAAAAAAAAAAAACTGTTTTTGGACCAATCTGCCAGTGACACCTCACTGGGTGTCACTGGGTGTCACCCTTTACTGGGTGTAGCAATCTTTTTCCAAATAATAAAGGTGATAATTGAAGGAGATCTCAATCACTTCCCTTTCTTCTAATACGGGACGATTAGCTGGATGACCTCTCAGAGGTCCAGTGGGACATTCGCCCATACATTCTCTCAGATATCTGCCCAAATAATGAAGGGCAAAAAGAGAAACGAAAAAAAAAAGAAAAAAGAAAAAACGCGCGCAAAAATGACCTAAATAATTAACTTCAAAACGCATAAAGGACCCTACCTTTTACAAATTTTCTCATAGCCCTTCACGTGCTACATAAAAGGTAAAGGGCGATCTGTGCCTACTTTTTCCTAAAAAAGATATTTTAGCTATCTTAAATAAGTATATACATTTTATCTTTTTATATTTTTTTTATTAAATCATCTTTTTATTTTTTTATATATCTTTTTTTAAAAGACAAAAAATACATTTATTTAAACTATTCCAAACAACCCCAAGTTCTTTCTCTTAAGTTTTTAACTTAACTAATTTTTTTAGTTTAAAAAATTCAAAATTAACTCCAAAAAAATATCTTTCAAGACTGAGGCCTTGTTTGTCATCCGCTAAAAAAAGTAAAAAGTCAAAAAGTCACTATCCTATTTAAGTCACATCATCTTATTTAAGTCACATCACTTCTCTACTACATCACTTCAATCTCAACTTATACTCAACCCATATTTCATAAAAAATTAAAAAGTACACTTATTTAGAACATCTCAGACAATCCCGGAATTTGTTTAAAATTTTCAAATTAGCTTTTTAAAAGCTAAAATATAAGCATTTTAAGTGTTGGCAAACAAGATCTATATGCCTACCTACTTTGCAATTTGTTTTTTTAAGATTTTTTTTTTGGATAAATTGCATTGACCTCTCGTAAGATTTGAAAAAATACAATAAATTTTATAATTGTAATATAATTACACTAATTTCTCATTTAGTGAGGTTGAAAGAACAAAAACTAATATTGACAGTGCAAAGACATAAGAAAAAATAATAAAAATTTACAATTCAGTATAAGAAGGATGACATTACTATCTTTTCATCCATAGGGCTAATAAATTATTGATAAAAAAAATTAAAATATTACATAAATTAAAATATAAAAAATCATAATATAATTATGTCAAAATTGTAAGATCGACTGAATTTTTTTTAAACTTCAAGAGAAATCATTGTAATTTATAGTAAATTACACTTTGGCCTTTGGTCTTTAAATTTTTTTTCCACTTTGATCTTTCGCGTTTTTTTTTTTTTTCCAATTTACTCTTAAAATTCATTTTTGTTTAAAATTAAACAAAAAAAATGCTACATTGACAACCACATGATATGAAATATAAATTATGATAGTTAACTTACATTTCTAATCCAAACTTAAACTCAAATATATATATATATATATATATTATATATCATGTGATAGCCAACATAATATATTTTTGTCTAATTTTGAATAAAATGTATACTATATATTAAGCAAAAGATGGTTTTTAACCCCCAAGGCCTATGTAAGCTTCAATATCCCAATCTGAATTTTTTAAATTTTTTATTTAAAAAAAAAAAACTCAGCATTTATTGATTTGGTCAAAATCCCCTGATTAATATTTATTAACTTTTTTCAATCTACATATCTTTTCACATGACTGCAATTATTGATTTGGTCAAAATTTCCTGATCAATATTTAAAATCTCCTTATACAAATAATTATAGATACAATTCGTATATAGTTATTGCAGTACCCTTTTTAACTTTTCCCGTATACTATGGTTAGTGATAAGAAAAAAATCTTAAAAAACATAATTTATATATTAAAAAAATTTAAAACAAATATAAATATTTATAATTATTCCGTGCATAACACGGGTGATAGACTAGTTAGTTTTAAGAGTAAATTGAGAAAAATTTAAAACGTGAATGATCAAAGAATAAAAACCAAAATTTAAGGATCGAAATTAAAATAATAATAAAAGAATAAAGGAGAAAAGTATAAATTTTAATTAATTTTTATTTTGATGAAGTCATTTTTTATTGAAATGAAAACAAAAGGTCTTTTTACGTGGCGTGTACTTCGGAAACTGAAAAAGTCAACGATTGCAGCTCACATTTATATATTGCAAGTAGGGTACGATATTGATGACCGACCTAACTGAACGGTGGCAAATTACAGCTTTGTCACGCCACCCTGTACACGGACTCTTCCATCTCAAGACCACCGACTATTGACTGAGAGTCGGTTACAACAAGGATGACAAAATGTCGCAATTCGCAGGTTCTCGACTTTTTCCATCGAAATAGAATGAGTTTGGAAATGATTGAATAAGATAGGGTTGGACAAAATTTTTCTTTTAAAAAAAACTTGATTGGGTTTGGATTAGGACTGAAAGAGTATTTTTTTTTATTGGACCTCTACTTGATTGTAAATATAATAATAAATAAATAATAATATTATATATATATATATATATGTAATATATGTATAATATATTACTCTTTCTATTCTAAAATAATGATTCTTTTTGGGAAATTTAATTTTTTTTAATAGTATAATTATTGCATTTTAAAAAAGTTAATTTTTTTCAAAATTACCCTTTTAATAGTATATTTTTTGAAAATATGAATGTCATAATTGTACTTTTTATATTGTTTATTAATTTAAAAGAATGGCAAAATAGAAAATTTATATTATTTTTGTACTTGATTTTTTGAAGAGGGACTAATATTTTGAGACAATGAAAAATGGAATAAGGGACTAATATTGTCACGACCCAACCCCAGGGCTCAGGGTTGGAATCACAACTTACTAACTTATTCTTATTCGAAACAACTTAGGTTGCGCAAGTGAAGATAAAAATAATTAAACAGAAATTTTACTTCATGTTACTATTTAAGAAAGATGAAATACATTTCTAGGGCTTTCATTATTTTATTCTTCAATAACCAGTCCCGAATAGAAACAAAAGGAAGCAAAAATATAAAAAAAAAAAAAAAAGAAGATAAAATAGTAATTCAACATCAGTTCATGTGTAGGTTTCATTTTGTGGGGTTATGGGTTTCCCTTACATCTTGTCACCTGAAAGGGTAACAGCTATAAGCACACAGCAGAGTGAGAAATATTATACCAAGAGTGTAGGGAATACAAAATAACCATCGATAATTAGTTAGGCTAAAATATTTGCATAATTTAATTTAAAATGACAATTTATTTAAAGTGACAGAATATATAAATCATGTAAATAAATAATCATAACCACGGTATAAAACAGAACAGAGCAGAGGTCACAGAAATGACAGTCAGAACAGAGGTCAATGGATCCATGACAAACGGAGGACCATAAAGTGGTCAAATAGAGGCCAGTGATTATTTAAGTCCCCCAAGGCATGGGACTCCCGTGGTGGTACTTACAAAACATAATTGTTTATAAGGTTATAGTCAAATATATACTAAAATTTAAACAAACATATCCATGGCTTTCCTTTTATTTATCTTTTTATCTTTTTTGAATCATATCACCTCTCTACTTTTTCGCATATCTTTTTATAAAAAATCAAAAAATTTATTTATTTAGATTATCATAAACACCCTTTTTAGTTATAGCTCATAAGATTTTTAGTTATGTCTCATGTGTATTTAGTTATGATTCAAAAAATATAAAACTATGTGATTTTCTTTTTTAATTATAAGGTACATATACGTACCCTCTAAAGGGCGTTTATCATAATATTTCCCATTTATCCCATTTATTTATTGATTGTTTAAAATAACTTTTATAGTTTTACTTTAAAAATTATATCTTGCCTTTTTAAATTTTTAATTACATAACAAATAACTCATTTTATTAATAAATTATCAAATTAATTAACAATTCACTGCTATAAAAACAGATAAAGAGCACACTTTTTTTATATGATATATGTTATTTAATCACACCTTTTAAATTTTATTAAAGTGTAATATTTGGGAGTGTGATTAAAAGAGGTCATTTTTAATCACACTTTTTAAGTGTGCTTAATAACATTTAAATCACACCTTTTAAGTGTGATTAAAAATATTTAGATCACACTTTTTAAGTGTGATATTTGGAAGTGTGATTAAAAATGGTCATTTTTAATCACACTTTTTAAGTGTGATCACCACTAAAATTTCAACTTTTTGCCACGGTAAAATGCCGTCACTAATATTCCTAATACCGTCTCAAAAAATTTTGCGACGGCACTATTTTACCGTCGCTAAAAATGTTATTTGAGACGGCAAAAAATACAGTTGCTAATAACTTTTTTTTTTTTTACAACGGTAAGAACACTGTTTTTGCGACGGTGTGGTGCCGTCGCAAAAATATTAAAAATATAAAAATTTCTATTTTTTGCGACAGTGTACTACCGTCGCAAAAAATATTTAAAAAATAATAAAATTTCTATTTTAAATAATAAAATTTTTATTTTTTGCGACAGTTTAGTGCCGTCACAAAAAGTAAAACTTGTAACAAAATCAATAAAAATATTAAAAATCCAAAATTCAAGCTTGTTAAAATCACTTGGGAGCAAACCAGAATTTTATATAATAGCCTCTATCCTTACAAGTAACGTGAAGCAAAAATTTGATTAGCTCAAAAGATGATTGTCAGCATTTACAAAATCGTAGCCATACAAAACGAGTCTTTGCTAAATTGTATACATGGGGGGTGGTTGCTATGAATCATGCCACCTTCCCAGTGCTTCTCCAACATGGATTCTATCCCCACGTCTGATACAGAACCTGAACTTCGATGTAGCAGAATCATCTTCTAGTGATTTTGATATGGGAGCTTGGAATATGAGTCACTGTCGATCCCATGTTGAAAGCAGCCACCTGAAATGATGAATGGACACCGAATATAATAAATTTATTATGAACTTCAAAAGACTAAAGCATAATACCAAAACTATTTAGCACAAATAATACATCACACTCCAACTTCAAATGACAGCAGATTTAGAGAAAAAAAAAAAAAAAAAACTATTCTTGATTTCATATCAATAACTCCAATACTTGAATATGCAATAACATATTTTTTTGTTTTTGTTTTTCAATGAACAGGTTTATGTAAATGTTTGCCTATGAAGTACTAATCAATACACAAAGTAATTTAAACTACTAGTATTGCTCTTTCATAAAGATGACTAGTTATAAAGTGTGTCCAAATTTTGAAGGCACTAATGTTAATGCATCTCTAACCTCATCCCCTTTCTTAAGCATCACACGGCAACCTTCAGGGTTCATAAACCCGTTCTTCAGGTGGCTCCGAGTGCAGTAAATTCTTTCTTGGCTGATTTGTCCAGAGTTCAGGTTCAATGAAAAGCTGTCATGTGCAAGTTCACACAGAAGTCAATAGCAACAATGGCAAGTTGAGTAGGAGAACCTAAATACACAAAATTACAACCATTTGAAATGTGATGGAGCCCATCGAGGAACAGTGCATATAAGTCTGTGACAGTTCCAGATTTGATCAGAATATTTTAAAACTGAAGATTGATGTAAACATAGCAACAGTAATCCAAGTTGATGTCATGCATCAGAACGGGATAAGAATGAGGAATAAAAATAACAAAAATAAAGGTAAATCGTAACGAGAAAGGGACACTTTACCTCAATTGACCCAATAGTTGTTGCACCTATTGCTGCCATTACCATAAAACTTTCTTGCCATCGGCCTTCAAGCACAATATGGGGAAACAACAATAAAAATATGTGAAGCATTCAAATCATCCATAGGAATGGACAAACAATAATTAGAAAAAAGGATATTGGCATATAGGATTATGAAATTATATAAAACCTGAGAACTAATGCATTTTGGGAAATTATATCATACTCCCTTTTGATGCTTTTTAAATTAGTAAAAATTGTTTAAACCTCATATAATGCTAATTTGACCCTTTGTGATCAGCAATATTTTAGAAAAAATTAGTAATAAGACATACTTTTTCATTCTCAACATAGAGGTTCCTAATTGTTCTTGCAGCACGTTCATTCAAAGGGAAAAGCCAACCTGTAAAAACAATGATAAGTGTCGAAAATTGGCAAACAAGATTTGATAAATCAGATAAGTAATAAGACTAAATGGATATAAGTGAAAATTTGAAAGCAACTCGGGCAACTGGGTATGGAGGGCTACTCTAGCATTGAAGAAATGTTTATTGATCTATTGATATATTTTCCTGATCGCACTATCTGGACATGAAGGAGCCATCTTTTTTCTGTGGTTCAAAGGGCTTAGAAAAATTGGTATCCAAACATCTCTTAAATTCAATGTTTGTCTTGATGAGACAAACATTAACAATTTAATATAGTATTATACCTCAGTTAAAGATTTGGTGTTGGGCGCTCACCACATAATTATAATACTTCCACATAATATATGAGATCCCATACATAAGAATGAAGTGGATTTGTATTTGAAATACTATTGGAGGTTTAAGGTTTGTATTAATAGGTATATATTTCTACTTGCAAGTTGTGCTGAAATTTTTTAATAACAGATTCTGAGTTTGTGAACTCTGTTCAAGAACAGAACAAGGTGGTTTCAATGGGGATTTTGGAGAAAGCTAAGAGCATCTGTGCCAGTCATGGGGTATGACCATGTTTCAATTGTGATATTTGCTTTGTTTGATTTTATTGTTCATGTGAAAGGTAAATAAAGTGAAATCCTAAGTTGGTTTGTTTTTAGGTTCTGTTTGGATAATGAATTTGAGGATGAATTTGTGGAGAGGAAAAAAAAAAAAACTAGGAACAACAGAGAGAGATATAAGAGCATCTCCGTCCAAAATTTTGTATCTAAGTTGGCAAACATAACAAACAGAATTGGCTCGTGGTGCTTAAATCTAACATGGAATTGATAGAGACTTTAACCATGTCAAATTTGGCATGGGTGAGAGAGATCAATTTTTGTTCGTTTTTTAATTTTAATGGTCCATGTTAATTTTGGCATATCGGGTAGAGTTCTTTTTACTGATGTTAAATTTGTGCATGTCAATTTGTCACCTAAGTCTTCAAATGGCTTATACCAAATTTTGAATATGAGCTCTCTTTTTTTTCTTCTTTCTTTTTTGTTGTTCCTGTCATTTTTTTTTTTACCTTTACACATCACTCCTCAAATCCAAAATCCAAATAATCTTATTTTTGTGGGTAATTGGATACCATGTGGAAAGAAAGAATAAATAATATCATGTGATAATGGATGGGTTAGATGTGCTTGTAGCTTTGTTAGATAATCCTTTGTGTATCTTAGTTTCACAATTATTGCACGGGCAAACAGAAACTGTGTACAACAAATTGAATTTGGTCAGTTTGTGACCATATCTCATCCCATTTTCTCTACTGTACTTTGTTTCTTTAGAAAATCACTTCCATTATTTTCTAAAATTAATAATGTTTTTCACACTAGAGAATATGCAGTTGAATACACTCATTTTTTTGGCACACCACATGCAATATTAAGGAATGGTATTCGTTATCTCTTATTCTCTACAGGTAAATGTAGAAACTATAGCACAGGATGGGGATCCTAAACAGGCCATATGCAATGCAGTCGAAAAGTACAACATCAATCTACTTGTTTTAGGTGATCACGAGCTTGGAAAAGTCAAGAGATTAGTCATTTCTTCCAGTAATTTGTCGAAACAATGTGCTAATCCTATGTACCTTCTGTCCCGTCCATCTTATAGTGATCTTATAGATGTCATTTTTTTAAATTGTTAAGTTCCAGTGTATATTCCCCATTGAATTTATTTAAAAAGAAATGAAGACAAAAAGAAATTCAAGCAAGCTGAATAAAAGTCATTGAAATAGAAATTATTAATCAAGACAAAACAACATAGGCGTATGACCATTTCCTAACATACTTGGATATATATCTCTCAATGATTATGACCATGATCCATACCTGAAAAATGCCGACGAACAAGAACATTCCAATCAACTGGAGAGTGTATTCGATGATAATCTCCAGGCTTCAAGTAAATTACACAATAGAAAAGGCCCATTGTTAGACTGCAATGGAAATCTAATGTATAGATTAACTTGCATTTTGATTTTTCTCATCTTGTCAACATGCATCGTATCACAAAAGTATGAACACAAATCTGCAAAACAAATAGGCTTGATGAATGAAAAGAAGTTGGGATACATATATATGATTACCTTGCTGGTGCTGGGTCCCTAACTTTAGGAGAAGCCAGACTAATTCTACACCTATGATGCACGGACACGGACACGGGACACGACACGGACACATAAATATGCAAATTTTTAAAAAATAGGGGACACGACACGTTGGGGATACGTTTAATACATATAATTTTATTTATTTATTTTATATCTAAAATTTTAAAAAAAATATTAATTCTTATAAAATTACAATAATAATAAAATTAATAAATATATTACCTAAATTTTTTTAATAAAAATTGATTTTTTTTAAAATAAAAATAATTTATTTTATAAATTTGAATAAAAACATGGATATAAATAATAAAAGAAAATAATAATAAAACAAAAGAAAAGAGAATAAAATAAAACATGGATATAAATAATAAAACAAAATAAAATAAAAAAATAAAAAGAGAATAAAAAGAAAAGGGAGCTAAATGAAATCAGACACAGAGAAGAGAAGAAAGAGGAGACAGGAGAGACGAAGGAAGAAGGAAGACAGAAGACCAAGACAGAGGAAGACGAAGACGAAGCGAAGACGAAGACAGAGGAAGAGGAAGACGAAGACGAAGACGAAGGCAGAAGAACAGAGAAGCAGAACAGGTTAGGGTTTCTTCTCTCTGTCCTCAATCTGTCTCTCTCTTCCCTCGACCTATCTCCCTCTCTCTCTCTCTTTTCCCTCGATCTGTCTCTGTCTCTAGCTCTCTCTCTTTCTCCTCTCCAACAGTTCTAGGGCTTCTTCGATCCACCCACCTGCGTGTCTGAATCATGTCCCCGCGTGTCCAATCTCGTGTCCGACTCTGAAAAATTTTGAAAAAAGGGGGATACGCAGGGGAGAGTGTCGGACATGTGTCAACAGCGTGTCGTACGCGTGTCCGTGTCCGACACTCATACGCAAGCCTCAGGGACGTGTCCGTGATTCATAGTTCTCCACCAAGACTTTTTATTCTCATCTCTTGGAATTATTTCTTGTCCCTTACTATCTTGTTGAATATCTTCCTCAGCTATCACAAGAAGGAATGGGCTTGCACCAAGAAGAGAAGATACAAAATAGGAGAATCCTTTAACTTGCTCAATCATGGAACCTGCTCCTTTCAACTCTCCAAATCTTATAATAGTACCATCCACTGGACTAATCTATAATCACAACAGCAAAGAGTACATAGATATTATACAATTGTCAGCAACAATTTAAAGTGAAAGAGAAATTGGACCAACAAGATGTCCAAGAAGCTGGTTACCAGTTACCAGACAACATGGGTTAGAATCAATTGGCCTAGAACCTTCTTTAAGGGTGCGAACAAAGAACTCTCGTAAAGATGCATATTCGTCCAAAGGTTTTGCTGCTTCTTCTAAATCTGAAATACAAACCAAGTGTCAGTTCTAATAATTTCTTGCTTCATTGTCTTACATATCAAAATAATAATAGTAATATCTTCCTTCATGGCTTATCTTGCATATCAAACTACTAACAGTATAAATAATAATAATTTCTTCCTTCATACCAATCTAAGTAATATCTTCCTTCATGGTTATATCTACTTTTTCTAGTAGTGAATAGAGAAAAATCTGAAAAATGTAGACATCCAATCTAAGCAGCAGGCATATCTCATCACACTGTGACTGAATAACTAGCATATACACAAGAATGAGATGCCTAGCAAGGCAAGAAATAGCTTTTTATATCAGTTTCTAGACTCACTAAAAAGAGAGGATATGAACCAAGCAACGAGCGGAGAAGTGCTAAAGTGAAGTACCAATAAAATGGGATGTGTCTAGAGAGTAAATATTGAGGAACAAATAAAATATGAATTTCACAAAATACTCTAGTTATGTCAAGGGTGTATTTTGATGAGAGTTTTGAGGAATTTATGACAAAAAAAGTATAATAGAAATCTGCACCATGCATGAATCAAAAGATCCAATAGATTAAGAAAGAAAATATAAAGGTGCATATTACAACAAGATCAAATCCCAAGCCAAACACCACAAATAAAAGAAACATTTCAAAAAGGAAAAATTTCAAATTGTATATTTTATATAAAGGAAGAGCTGCCAACTGCTTGTATGACTGTCTAATCAAAGATCTAATTTAGAAACATTTCAAAAAGGAAAAAAAAAAATAATGAAACATGAACCTTTCTTAAGGATGACTTTAAGTACTAAATAAAGAACAAAATCCACCAGAAAATCTATTCTTCATTTCAGAAAATGACAATGTACCAAGGTACTTTATTTTAGAAACTACCATGATGGTGATGGTAACCATGGTAGAATCTGTAAAAGTCCAATGCTAGCAATATCAAAGAACATGAATACATCCAAATGTATTCTTTTATTTTTTTCTACCTCCTATAAAGTATCTGTAGAAAATTTTGCAAATAACATATATGAGAATTCTAAATCTCCTCTTCATGAAATCAAATCTTTTAATTTTCTCCATTTTTCTCAGCAACCTCACACCAAAAACATAACTTTTTTTCATTCAAAGATGAACATCAATAATCTGAATTTCATTTTCATTCCATTTCCACCATATATCAAAACATAACACACATTATGTACACATTTATATTGTATAAAAACACATATACATACAGATGCACAAACACATCGATCTTAAGCATATGATTTGGAAATGAAGAGAGAGATAGATAGAGAGAGAGAGTCTAAATCAGAGGCTTTACGATTTGGAGGAGAGGCTTGGAGGATGACAATGTTTGAGTAGCGTGGCATGGCCGGAGCTGGGGCTTTCTTCGGAGGGGGAGGGAGCTTCTAGAGGAGCTGATTGGGGTCATCGTTGTCATCGTCGCCGAGAAGATCAAAAGGGTTTGTGGTCACCATTGTTATATAGTTCGATATATGTTTTTACAGATACACAGTGATGTAAAAGCTCGAAGCTTTTGGAGTTTCAAAAGCAACTCGGAAACCCTAGTTATTGGTTAACTCCATAATTAGATCTTACAACAACAATAAACTTAGAGAGAGAGAAAGAGAGACAGAAATTGGGGGGGTCTGTAAACCCTAGCCGGAGCGGCAGAGATAAATGTAAGTTGCGTAGTACAAGTCTTAAAAACCGTAGACAGATTCAATTCTTCGAATAGGTCTGCTTGGCCTCCGAACAGGTCTGCTTGTATACAGGACAATTTCTCTTCTTCCCATTTGAACAGTACTCGAACCATTGTTGAACGCTAGGGTTTTTACAAAGGTAAATAACAGAATTTTCAATCAATTAAGGTGAATGAGTGTGTGTGTGTGTATATATATATGAAATATGAATAAGTGATGACTGAGCAGAGCTTGTGGAAGACGTGACCGCAAATGGAGATGGATTGAAGGTCTTCGACGATGGGTTTGAGATCTTCGTAGCAGATTGAGCATATGGTCTTCGCAAATGTGTTGCCGCATACCATCTCTCCACCTCTCTCTCTCTCTCCGCTCTCCGTCGTCTGCCGTCGCTCAATCGATCGATAGAGAGGGAGGGGTAAGAAGAGATTAGGGTTTTTTGGTTTTGGGCGGGCGGCGGGAACAGAGCGGGAATGGAAAAAAAAAAAGAGGGGAGGGAGAAGAAAAAATCAAAAAAAAAAAATTTTTTAAAAAATTTAAACAATAAAATAACGCTGTTTAATTTATTTATTTTTTGCCGCAAGGGTTGTCGTTGCAAAAAAACATTATTTTATTTTAGTTACTAAGCTTGAAAATTTATTTGTTTCATTTTTTTTTATGAAAAAAAATTTATTATTATTTTTTATTTGGTAGAAGTAGGGGTAATATTTTAATGAAAAATATTGTAATGGTAGTCGTAGTGGTGAACTGGCGATCGTGGTAGTAGTGGTGGTAGTGAAATGGCGTTTGCAGTAGTAGTGAAGGTAGTAGAGAAGATGGGTGGTGAGAGAGAGAGATAAGTGGGAGACAGATAGAGGATAGAGAGAGAGAGAGACAGAATGGTGAGCAAGAGAGAGACAAAGTGGTGCTAAAAGTGTCTTTTCTTGTAGTGGATCGATAAATCGAAAGGGAGCTCAGTAAATAGAGAAGACGGAAGGGAAATAGGAAGCAACGCGAACACAGTGGGGGAGAGAGAGAGAGAGAGAGAGAGAGAGAGAGAGAGAGAGAGACAAATAGACAGATAGGGAGAGAAGGGTGATGAGTGAAAGAGAGAAAGAAAAGAAAGAAAGGAAGATGAAAAATATGTGAAAAGATATATATATATATATATATGTATATAGAGAAAGAGCGAAAAGAGATAAACGAGAGAGAGACAGAAAGAGATGAGCGAGAGAGCGAGAGAGAAAAGAGACAGAGAGAGAAGATAGATGAAAGAGATAGAGAGAAGAGAGATGGACGAGAGACACAGAGAAAAATAGAGAGACAGATAGACAAAGAAAAGTGATGAGTGAGAGAGAGAAAGAGAAGAGAGATAGAAACACAGAGAGAATGAGAGAGACGGACAGACAGAGAAGAGTGATGAGTGAGAAAGAGAGAGAGAGAAGAGAGACAGAGACACATGGAGAAAGAGAGAGACAGACAGAAGAGATGGAGTGGCAGTGGTGAAGGAAAGGTAATGGTAGTAGTAGTGGTAGTGGTGGTAATGGAGTAGTGGCGATGATGGTAGTAATGGTAATCGTAGAGGTGGAGTGGCAATAGTGGTAGTAGTGGTGGTAGTAGAATGGCATTTGCAATAGTGGTAAATGTGGTAGAGGAGATGGATGGTGAGAGGGAGAGATAAGTGAAAGATAGATAGAGAAGAGAGATAGAGAGACAAAGACAAAGTGATGAGCGAGAAAGAGACAAAGTGGTCGCTAAAAATGCATTTTCTTGTAGTGGATCGATAAGAAAAATGCCCTAGACCCCCAATGGAAGTGACCCCCACTACCCCCACTGTTTTTTGATTGGTTCAAAAAAATTTATTTATTTATTTATTTTCACTCTTGCTCTCACAGCCCCCCACGTGGAAGTGGGGGTGCTGGGGGTCACCGCCCACTAGGGGTCCCCAACATGGTTGGATCGATAAATCGAGAGGGAGCTCAATAAATAGAGAAGAGATAAGAGAGAGAGTGAGCAAGGCGAACACAGTGAGAGAGAGAGACAGACAGACAGACAAGCAGAGACAAGTGAGACAGAGAGAGAAGAGTGGTGAGTGAGAGAGGCAGAGACAGAGAGAGAAAGAGATAAAGATAGACAAAGAGAGAAAAGATAGAGAGTGTGAAAAGAGAGAGAAACAAGAGATAAGCAAGAGATAAACAAAAAGAGAGAGAAAGAAAGCGAAAAGAGATTAACGAGAGAGACATAGAAGAGAGAGAGAGAGAGAGAAGAGAGATAAACAAGAGAGACATAGAGATAGAGAGAGAGAGAGACAAAAAAAAGAGAGAAACAAAAGATGTTCGAGAGATAGACAAAGAGAGAGAGAGAGAAAAAAAATAGCGAAAAGAGATAAACGAAAGAGAGACAGAGAGAGAAGAGAGATCAGCGAGAGACATAGAGAGAAAGAGAGACAGACAGATAGAGAAGAGTGATGAGTGAGAGAGAGAAAGAGAAGAGAGATAGAGACAGAGACATAAAGAAAGAGAGATAGATAGACAGAGAAGAGTGATGCGTGAGAAAGAGAAAGAGAAGAGAGACAGAGACACAGAGAGAAAGAGAGAGAGAGACAGACAGACAGAGAAGAATGATGAGTGAGAGAGAGAAAGAGAAGAGAGACAGAGATAAAAACAGAGAGACAGAAAGATGAAAAAATGGATGAAAATATAAATGTTATATCAAAAGAGTAAGACGACGCCGTTTTTTTCAATTTTTTTTTTTTATGATAGAAAAATACCATTGCATTTATTTAAACAATTTTGTAACTATATATATGAAGTCTAAAAAAGTCACATTTTTTTACGACGACAAGTTGTGCCGTCTCAAAAAGACACATTTTTCGCGACGGCAAGTTGTACCGTCTCAAAAAGTCATTTTTTTTTTTTTTTGCGAGACGGCAAGTCGTACTGTCTCAAAAAGTCATATTTTTTACGACGGTAAATTGTGCCGTCTCAAAAGGTCACATTTTTTGCGACGACAAGTTGTGCCGTCTCAAAATGTTACATTTTTTGCGACGGCAAATGTACCGTCACAAAAAGTTCCGTCTCATAAGCCCACTTTTCTTGTAGTGTTACTTAAAAATGTGATTAAAAAGTAGTAGTGTATATATAATCACACTTTAATTAAAAAGATGTGATTAAAAAATATATAAATAATCACATTTTAATTAGAATGTGTGATTAAAAAATATATATATAATCACACTTACTTAAAAAGTGTGATTAAAAAGTAGTAGTGTATATACAATTACACTTTAATTAAAAAGGTGTGATTAAAAACTATATAAATAATCACACTTGTTTAAAAAGTGTGATTAAAAAGTAATAGTGTATATATAATCACACTTTAATTAAAAGGTGTGATTCAAAAATATATAAATAATCACACTTTAATTAGAATGTGTGTGTAGACAGGCCTGCGGGGGACCTCGCTACAGCTCGAACTCGATTTGTTGTCACGGCTCTTAATCTTGAACCAAATAGTCCAAATTCGGTAAATCGTTTTGAGAAAATAGATTTTTGAAAGAAGTGCCAAACATGGACTGCTTTGCCAGATACAGAGTCGCCACCTAAATATTTTATTTTGGGAAATTTAGGAAACCCTGACTCGTTGCCTAAGGCCACGTGTCTGTCATCACCAAAGTTGCCTCGGCTCGGGAACTTGGGTACGATTGGGGAAGGTCACTTCGTGAGTACCCTCGCTCGCCCGATCAAAGATCGGCCTCTACTAACCATGATATCTATTTTTGAAAACATTGTGCGTTCTTATTCCGGTTCTTAGCCTAGATTTACTATGTGATGCGCACAGCATAGAAGTATAGGCCGAGTCACCTGAATTGGAACAAAACATTTCATGTTTGTTTGTTTGAAAAATGGTTTGATGGTGCTACTCGCGAGTAGGCTAAGACGTGGATTTGCCACCCTCGGGTGGGCTTAAGAAAAACATGATTTTGCCACTATCTAGTAGGCTTAAAACAAACATTTGATGAATTATTCCAATCCAAATAACCCAACCTTCACCCACAGGCATTCAGACAGTTATATTACATAAGCACATAGTCTCATGGTAAGCATGCTATTCATGGCAATCACTCACACGCATGCAAGGATGCTAAAGCATAAAACTCACTGAGTACTCCAAGCCAAAACAGAAGCTAATTAGAAATCCATGCATGATACTAATTATACAGAAATGCCTAATGCAACACATGCAAAAATGCAACTATAGCAGGCTCGACTATTCTAAACATGGTGTATAGAATGCTACAGCTAACACGCATTCAACTTAGAATTGAAATACAAATGCAGTTAGTATGATGCTCCAAGCCCGGCGCATGCAAAACAGATAAATGAATGCAACATGCTATCATACTGTATGCTATTTGAAACATGCCCTAATCTAACCATCATAAGCGGGTAAATAAAAAGGGAAGAAAGACGTGAGGTTGGAAGACATACATCACACACATGCACACTTATTACAATTATGCCCTCGCGCAGAGGGTCCAAATAAATAGTACAGTCCAAATAATACAGTCCAAATATGTACAAATCCCTAATTAATTTACAAATCAACTAAGAAAAATAATAAACTGGCATGCAAGCCAGGGACTGTCTTGACTCTTTTTCAGATGATGAATGATGCATGTCCGGGTTGCCTTCGCGCGGAAATCCACTATGATGTCCCAATTAGCCTCTGTTTGGCAATGTTTTTTTGGAAAGCACGCCAAGCCTCGGAAGACTGCTGATTCTTGATTTGCTGTAACGGAGAGTAGGAAAGGGGTATGGCAATGTATTTTCACATATGTATGCCTGCCTCAATCCTCGTGCCACCAATCACGCATATCGATGCATGATGGCCGAGGAGCCGAATTGCACAATTCAATATGAAATGAATTGCACATGAAAACACAACAAGACTTAACTCCATCATGGATAATCCGGAGTATCGGTGACTGGGGAATTGAGACACGTTCTGTCACTCGGAGTACGAAACGTACCTCGTTTCCCGTGCTCGGGCTAACGCCTATCCCGAACACAATGCAATATGCATGACATGCATGAATGCAAACTAAGATACAACCTAATATGTACAATGCTATGAAATGGCATACACGATGCATGAGGTAACACGGCATACACAATGCGCTAACATACAACCTAGCATACACAATGCTATGAAATGAAATGGCATACACAATGCATAATGGGCTTACACCAACACAAGTGGACCTCGGCCACACTCACATAGGAGACCATTAGATGAAAATGAGACACTCGAAATGCGTGCACACGTGCACGCAAACCGAGGACCGACCCTAAGGCACGAAATGCCACTCTAACAAGACATGGCAAAACATGGAATATGACATACTAGCATGCAAATTTAAGAGGCAATAAGTGATGCAAAACAGCCCCGAAAGATGGCAAAACGACACCCAATGCATGGAACGAGTCCCGAAACATGAAATTAGGCATACGGAATGACCTATAGCTATGCAATGCATGCATTATTTGAACATGAAGTGTAAAGACAGAAGCAAGGAAGCCCCAAAAAAAGCATATTTACAGTTTAAAGCAAGGCCAAACAGTGGGCACAAATAGGGCTAAACTAGTATACAAAAATGGCCCCGAAAGCAAGATAATGAAGCAACTAACAGATGCTGGCCCTAAACAGAGAAGTGCCCTTCTACAATGTTGAAGAGGGGCCCAAAATATGATGTTTTACAATTTATGTCAAGCCACAAAAACAGACACAAGTATGGCAAAATTCCTATGCAAGAAATGGGCCAAAATGGAGACAAAGAAGCAACTGATACATGCTGGCCTAAAACAAATGAAGGTCCTTCAACAAAGTTGAAGAGGGACCTAAAACATGACTTTTTACAGTTTATGATCAGACCCAAAACAGTATACAAGTATGCTCAAAATGCTATGCAAAATAAGGCCTAAAAAGAGGTTACAACACAAAGTATACAAAATATGCTCCAAAAAGTAATAGACCCTTAATGAAACATGAAGAGGGGGTCAAAATAAGACCCTTTTCAGTTTAGACCAAAGTCCAAAAACAGAAGAACACTAGGCTAATAAATCATGCAAAAATGGGACCAAAAGATGGATATCAAAGCAAGTGACACATGGAGGATTCAAACAGTGATGAGCCCTTCTACAATATTGAATAAGGGCTCAAAATAAGCCTATTTACAGTTTACATCATCCTTCAAAACAGATTATATCCAGGCCTAAAATGCTACACAAGACATAGGCATACAAGAGGGATAATGAAGCAAGTGCAAAATGGGGGCCTCAAACAGTGAGAGGCCCATAAGGAAACATGAAATAGAGCTCAAAAGAATGCTATTTTCAGTTATGGCCGGAGCTCAAATATACAAGCAAGAGGGGCTAAGAAATGATGCAAGAATAGGACCAAAAAGAGGAGAGAAGGACTTACCCTTGAAGACTCAACTTTGACAGCCTCTTGGTCTGAAATGTAGCACTCCTAGCCTCTGAAAAACCAACTCCAGCTGCTGGAATGGAAGATGGAAGGGTGGGGCTATGGGTTGGTGAAGAACTAAGGGTTTTTTTTAAGGCTTAGAGTAGAGAGAGAGAGAGATTTTATGTGGGAGCTCCAAACCAAAATGTTCTAACCCCTAAAACACAGCTGGGGGGTCTGTTATATAGACAGAAGAGGGTGGAAAACAGGGGGAAAAATGAGGGGGAAATGAAATTCAAATTTCCCCCAAAAATTGGCCTAAAAGGGAGATAAAGGGGCAAGTGATAGTAGGAGATCTCAAACCGAGGAGAGCCCTTCAACAAAGTTGAAGAGGGGCTCAAAATAAGACACTTTGTAGTTTATGACAAGCCACGAAAATAAATACAAGTAGGCCTAAACTATCATGCAAGAAAAGGCCTAAAAGAGGGGTAAAGAAGCAAGTGGCAGTAAGAGATCTCAAACAGTAAAAGGTCCTTAATCAAACATGAAAAGAACCTCAAAATATGACTATATCAAGTTTGGGTCGGAGTCCAAAAATGCATAATGAAGGTTCGGGAGTCAAAACACGCAGTTCGGGGCCCCGAAAGTCGGCTGTTAGGCACCGGAAGTGGTGTCCGACCATGAAGTTAGTCTCTCGGACCATAGTGTCCCTCAAAAGGGAGGAAATAAGGTGTGTGCCAAAAACCAGAGCAAACGGAGGTGGTTAAGTGGTCCCGAACCGAGGCACACTGCCGACAGCTCCGAAAAACCGGGAACCGGGCTCTAAACGGGAAAAATGGCCTACGGCCACTGAGAGATGGTCTACGAGACCTCTCCATCCCTTCGGGAAGAGAAAACAGAGAAAACAGGGCCTGGTTCGAAAACCGAGGCAAAGCACAAAAGAGTCCGGAAGTCCGAAGGCAAGACTCGCAGCTAAGACTCCGCAACCTCAAAACGAGCACAATATGCAACATCACCAAGCGCTTAATCGGTGACACCTGAGTCTTAAGGTCGGTCAAAAATGGGGTGTCTACAGTGTGATTAAAAAATATATATATAATCACACTTGTTTAAAAAGTGTGATTAAAAAGTAGTAGTGTATATACAATCACACTTTAATTAAAAAGGTGTGATTAAAAAATATATAAATAATCACACTTTAATTAAAATGTGTGATTAAAAATATATATATAATCACACTTGTTTAAAAAGTGTGATTAAAAAGTAGTAGTGTATATATAATCACACTTTAATTAAAAAGTGTGATTAAAAAATATATAAACAATCACACTTTAATTAGAATGTGTGATTAAAAAATATATATAATCACACTTGTTTAAAAAGTGTGATTAAAAAGTAGTAGTGTATATATAATCACACTTTTAATTAGAAGGTGTGATTAAAAAATATATATATAATCACACTTAATTGAAAAGTGACATAAAAAATAAATATTATCACACTCAATCAAATTAAGTGTGATTAAAATATCAATATAATTTTTTTTTTATCACACTTCCAATAAAAGTGAAATCTTTTTTTTTTTTTTTTTTTGTCAAAGTGTGATCTTTAACTATTTTTGTAATAATAATATTAGAAATACATTTTAATTAATAATTCAAGTAATTTTATTGTTGTATATAGAAGATTAATCAGAAATTATACTTTTTTCTAGGGATAATTCTTCATAAATCAATATTCTCACCCCTATAAGCCATTAAGAACAAAGGTGGTTTTATTGGGGGACATAAGAACATTTGTTGATCAAAAGTCTATTAACAAATTTTGTTCTATAAATACCACCTATCTATTGAAAATTTTATTTTTAGCCTATCTATTCAAATTTTTATTTATCTTTCAAAATTATTTTAATATTTTTAATCTATCTATTCAAATTTTTATTTTATCTGTTGAATTTTTTGAACCTAGCTATCCAAATTATTTTAACATATCTATTCAGGTTTTTATTCTATCTGTTCAAATTCTCATATACGTACACACATGTTTATAGAGAGAGAGAGGGGGTATCTGTTTAAATTTTTTTTAACTTATATGTTCAATTTTTTTACTTTACTAGACTCTCTCTTTCTATCTAGCTTTCTCTCTCTAAAACTATACATTTCTCTAATCTGATCCTGTAGACACCCCATTGTGACCGGCCTTAAGACTTGGGTGCTTTCTTTTGAACATCCGATAATGAAAATTGAAATATGCTATATTATGAATTTCTAAGCAGAAAAGTCAAATTTAAGCTTTAATCTTAATCTTCAACCGTTTTGGCCAAATTATTTTATATCGTGTTTATACATATTTTTGGTATTTTTATTTAATAATAATAATAAAAGAAAAAAAAGAAGTACGCAGCGTAAGCGCACCTAATTCAATCATGCATATATATATATATATATATTATTATTATATGAATAAAGAAAGGGACAAAGTGCGCAGCTGATACACACTTGATTTAATCATACATACCTAATATATATAAATATGTTTCTTTGATGATGGGTGTCGGCTATTTTGTTTATCTTTTATTTTTTGCTTTTACTTTATATAACTATAAATGTTGTAAGACTTCAGAAGAAGAGAGAGAAGCGCAAAAGAGGAATAAAACGAGAGAGGAAGCGAGAATTGTTTAAAAATAGAGAGAGTTTGTTTCATCAAAATTGTTTTCTTCCAATACCTTTCACATACCACCTTAACTGTCATACCATCTTTTAAAGCTAAAATTTTAAATTTTTTGCTGAGATTCCAAAGCATATGCCATAACCGTAAGGGTGTAAAGAAGAAAGTTTGATAATCAGAAAATTCTCCCTTTCCTCCAAAGGTGAAATTTCACAATTTTCTCATTTATTTTCTTTCTATTTCTCTTGTTTTAAATATGTGATACTTGGGTTGCTAAAAATGGTTGATTGATGAAATTTCTCTACTAATTATATTATATTATATATATATATATATATATATCTTTTGGTATGGTGGGTGAAACCACCATTATATTTATCATAAAAGAAAAGAAAATAAAAAGAAGCGTGAAAGTTGTCTAAAGCATCTACTCGGGTGTTATTTCCTGCTGGTATTACTGTTTAAATATTATCTGCAAAAAAATATTTCATTTGGTTTGGCTTGGCTCAGTAGTTAAGATGTTGGGTGTTGGCGCTTTGGTCATGGGTTCAAAACCCCATAGCAATATATTTGTCTTCTTGTTTTATTTTTTTATATATTACTATTTGTGAATGATGATGTCAGCATGACACACCACTGACATCAACAAACGAAATATTCCTTTTTTCACATAATATTCCTTGGTGTTAACGGAATATCTCATTAATTCTGAAAATTGCACTATGGCCCAAAATTTTCAAATAATTGTGGTATGGCCCGACTTTTTGAGAGAATTTTCAGTAAGGCCCCCAGAAATGAGGCGAAGTTATTCCTAGCTAAAAGGACCATTTTGGACACAACTGTGAAGTTAGAATTGTGAAATTCTGAATGATTTTTTTTTTTTTTTTTAAAAAAAGATTGTCGAATTAAGCTTTAATTTTGGCCACAAACAAATGAGATAATTTGTGAATATTTGTTAGATTTTTCAATTGATAATTTTGGTATATATTATATCATTTCTCTTGGAAAGGTTTTGTTTGCCCTGTTTTGGTTTTGCTACATGAAAAACAGGAATTCCCAAATGATTTTCTGAAGGCGAAATAGAGCAGCAAACAAATTTTTGGTGGATGATCTCTAAGGCCTATGCAGTTTCTGCTTTTCTTTTTATTTTGAGGGTTTGTAAGGATTTTTTATATTGTGTTGTAATATTTATTCATCTCCCTCGGATTTGTAATATTTAAAGTGTTGTAATAATTTCCCATCCCCACTTCTTATCTATCCCATTCTTTAAACGCTTTTCCTAACTGTGCATATGTATATTCTTGCATGCCATGCATATTCATGTTTTTACATACATGATTTATGCCTAGATTCGGCTAAATTTGCATCTTTGTGTTTTAATTAATTATTACATGATTTTGTACGCTATTACATGTTTTGCAACATGTCATGTTTTAGAAGCCGGATCTTTAGAAGCATTCTTGTGTATGTGTTGCAGTAGGATTTTGTGTGTATGTATTGCATTAGGATTTTATATATAGGATCATGCATATTTTACTAATTTTGTTTTGTAGCTGTTCGAGGGATGTCAGTAAATATGTAAGTTTTTATGCTTTAACATCTCGTTTGTGTGTGTTTTTTCTTATTTAGTTAAAGCATCCTACAATGTGGCTACTTGCTTATTTGATATAACTATATGAATGCCAGTGGATGGAGGTTGTGTCACTTAATTTGGAATAGTGTTGATTTTCATATTTGTAAACTCAATTTATTTGGGTTTTACATCTCCAAAATTCTTTCAAAACAACATGAAATCAAATTATTCCAAAGTGGGTGACATAGTCTATACTTGTATGCTTCACATAATAATTTTTTTAGGATTTATTAAATAAACGGAATATGAACATATAAAGTAAATAAAATTCATATCATGTTTTAGTAAAGGCCAATCTTTTGATAAGGTGAGTGAGGGTGCTCAATTAATGACCTTCCCCTCTCATACCTAAGGTTCCAAACCGAGACAACTTTGGTTATGACGACCAGTGGCCTTGGCACGAGTCATGGGTTTCCTAATTTCCCAAAATATTAGGTGGCGACTCTGAGATCGGATGATGTAGTCCATTTTTGGCAAAATGTTTTTTTGCAATAAAATGGATTTTCTAAAATTTGCTAAATGTGAACTCTCATCTATGTTTCATATTGCACTTGTGAGACTAAATCAAAGAGACAATGGGTCTGAATTGTTTAACGCACGCAGGTACTTCCCGGGCTTGTTACAGTTTCCGATGACTCTGCCGAGGATTTTATAAAACCTTGACTCGAACTCCATGATATGGCCTTTTTTTTCAATTATATGTTTATAGCATTGCATGCATTGGTGCACTTAAAGTCCCTGTAGTGCCCAGATACTGGTGGGAGCACAGGCATACTTTTTGTGACACTACACCTATTTTTATGATACTTTAGAGGCCTTGTGTTGTAACCTTTTGAGATCTCTAAGGTCTTTAGACTTCAAAGAGAGGCTATATCAACTCTTCTAATTTCTTGGAATCTTTATTGGTTATGACCCAAATGACTCTTTGGTAACGTCACCTTGACTTCAACTCCTAGAGTAGAGCCAACCTTGTACATATAGTGAGCTATAATACCTTTCAAAATTAAGATAGGATGTTCTCCCATTTCTAGGATGTATGATATCGCTTGTTTGAATAGTGAACTCTAAATCATTTCAAAAGGTAGGACAGGGTACCTCTACCCCCCATAGGGATATTTGTTCTCTTTCTTACTATGTGTTATATGCAATGTATTAGATCTATACAGGGGTTCTCAAATTTGAATGAGTGGTTTAGGCATTTTAGTTTGTGAGGTTGAGTTTAGTTTTTCGGTGATGTATACAGTGGTCAGTTATGTGAATTAGACCAAAGTGCTGCCAGAATTCTGATTAGAGATCTTATTTTTATTTTTGCAAGGTGGTTGTAGCATTATAGCTTCAGAATGGTCTATTATCCCCCAAGTTCTAGAAGACTCACACCGGTAGACTGTTCAAAGTACCCTTCCTTCGCCAACTAAATCATCCTTAATCAACTCCTTAGAATTGGTGATAGCTCAAATTCCAGAGAATATAGCAAACATGTTTTTATCTGTCCAAAGAAACATAGATGCTATTGCCAATACGGTTGCCACTTACAGTGATGCGCTTGCTAAATTACAACACCAATCTAGGATGTCCACTGTCCGACCACCTCTGGTGACTCATCTAAATCCACATCCACCTGCTAATGCCAATTCCTCAAAAATCAACACAATCGTTGCTACCACTACCATCATTGCCAATCCCTTTGGCAATACTGGCCCACAAACAGTCAAGTCAACCTGACCCCCAAATAAACCCTTTTATCCACTCCATATGTCTCTAATTCGTGTTATGGAAATCCTCGTAGAAAAGGGGCACCTCAAGCTTCTTGATCCCCGATCTCTCTCTGATATTCTACTAGCCAGACATGACCCCAATAAATATTGTGCCTTTCACCACCAACATGGTCATGAGACTAATCGTTGTTTTCGCTTACGCCATGAGATTCAAGATCTCATCAACAGTAAAGCCAATAGCTCATGCTCTTACGAAGACAATATAGAACCAATCTAGACCAAGCCAAAATCCTTCTCCATATCCATATTAACAAAAATGATCTTATTCATCAAGGGCTTAGCACATCTCTCTTCTTTTTAGTCAATCAAAATTTGCAAATCCCGAGGAATTTCTTCCTTTTCATTTTTATCAAAGTTTTGGAATTTTTTTTTGTAATTTTTGGTCAATGTAATGAATTAAAGGGATAGAAAAGTAAGAAGAATCTATGGCACTTTGATTGAAAAGAAACTACAACTCAGCAATGATAACAGACTCAAAAGAAAATGACAAAGAAGACCTGGGAGCAATAAGGTCAGATGTAATTCAGATTGGAAGCAACCCTTGAATTAGGGGCAATAAGGTCAAATGTGACAAAGATCCAAATTGGATCGTTTCTCTAGCTGATGAAGACCGAAAAAGAAGTCCAATCCTGAAATATGAGAGAATGAGTTTTATTACTGAAAGACAATCAAGTTCTTATCTACTACACTAGAGGCAAATTCAGACCCAATTAGCCTAGTCCCTACATCATCGTGTCTATTTGGTCAAGTGTAGCAGTCATTTTTATAGATTTAGATGGCCTAGAGATCTCAAAACCAATCAACATGGACAAGCTAAAATGAGAGTACCACCCTTGAGAGGCTCACTGGGCCGAAAACCCGAAAGGGCAACCCAGGCAAAAGTTAGAGCAAAAATAAATAAATAAAAAAATAAAAAAATGACCTAAAAAAAATAAAAAAATGAAAAGCTCGCAAGGTGGAAAACCCAAAAGGACGGCTTTGGCAGAAGTTAAAGTACAAAAGGAGAGTGTCAATACCTAAGTGAACCTTAGCCGAAACTACGTATGGCCTGATTCCTATCTTTGGGATACGTAAGTAACTTCATCTTGAAGTTCGGCCCTAATCATTTTTCAACTCACTCATCTCGTCTATGTTTGATTGGTGTGTCTTTATTCGACTTGGCTATCCGTATTTGATTGGCTCGTCTCCATTTGATTCAGTTGTCCTATTTCTCTTTCATGACTGGTTTAGTCGCAAGACAAATTCTATTGTACATCTCAAGGGTTGATTTCATGTTGATCGAGTAGTGGTCATTTGTGAAACTAGATTTTGAGGACGTTTAATGAAGTTGATTTTCTCAAAAATTATTCAATTTTTGCAAAACTCAGACCATTCTTTGGACCAAAAAGAAAAAAATTTCAGTGCTCATAATTTGGCTCATATGATTTCAAGATAGAAAATGGAACAAGTCTACTAATCTAACTCTCATGTTGATCAAAAAAATTTACAAAAAATCAAGAGAAAAAGTCAAGACAATGAACTAGGAGCATAATCGAGTCAGAGTTTCTATCTTCTCCTCGCTCGAGTTAACTATTCATCGCCAGAAGTTACTATTCATCCAGCGAAGTTTGATTCTAGGCATGTTGCTTCATCTTTCAGTTGGCACGATAACTTTTTGGCCAGTTCATCAGTTCATTAGCCAACTTTTTGATCGACCCACCAATTCGATTTCAACCCATAATGACAAACTATAGAATCGCGTAGGCTTAATGGTTATGTTTTAGAGTCACGTTTTTTAGTTTCTTTCATGCCAGTCAATGTATATAAGTGTGTTTGAATAATTTTGCTTTGTTTTTCTTTTGTTAAGTCATTCTTTGATTCTGGTCAGTATGGAATCAGTGTTGAATTTTGAGTTTAAAATTTAATCATTCTCAAATTCAATCAAACAAATTGTTTTCAAGCTCAAAGTGATGTGTCAGTCACGCTATTGATGTGCAAAAACAAAAATCATTTTATTGAAGTTAGGGGATGAAATCCCCGATTACAGAGACAGAAAAAAAAGAAAAGAAAAAAATAAGAAGAAGAAAGAAAGAAAGAAAGAGAGAGAGAGAGAGAGAGAGAGAGAGAGAGAGAGTAGCATTTTCTCAGTTTTCTAACAGCAGCTCGACGATGAAGATTACAACCAGCTTCATTTGCACATAGTTTCGTTGCCCGACTTTACCATTAGTTGCCTAGCTTCATTTTTACTCCTTCGAAGTTCTTGAAGACTCTGCATCGACCTTTGCAAGGCTTTCGAATGAGATTATTCCTCGCCGGCCATCAAATTGGTTATGCGAAAGAACTATGAATCAGGCCGCAGAGGTGGCATGTCATTTCAATTATAGCGTATGCTTTGGAATCTTAGCAAGAATTTTAAATTTTAGCTTTAAAAGATGGTATGACAGTGAAGGTGGCATGTGAAAGGTATTGGAAGAAAATAATTTTGATGAAACAAACTCTCTGTTTTTAAACAATTCTTTCATTCTCTCTCGTTTTGTTCCTCTTCTAAGCCTCTAACTCTTCTTCTAAAGTCTTACACCATTTATAGCCATATAAAGTAAAAGTAAAAAATAAAAGATAAACAAAATGACCGACACCCATCATCAAAGAAACATATTTATATATATTAGGCATGTATGATTAATTCAAGTGCGTCTCAGTCGTGCACTTTGTCCCTTTCTTTATTCATATAATATATATATATGCATGATTGAATTAGGTGCGCCTATGCTGCACACTTCTTTTTTTTCTTTTATTATTATTTTTAAATAAAAATACCAAAAATATGTATAAACACGATATAAAATAATTTGGCCAAAACGTTTAAAGGTTGGGATTAAAGCTTAAATTTGACTTTTTTGCTTAGAAATTCATAATATAGCATATTCCAATTTTCATCGTCGGGTGTTCAAAAGAAAGCACCCAAGTCTTAGGGCCGGTTAAAATGAGGTGTCTACAATTGTCCTTCTTTGATAGAACTCAAAGCCCGAAGACGACCCTTTTGACAAGGCCGTAAGACTTGGGCAAACAAACAAGATGCAAACACAAGTTGGTTAAATCTGAGGATTGCCTACATATCCCTTTGCAAGGAATCAAACCAGCGTAGTTCAGGGGTAAAATGCAAATGATATGCTCAAAATGCAATTTGTAAGTTGGACTTACACGCTTCGTGAAGCCGGTTGTTCGAAAATTCATGATTATGCAATTCAATGCAATGCAATGTCATGAAATGATGATAAAGATATGAAGATGGCTCCCAAGTGCATTGCCTTGTTGAGGAATGTCTCATTTCCATGATTTGAGGCCTACTTAGGCTTCTTCACTGTAATCTCTCTCCCAGAACCCAATTTTTCCTATATATATATCTACAAAAAGCCCTCTTACAATATATTTTTTGTAAACAAATTTACAGATGCACATTCAAACATAGGAACATGCAGAAATGAATGAGATTACCTTATACACATGATCTTGTATGTTTTTCTTGCTGGGTTTTTTTCATTTCAGAACGAGAATGTGATGAAGATGTATAGAAAAGTCAAGGAAGGGATCAGATGAGTTCGATGGGGTTCAATCCGGCTTACTTGGGGTCTAACATGTTCAAGCAGGTGTGCATATTGTTGGCTCTATTTGAAGGTGGAGAATAAACGAAGAAGATAAGAGAGAGGGAGAGAGAGAGAGAGTGTGTGTGTGTGTGTGTGTGTGTGTGTGTGTGTGTGAAAGTGAGATTATTTATTTGAGACAGATAGATTCAATTTGGAAACACCCTCGTAAAATTTAGAGAGAAAGAGAGATAAGAGAGAAGGGTTTGGGTAAATGAGGGGTTGTGAAGATAGAAGAGAGGAGTGTAAGGGTTTATGAATGGAAAGAGAGCTTTGAGAAGTTCATTGGAGGCGCAAAACTAACAAAAATTTTGGGAACATGGGTTAAAAGTCAAAAGCTAGCTTTTAACCCATTTTGGGTCACATCACCTCTCACATAAAACAGTAAAAAAAGTTAAAAAGCCAAAAAGTCCTGCTTTTAACCATCTTCCCAAAACACCCTAAAGCAGTGAGATTGTGAAGAAAGAAGAATTTGTACAAATAATGATGTCCTTATGGACCAAGCAAATTATGCGCTTGTACGTGTGCACCTAAACAAAAAGGCCCTTGGATTAGGGCTGCAAATGAACCGAGCTGTTCGTGAACAGGCTCGGCTCGGCTCGGTAAGGGCTCGGCTCGGCTCGGCTCGTTTAGTAAACGAGCCGAGCTCGAGCTCGATTATTGGGCTCGTTTAGATCCAGCCGAGCTCGACTTCGCTTTGTGTTCGCCTCGGTAGGCTCGTTTATCTATAATTAAATTATATAATAAATATATTATTTATATATTAAATAATATATAAATACATTATTTATATATTAAAAATATATAAATAATAATATAAATGCATTTTTTATATATTAAATAATATAAATAATATTTTTTATTTAAAAATTTATATTTAAATAATATAAATAATATTAAAAAAAATTTATCGAGCCGAGCCGAGCCGAGCTCGAGTTCGACAAAAATTAACGAGCCGAGCCGAGCTCGAGCCCAGTCCCTTATCGAGCCGAGCTCGAGCTCAATAAACGAGCTCGATAGCTTAACGAGCCGAGCTCGAGCCCAGCAAGGCTCGGCTCGGCTCGGCTCGTTTGCACCCCTACCTTGGATCTATGCCCTTAAAAGTCTATAAAATAGATCAATGACTTAAGCACCATTTTTTCTATTAATTTTGTTAAATGAAAAATTCTAATAAAGGGATATTTGTAATTTCTAAAACTACAGTGGACAATTCGTATTTTAAACAAATCTCATGGAGTGTATTTGTATTTTACCCTATTTATTATTACTAAAAAGTTAAAAACTAATATAAAAAATCAAATTTTCTCCATTTTTGTGTACAAAATTAAAAAATTATTAACAAAATTAATTCCTAAAACAATCTTATATATAAAGTTTGATTTGGTATTTTGAAACCTTTACTTCCCTTTATGTCAATTGTGCTTCTTTTTTTATGCTAAATCTTCGCAAAGGCAAAAGAAGAAATCTGTTAAACGGCTGCGTGATGGATTGGGTAATTGGTGTACATCGCACGAGGCTATGGAGGAGGTGGTTGTTGGGTATTTTGATGATCTACTTACGTCCGATCAACCGTTGAAAGTAGATGGGGTTGCTGCAACTATTTTGTTTTGCGGGTATGAAACAAAATCTGGACAAACAATTCACTGAAGCCAGGGGTGTAAAAATGGCTTGTGGTTGTGGGCGGCCTTAAACCCGTCCATAGCCCAGGTTGGGCCCGACTCGGTTAAGCCTGGGCTCGAGCCTAGCCTGGGACCCTGGGCCTAGGCTTGGGCTGTCATTTTGAAGCCTGGTCCATTAGCTCGCTCAAGGCCCAACTTGTCCGAGGCCCAGTGTCATTTTTAGTGGAAAAGAATAAAATTTTGGTAAAAAAAACAAAAAATAAAATAAAAGAAAAATGTTTAGGCCCGGGCCAAGCCCTAGTCCAAGCCCAGGCATGCCGGCCCACCTAAGGCCCGAATGCCCCCTGGGCCTAGGCCTAATTTTCCAGCTTGTGGGTTGGCCCAGCCTGAATTTTTTCTAGAGCCCGAGTGGCCCAACATGGGCCAGCCTGAGCTGAGGTCCGGGCCCAATTTACACCCCTAATTGAAGCATAGATGTACCGTGCTCTTTTTCAGATGCATCCTACTAAGGCGCCTGGGCTTGATAGTAAGCTTGGTCTATTTTTGTCAAAATGTTTGGGGTATAGTTGAACACAATGTGTGTTCTTCGATGTTAGGTGTTTTGAATGGTTTTCCAGACCTTGGTTCGATCAATAACACTTTTATTGTCTTTGTTACAAAAATGGGCAATCTGAGCTCTGTTGCTGATTTTTGACTTATTAGCCTATGTAATGTCATTTATAAAATTGTGTCTAAGGTGCTTGCTAATATGCTTAAGGTCATTTTGAATGATATCATCTCACCTAATCAAAGTGTGTTTATTCAAGGGCGTTTGATTAGTGACAATGTGTCGATGGCCTTTGAACTTTTTCATTACTTCAAAAATAAACACAAGGGTACATTGGGGGAATTTGCTTTGAAGTTTGATATGAGAAAGGTCTACTACCAGGTGGAGTGGGTATTTTTGAAAGCTGTAATGTCTCGAATGGGATTTCCACAACGCTACCAAGATTTGGTCATGCATTGTGTTTCGTTGGTCTCTTATTCAGTATTGATTAATGGTGTTCGATCACGTGTTTTTTGGCTCATCCGTGGTATTCAACAAGGCGATCCCATATTCCCATATCCTCCTCTCTTTTCTTTTCTTTTTTTTTTCTTTTTTTTTTTCAGGGTCTATATCTACATTGATTCAACAAGCTGAGCAGGACCATCTCCTTAATGGTCTTTGCATTTGTCGTGGTGGTCCATGTATTTCGCACATCTTATGAAGCATGGATACTTCCAAAAGGGAGACGTATCCGTATCAGATACTTATCGGATACCGATACTCTTTGGATACTCTTGGATATGTATTGGATACTTCTTAAAAGTATCGGATACTTCTTAATTAATTTTTTATTAATTTTGAAGCATCGGATACTTAATTTTGAAGTATCGGATACTCAAAGTTACATATTACTTATAATATTTTGTTTAGTTCTTTGATAAGAGGAATATAGTGAGAGTTAAAGTAATAGAATTTGTCAAATTGATGTATCCTTATTGTCTCTCTCATTTCTCTCTCACTTTCTCACTCTCTCACGTTTCTTCTCTCAGCTCTCATTCTTTTTTTGGTGTTGGCATGCAAGGGTGATGTTTGATTTGGATTTGCTTTTGCTTTTAGTTTTGGATGTTTTATGAATGTTTGAAGACTTTTAAGTTAATAGGAATCCCTCTCTTTATTTATTAATTTACTTTAAGTTTTATTTTAATGCATATTACATTATCAAAATTACAAAAATATTTTTTTTACGAACGTATTCTCACTGTACCCGTATCATACTTTTTCAAATTTTGACGTATCGCCATATCTATCCGTATCCGTATCCGTATCCGCATCCGTGCTTCTTAAGTTATCATTGATGACTTAAAAAAGTATATTTGCTGAAATTTTTATTTAAGAATGGTTTTTTAGCTTTAGCTAAGGTCCTGTGATATTCACTGATGAAGGGGAACAAGTTGAAACTATTGACCTTGAAGATTCTTAGTTTTATAGGAATCTTTCTTCTTTATCAAGTTGTCTTTTGTTTTAGGTTTTATTTTTATGCATGCTGCATTACTATAAATTGTAAAAATAATATTTTTAGGAACGTATCCCCGCCGTACCCGTATCCTAGTTTTTCAAACTTTTCTGTATTGCCGTATCTGTGTCGTATTGTATCCATATCTCGTATCTGTATCCGTGCTTCCTAGCGCACTTCTCTTTCACCGATGATTGCTTGATCTTTGCTAATGCTTCAGATCAGTGTATTCAAACTATTAGTTCTATTCTCCACCGTTATGAGGTTGCTTCTAGACAACAAGTCAAATTTCAAAGTCGGGTATTTGCTTTATTCGGAATGTTGGTGACCCGGAGTAATTATGTCTGAGTTCTTTATTGGGTGTCGGTTGAGTGGTGAATAATGGGAACTATTTGGGTTTGCCTTCCTGTATAGAGCGTTCTAAGAAAAAGGCTTTTGCTGGTATTTGGGAATGGGTTTGGAAATGTGTTAGTGGATGGAAGGAAAAGTTGTCATTGGTGACTGGGCGTGAGGTGCTAATTACAGCGGTTGCTCAGGCAATCCCGACTTACATTATGTCGTGTTTTGAGCTTTCGAGTGGTTTGACTCTCTCATTGGGCATTTTTGGTGGGGCCAGTTAGAGGAAAAGTGAAAAATCCATTGGGAAAAAATTGAGTACAATGTGTCAGTCTAAATGAGACATATGGTGACTTGGGGTTTTAGAATCTTTTATGCTGTGTTTGATTGAGGGATTTAGGGAGGGATTTGGAAAGAGAAAGGGAAAAGGTGTGTGAAACTAACGCTGTGTTTGGTTGGAGGATTTGAGGAGGGATTTGGAAAGTGAATGGGAAAAGTTAGGTGAAATGTGAATAAAATATACATACATTTCACCTAGTTTCACACACCTTTTCCCTTTCCCTTTCCAAATCCCTCCCCAAATCCCCTAACCAAACACAACATAAGTGAAATATAGGCATATTTTATTCACATTTTACCTACCTTTTCCATTTCTCTTTCCAAATTTCTTCCCAAATCCCTCAACCAAACACAGCATCAGCGTTTAACCGAGCGACGCTTGCTAAGCAAAGTTAGAGGCTACTTCATTTCCCCAACACACTGCTTGGACCGGCCATGTCGGGAATATAGGCTCTTGGATTAGAGGGCAATCATTCAGTAGCGGGTCGATCCACAGAAAGCGAGGGATTCATTCCAAAAGGAATAGGTCTCACGGCCACCCACAACTGAGGGAATCAAATACTGGCTAGGAAGTCCTGAAGTAAAATATTTTCCTTACGGGTCGGTGCTTGATGCTAAATTGGGTAATAATCTATCCTATACTTGGCGTAATATTTGGAAAGCCCGGCCACTTCTTGAAGTAGGTTTGCGGCGGAGGATTGGTAATGGCCGCCAAATTCGTATTTTGACGGATAAGTGGGTGCGTCGGCCATCTTGTTTTAAAATCTTCTACCTCCCAATTTTTGCAGGCTGATGCGGTGGTGGCAGAGCTTACTGACAAAAATTTTGGCTGGTAGAATTCAATATGATTCAAAATTATTTCCTGGAATCTGAATGACAAACTATTTTAACTATCCCTCTCCCTCTGAGGCCTGATGTTGATGGGTTAATCTGGCATTTACCAAGAATGGCATGTTCTCGGTTCGCTCGACTTATCATCTCGAAATGGTGTGTAGAGGCCAAGGCTTATCATTTGAAGGCAATGCTAAGGCCAAGGCTTTTTGGTGTCATTTGTGGCATGCCAAAATTCCTAATAAAATTAGAATTTTTGGCTGGAAATTGTGCCTTAATATTCTCCTAGTTTGTGCTCAACTTAGAAAATGTAGAGTGCTTGAAGATGATTGTTGTGTCCTCTGTGGGTCCACAATGGAGTCTATTTGTCAATGTTTCCTTCACTGCTCCATTGCTAGTGAGGTTTGGGAATTTATTAATTTGGATGGTGCTAATGGATTCTTGTTGCGTCTCTAATTTTTGGAATTCGATTGTGGAGGACGTGCACACTTAGAATAATAAGAAAACAAATTAACACTTTATTTATATTTTTATGACCAGATAATTATATACCATTTCCTATTAAGGGTAAAAAACAACTATGCAATAGGTCAAATTTATCAAATAATTTTTTTAAAAAAATTAGATATTTTTAGATGGTAGATTTGGAAAGGAAAAGAAAAATATGAACTAAATATGAATGAAATACCAATTAAATTTTTTAATCCATGTCTCATCTCTTTTTTTTTTCCTTCCCTTTTTTTCCTTTTAAATCTCTATCCAAATTTATAATATAATCGAAGGAGCATATAATACATTAGGTGCAATGGATATTTTTTATTAATGAGTGGTCCATCTTTGTGAAATAGTTTGGTGAGAAATCCTGTCATTGTTTTGGAAATATATTTTATTTCTAATTTTACCCCTTAATTTATCTGTTAACATTGACTATCAATTCAAATTTATATGTATCTATTATTTAATTTATCTATTCAAATTTTTATTTATCTGTTCAAATTTTTTTTGTCTATCTGTTCAAATTTTTTGACTTATCTGTACAATTTTTTCCTCTTATTTTTAATCTATCATTCAAATTTTGATCCTATATTTTTATTTGTTAAAATTTTTATTTTTTTATCTGTTCAGAGCCACTATTTGTTCATTAACCAAAAAAAAAAAAAAAACACTCGACTATCTATGTGCCATTTTGGGAACACAGCAAAAAGCCACGTTTTTGGACAAAATGTCAAAAAATGCAAATGCCAAAAACGCCAGAAAAATTGGTTTGGCAAGTGCTAAAAACGCAGGTGCAAAATTACAAATTAGGGCCTATGAAAAAAAAAAAATTTTAAATTTCTTATGTTGGGTAAGGATATTTTGGTCATTTTAATTTGATTTGACACCATAAATAAATATTAAACTAAAAAGCAAAAAGCCAGCTTTTTACCAACTTCCCAAATCACTTTCCAAAAAGTTAAAAAGCTTGGTAAAAAGTCAAAAGTTAATTTTTTACCAACTTCCCAAAACATTTAAAGTTACAGATCTATTCAACAATAACAACAAAACTTACAAGCATATTCCATAATCTGTTAAAATTTACTAAACCTATCTATTCATTTTCTTGAACAGATCTAGGCCTTTTTGAACAGATCTGTTCAATCTTCATGTTCAACCACATCAACAATTTGTTTGGTTATGAGTTTTGAATTGAATTTTTAATTGAGTTTTGAATTTTTGAAATGAGTTTTGAAATAAGAAAAGTTGTTTGGTTATAAGTTTTGAAAAAAGTTTTTAAGATTTAAATAAGTGCCCTTTTTGACTTTTATGAAATATGGATTGAGTTTGAAGTAATGTGGTAGAAAGGTGATGTGACTTAAATAAGATGATGTGGATTAAATGGGATAGTGAGTTTTTGACTTTTTGACTTACAAACAAGGCCTTAATTCAAAGACTTATAACTCATAACCAAACACATAACTTAAAACTCTATTGAAAATTTTATTCAAAACTCATAACCAAACTGTTTTTAAAATTCAATTCAAGAAAATAATTATTGAAAAAAATTAATTTCTTATTTAAAAGTTCAAAAAAATCCGAAAATAATTTTTTATTTAAAATATTAAAAAATATATATTATTTTTTGTTAAAAATATATATTCAGCTAGTGTTTTAAAATTACTTTTGATTGTATATTTGATTGGAATTTTTTTTAATTGTTTTGTATAAATATGTTTTTTTTAAAAAAAAAAATTACTCTAAAAAATTAATTTTTATTAAATTTTTTTTTGTTAATTTTAAATAAATGGCTAAATAATTTGTCATTTTGGTATAAAAAGATAATTTCTATATTTAAAAAATATCAAAAACAAATATAATTGTTGTTTTTTTTCAAATAACAGGTGTTAATTGCAAAAAAGAAAAAAAAAAAAAAAAAAAAAAGAGCACTGTTCCAGTCAACCGGTCAAACATCCGGCCGGACAACTAGATAGACCTAAAAATTCAAAAACTCTCTGGTTTCTAAACATGTTTTCAAATGTGTTTCAAAATGTGATTTTGAAAACTATAATCAAACATAGGGTTAAAATATGAGGGTAAAATCATGATTTCAGAATGGAACCAAACAGAGCCTATATCTATTGAAAAGGTAACTAGTAAGAGTCAACTTTGTAAAAAGAGCTATGCCACATCCGTCAAATTTTAGCTTGTTCGAATCGTTCGAATTTTGGTTTGTTGGTCGTCTAACCGGTCATCTCGCAATAAGGATCACAGCCGCAGTTAACAAGAGTAACCACTGGGGTAGATAAAGATTGCACCGGTCATTTGGGCAGTCATTCAAGCAATCAACCGACATGCACGGGCGATTCAAGCAAATTCAAATTCGGTGGATGAATCATTTTTGTTGTAAAAATTAACTTACGGAATTTTTAAAGGTAAGTCATTTTGAAAAAATGATACAATTTGTCTTTAAAAATATTTTAAAGACTTTTTGTTCAATCAAATAATAAAAAATAAATAAAATACTTTTGACAAAAATATTTTACATGAAAACAAACCAACCTTAATTTGAAAAGTGTAGTCTATTTTAGTTAGCAACTATTTGCAATTCACCCTCCAACAATGCTTCAGTGTGCTTGATTTCACTTTTCTAAAAATTGAGAATTTTTTTTTTTTTATTGTTACTTTTCATGTTATTTGTTTTTAGTGAATATTTTAAAAATTTTAAGCAATCTTTTTACTTTTTTAAATACATCTTACTTAAATATATTTAAATAGTAAAATATTTGTAATTTTTTTAAAAAAAAATTAATAAATATACAAATATACAAAAAAATGTACTAAATTTTCATTTTTTTTTTTTGGGTGTACTTTTGGTATTTGGTAAATTTTCAAAAAAAAAATTTCCACAAATATTATATTTTTAAGTATACTTATGTTAAGTGTATCTAAAAATTAAAGAAATTGCTTTAAATATTAAAAAAAATCATTGAAAACAAAAATATATGAAAAATAATAAAGTAAAATTTTCTGAAAAATATTTTCTAAAAACCAAAACCAAACAAACTAATTTGTTCTGGTTAAGAATAGAGGAAGAGCAATGAGAGAGAGAGAGAGGACAAGGAAGATGGAAAATATACTAGTTTTTATTTTTTTTAACTAACGTAAATTAGCTTTTAGAGAATATACTAGTTTTAATTTTTTTTTAACTAACGTAAATTAGCTTTTTACATGTAGGTGGCTAAAGAGAGACAATATAAGGGAAACTAGTTAAGATAACTAAAGAAAATGGAAGATCTTGGCAACTCCCCTATAACATATTTTTGAATTTTAACATTACAACAAATCAAGGTTTACTCTCTCCGTTCCTTACATGCTCTCTCATGTACCAATGAATATAATACATACAAATAAAAATCACACATTCGAATATTATTTGTGTACCTCAAAAATCTTCAAACAACTATTATTCACGGTAGATGGAAAGAGTCGGGGAAAGAATAGATATTTTTAATTTGACTAACAATACGACCTTGGATAGAATCGAATGGATAAAAAGAATCCATATAGCCGAATCCATTTGATGGGACTTAAGGCTTGATTTAATTTGATTCGGTTTGGTTTGGTTAACAACTCTGTGAGCACAACCGGGCACTTCCTCTACCTCCCAGACATTAGATTCACTAGAGTTTGGTTTTCATAGAATGAGCCCATATCCCAATCTTCTGTCGAGGACGAAAGAGTCGTTAGCGCCACCACAATAGACCTCATGCTGGGCCGGAGTTGAGGATTCTCTTGCGTGCAAGCTTTAGCAAGCTGAGCCATCTACAAGCAAATTGGCCACCAAAAATTCATCAACAAAACCAATTAGTCATGGTTTTCTAGAAGGTAAAAATGAAAAAATTCACCTTGCGAACTGAATCAAGGGGGTAGTTATCTCCAAGCCTAGGGTCAACTAGCTTGGGAAGGTCAACTTCCGGATCAGGCTGAGTAAGAACTTCATCAAACTATAAAGTATCACAGTCACAACGATAATTAGTTACGAGATACTGGAGATCATGAATGAGTGCTTAATCATGTCTGACATGTCATCACACCTATTAATTCTTAACTAATAGGCAAAATAGGGCACAGAACTTACCAAACCAACGAGGCCCCTTGATTCAGGCATAGATTCGCTTGCCTTGACTATGGCTTCCTTGGCTGAAATAAGTTCATAGAGGACAACTCCAAAAGCATATACATCAACTTTAGGAGAGACATCACCATATCGAGCTCTGCAAACAAGCATGGTAGAAAATTGATCCATGTTTTTGACAGAAGAACAAACGCAACCAAAACCTATTTCTTTCAATACAGGAAGTATAGAATGAGTGAGAGAACCCTAGGTTACTCTCTTCTCTTCTGCAATGAACAAACCTCATTAAAGACAGAAAGCAAGTCATCTAAACTGAAAGGAAAAAATAGTGGTCATGTGAATCCAACATCAGTGGCAGCACAGGCAAGAAGTGATTTAATTCAAGCCGAATGAACTTACAAGACAGGACAAGAACCAAAATAACAAAGGTCGAGGCAGGAAGGTGAGGTATGGCTTTGGTAAAAGCTGAAAGGGAAAAAAAATTAGAGTCTAGATTGAAGAAAAGTGTTGCCTTAGATATATCAGAATGGTGAAAAGAATTTGTAAAGCAGACCCAATATAGTTGGAATAAAAGGCCTTACTATTACTGACTTGAGATTAATACATAAGTAGGAGCCATATATTTGTGCCCAGACCTTTAAAAGAATTGCACCAAGGGAATGTCGCATCTGCTGCTCCATGGATTGTAAGATGATTGATTTTGAAGCACCAATCATCTGTAATTTTTAGCCAGAAAGTTTCTGAACCAGGCTTTCATGAGAGCACTTTTGACATAAACATTCCAAAAGCTATTTATGGCTTCTTCGTCAAGTTTCATTGGGAAGTTCCAGACAATGATTTCCAAATATGTGGTTAAAATCAGATAGTACCACCCAATGATAAATTTCAGGCTCTATAAGAAAAGGTTGACCATAAATTTATGGATTGGGTGAGAGTTGGAATAACATCACCCAATTCTATGATTAATTGCTGATATTGATTTTCTTTTATATATAAGTAAATAAAGAAGTTATCTTACTCAGGTGGCATGTATCCAAATGTACCCACAAGACCTGTGCGCAGCGAAGTACTCCCTACTTCAGTCAGCTTTGTTAAACCAAAATCTGCAACCTGGAAAAGACATATTTCCCACAATAATGATGACGATCACATGGTCGACAACAACAATAGGACTGCAAAGAAAAGAGCAACAAAACAACCTTGCCATGATAGTTTTTGTTTATCAGTATATTTGCTGATTTGATATCACGATGGATATAGACAGGAACAGTATGTTCATGAATATATTCAAGTCCTCTCGCTGAATCAAGGGCAATTTGCACCCTTGTAGACCATTGCAGGGGGTCCCTCCCTGCAAACATTTTTTTTTTTTGATAAATAAACAAACTTTATTAAAGCAACATCAAGATGATGCAAAGAATACAAAAATGGGCCAGCAATAAGCTAGCAAAAGAAAGCAAAACCAAGAAACAAAACCAATCAACTAACCAACCCTGCAAACATAAACTTAACCACGAGCATTGTTTAAAAGCAATACTGCTAGATAAAGTCTTGACATGCACATCTTATCTCACCTCCACGTAAATGTTCACTTAAATTGCCATTCTCAATAAATTCATAGACTAGAAAAAGAGAGCCCTCTACGCAATACCCAATCAAACGCACCTGCATTAGATGCCAATGTAAGTTACAATGTCTATATAAATACATATATGTATATATACTTAAAATCGTCCTTCATATTTCAAAGATCAATCAGTTAAAAGATAACAAAAAGTCGCTTAATGATATGACAATCAAAATTAGAAGACAATTGGACCCTTAAATTTCCATCAACAACAAAATTGTACTGTAACAACCAACCTACTGAAATTCCATATTGAGAATACACTCTAAATATTCATCTCCTACCATAGAAGACTAAACCTCTGAATACCTCAACCACAGAGACTTTTAAACAATCAAAAAAAATTTCATGATAAATTAAATGGCGCAATGTAAATATATTGGTAGTCAAATTACCATGATATGATAAATTCCGGAGGATTAAAAATAAAAAGGATTCCCAAAAATGGAGGTAAATATCAATCAATTCCAATTACTCCAGGTTCTAAATGTCAGTGAAGTCCATATCAAATCAACAGAAGCGCATGTGCATATACTTACTAACAAGATAACCACATCTCAGATTTAAGCATTGTGGTCTGTCTGTAAAAATCTCTGTGGTACATGCACGAAACATTCACACACACCCAACCCCCACCCTCTCTTTTTAATGTTACTGCCTCTCTTTTTAATGTTACTGCCTTTGATACTCCAGCCTATATCCATATAGAGAAATGTAAATTACTTCTGGTCATATAAATTGAATAACAGTCACATTGGTTTTTGGCCAACACACAATAACAACTTCCTCACAGAGTAAGGGCTTTCAGCATAACGGTTGTGAAAACCACAAGCCAGATAAAATTCTATTGATACGTGCCTACATAAAGAAAAAGACAAACATGTGTTAAAGATAAAGTACTACCAGGTTCAGATGATGAACATGTGTTAAAACCTTCAATTCAGCAAGGAATTCCTTTGAAGCTTGCATATCCATCTTCTTGATTGCAGCTTTCTGCACCCAAGGAGGAATTGGGAAAGATAATATAGATACTTAGCATCAGAAATCAACACAACACTGTTAAGCACTAAATTATTCTTGCCAATCTATGTGGAAATAGTATTCAAAAAAACTACTTGCATTACATGATCAGAATGCATGATGCATATGTAAAAGTGAAGAGATATTACAACAGGCAATCATGAGATTCATACTTTAGACCATAAGAGATGTTAAAGAATATGAACAATTCAAGCTACATGTTACAAGAAAAGATCAAGTGCTAACAGAACTGCTTGTAAATTTTTTTTGGGTCACACTCACACATTAGATTGTAAGGATGTAAAGTAAACAAGCTGAATAGTTTTTGATCCTTTTGGCCCAAAATGTGCTCCAAAATTTAAGAGAGCTTGGCTTATTCACTTACGAAATATCTAAAGTGAGTCAACTCGAGCCAATTTCAGAATGAGCTCAAGTAGCTTGACTCCTTATATAGTCTTAGAATGTTTATTAGCATTTCAGCTGAGCTCAAGTATAACTAGTCTGGCTCATCCACCTCATGAACCATCTCAAGTTGAGCCTCTACCAAGCCAATCTCAACTAGTTTGGTTTAGCTTGAACCTACTACCTTACTTGCCCAAAATGTCCTCCAAAATTTATGAGAGTTTGTCTTATTCACTCATGAAATATCTAAAGTAAGGCTCTACTTGAACCAATTTCAGAATGAGCTAAAGTAGCTTGACTCTTATGTAGTGATAGAATGTTTGTTAGCATACTGATTCCGAGTTTCATCTGAGCTCAATAATTTGGAAAGAAGCATCATTCAGTTGGGCTTATCCACATCATGAGCCATCTCAAGTGAGCCTGTACTGAGAACAGGCCTGACATCTTCAACAAAGGGGGCCGTAGACCAGTGACAAAAGTTTTGCCATACATAGCTTTAATGACAAGTTGAGCATCACTCTCCAAAGTGACTTCAGACCAGCCTTCTTCGGCGGTCCAGACTATAAACTTTGCTCTCTTTTTATTTTTATTTTTATGTTCTTTTTTGTTTTTCAATGACGAGAAACCCCCAAGGCAGGGTCACATTGGATGCACCTTTGTAGGGTAAACTCCGGATACCTGCAACCACCCGCAAGCCACAGGTAGCAGGTAAGAAAAGGTGTTACCAGCGGTAGTCGAACTTAAGACCTCCAGATTTATGGTTAGTCCCAAGCCTCCCTTAAACCATTGGGCTACCTTGGCGCTGGCATGTTAGCGTCTACAAGTTTGTATGACATATTATCTTCCCAAATCAGATGGGGTCACCAAAGTTATCCACTTTTAAATTCACCTTTTACACTTTCATACATGGGATAATGCAAAAATGAGAATAGCAGGAGGAGTTTATATAAGCATGCACATGTCTTAATCACAAGTAAGAATCCAGTTAAGAAACAACACAGCTCATATTAACCTCATAGCAATGGCATGCAGATTTTCATTTGATATCAATTTTTTTTTTTTTTTTTGTCATTTTATTATGCAAAGATGATATTAATAACTACAAACCTCGCCTCGCAGCTCAGCATAATAAACAGCTCCAAAGCCACCTTCACCAATCTTATAAGCAATACTGAAGTCATTAGTTGCATTTGCAAGCTCTTCATAAGAGAACTCCACAGATTTGTCCACAGTTAAGCCTGTAAGGCCTAGAGAAGAACCAGTAAGAACGCCAGTGGAATCTTTAGCTTTCTCCAAAGCACTTCCAGGAGCTAAACACACAAGTATGGGGAAAATACATCAGTTTCATAGATATCCGATTAGTCTCATTCTTTGCAGCATGCAAAACAAAGTACAGAAATTCATCGTAAAATGAATAAACACATGGAAAAATATAAGAAATATAATTCACAAAATACAACTGCAAATTCTTTACAATTAAATGTTTTCGTGACACTAAAATGTCTCAGGCCTCGTTTGGAAACAAGCTATTTTAGTAACTTTTTTGGCTTTTTACAAAAAGATATGCAGAAAAGTAAAGAGAGTGACATGATAACTTATAGTGATTTTTTGGCTTTTTGACTAAAACATGTAGTCGCCAAATGAGACCTTATCATCTAAATTAACAGGTTAAGTAGGTATACCAAGTAAAATCTGGTACATTATCTCATAGAAAATAGAATGCACAAACATAAGTAATGACTCTCAGTATGTGAAATTTTCAGATATTCCTTCAATATCAGGGCAACCACATTCCACCAAATACAAAATCATCAGAATTTTTTATGAATTTGAAAAAGTAAATTACTCTTATTTTTTCCATAAATTGAACATCTATTGTGTTAAAAGAAAACTCCACAAGTAACTACAGGTGGTTAGCTTTCTAGAGAAAAACATTGTGATCAGAGTGTGCATAAGGTTTCCAGTGTGTCAGATTAAATCTCAGTCTTCAACCAAGGGGTAAAATGAGTTAAAAAGACAATTTCAAGTCTCGATATATCCATGACACGCCCTTTTAAACATAAATGTTCAAACAAATACACAAAAAAGGAAATGGAAAGGAAATAGCGTTACCCCTTGAAACTTGAAGAGATTTATCATCAGATCTTGATGAAAGCGATGTATCCTTCACTTTCTTCTTCCTGCAAAACCCAAAATACATGCCAACTGCCAGTAATAGTGCCCCCACTACTCCTGCTATAGGTATCCCAGCTATGACTCCAACTGATAGTCCTGCTTACATGAAAGACAAAACATAAGCTTAAAGCAGTAGCAAAGGACCAATTATCATCTCATGTTTGCGCCTGTGTAGGGAAATTAAGACATTCAACATTGAACCAATTGCAAAGAAGGCCAGACCACTTGTACTGCAAAAGGGAAAATAATAAACAGGTATTAATAACAATTTACAAAAGGTAGAAAAATCGAACAAGTGACATTAATGACATCTCAGTTCATAAGCCCATCAAATATAAAAAAAGGTTACCTGGAATTCAGGGGTGGATAGGTTCCATTTTTATCTGCAAGGAATTAGGAGATCTATAATAAGATAACCAGACTTTTGACGATTTATAAAAAATCAAAGATATGGTGATGTATTTGTTCTTATGGTGCATCTGAATAAAACAAAAAATTGAATCAAGATTTTCATTTTGAAATGACTGATAAAAGTCACCAAAAAGATTATAAGAATGGTAAATATTGTCATTTTAGAAGCTATAATACGATTACTACTTCTGAGCAAATGTTAATATGTATTTGTTTTTTGGTACATGCAAGAACATGAATGGCAGAAAGCATTCATGTTGTCAACCCATATTGTTTGGTACACAAGGCTGATTTGGCACATTTAAGAATAAATATAATTATATCTATCTCCTAACGACCTTGTTTCATATTTTTCCTAAGACAAAACATTGTCATGTCAAAATGCCCTACAAAACAAAATAGATCCGTTTGAAATCTATTAGACACCATCATAAAAAATATTAGCAGCACTATGAAACATCATTTACTCTTTCCTTTTCCCAACCCTCTTTATGCTTTCTTGGTAAGGAGGAAGGCATGACTTTTGACACCTTTGTGTCACGTGGTCGCGATCCATTTGGGGTAAATATAATAAAAAGCCAATATATAGTTAGAAGAGTTCTTTTGTTGCTATTTCATGTAGTTGGTTATCTAAGGATTACTCCCAACCTAGACTAATTGTTGGAGTTAGCTGATAATTTAGTTTTGTAAGGTAAATATATTGTTTTTGTAGGGCCATTTGGGACTTGGGTATAGTTTTTTGTCCAATCCACGTGGTTCTTCCTATGACATATAGACACTTGTAGTTGCATGGGAGTCGTATTTGTATTGTACCCGTATCAAATACCGATATTCCTTAGATACTTGAAAATATTTTTATCAAATCATGAATCGAATTGTAAATCCTTTGGGTTAAATCATGAATAATATATTAATAGAAACATAGTGTTCAAAATGAAATAGATATTAATATTACTAACTGGTACATATACATCAATAGAGCTCATGTATTGATACAGAGGCAAAAACATCGTTCTATCATTTTATGCATTATGCCAAAAAAAAAAAAAAAAAAAAAAAAGAAGGGTTGAATCATACTAAATCGTAATAAATCATAGTGAATCACAAATTAAATCGCAAAATTCACTCAATTTCCGATTCAACAGTATGATTTGAATCAAGGTGGTTGAAACTCGTATCGAATCGTGAATCGCACAATTCAAACAACATGCTTGTAGATATTTATTTCGTACTTCCTAAAGGTATCTACGATTAGAAATTATTATTTTTTAATTTATAATAAGTATACTAAGTATCCAATTTATCTTAAAATTAAGATGTGACCTTTCTTGTTTGGCATTAAAATAAGATTGTTAGAATAAATGCATGAATAGTTTCTAATACTACTTAGAGAATAAAACTTTGGGAGAGATTAAAGCATGTCAAATTTGGTAAAAGTTCATGTCCAAGTAAACATAACTTTAATTTTTCTTTGGTGAGTATGTTATAAATTCAAATTAACGATAAATAATTTGTTCCAATATGTCAACACAAAATTAGCTTTTTACTTGCATACGTACATATCATTATATCCTTGGGGTAGTTGCATCCTACTTTATTTTTTAATTTGTCATACTAGTATCCTGTTTCTATATCCACGTTACTTCTCCTTTATGCAACTTTAAACACACCATAAATTCCTATAGATTAAAATAAAATAAAAGAATAAAAGAAAAGAGCCCAAAATCAGTACAACAACTACAATGGCCCTGTTTGTTACTGCTTATTTTTAGCTTTCAGCTTAATTTAAGCTGTTTTGATATGTTTGGTTTAGCTTATACTTATAGCTTATAGCTTTGTGGAAGTCAGAAATCAGCTTATTCTTTGAGTGGGGCAGGAGATGCTTTAAGTTTTAGCTGGAAATCAGCTTAAGCTAAAAGTTATAAGTTATAAGCTGTTTGGGCATAAGCTATAAGCAGTTTCCCACAGCTCTACCAAACAGGGCTAATGTTGCAAGGTTTTAGATTTTTAGTCATTCAAAATTACTAACACTATGTTTGAGAACCTGGGAGAGAAAAGAAAAGAAATGATTACTTAAATTATAAGAGAAAAGAAAAAAAAAAAAATGATTGTGATTTTTCTCTTTTTTGTTTGGATAAGGAATAAATAAAAGAAAAAAAATTTTTTTGATTTCTCTCATTCTTATTGGTTAGATTTCATTAAGAGAAAAGAAAAGAAATTATTTTATGTTATATTACTAAAATAATCTTTTTATATTTTCAATAATTTTTTTTTTATTTTTATAAGGACAAAATTGGTATTATTAAAATAGTGATTTCTTTTCTCTCCCAATCTCTCTACTTTTGATAAAATTGAAAAGGAGACTTACAAGAGAAATGAGTTTCTCTCAATTTCTTCTCATTTCTCTCCACTTAGATTATTCAAACAAGTAAAAGAAACACATATCTCTCCATTTATTTTCTTTTCTTTTCTCTCCAAATCACTTGATCCAAACGTAGTGTAAATGCTACGCTGATCAACTACCTATCGAAATGAATTGTTAATTAAATAAATTCGTTAAAATCATGAGCATCCTCAATTGCAATATAAGCAAAGTATGATCAACTAAAATTTTCCCATTCCAATCAAAACAAAACCCTCACCTTTCGCTGGAATGTAAACCAGACCACTCCCCGCACTAAAATTCGCATCCGGGTTGTAACTTTTCAACACAGCTGTAGTCAAATTCGTCTCAGTAGCAATAGAATCCAAACTCTGCCCCGGCCGAAGCGGGTACGTCATGAACAACCCGTAAACCTTCGAAACCGAACTGTCGCCGCATGAACAATTCACAGTCACATTGATCTGCGCACCGTCGGGAATCCGATTCGGATCATAGCTATTGAATTTTTGAACCCACTCCGTCGTGGTCAGGTTGGCATAGTACTTACCAGCGACCTTCTCGTATATATCATCAGCCCCAAACGTGTACTTGAACACGTGAGCGAAGAAATCGCCATTGATGCAGTCGCAGGGGAAGGGAATGTTGATTCGTATATCGGATTTAACACTGTCTTGGTTTGGAATTTGAGGATTGTAACTGAGAATATCACTGATTGGATCGCTCATCACTGCGGAGATGAAGGTGAGGTTCGATTCGGGCCATACGTAGTACGAAGCTAGTGCTAAGTCACAGCCTTTGGAACACTTGGATTCGACTGGTACACGGAAGAAGATGGAGATGATGATCGCGAAAAGCCCTAATTTAGATGGAAACATGGTGGCATGAATGAAAGCTTAGAAACCATCTGAAATCGGGTTGATGATGATGAAGGGAAGAGAAGCATATACGATGAAGACTAAAAGGTTGAGTTTTGGAATGTTGACTGATGGAGGAGGAGTTGTTTCGTCGGTCAGCCGAGTGTAAGACCAGCCAAGAAATTAACGCCACGGCGGAAATGGTAATTGCATGCGCATGGAGTACGGCCACATCATGCTCTACATTGTTGTGATTGTTTAAAAAAATAGAGGCTACGCTTGTAAATAGATTGTAAATAGATTGGATTTGGATTGGGGTTCGTTTGGATAGTGGATTGAGTTTTTGATTTTTTAATTTTTTTAATTATTTTAATTTGAGTTAAAAAATTTGATTTAGGAAGAATTTTTGACTTTTTTTTGTGAGAAAAAAATATAATAATTATGGATTGGATGTGATAATTTATTTATTATGACTAAAATAACTTATTTTATCTTTTATGACTAAAATAATAAAAAAAAAGCTCCCAAACCATCTTCTCAAACGGTGTCTGGATCTGTCAAATAGATCACTCGAATTCAAATAAGATAATTTTAGATATTCGATTAGATTCATTTATTTATTTATTGAGTTATAATTTAGATTTTTTTTTTCATTTTGTATTTTTTTTATTCAAATTGTAAATAATCAGATTGAATTATTGGATTATCAGATTGGATCGGATTTTTATATATTCGATTCATTTACTAAACGGATTAAGGCTTAATTGACTTTTAACTTATTTTGAATTATATTATCATTTTACATTTGTACACACTTTTTTTTTTTTAAAAGTTAAAAAAATTAATTTTTAACCAAATTTCTAAAATAATCCTAAATAAATTCGGATTATTGAATTGCCCAATTGAATTTTTTTTTTTTGTAAATAGATTTGAATTTTCAAATCGGACTAAGGTTAAATCCAACTCACTGACAATTCTAATAGAGATTATAATTTTATATCAAGTAATTAAAAAATATAAAAAGATATCAAGATTAGTCTTAAAACATAATGGTCGTAAGAAATATTGACTAGTTTTTCCCGACGGAGGCAGACTACACGGTTACCGATTGATCCGCAGAGATTTGGACCGGCTAGTCAAAATCCAAGTTTAGGCAATCGAATTTGGGAGCTGTCTCTGTCCCAATCACTATAATGATATGAATTATTCATATTTTAAGTTAGAATGTATATATATTTAAATAAAAAATCAGATTAATTTAAAAATATTAACCATGGTGGCTTAATTGAATTTATTTTTTAAAAAATAATTTAGTTTTTAAATAATATTTATGATTGTTATAAAGTAACATAATTATAATTATTAGATCGATTTAATTTTTTTTATAAATGATCTAAATGTTGTAAACTAAAAAATAAATAATTCGAAACTTAGTATCTTCTGTAGCACGTGATGACATCCATTAGATACATCAGTGGTAGGTCTCTTACTATGGGTTGGGTTAAATTTGGCCAACAACCGATTACCATGTGATTAAGACCCATGGATGCTATAATACCTCCACAGAACGTCTTTTGTTTCTGTTCAAAAAAAAAAAAAATACTGAATGATATGTTTTTGGATGGAAAATTATTTGTTTGGCTTCATTTTTGAGAATTATTTTGTAAAATATTTAATAATAATTTGACAAAAATAAATACACGAAAAAGTTGTTATAAAATTTTGAAACAATTTGTACAAACAAAATGTAAAAATATGAGTGGTTTTAAATTTTTATTATTATTATTATTATTTTTCATAAAATAAATTCTCAAAATAAAACTAAACAAGTGAGTGGGCTTTTAACTTGAATTAATAAAACCAAAAAATCAACTCTAAAAAAAAAATCTAAAAGTATTATTCACAATGGTGGAGAGAAATATGTATCATTTGTATATATAAATCAAGGTATAAGGACTCCTATATATAGGAGAGTATTACAATCAAGTATGAAATGTAGATTTATAAGGAATCAATCCCTAATATATATACCTAAATTATAGCCTAAATATATACCATATTGTAGACACCCCATTTTTGACTGTCCTCAAGACTTGGACGTCATCGTTTGAACACTCGATGATCATCCATGCTCGTGTTCGTTTTGAGTTTCTAAAGGTCTCGGCTGTGCGCCTTACCTTGGAGCCTCTCAACTTGTCTGTTTTGTGCTTGGTTGTGGACCAAGAGCTTGTGGCTTTGTTTCTGAGGGAAGGGGGTGGCCTGTTGGCCAACCCTACAACCTATCGGCCATTCCCTCTTTCCATCGGCCATCAATGGTGGCCGGTCAGCATCACTGATGGCCGGCCGACACCTTTAATGGCCGGTCGGCCATCCCTTCTGGCCGAGGCCCTTTTCTTTGCTTTTTCAGATATTTTTATTGCCAGTTGTGCCAGCTGGTGAGCATAGAACTCATCCTCTATACACGTGTATGGAGAGATTGCACCAAGCCTCTAGCTTGTTTAACAAGCTTGAGACTTGGATTTCTATAAGAGGGGAGGTCCCTTTCCCTTTCCAGAGGTTCAGAAATTTGAGATACAAAACATATCCCTCTCTTTATATTTCTCCCTCCCTCTCCCTCTATATTTGCACTTGTTTGTGCCTTAAAGTGGTTTTTCTTCACACTTTTGCACTAAAGCATCTAGTGAAACACCTTCACTCTTGAGTTGAGGTTTTTGGAGGTTGCATTTGAGTGGTTTTCGCTTGGTTTTTTCCTCTGAACTTGCTGTTATTGTTGTACTTCAAGGGTGAGTCCCATATTTTCTTTTAAGCTTTGTTTTTGCTTAAGTATTTAGCCACCTTTGCATGCTACTTTTGGCTTAACTTTCAACTACAAAAAGCTTCATTTTTAAGTATTAAAAATGGTTGTTTGAGACTTGGTTTGAGTTAGGGGTGGTCTACCCCCTTTGATGGCTTGTTATGCTTTGTTTTGTGCCACCTCTTTAGGCCTTTGAGATCACATTCTCTTGACTTTTTAACCACTGAATTCCAGAGGAATTTCAGTAGTGGAAAGTGTGTTTTGAGGCCTCAAATATGAGGGGGTTGTCCCCCCTCCTCTTCTCTTGTTTGCTTGTGTTGGTGGCTCACCAAAAGAGCATATATTTCTATCTTCTTGAGGCTTTGTTTGAGCACTTTTTTGTGATTTTTTAGACCTGCCATGACTCTGTTTTTGGTTGTCTTGGTCACCTCTTGCATGCTTCTTGTACTTGTAGTATAATCCTACTTGTAGCTTTGCAAAGTAGCATGTCTTTCTAACATGTTGAGGCTCTATCTTAGCATGTTTTTGTGACTTTTCTAACATTTTATAACTCTTTTTTGGGTTGGTTTGATCACTTGTTGCATGCTTCATGTACTTGTAGTGCAATCCTCCCTATAGCCGTAACATGCATCATGCTTTGGACCATCATTTTAGCATGCTTTTGGCTCCACTCCAGAAAACTTTTACTCATGTTTTGCCATACTTAAGCTCTATTTTAAGTTGTTTTGGCTATGCATGCCTTGCTTTGTATAGCCATAGTGCAATCTTACTCACTAACTTTGAGTTTCATAGTCTCTAGCATGGCTTACTTGAGTTGTTTGCATGCTTTGGCCTCTTTTCTACCATGATTTCAGTGTATGAAGTGTGGACATACTCTCTCGTGCTTCACTCTTTCAATGCTTTTGGAGAGTTATGATTTATGCCTTAAACATGAACCAATATGTATGCCATCTTACCTAAACTTTTGGGCTACCATTTTAATGTGTTTTGGATCTTATTTTGCCATAATAAAACTCTGTTTTTGGTTGGTTAGAGCATCCCTCATTTTCTTCTTACACTTGTAATGTAACCATGCTCATTGGCCTTGCATGCTTGGTGTTTTGGCTTACCATACTAGCATGTTTGGCTTCATTCCATGCATGTTTTGGCATTGTTTTGACCTGCCTTGGGACTGTTTTGAGTCATCTTGGCCCTTTGGGGCTTGCTTGATATGGCTATGGTACAAATACCTTTGCTAGCCTTAAGCTTTGAGTCTCCTAGCATGCCTCATTTGTCATATATGTATGTTTTGGCATCATTTGGAATGATATTTCAGAGCATATAATGTTGTCACACTTCTATATTTTTCACTCTTTAGGTGCTCTTAAGAGTTGCACCTTTATGCCCTATTCATGGGCCAATGCATAAGCATGCATTTTATTGCTTTCAATGCTAGCATTTCAGAGCATTTTGGTCATTATTTTGGCATGCATGAGGAATGTTTAGGGTTGGTTTAGTCCATTGAGCATTGTATTGCATGCCTCTTGTATGATGCTCTTTACTTGCTTTGATACTTTACCTTTCAAACATGCCATGCATGCATTGTCCACATGATAGAATCTTGTGCATGCCATTAACATTAATAGGTTGACCATGTTGTATTTGTTGCATTGTGTTTGGATCAAGTGTTGATCCAAACAGAAGAAATGTGACACGTTTCGTACTTGAAGTGACGAAACGTGTTGCGTTTCTTGGTCGCCAACCCTCTTGATCAATCATGATAGAGGTTAAGGCCCTTATGTGTTGTTTGTGCATTCATTAACATTGTGCAAGCTTGACTCTTTGGCCATCATGCATTGAGATGCGTGATTGATGGCTCAAGAGTCGAGCACTACACTCCTTTGAGCTTGAGACATAATAAGGAGTGTGGTTGCACACACATTCCCTTGCAAATACACTGTCATGCCTCTGTTTGTGTTTTGTTGCAGCAAAAGGAGAAATTGCCAGAAGTAGTGGCCAATTGGCCATCAAAGCTGCTGACCGGCCACCAAGGCTGCCAATCGGCTATCATAAGTGGCCAATGACCATCACCTTTGGCCGATGGCCATCCCTCTTGGCCGACCATCCCTCAGCATGTTCCAAAGGTGGATCAGAAGCATCTTAGAAGTTGGCACAATTTTCAGAAGTCCAAAGGCGTGCAAACAGAGGCATCTTAAGGCACGGTAGTGGATTTCCGAGTGAAGCCGACCGAGCATGCATATCCCCCTTGCTTCCCGAGGCCATTTGTTTAAATTGCTTAGCTAAACTAGTTCATTAGCTTAGTTATTTTTGTAATTAATTAGTTAAGTGTTTAATTAATTAATTTGGTTTGTATTTAATTAGCTTAAATTAGGCAGTTTTTCAAATTCATTTGCATTGTAATAATTAATTAGCTAAGTTAGGTAATTAGTTGGTTTGTGATAATTAGCTTAGCGTAGCTAGTTAGTTGATTTATTCGGACCCTTCGTCGAGAGGGCAAATGTTGTAATAAGGGTGCGTGTGTGTGTGAATGTCTTTCAACCCCACATCTTTCTCTCTTTTATTTACCAACTTTTGATGGTTAGTTTTAGGGCATGTTTCAATTAGTATACTTATGTTTGCATGCGTGCATCATTCATTTTGTCTTGCATGCACCGGGCTCGACGCATCATTCAAACTGCATTGTATTTCAATATACTTACTTGAATACGTGTTTCAAAACATGTTATCGAGTGTTGCATTCATATGCCATTCTAGATAGCCGAGCTTATTTTAGTTGCATTTTTGCATGTGTTGCATTAGGCATCTTAACATAGCTAGGATCATGCATGATTTCTAACTAGCTTTTGTTTTGGTTCGGTGTACACTGTAAGTGTTTATGCTTTAGCATTCTTACATGCGTGTAAGTGTTGCCATGTTTAACATACTTACCATAAGGCTATTTGCTTAAATGATATAACTGCATGAATGCCTGTGAATGAAGGCTTCATTGCTTGAATTTGGAACAATTCATCAAAATATGAGTTTTAAGCCCACTGGAGAGTGGCAAAATCATGTTTTTCTAAGCCCACTTAAGGGTGGCAAGTCCGCGTTTTAGCCTACTTGCGAGTAGCACTTCCAAACTATTTTTCGAAAAACGAACATGAGATGTTTTGTTCCAAATCGAGTGATTTAGTCTATACTTGTATGCTGTGTGCATCACATAGTAATTAAATTAATAAACCGGAATAAGAACGCATGTGTTTTCAAAAACAACATATCATGTTAGTAGAGGCCGATCCTTTGATCAGGCGAGCGGGGGTGCTCATTTCAGGACATTCTCCTCTCGTACCCAAGTTTTCGAGCTAAGGCAACTTTGGTGATGACGGACACATGGCCTTAGGCACGAGTCAGGGTTTCCTAAATTTTCCAAAAACAAAATATTTAGGTGGCGACTCTGAAATCTGGCAAAGCAGTCCATGTTTGGCACTTCTTAATTAAAATCGATTTTTCAAAACGATTTGCCAGATTTGGACTCTTTGGTGATTTATCAGTCTTACATTGCACTTTGTGAGATTAGATTCAGAACCGTGACAGGAGTCCAAACTGTAGTAGCTATGAACACAATTCGCGCCCTCGCGCGCGGAGCGGAGTTCAGGCGGTTTATAGTTTCTAGCGACTCTGTTGGGGATTTAGAGAACTTGACTCGAACATCATGATATATTATTTTGTTTACACTTATGTATTTCTTTGCATTTGCATTTGCGTTGGTGTGCTTAAGTCACAGTGTTTGCCGTCTGCTATTCCTGAACGGTTTGTCAGAGGCTTGCTTAGAAAAGCGTGCCATAAGGCTGACCGATTACGGGCTCTGCCACGATGGGAACACAAACCTCGGTTGTTACCGAGGCACCCTTTTTGACCATTCGACCTAGTTGCATATTGGAAGCCGTAGTGACCATTCCAAACTAGGACATGTTGCTTACCCAAATGTAGGTTGTTTGAAACCACTGCGTGCGTAGTGAAACCCTAACTCCTGACAAGATAGGACAGGGAAACACTACCCCTCCATAGGGGTGTTTTGGCTCTTACTTGCTTGATATGTGCTATCAGAGTGTGTCTCTATAGGTTGTATGTATCAGTTTACAAGTTTTGGCATCAGGCCTGTGGGCATCAGTATTTGGGGAATTAGTTTTACCTGAGGGTATCAGATCTGGGGTAGTGATTTGAGAACAGTGATCAGTATTGAGAACAGTATGTTCAGCTTACAATGTCAACTGTGTGTTGTCTTTATTTTAAGCCGAAGTGCTGTCCGTTTTTTTACTTATTGTTTTCTTATTATGCTTTATTTATCTTTTTGCAAGGTAGTTTAGCACAATTGCTTCCGACCAGGCAGATATTCCCTAAGCACTTTGGATTAGAGGTTGAAGACTTCATCGATCCGAGGATCTAGTTGACGGACAAGCAGTGTTCCTTTCATTACCCCCGGTTACCAGACGGAGGTCAGTTAGGCACAGTTCATCAGCACAGCGGTTATTAGATCAGCGGTCCTTATTCACCCCACCAGTGAGTAGTTGGGCTGAGGTTTTTGTTTCTACCTTAGAGAGTGATACACCTGTTGTTCAGTTAGATCAGCATCTCATGACAAGTATGGAGGACATGATGCGTCAGCTCCAAGAGACTATGCAAGCCATGTAGCGGGATGCTGCTCGCCAGACAGAGTTTGCCGCATGTCAGGCAGAGGTTGTGGCTCAACAGACAGAACTGATTGCCAGGCTCCAGCAACCGCAACAAGCCGGAGCATCTGCTTCACATCCACCCCCACCCCTACCCCTACCTAGAATTCCAACACTCGGGGAGACCGCAAACGTCCAGGAAAATACGGACGTCCCAACAGGGTCAGTTCCACCCCCAATCCTACCTCAGCTGTCCAAAGCACCAACTAATCTAGTGGATACACCGTTTGAATTTGAGATGGATCCAACAGTGCTGAAAGTGAGCAAGTTAGAAAAGCTGTTCAAAAAAGCTCAAGGCGTTAATTCCATACCGGACATAGAGGATGGATACACCAACTCGACGGTGACTTTGCCGGATTGGTTCAAGATGCCGCATATAGACCGTTTTGACAGTTCTGGGGACCCCATGGTACATCTGCGATTGTTTTCGGATATCCTAAGGCCAATGGGCCTCTCCAGATTGCAAAAGCTTTCCCTCTTCGGCCGGACCCTGTCTGGTGTTGCGGCTATTTGGTACGCAAAGTTGGAAGATACTGTCAAGAGAAGCTGGGAGGAGATGGCTGAGGCCTTTATAGCTCAATACTCCTACAACACGCAGATCGAGATCACAACTCGTGATCCCGAGACAACCAGACAGGAGCTGAAAGAGGGCTTCTCTGACTTTGTAACCCGTTAGAGGGCCAAAGCTTCTATGATGACCATCAAGCCAGTCGACAAGGATCAGATACGAATGGTTGTGCGCAACCTCCAATTTAAGCTGATGCAAAAAATGATCGTCTTACCCCTTCCCACCTTTGCGAATTTACACAAGATTGGGGTACAGATTGAGGATGCCATGAAGCAGGGTCTAATTGACCATGAGAGAGAGCAGCCTAAGAGGGCATTTTGAGTTGAATCACGAGCACGAGTAGTCTTTGCAATTTGCGAAACGATGTGGGCATGGTCACCACCACCACTCCAAAAACACTTACAGTTACACCCTTCACCGGTGCGTTCGGAACCAGTTCACAAACAGGCAGATATCCGCCCCAAGGCCAGAGAACCTTTACTCCACTGTACATGTCTTTGTCAATGGCCCCAAGGGTTCTGATCAAAAAGGGGCATTTGAAGTCCCTAGAGCTGAGGCCGCTACCAGACAAACTTCCTTCCTCCCATAACCCGGCTAAATACTGTGCCTTTTACCAACAATACGATCATGACACCGACTCGTGCTATAGATTGCGTCATGAGATCCAGGACCTTATTGACAATAAAGTGATTGCGTCTCTAGAGAAGCCGAATGTCACCACCAACCCATTCCCACCGCATAACCAAGCTCCACCACCCAAACACCTCAACCTGATTCAAACCGTGGCCATTTCATATGACCCAAGCATATATATCACACCCTCCCACCTACCCAAGCCTGAGGTGTTCATCCCAGACAGCACGGACTTGTGCATGTTGAGCACCTCCCTAACCCAACTCGAATCGGTGGTAGTGACTGTCGAAGACAGAACCGGGATGACTTTAGAGGCAGATGTGAATGTTGGTTCAGAGCCCGAGAGGTCTGGGAGCTTTGCGTACAACCCGAGTAGTTATTTCACATTAACAGACCAAGCTAAGCCAAGGGTAGAGTTGCCAGTTGGGGCAGAGATCTGTGTGGTTCGGAAAGATGGACCTAGTCAGGGGCTAGATGACTTAGCAGAGCTGGAAGAAGACATCGCAAATCTGCAGTTCTTCGAAGAGCAGGACTTAGGGGATGTGAACATCAACTAGTTCGATTTGGATGGATCGACAGAGAATACGGGGTGGCTCAGTGACCAGCCAGATGTTGTTGAAGAATCTCAGCCAGAGCAGGGACCGTCAGAAACGGGAACATCAGCAATGGCCAGAATGGCCGAGAATCAGGAAGGATCGCCAGAGAGCACCGGTGTTAAGAATTTTGCTCGGGATCCGGGCAGTTTGAGTATAGTAAACACTGAACATGAGGCTGCACTGAAGCGGCTTGAGCAGGAAAAGATCGAGGATCTTGAGAGGGCTAAGAAGGCCCTGAAGACGGAATGTCTTTGTGAGCATAGAAAGCGATTACATGAGCCGGACGGTATGCTGTCGGTTCTTACGGGGATGTGGTGGGAAGACGACAACTTATGTCTTGCCCACACTGTCGAAGATTGGGGGCAAAACCAACCGGATGACACCTGGTATGTTGAAGAGGTTGACCATATGACCAGGAGTGGGCGGTACTTCAAGCCCCCACACTTAGACCAGCCGGAGTTGTCCGGGAAGGACAAAGAAGCAGAGAGGCAGAAAGAAAAACTACTTGAGGAGGAGGCTGTACTGAAACAGCTAAAGAAAATCCAAGCAGACATCTCCATCTAGGGATTGCTTATGGCCTCAAGAGTTCACAGACAGGCCGTCCTTACAGCGATGGACCGGGCCGAGCATTCAATCGATATAACTCCTGAGCAGTTAGTAGGGTTGGTTTTCTCGGGACGAACTTCCCCGACATTGACCTTCACTGACAAGGAACTGCCACATGAGGGCTCGGATCATAACAAACCACTCTACATCTCTGTGGAGTGTAAAGAGAAATGGATACTGCTGATCCTTATTGACACAAGATCTGCTATCAACGTGTTTCCGTCGAGGACGGCATATGCTATCGGGTAGAAGCCTGCGGATTTTGTGCCTACTGCCCAGGTGATACGAGCCTATGATAATACCAGTCGAGAGGTGATGGAGACTGTACAGATTCAGACTCAGTTTGGTTCGGGGCAACAGGATATTGATTTTCATGTCTTGGATGTTCCCGCCACCTTCAATCTACTCTTGGGGCGGCCGTGGCTGCACCAGGTGAAGGCTGTCTTTTCCACCCTGCATCAAATGCTGAAGTACCTCCATGGGAAGAGGGTGACAATCGTTTTTGGGAATTTTTCGATACATTCGCCGCCAGAGGTTTCTACACCAGTTTTAGAGATTGAGCATGGCGCGAAAGATGTATTCTTGTCAGGATTTACCCTAGTTGAGGCCCGGGTTGTACAGGACATGTTAGCTATTGATGATGGGCTATACGTCAGCACACAGTCTATCTACCTTATGAACAAGCTTTAGCACATGCCCGGGATGGGATTAGGGCGAAGTGACCGGAAGGGCATTGCAGCATCGGCCGAAGTGTCGTATAACCCATATACCTTTAGCTTAGGTTATCTGCCTACCAAAGAGGATTGGGCGAGGAAAGGAAGAGAGATGGCCGGAAGAGCCAAGGCAAAGCAAGCCGGGAAACATTATAAGTTGGTACACCGACCTATCCAGGGGACCCTGAACAGACGCTTTGTCTGGGAGGGGGAAGATTTCCCATTTTACGGCTTTCCGGAGCCATGGCTAAATGCAGAGAGGCGGCGCTTGCCGAGATTTGAGATTTTCTTTAACTTGCAATTGTCCGAGGATTAAGTTGCCGAAGAGCAGACAGACCCACCAGCTGAGGTTGAGCAGTGCAAGGAGGAGGATTCCGAGAGCATAGAAATTGAGATGGGGGTAACACTGGCTTGTCTCATCGCAGATCCTCAGATCATACCGGAGTGCTTGGGGGATAACTTCTCAGTTTCCATGATCGGGGATGAAGCGGTTGTGGGCCCATCTTCAAGCATTCTTGATGCATCCATCGCATCCTCCCTCGTCTGGCAATACGAGGAGGGTTTTTTATCGAGCAGCACTGGGTCAAATAGTGAGCTAGAATCTGATTCTATTGAGTCTGTGGAGTCAGAATCAGATTCCAACTCTTCTGAGTCTAAGTCCGATATTCTTGGGGGTGATAACCCGGATGCCACTGTCCTGTCCAGGTCATCTTTTTCTTTTTTCCTTTGAGTCTGTTGTAACAGAGGAATTAGGCGGACTAGATGTTATTAATGAGAATGGTACGGCTGTGGCTTCCGAGTACTTTTTTGTGCCTTTAATTTATTACATTAATCAAGACTTTCAAATTTTTGATGAAAACGATGAGGAAGAAATTCCTCCAGTTTTGCAATATTTGCTTGATCAAGAGCAGGAGAGGTTTGTAAAACCCTTGCTTGATGAAATCACCACAATTAATGTTGGTACTGAGAAGGACCCGCGGTTGGTCCAAATCGGGTCCACGTTGTCTTCGGAGGAGCGCGAGCACTTAGTCGCTTTATTAAAAGATTTCAAAGATGTTTTCGTGTGGTCCTACGAAGACATGCCTGGAATCGATCTTGAGATTGTACAGCATCAGATCTCTCTTGACCCAAAGGCCCGACTTGTTAAGCAGAAGCTCCGAAGGATCTGCCTGGACTGGGCTTTGAAAATCAAAGAAGAGGTCACTAAGCAGATCGACGCAGGGTTCCTGTTGGTATCTGAATACCCTACTTGGTTGGCCAATATAGTTCTGGTACCGAACAAGGACGACAGAATTCAGGTATGTGTAGACTTCAGGGATTTGAACAAAGCCAGTCCAAAGGACGACTTTCTTCTGTCGCATATCGACGAATTAGTGGACTTCACTGCTGGGCATGCGCTGCTCTTGTTCATGGATGGGTTTTCAGGTTACAATTAGATTTTGATGGCACCCGAAGACAGGGAGAAGACTGCTTTCACCACCTTGTGGGGAACCTATTGTTATAAGGTGATGCCGTTTGGGTTGAAGAATGCTGGAGCTATGTATCAACGAGCTGTGACCACAATTTTGCACGATATGATCCATTAAGAGGTTGAGGTGTACGTGGACGACATGATTGTCAAGTCCAAGGAAAGAGAGGGCCACTACACCACCTTGCAGAAATTCTTCCAACGTATCAGAGAGTATCGGTTGCGGCTGAATCCTTAGAAATGTACATTTGGTGTTACAGCAGGAAAAATGCTGGAGTTCTTGATCACACAAAGGGGTATCGAGGTCGATCCTTCTAAAATCAAGGTCATCTTAGAAATGCCACCACCGAGGACTGAAAAGGAGGTGTGAGACTTTCTATGTAAAGTGTAATTCATAAGATGGTTTATTGCAAAATTAACCTTGACTTGTGAACCACTCTTTGGTCTCCTGAAGAAAGTAAAGAAGTTCTAATGGGACGACCGATGCCAGGTTACTTTTGAGTAGATCAAACAATATCTACAGAACCCACCTGTGTTGTCACCGCCTGAACCGGAAAAACCGTTGATTCTGTACCTATTAGTGACCGAAACGACGATGGGCTACATGCTTGCGCAGGAGTCTGAGGACAAAGTGGAAAAGGCTATCTACTGCCTGAGTAAGAAAATGCTAGATTACGAGACCCGCTACACTCTGCTAAAAAAGGCTTGTCTAACCTTGGTATGGACTACCAGGAAGTTGAGGCACTACCTGTTAGCTCACTCTGTAATACTGGTTTCGAGATTAGATCCCATCAAATATCTCTTCAAGAAACCAGCACTTATGAGTAGGCTAGCCCGTTGGTTGCTTCTGCTTTCCGAATTTGATCTGAAGTACATGACGCGCAAGTCAGTGAAAGGGAGAGTGGTAGCGGAGTTCCTAGCCGATTACCCAGTAAACGGGGATGAAGCAGTTGAATATCTGTTCCCAAACGAGGCTATTCTGCATGTCGAAGAAGAGACTAGGATGATGTACTTTGACAGAGCGTCAAACCAATACAGGTATGGGATAGGGGTGTTGCTGATAGCACCCGACAATTCCCGTATACCTCTAGCATTCAAACTCCAGTTCAAAGTGTCGAACAATGAGGCAGAATATGAGGCATGTATTGCTGGACTAGAAGCCGCCTTGGAATTAGGGACAAAACGGTTGGATGTCATTGGGGACTCAAACCTTGCTGTATCTCAAGCTAAAGGAGATTGGAAAGTTAAAGAAGAAAAGATGAGAATCTATCACCAGGCCTTGGATGTTCTGATTCCTCGGTTTGAGAAACTGAACTTCGCTCACCTATTAAGAGAGAACAACAAGTTCGCTGATTCATTAGCAATTCTAACTTCTATGATAGACATCCCTTTCGAAGTCCGGATGCGTCCGATCATCATTGAGCGAATTAAATCTTGGCCTCTGAGCTAATTCTTTGCCATAGATGAGGTACAAGATGAGAATCCCTGGTATTACAATATCTGGAACTTCTTGGAAAAGGAAGTGTATCCACCAGGGGCAAATGCCAAAGACAAGAGGGCAATTCGAAGAATGGCTTCTCAGTTCATCGTCTGCGGGGGTAAACTGTGCAAGAGGGGTCATCTCGGGATGCATAAGCTATGCGTTGATGCTGAAGAATCCAAGCGCCTGATGGAGGCCATCCATGGAGGAGAGTGCGGAGCGCACATGAGCGGGGTGATGCTAGCCCGGAAGATCCTTAGACAGGGTTATTATTGGTCAACCATAGAGGAGGATTGTATTGGCTTTGTCCGGCGATGCCATAAATGTCAGATCCATGCAAACCGCATGAACATTCCGTTATCGAAGTTGTACAACATGACTTCACCGTGGTCGTTTTCAGTCTGGGGGATTGATGTAATTGAGGCTGTCACTCCGAAGGGGTCCAATGGACATGAGTACATTCTGGTAGCGATAGACTACTTCACGAAGTGGGTTGAGGCCTAATCTTACGCGGTGTTGAAGGCATCGCATGTCGCTAAGTTCATCAGGAACAACATCATTTGTCGCTATGGGGTCTCGAATGAGATTATCTCGGATAATGGTTCCCACTTCAAGAAGGAGGTGATCGATTTGTTGGAGAAGAACAACGTGACTTTTCATAAGTCATCTACATATCGGCAGCAAACCAACAGAGCAGTTGAGGCCGCCAACAAGAACATCAAGCACATTCTGCAGAAGATGGTGGAAACCTACAAGGACTGGCCAGATAAGCTGCCATTTGCTCTTTGGGGCTACCGGACTTCAATTTGAACTTCTGCTGGGGCAACTCCGTATTCCTTGGTTTATAGGATGGAGGCTGTTCTGTCTATCGAAGTTGAGGTTCCATCATTACGGGTATTGGCTGAGTGTCAAATAGCTGAGGCAGATTGGCAGCAAAGCAGGTTCGAAGAACTCATGCTCTTTGATGAAAGAAGGCTGAAAGTACTGTATCACGTCCAGGGTTATCAACGAAGAATTGCCCGAGCTTTCAACAAGAAGGTTAAGTCTAGGAATTTGAAAAAGGGAGATCTAGTGTTCAAAGACAACCGAGCTCCCATCCATGACCCTAGGGGCAAGTTCAGACTCAATTGGACTGGCCCTTACATCATTAAGTCTATCTGGTCGGGTGGAGCTATCGTTCTGATGGACCTAGATGGCCTAGAGTTCTTCCAGCCGATCAACATGGACAAGTTGAAGAAATACTATCCCTGAGTGGCTCGCTAGGCCGAAAACCCGAAAGGGCGACCTAGGCAAAAGTTAGAGCACAAAAAATTTGAAATAATAAAAACTGAGCTCGCAAGGTTGAAAACCCAGAAAGGGCGACCTTGGCAAAAGTTAGAGCGCAAAAAGAAAGTGTTAATACATGAGTGAACCTGAACCGAACTACGTAAGACTTGATTCCCATCTTCGGGATACGTAGGCAACTTCATTCTGAAGTCTAGCCATAAACACTTCCAAATCAACTTTTGTCCATGTGATCATGTTGGTCATCTTTGTCTATTCTGCATTCAAGAGCTCGGTTGTGATCTCTAGTGTAGTTCTGTTCAGACTAGGGGCAACTTTCTAGTTGCTGGATCCGGGGTTGTACATCTCAGTGATAGATCTCGGGCATGTCCAATTGTGATCCATATCGAAAATGATTTTGAAAAGTTTTGATAAAAATTGATTTTGCTGAAATTAATCTTTTTACGACTTAGACTTTTTTTTTGGACCAAACGAAAAATTTTCAGTACCCACCACCTTCAATTACATTGATTTCAGTACAACGTTTTCCTACTTTTGAATACAAATTGAAGTTGCTTTTTATTACATTCATAAAGAAAACTTAAAAGTATTGATTAAAGCAAATAAATTCGGGGCATAGTCAGATGTTCCTGCATCCCCTCCCAGAGCTTGCGGAAGCCTCTGATGCCAAAGTAGGCCCAACCTGCGCCTCTTCATCAAGCCAAGCTATGCACTCGTCAGAGAGGGTGCAACTGAAAGTGGGAGCGGGGGCCAGAAGTTCTCTCGTCCTCCATGCTGTGGCATACCGAGCTAGCTGTGCGCCTCGGACTAGAAATGCAGCAAGGTACTCTATCCCCTCTTCCGGGCAAGTGTGATTATGCCCGAATTGGCGCCGGATTCAAAATGGGAAGTAAAAGACACAATGTATCAGGCCGATCAACTAAATCCCGGGCTGGCGAGACATTGTAACTCATCACCGGCAAATTGAGCCAAGGGCAGCGCCAAGCAATGTTGACAACAGATAGACTGCAACATCCATTCGCACCATCATCTCTCATCAGGGGCATCGACTAGACGTCGCTGGAAGAAATAGCCGCGAGCTGAATATGCTGGGCATGAGTCCACAACCTTCAACTTATCCATCAACCATATCTGGGGAAGGATGAAAAATGAGAGATTAAAGAATAGAGAGGTGTACGTGGAGAAAAAAGTGAGAAAAGAGTTTTGAGAGAAAAACCGAGCCTAAGGGCCGAGTGATGTGAGAAATATATGTAAGCAGGGAGGGAAACATTACCTGGAGCAGTAGTGGAGTCCCTGCGAATCTAGTTGTCTCCCGGCGATGAAAAGCATCCAAACCCATCAATGTCTCAGCTAGCGTTATGGCAATGCAGCTCTTGCCCTCTTTTAAACCTTGGGCAACCTCAATCAAACGGATGCTAGACCCACCGAAGCCTGGGGCAAGCAAGAAATGAGACAACATGTACAAGCAAAGCGCATGTCACCGAAAATCCTGCCAGTGATGATCGTCGCGGTCACCGGCATCAAAAAATCGATGAATCAAGTTGGGAATGTCTAGTTCTCCGTCGCAAATCAAAGACCGAGTGTCATGCAAAGTGAGCCCGCACATCCGTCCTAAGGCTTGGATGTGACCGAAGCGGAATTGGGGCAAGATCTCTTCATCGCGTTGAGATTCCATCAAAGCTTGGAAGTCTTTGACAGTGGGACACATCTCTTGTCCGCCAAAGCTAAAAACATAAGTTACCAGATTTCAACACCTTGCCATGACATGGAGGAACGAAAAACGCAATGGGGTGTGGCTCAGCGTGAATAGTGCATTTATTCCAAAACCTCGGAAATTTAGCTTTTTCGAGCCATCCAAGTTAGCAATCCAATTTATGAGATTTTGGACAAGAAATGCCTCCATTTGGTGCAAAAATTGAGTTGAAATGGAGAAACTACGAAGCTAGGGCTTTTGTAGAAGATAAGGTGTTGAGTGGAAGACAGGTGTCAACAATCTGGACACTTTCTGCATTAATGGCTGACCGGCCAAGTCTGATGATCGACCGGCCATCTTTTTAGCCAACCGGCTAGTTTTTGTAGCCGATAGCCCTTTATGGTGGCCGATGGCCTCTCATTTTGTTCTCTGAGCTATCCATGTGTTGGAGGTGTTGAGAACTTGTGACTTGTTCCACTTCGAATGCTTTTTGTGTGACGATTTTGTGAAGTCGTGCCTGTGTTACTTCAATTTGCTTATCGAGTTGTTGCTCTTTATTTATCGAGTTGCTGCTCCTTGCTTATCGAGTTGTTATAGTTCGTTTATCGAATTGTTCCTTAAGTTGTTTTGTTTGTTACGTTGGTTCACTACCTGACTTGGCAATACACGAATATTTAATTTCCATCAATCTCATTTTCATGATGTGTAATGCAATGCGATGTGATGCTTAGAATGTAAAATGTAACACTTTTGCAATCAAAAAGCTATTTTTCATTCCATCATGGTTTCTTCTTGCAAAAGTACAAAGTTTTAAACATAAAACTGCTTGAGGCTGTACAATGTGCAAGAACTACTAGCAAAAACAAAAATAAAGCAAAAACAAAACATCTGAATCGGCGCCAATCGCCTCAAGAGCGGGAAGCCCTCCTCGTCATCTTCCTCGACGAAGGTTTGGAGCTACCGCCGTCAGCTCCGCTACCTGAGTCTGAACCTGAACCATCTCCAGCCTCATATCCATCTTGAGATGACTTTGACTTTGGACTCACTACCTCCTCGTTAAACTCATCATTATCTAAGGCAGGCACCCGCAAACAACTCCCAGTGTGAGCACGCCCAGCTCTGTTCCGACTGTACGCTGGAGTCCTGCGTCCCGCTCCCCCTGTTGCTCGGGGAGGCACTGAAGGTCTCACTGAGACGCCCGCTACGGCTAGTATCTGGAATGGGGCCTGAAAAGAACAATTTGGTAAATGCATCAGTTACGCTATGTGAAGCTGAGTATGGTATCAAATGCAGTATATGTGTACAGTGTATGAATGCTGTGAGCAGTATATGAACGCTGTGAGTGGTGAATGATTACAGTGTATGAGGGCCATGGCCAGCATATGAGATTCAGTGTATCAGTGCCGTGAGTGGTATATGAGTGTGGTGTATCAAATGCAGTATTGATAATGTGATGCATCAGATCAGTATGGAGCAGATTATAGAGGGTTTTGGGATGGAGGTTGAAAAAAACGTACCGGAATACCGTAAATACTGAGCAGGTCCATGCTCGTCTGTAGAATCCCCATCACCAAAGCCGATAGCTCCAGAGCCTGCCCAGTACTCTATGGAAGCCTGCAAAAGTGTTTGAGGTAATTAGTAATTTGCGGGATATCAACTGAAATGAAATGAATGTACAAAATGTAAAGTTTAGCATATATTGGGGTCGAGCCTCGAACTCCGACGAGCTCATGATCAGCTAGGGGAGGCGCGATGGGAATCTAATAAATCTCTCCGGCCCATCCTCGGCATGTCATAGTAATAGGTAGGTCTGGCCACTCCGCCTTCTGTCGCCTTTGGGAACCCCTCTTACCATGGGCCTGGGTCGCCCTGGATCCTCCTACTCTTCCTGTTGCGGCTACAGGTCTCTCTCTTTCACCTCAGCGAGCACTGACCAGAGGTGGCATGAGATATGTCTGGATGAAGACGGTGTAGTCGCCATCAAGTATGAAAAAGTCGACATCCCAACCGATCGTGAAATCGGTCATCTCTTGTGGGGTGTATGTCTCTGTATGCCTCATGTGCGAAGAAGGCGGCATCGGGACTATCTGCTCAGGCAAGCCGAGGCTCTGTCGCAAGAAACGCTCTCCTAAATACCATGCCCGACAGACCAGACCCTCAAGCAAAACCCGGAATCAGGAAGTCTCTTGAGCGCCCATAAACCAGTCTCTAACTGCGTCAGGCAGCGACGCCTTGTCGCCAGTGATCTACAAATAGCGGATATCTGAGTTGTTATTCTTTGTTGAAAGTGCAATATAAAGCAAAGCTCAGATGAACTGTAAGGTTTGAAATACCTCCGTTGCGGCTATAGTGTCAAAATATCAGCGAAAAAATGAGAAAGACTATCGGGGCCTCCGCTGGCACCTCACGTCGTACCTATGAGAATACGGAACCATGAGAGGCGTCTCTACCTCCAACTCTGGAGCAAGCCTCGAGAAGTAGGCATATACCCATAACTACAGAATGCGAGAGGGTAATAATGAGTATGTTTATCAATAAAGTAGTATATAAATAAAGCAGAAATCAGAGAATGACGTGCAGTGTCTTGTGCAGTGTGTGCAGTGTATAACTAGTGTAAAGCAGATTGCGTGTTATGCAGTGTGTGTGGTGTACAGAAAATGTAAAGCAGGACTGTAAAGCAAAAGGAAAAGATGTACCTCCTAGGCTCTCCAGTAGCCTCCTAGCAGTGTGGCCAAGCCTGCGCTGCCCCAGTCATAGCGCCGGATGCGAGTCACGTCTACCAATGCTATCAAGAGGTAGAGGCCAACGGTGTTCGCCCAGTCGGCGAATAGAGTGGTGCCAAGCAAGAACATCAGGAACCCCCGGGTGTAATGCTCGACCTCCTCGCGAGCCGTTGGTGTCCCCCCCCGAACTGGTCGGCAAACCATGAATATCGCACCATCCCTGGTCGGGAGAGAGGTGGGCGAATCCCTAGCAGAAAAATCTGAGCAGCATCTCACTCGCCCATATCAATGTCGTAAGGAATCGGATCACCCCCTACCCCTATGCTAATGAGCATGGAGAAGTCGAAGGGGGTCATTGTCATCTCCCCTACTGTAGAAAGGTGGAAGGAATCGGTGGTGTCCCACCACCTCTTCACTAAGGCGCCTAGAAGAGGCCGACTCGCAATGAGGCGCGAGAGTCTCATGCAGAATATACCAAAACTGGCCGCATCAACGATGTGGCGAACATCATCGGGTAGCTCCATGTACCAATCTCGTGCAATGGTGTTCCCATAACCTCAAAAGGCATGAGAATCTCCCTGTGTTCAAGATAAACAGATGCGAAGCAGTGTCAGGAATACAGTGTATGCATGTGTTCAGAATTGATAAAAATGCAGTGTATACATACGTTCGAGTTGATAGAAGTATCATGTATGATTGTGCTCAGAATGAACTAGGCATGTGATATACAAGTGTGTTTGGGTTAATTAGATGAAGAGTGATATTGGCCAAGACATATGACCTACATTGCAGAAAGTAAAGAGGAAGAATATATCTCAGCGGCGCAATAAGATAAGTGTGACTCCGGCTTGCATAGTAGGAGGTCCTCCGGAGCACCTCGCGCAAAGCTCCTAAACAGGCGAATATTGTCGGGAGGCAATACGTGTACGTCAGGGTGATAAGACGCTAGGTCGAAAGGCTGAATACCGAGTGGCAAAGGCTCGAACTCAGGATCCATCTCCATCCCTGGAGAAGCCCCACCCTGTGGAATATCATCCGCCATCTCGAGAAGAGTGAGAAAATGGTCAAAGGTATGGAAAATGGGCAAGAATGCCAAAAGTCAACAAAAAGTCAACTCCGAGGGGTAAGAAATGGAAGAAAATGTCGAAGTGCGGAAGAGGGCACAAAGATCAAGGGTAACTCGGGGGAAACAAACCCCAAGTGATGGAAATCAAGAATGTGGCACCAAAAACACTTTTCAATCGGTTCAAAGTGTTTGAAACAACGAGGGTTTTGCGAATCGAAAGTTTTTGGAGGTTTGAAAACGTGTGTAAAGCTCGGATCGAAGGGAGTAAAGCGATCTAGAGAGAGAAGAGGAAGGATTTTGGCAAGGGAGAAGTGAAAGAATAGGGTTTGGAACCCTATACTTAAAGACCCGAGGCAAAATGTCAAAACTACCCAAAATCTGCCATTGTTGGCCGATGGAGTTTTCTGGTGGCCGATGGGTGGCTGATAGCTCTCTCTTGTGGCCGATGAACCTCCAATGCCCTCGTTTGGGGTTTTTTTTGTTGATTTATACCCTCATCTCTCAAGAAAGTTCAAGGAAATACACCTTTGAGCTCAAACAGTGTCCGTGCTCGATATGCACAAGATGTATCCTTTTTCGTATCCTTTTGCATATTGCTAGATTTGAAAATTATCTTTGAATACGTGGCTTTACAGTGTTCTTATCACGTTCACGAGGTTTGCATTTGTTATATGCCTCTTTCACTTTTGCATCGGACATGCATCATCGCGTTTGCATAACATATGCGCGTTGTGTCAAATAGGTATTCGTGTTTACATTGCGTAGTGTACATTGCATGGAACACGTTTTAACCTTGCTTGCATAGAATGTGCACTTCTCACCCTAGCATGAAATGCGCGTCTTAATATTGCATGGAGCATACATTTCTCGTTCTACTTGCATTGTTATGCACACTTTACTTGCATTGTTACGCACGTTCTACTTGCATTGTTATGCACACTTTACTTGCGTTGTCACGCATGTTACTTGCATTGTTATGCACACTTTACTTGCATTGTCACGCACGTTCTACTTGCATTGTTATGCACACTTTATTTGCGTTGTCACGTACGTTCTACTTGCAATGTTATGCACACTTTACTTGCGTTGTCACGCACATTACTTGCATTGTTATGCACACTTTACTTGGTTTGTCACGCACGTTCTACTTACATTGTTATGCACACTTTACTTGCGTTGTCACGCACGTTCTACTTACATTGTTATGCACACTTTACTTGCATTGGTATGCACGTTCCAATTGCATTGTTATGCACCTATTCACTAGCGTTGTCACATACATTCTAGTTGCATTGTTATGCACCTCTTCAGTTGCATTGTCATGCACTATTCCCCTGCATTGTTATGCACCATTTCACTTGCATTGTTATGCACATCTCCCATGCGTTGTTATGCACTTTTCCATTGACATCATATGTGCACGCGTTTATCTTGTATTGAAATTGTATCTTGATATAGCGTTGATCATGTGTTCCTATTACATTGTACTTGTCAAAATCTCTCTTTTGTGCAAACACGATATTGTATGTACAGTTCATTTGAAGTTGGTGAAACCAGACGATATTGTATGTACGGTTCATTCAAGAGAAGTTCCGGTTCAGTTTGGCTGCTACCCTTCTCCACTCGCGTTTGACATGTGTTTGGACATACCTTTCTCCTTTCGCGTTTGACACGCGTTTGGATGACTGTGCTTTCTTGCACAGTCCTTCTCCTTTTGCGTTTGATACGCTAGAAAGTGTTTCGCTTGAGACTTTGGGTGCTCTCGGTAGTCGCATTTAGCCTCCTCCGCATGAGACGCAGTGGGAATTGTATAATTTTCTTACATCCTTTCTGCATGAGATGTAGTTTGGTTCGTGTTTACTTGCTTATGTACGAGTTTGCTGTAACATTTCTTTATATAACATTCACTTAAAATGTTGTATTTATTTTGCATAGATGCTTCATTACAGTCCTCTTTGCATAATCATAAGTTATGTTCTGCATTGTACATGTCATTTACATTTTGCCCTAGCCCACGGGCGTATCTCTTTATTATTTTGTACGTTTGTCTAAGTCTTCGGCCTTGTCAAAAATGAATCGTTTCTGGGCTTTGACATTCACTCCCGTCATCTCTTGACTTTCGAGTTCTGTCAAAGAGGGGCAACTATAGACACCCTATTTTTGACCGTCATCAAGACTTGGACGTCATCATTTGAACACTCGATGATTATCCATGCTCGTGTTCGTTTTGAGTTTTTGAAGGTCTTGGCTATGCGCCTTGCCTTGGAGCCTCTTAACTTGGCTGTGCGCCTTGCTTTGTTTCTGAGGGAAGGGGGTGGCCTGTTAGCCAGCCCTACAACCCATCGGCCATTCCCTCTTTCCATCAGCCATCAGTGGTGGCCGGTCAGCATCACTAATGGCTGGTCGGCACCTTTAATGGCTGGTCAACCATACCTTTTGGCCGAGGCCCTTTTCCTTGCTTTTTTAGATATTTTTATTGCTAGCTGTGCCAGCTGGTAAGCATAGAACTCATCCTCCATACACGGGTATGGAGGGATTGCACCATGCCTCTAGCTTGTTCAACAAGCTTGAGACTTGGATTTCTATAAGAGGGGAGGTCCTTCTCCCTTTCCAGAGGTTCAGAAATTTGAGATACAAAACATATCCCTCTCTCTCTATATTTGCACTTATTTGTGCCTTAGAGTGGTTTTTCTTCACACTTTTGCACTAAAACACCTAGTGAAACACCTTCACTCTTGAGCTGAGGTTCTTGGAGGTTGCATTGAGTGGTTTTAGCTTGGTTTTTGCCTCTGAACTTGTTGTTATTGTTTTGCTTCAAGGGTGAGTCCCATATCTTCTTTTAAGCTTTGTTTTTGCTTAAGTATTTAGCCACCTTTGCATGTTACTTTTGGCTCAACTTTCAACTACAAAAAGCTTCATTTTTAAGTATCAAAAATGGTTGTTTGAGGCTTGGTTTGAGTTAGGGGTGGTCTACCCCCTTTGGTGGCTTGTTATGCTTCGTTTTGTGCCACCTCTTTAGGCCTTTGAGATCACCTTCTCTTGGCCTTTTAACTACTAAATTCCAAAGGAATTTCATTGGTGGAAAGTGTGTTTTGAGGCCTCAAATAGAAGGGGGTTGTCCCCCCTCCTCCTCTTGTTTGCTTGTGTTGGTGGCTCACCAAAAGAGCATATATTTCTATCTTCTTGAGGCTTTGTTTGAGCACTTTTTTTGTGATTTTTCAGACCTGCCATAACTCTGTTTTTGGTTGTTTTGGTCACCTCTTACATGCTTCTTGTATTTGTAGTATAATCCTACTTGTAGCTTTGCAAAGTAGTATGTCTTTTTAGCATGTTGAGGCTTTATCTTAGCATGTTTTTGTGACTTTTCTAACATGTTATAACTCCTTTTTGGGTTGATTTGATCACTTGTTGCATGCTTCATGTACTTGTAGTGCAACCCTCCCTATAACCTTAACATGCATCATGCTTTGGATCATCATTTTAGCATGCTTTTGGTTCCACTCTAGGAAACTTTTACTCATGTTTTGCCATGCTTAAACTCTGTTTTAAGTTGTTTTGGCCATGCACGCCTTGCTTTGTATAGCCATAGTGCAATTTTACTAACTAGCTTTGAGTTTCATAGTCTCTAGCATGGCTTACTTGAGTTGTTTGCATGCTTTGGTCTCTTTTCTACCATGATTTCAGTGTATGAACTGTGGTCATACTCTCTCGTGCTTCACTCTTTCAATACTTTTGGAGAGTTATGATTTCTGCCTTAAACAAGAGCCAAAAGCATATGCATCAACTTTAGGAGAGACATCACCATATCGAGCTCTGCAAACAAGCATGGTAGAAAATTGATCCATGTTTTTGACAGAAGAACAAACGCAACCAAAACCTATTTCTTTCAATACAGGAAGTATAGAATGAGTGAGAGAACCCTAAGTTACTCTCTTCTCTTCTGCAATGAACAAACCTCATTAAAGACAGAAAGCAAGTCATCTAAACTGAAAGGAAAAAATAGTGGTCATGTGAATCCAAGATCAGTGGCAGCACAGGCAAGAAGTGATTTAATTCAAGCCGAATGAACTTATAAGACAGGACAAGAACCAAAATAACAAAGGTTGAGGCAGGAAGGTGAGGCATGGCTTTGGTTAAAGCTGAAAGGGAAAAAAAATTAGAGTATAGATTGAAGAAAAGTGTTGCCTTAGATATATCAGAACGGTGAAAAGAATTTGTAAAGCAGACCCAATATAGTTGGAATAAAAGGCCTTACTATTAGGTCATGTTTGATTCAAAAGACTAATAGTGAAGTATTAATAATCTTATTAATACTAATAATTCAGGTCATGTTTGATTCAAAAGACTAATAGTTTAGTATTCACTATCCAATTGGATTAATATCCATTGGATTAATAATCCCACCCCAACCCCATTACTAATAATCCTACAAATTTGTTGGATTAATTATCCATTGGATTAATAATCCTAAACCAAAATGTTAAAACAAACATGGGATAATTGGGCCCATAGATTAATAATCCCAATCTCATACTCTAATCCACCCAATCAAACACAATGAATAATTTATTCTATTAATCCAATTGGATAGTGAATACTACACTAATTTAATAAAATTATTAATACCTCACTATTAAGTTTGTGAATCAAACATGGCCTTACTGACTTGAGATTAATACATAAGTAGGAGCCATATATTTGTGCCCAGACCTTTAAAAGATTTGCACCAAGGGAATGTCGCATCTGCTGCTCCATGGATTGTAAGATGATTGATTTTGATGCACCCATCATCTGTAATTTTTAGCCAGAAAGTTTCTGAACCAAGCTTTCATGAGAGCATTTTTGACATAAACATTCCAAAAGCTATTTATGGCTTCTTCGTCAAGTTTCATTGGGAAGTTCCATACAATGATTTCCAAATATGTGGTTAAAGTCAGACAGTACCACCCAATGATAAATTTCAGGCACTATAAGAAAAGGTTGACCATAAATTTATGGATTGGGTGAGAGTTGGAATAACATCACCCAATTCTATGATTAATTGCTGATATTGATTTTCTTTTATATATAAGCAAATAAAGAACTAATCTTACTCTGGTGGCATGTATCCAAATGTACCCACAAGACCTGTGCGCAGCGAAGTACTCCCTACTTCAGTCAGCTTTGTTAAACCAAAATCTGCAACCTGGAAAAGACATATTTCCCACAATAATGATGACGATCACATGGTCGACAACGACAATAGGACTGCAAAGAAAAGAGCATGAAAACAACCTTGCCATGATAGTTTTTGTCTATCAGTATATTTGCTGATTTGATATCACGATGGATATAGACAGGAACAGTATGTTCATGAATGTATTCAAGTCCTCTCGCTGAATCAAGGGCAATTTGCACCCTTGTAGACCATTGCAGGGGGTCCCTCCCTGCAAACATAATTTTTCTTTTTTGATAAATAAACAAACTTTATTAAAGCAACATCAAGATGATGCAAAGAATACAAAAATGGGCCAGCAATAAGCTAGCAAAAGAAAGCAAAACCAAGAAACAAAACCAATCAACTAACCAACCCTGCAAACATAAACTTAACCACGAGCATTGTTTAAAAGCAATACTGCTAGATAAAGTCTTGACATGCACATCTTATCTCACTTCCACGTAAATGTTCACTTAAATTGCCATTCTCGATAAAGTACTACCAGGTTCAGATGATGAACATGTGTTAAAACCTTCAATTCAGCAAGGAATTCCTTTGAAGCTTGCATATCCATCTTCTTGATTGCAGCTTTCTGCACCCAAGGAGGAATTGGGAAAGATAATATAGATACTTAGCATCAGAAATCAACACAACACTGTTAAGCACTAAATTATTCTTGCCAATCTATGTGGAAATAGTATTCAAAAAAACTACTTGCATTACATGATCAGAATGCATGATGCATATGTAAAAGTGAAGAGATATTACAACAGGCAATCATGAGATTCATACTTTAGACCATAAGAGATGTTAAAGAATATGAACAATTCAAGCTACATGTTACAAGAAAAGATCAAGTGCTAACAGAACTGCTTGTAAATTTTTTTTGGGTCACATTCACACATTAGATTGTAAGGATGTAAAGTAAACAAGCTGAATAGTTTTTGATCCTTTTGGCCCAAAATGTGCTCCAAAATTTAAGAGAGCTTGGCTTATTCACTTACGAAATATCTAAAGTGAGTCAACTCGAGCCAATTTCAGAATGAGCTCAAGTAGCTTGGCTCCTTATATAGTCTTAGAATGTTTATTAGATTTCAGCTGAGCTCAAGTATAACTCAGTCTGGCTCATCCACCTCATGAACCATCTCAAGTTGAGCCTCTACCAAGCCAATCTCAACTAGTTTGGTTTAGTTTGAACCTACTACCTTACTTGCGCAAAATGCCCTCCAAAATTTATGAGAGTTTGTCTTATTCACTCATGAAATATCTAAAGTAAGGCTCTACTCGAACCAATTTCAGAATGAGCTAAAGTAGCTTGACTCTTATGTAGTGATAGAATGTTTGTTAGCATACTGATTCTGAGTTTCATCTGAGCTCAATAATTTGGAAAGAAGCATCACTCAGTTGGGCTTATCCACATCATGAGCCATCTCAAGTGAGCCTCTACCAAGCAAATCTCAAGTGAGCCTGTACCGAGAACAGGCCTGACATCTTCAACAAAGGGGGCTGTAGACCAGCGACAAAAGTTTTGCCATACATAGCTTTAATGACAAGTTGAGCATCACTCTACAAAGTGACTTCCAACCAGCCTTCTTCGGCGGTCCAGACTATAAACTTTGCTCTCTTTTTATTTTTATTTTTATGTTCTTCTTTGTTTTTCAATGACGAGAAACCCCCAAGGCAGGGTCACATTGGATGCACCTTTGTAGGGTAAACTCCGGATACCTGCAACCACCCGCAAGCCACAGGTAGCAGGTAAGAAAAGGTGTTACCAGCGGTAGTCGAACTTAAGACCTCCGGATTTATGGTTAGTCCCAAGCCTCCCTTAAACCATTGGGCTACCTTGGCGCTGGCATGTTAGCGTCTACAAGTTTGTATGACATATTATCTTCCCAAATCAGATGGGGTCACCAAAGTTATCCACTTTTAAATTCACCTTTTACACTTTCATACATGGAATAATGCAAAAATGAGAATAGCAGGAGGAGTTTATATAAGCATGCACATGTCTTAATCACGAGTAAGAATCCAGTTAAGAAACAACGCAGCTCATATTAACCTCATAGCAATGGCATGCAGATTTTCATTTGATATCAAATTTTTTTTTTTTTTTGTCATTTTATTATGCAAAGATGATATTAATAACTACAAACCTCGCCTCACAGCTCAGCATAATAAACAGCTCCAAAGCCACCTTCACCAATCTTATAAGCAATACTGAAGTCATTAGTTGCATTTGCAAGCTCTTCATAAGAGAACTCCACAGATTTGTCCACAGTTAAGCCTGTAAGGCCTAGAGAAGAACCAGTAAGAATGCCAGTGGAATCTTTAGCTTTCTCCAAAGCACTTCCAGGAGCTAAACTCACAAGTAAGGGGAAAATACATTAGTTTCATAGATATCCGATTAGTCTCATTCTTTGCAGCATGCAAAACAAAATATAGAAATTCATCGTAAAATGAATAAACACATGGAAAAATATAAGAAATATAATTCACAAAATACAACTGCAAATTCTTTACAATTAAATGTTTTCGTGACACTAAAATGTCTTAGGCCTCGTTTGGAAACAAGCTATTTTCGTAACTTTTTGGCTTTTTACAAAAAGATATGCAGAAAAGTAGAGAGAGTGACGTGATAACTTATAGTGATTTTTTGACTTTTTGACTAAAACATGTAGTCGCCAAATGAGACCTTATCATCTAGATTACCAGGTTAAGTAGGTATGCGTATACCAAGTAAAATCTGGTACATTATCTCATAGAAAATAGAATGCACAAACATAAGTAATGACTCTCAGTATGTGAAATTTTCAGATATTCCTTCAATATCAGGGCAACCACATTCCACCAAATAAAAAATCATCAGAATTTTTTATGAATTTGAAAAAGTAAATTACACTCATTTTTTTCCATAAATTGAACATCTATTGTGTTAAAAGAAAACTCCACAAGTAACTACGGGTGGTTAGCTTTCTAGAGAAAAACATTGTGATCAGAGTGTGCATAAGGTTTCCAGTGTGTCAGATTAAATATCAGTCTTCAACCAAGGGGTAAAATGAGTTAAAAAGACAATTTCAAGTCTCGATATATCCATGACACGCCCTTTTAAACATAAATGTTCAAACAAATACACAAAAAAGGAAATGGAAAGGAAATAGGGTTACCCCTTGAAACTTGAAGAGATTGATCATCAGATCTTGATGAAAGCGATGTGTCCTTCACTTTCTTCTTCCTCCAAAACCCAAAATACATGCCAACTGCCAGTAATAGTGCCCCCACTACTCCTGCTATAGGTATCCCAGCTATGACTCCAACTGATAGTCCTGCTTACATGAAAGACAAAACATAAGCTTAAAGTAGTAGCAAAGGACCAATTATCATCTCATGTTTGTGCCTGTGTAGGGAAATTAAGACATTCAACATTGAACCAATTGCAAAGAAGGCCAGACCACTTGTACTGCAAAAGGGAAAATAATAAACAGGTATTAATAACAATTTACAAAAGGTAGAAAAATCGAACAAGTGACATTAATGACATCTCAGTTCATAAGCCCATCAAATATAAAAAAAGGTTACCTGGAATTCAGGGGTGGATAGGTTCCATTTTTATCTGCAAGGAATTAGGAGATCTATAATAAGATAACTAGACTTTTGACGATTTATAAAAAAATCAAAGATATGGTGATGTATTTGTTCTTATGGTGCATCTGAATAAAACAAAAAATTGAATCAAGATTTTCATTTTGAAATGACTGATAAAAGTCAGCAAAAAGATTATAAGAATGGTAAATATTGTCATTTTAGAAGCTATAATATGATTACTACTTCTGAGGAAATGTTAATATGTATTTGTTTTTTGGTACATGCAAGAACATGAATGGCGGAAAGCATTCATGTTGTCAACCCATATTGTTTGGTACACAAGGCTGATTTTGGTTTGGCACATTTAAGAATAAATATAATTATATCTATCTTATAACGACCTTGTTTCATATTTTTCCTAAGAGAAAACATTGTCATGTCAAAATGACCTACAAAACAAAATAGATCCGTTTGAAATCTATTAGACACCATCATAAAAAATATTAGCAGCACTATGAAACATCATTTACTCTTTCCTTTTCCCAACCCTCTTTATGCTTTCTTGGTAAGGAGGAAGGCATGACTTTTGACACCTTTGTGTCACGTGGTCGCGATCCATTTGGGGTAAATATAATAAAAAGTCAACATATAGTTAGAAGAGTTCTTTTGTTGCTATTTCATATAGTTGGTTATCTAAGGATTACTCCCAACCTAGACTAATTGTTGGAGTTAGCTGATAATTTAGTTTTGTAAGGTAAATGTATTGTTTTTGTAGGGCCATTTGGGACTTGAGTATAGTTTTTTGTCCAATCCATGTGGTTCTTCCTATGACATATAGACACTTGTAGTTGTTGCATGGGAGTCGTATTTGTATTGTACCCGTATCAAATACCGATATCCCTTAGATACTTGTAAATATTTTTATCAGTTGAATCATACTAAATCGTAATAAATCATAGTGAATCACAAATTAAATTGCAAAATTCACTCAATTTCTGATTCAATAGTATGATTTGAATCAAGTTGGTTGACACTCGCATCGAATCGTGAATCGCACAATTCAAACAACATGCTTGTAGATATTTATTTCGTACTTCCTAAAGGTATCTACAATTAGAAATTATTATTTTTTAATTTATAATAAGTATTCTAAGCATCCAACTTATCTTAAAATTAAGATGTGACCTTTCTTAAGATTGTTAGAGTAAATGCATGAATAGTTTCTAATACTAATTAGAGAATAAACCTTGAGAGAGATTAAAGCATGTCAAATTTGGTAAAAGTTCATGTCCAAGTAAACATAACCTTAATTTTTCTTAGGTGAGTATGTTATAAATTCAAATTAACGATAAATGATTTGTTCCAATATGTCAACACAAAATTAGCTTTTTACTTGCATACGTACATATCATCATATCCTTGGCGTATTTGTATCCTACTTTATTTTTTAATTTGTCATACTAGTATCCTGTTTCTATATCCACGTTACTTCTCCTTTATGCACTTTTAAACACACCATAAACTCCTATAGATTAAAAAAAAAAAGAAGAAAAGAAAAGAAAAGAGCCCAAAATCAGTACAACAACTACAATGTTGCACGGTTTTAGATTTTTAGTCATTCGAAATTACTAAATGCTACTCTGATCAACTACCTATCCAACTGAATTGTTGATTAAATAAATTCGTTAAAATCATGAGCATCCTCAATTGCAATATAAGCAAAGTATGACCAACTAAAATTTCCCCATTCCAATCAAAACAAAACCTTCACCTTTGGCCGGAATGTAAACCAGACCACTCCCCGCACTAAAATTCGCATCCGGGTTGTAACTTTTCAACACAGCTGTAGTCAAATTCGTCTCAGTAGCAATAGAATCCAAACTCTGCCCCGGCCGAAGCGGGTACGTCATGAACAACCCGTAAACCTTCGAAACCGAACTGTCGCCGCATGAACAATTCACAGTCACATTGATCTGCGCACCGTCGGGAATCCGATTCGGATCATAGCTATTGAATTTCTGAACCCACTCCGTCGTGGTCAGGTTGGCATAGTACTTACCAGCGACCTTCTCGTATATATCATCAGCCCTAAACGTGTACCTGAACACGTGAGCGAAGAAATCGCCATTGATGCAGTCGCAGGGGAAGGGAATGTTGATTCGTATATCGGATTTAACACTGTCTTGGTTTGGAATTTGAGGATTGTAGCTGAGAATATCACTGATTTGATCGCTCATCACTGCGGAGATGAAGGTGAGGTTCGATTCGGGCCATACGTAGTACGAAGCTAGTGCTAAGTCACAGCCTTTGGAACACTTGGATTCGACTGGTACACAGAAGAAGATGGAGATGATGATCGCGAAAAGCCCTAATTTAGATGGAAACATGGTGGCATGAATGAAAGCTTATAAACCATCTGAATTCGGGTTGATGATGATGAAGGGAAGAGAAGCATATACGATGAAGACTAATGCTGTATTTGGTTTTGGAGTTGAAGAGGACATTTAGGTCTAGTTTGGAAAGATTAAATAATTGTATTTTTTGACTTTTTATGAAATATAGGTTGAGTTTGGTTGAGTTTGGGTTGGATTTGAAGTGATGTGTTAGAAGAGTGATGTGATTTAAATAGAATAGTGACTTTTTGATTTTTTATTTTTTTTTAATCTTTTCAAACTAGGCTTTTAGAAAAGAAAATGAAAAATATAAGTAAAATATAAATAAATATATTTATATTTTATGTAAATTTACACAATTTTTTTATGTAATTTTTTTTTTTTTTTAAAGGTTGAGTTTTGTAACGTCGACTGATGGGAGTCGGAGGAGGAGTTGTTTCGTCGGTCAGCGGCGTGTAAGACCAACCAAGAAATTAACGCCACGGCGGAAATGGTAATTGCATGCGCACGGTGTACGGTCACATCATGCTCTATATAGGATTATTTTGAAAAGATGGTTAAAAGTAATTTTTTGATTTTTAATTAAGTTTTTGATTTTTTTTAGATAAATGATTTGAGAAGTTGGTAAAAAGTGACTTTTGACTTTTTTGATTAATATTTATTTATGATGTCAAATCATAATTAAATGACCAAATTACCCCTATTTAGTTTAAAATATTACAACTTCACCCATGTAGCATATTTTAACTCATGAGGGATAAAATTGTAATTTCACCCTTGTCTAAAAATCACCTTCCCAAATGAAAAAAAATTTTAAAAAGCCAACTTTTGACTTTTGCTACAAACCAAAAAAAGTGACTAAAAGTCAACTTCCCAAAATAGCCCATTGTTATGATTGGTTAAAAGATTGAGGCTACCCTTGTAAATTGATTGGATTTGGATTGGGACTTCGTATGGCTAGTGGATTGATTTTTTGATTTTTTAATTTTTTTTAATTATTTTAGTCTGGATTAAAAAGTTTGATTTGTAAATAGTTTTTTGATTTTTTTGATTTTTTTTGTGAGAAAAGAATATAATAATTATGAATTAGATGTAATGTTTTATTTATTATAAATAAAATAGTCTATTTTATCTTTTATTGTTAAAATAGTCAAAAAAAACTCTCAAACCATCTTCTCAAACGATGTCTGGATCTGTCAAATAGATCACTCAAATTCAAATTAGATCATTTTAGATATTTGATCAGATTCATTTATTTATTTATTGAGCTATATTTTTGAATTTTTTTTTTTTCATTTTGTATTTTTTTTTATTCAAATTGGGAATAATCAGATTGAATTATTGGATTATCAAATTGGATCGGATTTTTATATATTCGATCCGTTTACTAAACGGATTAAGGTTTAATTAACTTTTAACCTATTTTGAATTATATTATCATTTTACATTTGTACACACTTTTTTTTTTAAAAAAAAGTTAAAAAATTAATTTTTAACCAAATTTCTAAAATAATCCTAAATGGATTCGGATTATTGAATTGTCCAATTGAATTTTTTTTTTTTTTTTGTAAATAGATTTCAATTTTCAAATCGGACTAAGGTTAAATCCAACTTACTTTTTTTTTCGGTACATCAGAAGATAAATTAAATCCAACTTACTGACAATTCTAATAGGTATTATAATTTTGGAAAATGTTTCGTAGCTCGAGAAAGTGAGGCTCGAATGGTACGGAAAATATTATCTTACCGATAAGAGAATAAAAAAACATCCTAAAACGACGTCGTTTTGAAATTTCGAGCCATTCGAACCGTTGATATTCGAGCTACATTTTATATCAAGCAATTAAAAAATATAAAAAGATATCATGATTAGTCCTAAAACATAATGGTCGTAAGAAATATTGACTAGTTTTTCTCGATGGAGGCGGATTACACGGTTACCGATTAATCCGCAGAGATTTGGACCGGCTGGTCAAACAAAAATGCTTTAGAGCTCTAATATAGGAGCTCTAATAGCTCTAATGGGAATGTGGGACCCACCCTGATGTGATGTTTGTGCCTTGTTTTGTTTTATTTTGTTTTGTTTTTTTTTTTTTTTGCTTTGACACATCACTAGAGCTCACATTAGAGCTCTAGATTTAGAGCTCTCTAGCATTTCCCCTGGTCAAAATCCAGGCAATCGAATTTGGGAGCTGTCTCTGTCCAAATCACTATAATGACATGCATTATTTATATTTAAGTTAGAATGTATATATTTCAGGGCAAATTACATTAATGGTCTCTATAGTTTGAGGCTCGTGTCATTTTAGTCCCTGACTTTTCAATTGTGATACATTTGACCTTGAATTTTGAATCTTGTTTCAAATAAAGCAATCGAATTTGGGAGCTGTCTCTGTCCAAATTACTATAATGACATGCATTATTCATATTTAAGTTAGAATGTATATATATTTAAGGGCAAATTACATTAATGGTCTCTATAGTTTGGGGCTCGTGTCATTTTAGTCCATGACTTTTCAATTGTGATACTTTGACCTTGAATTTTAAATCTTGTTTCAAATAAGAACAATTGAACATATCATTACTTAATTTCAAGGGCAAAATCGTCAATTTGATAAAATATAAATTAATTTGACAAAAATAAATGTCAAAAAAATATTTTAAAATTTTTAAAAATTATTTCTACCCACCAATGATAAAATTATGTAAAATTGATAAAAAAAAATTAATAAAAATTACATGATTAATTTTTAAAAATTAATTTTACATGATCATCATCCAAGTACATAATAAAAATCAATTTGGTAAAAAAAAAAAAAATATCTAAAAGATTTATCAATTTTATATAATTTTATCTTTAGCATGTAAAAATAATTTTTAAAAATTCAAAAATAATTTTTTGATATTTATTTTTGTCAAATTAATTTATATTTTATCAAATTGATGAATTTGCCCTTGAAAAATCTAATAGTATCTTCAATTGTCCTTATTTGGAACAAGATTCAAAATTCAAAGTCAAATGTGTTACAACTTACAATTGAAAAGTCAGGGACCAAAGTGACACAAATCCCAAACTATAGAGACCGTTGGTGTAATTCACCCTAATATATATACCTAAATTATAGCCTAAATATATACCATATATATTAACCTAATATATACCACTTATATTAACATCCCCTCTCAAAAACATCAGCTAACTTAAGTTTGTAAACCAAGTCACTGAAATAGCCAAGAAGATGAGCCTTGGTGAATATATCAGCAGGCTGATCAGCAGAAGCAAGAGAAAGAAGATGGACAGTGCCACAAGTAATATGTTTGGTGCGATCATAGAAGACATCATTATGAGCAATATGAATGGCACTCTGATTGTCACAATAAAAAGAGGTAGCACTAGAGATGGAAACACCCATGTCAGCAAGAAGCCAGCGAAGCCACAGAAGTTCTTGAGTAGTGTTAGCAAAAGCACGATATTCAGCTTCAGTAATAGAACGAGCAGTGAGAGATTGTTTCTTGCTGTGCCAAGTAAGAAGTGAATCCCCTAAGAAGAAACAAAAACCCATTGTGGAGTGTCGATTAGTGGGATCCCCAGCTCAATCAGCATCAGAAAAGGCACGAAGCTCAAGAGAGGAATGAGCAGAAGTATGCGAAGCAGAGCAATGTAATGAGGGGTGCAGGGAGCTGACATGTATTGACTAACAAGATGTACGGCATAAGCAATCTCAGGACGAGTCACAGTGCAATAAACAAGACTACTTACTAGCTAGAGATAAAGAGTAGCATCAGAGAGAAAACCTCATCAAGAGGAGTGAGACGAGTTTGAGTATCAATCGGAATAGGAGCACTCTTGTAATCAGTAAGAGCAGCACAAGCCAAAGGATTGGATGTATATTTGGCCTGTGATAAATAATAACTAGTAGAATCATTGGAGACTTCAAGACCCAAGAAATAATTGAGAGTACCAAGGCTTTTCATCTCAAAATGTCGGTTGAGAGAATGTTTGAGGCTAAGAATACCAGCTACATCATCATCGGTGATACTCATATCATCTACATAGCGAAAAAGAAGAGTAGTGCCATGAGCAGTCTTCCAAATAAAGAAAGCAAAGTCATACGAGCTATAGGTGAAGCCAAGATCATAAATGATGGAAGTAAACTTAACAAACCAAGTATGAGGGGCTTGTTTGAGACCATAAAGAGCACGCTGAAGTTTGCAAACTTTATTAACCGGATAAGTAGATCCAGGTGGAGGTTGCATATAGACCTCCTCAAGAATAAGAAAGGCATTTTTCACATCCATTTGAAAAAGATCCCAGTGGCGAAAAGCAGCAATATCAATCAAACTGCGAACAGAGGTAAGCCTAATAACAGAAGCAAAGGTTTCCTCATAATTGTAGATGCACCCCATATGAGGGCCTTACCCTACAGTTCGGACTCGATCGTCATGGTTCTTAATCTGAACCAAAGAGTCCAAATCTGGCAAATTGTTTTGAGAAAATAGATTTTTAAAAAAGAAGTGTCAAACATGGATTGCTTTGCCTGATACAGAGTCGCCACCTAAATATTTTTTTAATGGGGAAATTTAGGAAACCCTGACTCGTTTGCCTAAGGCCACGTGTCCGTCGTCACCAAAGTTGCCTCGGCTCGGGAACTTGGGTACGATTGGGGAAGGTCAGCTATGAGCACCTCCTCTCGCCCGATCCGAAGATCGGCCTCTACTAACCATGATATCTTGTTTTGAAAACGTTATGTGCTCTTATTCCGGTTATTAGCCTAGATTTACTATGTGATGCGCACAACACAAAAGTATAGACTAGATCGCCTAATTTGGAACAAAGCATTGCATATCCGTTTGTTTGAAAGATGGTTTGAAATTTGCTACCCGCAAGTAGGCTAAAATATGGATTTCAATGAATTATTCCAATTCAAACAATCCAACCTTCACCCACAGGCATTCAAGCAGTTTAATCAAATAAGCATTTAGCCGTATGGTAAGCATGTTAACATTCACACTCATGTGAGATGCTAAAGCATAAATACTTACATCATACTCCGAGCTCAAACAAAGAACATGTTAGTAATCATGCATGATCCAAGTCTATGTTAAGTGGTTAATGCAACACATACAAAATGTCATTAGAATAGGCTCGACTAATCCTAGGATGGCATGTGGAATGCACAGATAGCATATATTCAAGTTAGATTTGAAATACTATGTAGTTAGCATGATGCGCCGAGCCCGGTGCATGCAATATTGATGAATGATGCACGCATGCATAGCATAAGGTATGCTAAAGTAAGTATGCCCTAATACTAACCATCAAAAGCAGGTAAGTAAAAGGGAGAAAGAAGTGGGGGTTGGAAGACATGCACACACGCACACACACTTATTACAAATTTGCCCTCGCTCGGAGGGACCGAAAGAATAATACAATTAATTAACCTACAAGCTAATTAAAATATTACAGACAATTAACTAGTTAGGCAAATTAACTAAGCTAATTAAAACCGTAAACAGCCTTCGGAAGAGGGCCCAATGTAAGGCGCGCTCGGCTTCGCTCGAAAGCCACTGCCATGCACAAGATGCCTCTGCTTTGACTGTTATCCTCCTCTGAAGACTGCACAAATCCCAGAATATGCTCTCTGCACACTGTGGAACACCACCGGCTAGTAAGAATGGCCACCGCCAAGGGGAATGGTCACCGGCCACTGATTAAGCTATCGGCCACTGATGAATGGTCGGTTGGCATTGGAGATGGCCGGCCGGCCAAAGCTTCCTGCAGAATCTGTTTTTGACAGCAGCAGAGGGCAAAACATAGCATGGCAATGCATTTCAAGCAATGTATGCACCAACCACACTCCTTATCATATTCATGACTCAAAGGGGGAAGGGCCTCGATTCTCGGATCACCAATCGCGCATTTCAATGCGTGTTGGCCCAAGAAACCAAGTATGCATTTTGATTTCAAATGGAATGCAATGCACATAATCAAACAAAGGGGCTTTTAACCTCTATCATGGTTTGATCAAGAGGTGAAAGATGCATGTAATGCAATGCATCCTAGGCATGTGAACTAGTATGCAACATGGACATGCAAATAAGCAAGCATGAAACAATGCGAAGGATGGTCTTAAACTAATTTAGGCAGCCCTCAAACAAGCCTAAAACAGTGGCCGATGCTATGGAAATGAGGGACAATTACACATACAAACATGCATGCTAATGGGCCAACACTTAAGCATCAAACAAGCAACCTTTAAGCACACTTGAAAGAGACTAAACATGGACTAAGGGCATGCATTACAAGCTCTGAAAATCATGCTATAAAGGTGCCAAACCAATTGAACAAGATAAGCATAGCATGCAACCAATGGTCCAAAGACTAAGGCAAGCTAAGGAGGTATTGAACTACCTTTAACAAAACCAAACATGACATGAATTAAATGACCAAAATCAGAGTTTTAGTATGTTAAAACAAAACTAAAAACACAACGACATGGCATCTTAGGGGCCTAAACATGATGGCATGCATGAAGGCACAATCATGGAGCATAAGATGACAACCTTATAAAGTATTAAAGGGACATCAAATGCAAACATGCAAGCACACCATGAGGACTGAAATGACATGGCAAGTGGTTCCAAACCACTGAAACAAAGCAAGGATGGCATGCTAGAGGGGTCAATGCTTAAGGCATACAAGGGGGATTACATGGTAGCTATACAAAGCGAAACATGGATGACCCAAATGACCAAAAACAGACTTCAAACACATCAAAACATGCATACAAGCTTCACAAAGCTAAGCCAAAATCATGCTAGAACAAGGGCCAAAGCCTAAAGCATGTTAAGGCCAAAACATGGCATTACAAGACATGTATGCTAAGTAGGCATGGTGTGTCTAAACCAACTAAAAACAGAGGTAATACATGGCAAAATACTACCAAATAACACTTAAGACATGGCCAACATGCACTTAAATTAGATGCTCACACATGAGGCAAAAAAGGCCCTTTTCAAAGACAACAAGGAGAGGGGGTGGCCCTCTCCTTCTTAGGACCTCAAGGCACCATACTCACCACTGAAATCCCTCAAGATTTCAGTGGTGAGGAGGCCCAAACACAATGGCCCCGGAGCTCACAAAAAATGCACAAAAATAGAGCCTAACAAGGCTGAAGAGGGGTCAAACAACCTCAAACCACAAAACACTCTTAAACAACTAGTTAGAGCAATGAAAAACAAGACTTTTATATGTTATACACCAAGTCTAAAAACAGTTGCAAGATAGGTAAAAAAGCTATGCAAAAATGGGGAATAAAGGGGTAAGAATGTTACCCTTGTAGACCCTCTTCAAAAATGATGGACCAGCTGGTTCTTTGAGCTCAAACCAGCTCCAAAACTTCAAGAACAGCCTCTTAGTACCTTAGTAGCTAAAGGAAGGTGTGATGGTGGGTGTTTGTGCACAAAAGTAAGACAAAACACACACTAAACACAAAAGAGAGAGAGGTATAGATATAGGATAGATACACAACTCAAACCCTAAAACCAGAGCTCTCTGGAAAATATTGTCTAACCTAATAGAGGGAGAAGAGACCTCTTCTTATAGAAGCCTCAATCTTGTAAAGCTTCCAAGACAAGCTAACAAGAGGGAGATCCCTCCATACACGTGTATGGAGGGGCGCAAAGTGTATGTCAGCTGGCATAAAAATATCTACAAAAGCAGATGAACAGTGGTTGGCCAGCCAAAAATGCAATTTGACCAAAAAAGATGGCCGGTCGACCATCTAGAGTGCCGGCCGGCCAAACATTTGGCCGGTGGCAACAAAACACAGCTGGTGGTCTCAAGCCATGGCAGGTGGGTGTCAGGGGATGGTCAACAAGCCCTTCCCTGCCCCTCAAAGGCAAAACACAAGTGTTTGGTACAAAACCAGACACAAAGCAGTCGAGTCGAGAGATCTTGAGGCAAGGCGCGTAGCCGAGACCTCCGGGAACTCAAGACAAACACAAACAAGGATGATCACCGGGTGTTCAAGCGGTGACGTCCAAGTCTTGAGGACGGTCAAAAATGGGGTGTCTCTGATTGCCCTCTTTGTGTAACTCGAAAGTCATAACAATAACGGGAGTGACTGTCAAAGCCCAGAGATGACCCATTTTTGACAAAGCCGAAGACTTAGACAGACATGCAAGACAGACAGGATATGCGCCCAAAGGCAGGGGCAAAATGCAACCGACAATGCAAAAAGCCGAACATAACTTATGATCATGCAAAGAAAGCTGTAACGAAGCATAACATGCGACAGTTTTAAGCAAGCAAACACAAAGCCAACTACACTACATTGCAGAAAGGATGTAAGAGAATTATGCAATTCTCGATACGTCTCACTTGGAGGATACAATACTTGTCCGGTTCGTCTGGTTGCACTAGCCTCAAATGAACCGTACATACAATATCGTGCCTGCAAAAGAAAGCAACTTAACAGGTACGATATCGTTAGCAACATGTATAACATGCAAAATGATATGCAATATATACAAAACTATGTATAATAATGCAAAAGAAAATGCGATGCAATTAAATCATGATCCAATCATGAGTGGTTCAAAACCACACAAATGTCAAATAGATTGATGGAGGTGCAAAGTCCGTCTATCATAGAAAAGGTGCTGCAACCCTCAAACCAGCATACCAACGTGGAATAGGCACGTACACATGCGGAACTATGAGTAATGTAGATGGACACAAGAACAAGTAATTGGATGGAATGACATAAGTGGGGAAACGACCTGCTGAAAAAAGAACAATGATCCTAATGCTGGATGCAAAAACTACACTACAATGTAATATATACAATAGATATGGCATGCATCCAAACCAAATCTTGCCTAGGAAAGGCATGGATACAGACAAACCACGTCTAACATAGAACTGTCATATAGAACTATGAGTGTATAGACGTGAAAAGTATGAGCACATACCAGACCAAGCTCAACATGGAAAGGCACAAGCCATAGATGGAGGTGATGCAATTGAATGCATGCAAACTACAATGCAATATCTACAATATGCAATGGAATGGATACAGTGGATTAAGGCCTATGGCCGAACCGTATCTTGCCTAGGAAAGGTATGGACACAAACAAACCACGTCTAACATAGAACGGTCATACAGAACTATGAGTGTATAGACGTGAAAAGTATGGGCACATACCAGACCAATCTCAACATGGAAAGGCACAAGCCATAGATGGAGGTGATGCAATGAATGCAAGCAAACGACAATGCAATATCTACAACATACAATGAAATGGAATGTAAATGCAATATTTACAATGAAATGGAATGACAAATGCAATATATTATAATGAAATGCAATGACAAATGCACTATATTATAATGTATGCATGACATATGCACTATTCACAATGTATGCATGACATATGCACTATTCACAATGTATGCATGACATATGCACTATTCACAATGCATGCATGACATATGCACTATTCACAATGTATGCATGACATGTGCAATATTTACTATGCAGTGCATGACATCTGCATGTTTACTATGCAGTGCATGACATATGCATGTTTGTTGTTTTTTTTTTTGTTTTTTTTTTTTGAAATGCAAATGATGCATTTTTTTGAAATGCATGTTGCATGGAATGCGCGACAACGCAAGTCGCTTGCAATGCATGATAATGCAAATGAACTGTGCACATCAATGCACCAAAGGTCTTGCACCTTCCGAGGATTTAAGGTCTCCTAGACCGTGCATATTTAAGGTCTCGCCAGACCGTGACGAAAATGCATAACAATGCGAATATGACATGCGCATGACAATGCGAGATACGCGCGCGACAATGCGAATGAAATGACGCATAATTAGCGCGCGTTCACGACAGAGCGTTGTAACGCAACGCATGTGGGGGCACTTTTGAATCTTGAAAGAGGAAAAAGGATACAAGAAGGATACACTTTGCACATATTCGAGTGCCACGCACAGAAGACACGGTCCGAGGTCAAAACGGAGGCCAGTTGAGCTTCGAAAATGCCATTTCTTGCACTATCTTGAGCAATGAATGCCCCAAACTATACATCTGACCCAAACAAGGTTGTAGGAGGCTCACCGACCATAAGGGAAGGTCACCAACCATCCACCGGCCATCAAAACATTCCACCGGCCAAATATTTGGCCGATCGGCCAAAAATGTGGCTGACCGGCCAAACATGCTTGATTCGGGGCAGTTTGGACTTTTGACCCTGGTTCTTTTAAAATAGGGTTTCAAACCTTATTCTTTTCACTTTGCTTGGCCGGAATTCTTTCCTTCCTCTCTCTAGAGCATTTTCCTCTCTTTTATCCTCGTTTTTCGTGTGTTTTCAACACTTTTTGGTCGTTTGATTCGCGAAGTTCTCCGCGTTTCGAACATTTTCGTCCGAACAAAACTCCGTTTCGGTGTCTCTTTTTCTATTTCCGCCTCTTGGGGTTTGTTTTCCCCAAGTTTTTCTTGATCTTCGTGTCTTTTCTACATTCCGGCTTTTCCGGCCATTTTTTGCCTTCTCGGGGTTGACTTTCTGTTGACTTTTCGCATTCTCATCCGGTCTTCTCTCTTCTGGTCATTTTCTCATCACTCTTGACATGGCAGATGATATTTCACGGGGCGGGACTCCCCCGGATCATGAGATGGATCTCGGGGCTGAGCTTCTTCCCTTGAGCATCCACCTGTTTGACCCGGCGACCTACCGGCCGGCGATTCACATACTACCTCCCGACGGACTTCGCCAGTTCAGGAGCTTCGATAGGACGGCGGCTCCAGAGCTTCTTCTGCGCGAGCCAGCATCTCATTTGTCTTTTGGCGCTTCTGAGGTATAGTCTTTCCTCTTTATTATTTTCCGTAATGTAGAACATTTTAACTGCCATAGTTGATTCTGCTCTTTAACTGCTTAGCTCGGATACACCGATACACTGTATATTGTAGTTGACTGTGAACACACTTGTACTTGATATCTATTTGAACTGAAAACGTGCACACACATACTGTATTTGCCCCGAATCACTCAAACACATTGACACATCATACACTGTAATTTACTGCAAGCACACTGGCACCTGATATCTGTTTGAACTGAAAACGTGCACACACGCTGTATCTGCACTGAACCACCCAAACACATTGACACATCACATGTTGTAGTTCACTGTAAGCACACTGGCACCCGGTATCTGCTTGAATTTGAAAACGTGCACACACGCTGTATCTGTACTGAACCACCCAAACACACTAACACATCATATGTTGTAGTTCACTGTAAGCACACCGGCACCCGGTATTTGCTTGAATCTGAAAACGTACACACACGCTGTATCTGTACCAATTGACTATTCTTCAAAACTGTACATTTCACATTGCTTCGCAACTGTTTTGCTTTTGAATATAGGAAAATTCCCATACCGTCCGGGGGTATGGGAACATTGCCGCTCGAGATTGGTACACGGAGCTGCCCGATGCGGTCCGCCATATCGTGGATCAGGCCGGCTTCGGCGCATTCTGCAGGGGACTCTCACGCCTCACTGCGAAATGCCTCTCCTTGCTGCTATAGTGGAGAGGTGGTGGGACACCACCGACTCCTTCCACTTCTCTGTTACAGGAGACATGACGATGACTCCCTATGATTTCTCGATGCTCACCGGCATCGGGGTAGGGAGTGATCCGATCCTCTTTGATACCGATATGGATGAATGAGAGGCCGCTCAAATCTACTTACTTGGCGAGGTGCAGCCTCTCGTACGTCCCGGCTTCGTCAGGTACTCGTGGTTCGAGGTCCAATTCAAGGTTCAACCAGCCTTAATTGAGGAGGCTCCGATGACCCAGGACGCGGTGGAGTGATATGTGCGTGGCTTCCTCATGTTTCTGCTGGGGACGACCATTTTCGCCGATCGGGCGAACACCGTGCCCCTCTACTTGCTGAGCTCTCTTGTGGATGTCACATAGATCTTGCGCTACGACTGGGGTGGCGCTGCCTTGGCCACTCTATACGGATACATGAGCTCAGCCTCCCGTTGTAGCGGACAGTTGCTCGGAGGCTACTGGCGGGCTTGGGAGGTACATTTTCTTCTTCTGTTTTACATTTCTGCTTTACATTTTATGTACTCTGTACACTGAACACACTATGGTCTGCTTCACATCGACTGTATACTATACACACGGTACACACATACCCTGTTTTACACTGACTGTACACTGCACACGCTGTACACACTGCACAATACACGGCTCTGTGATTTCTGCTTTTGTTTTGCATTCTGCTTTATCTGATAAGCATACTGGTATTTACTCTGTAGTTGTGGGTTTATGCCTACTTTCCGAGACTAGCACCCGTGCCAGACGTAGAGACCTCTCTCGTCGTTCCATTCTCTCGCCGCTTTGACGTGAGGTATGTGCGGAGACCCCGCGAGTCATTCATCTTCTTCCGCCGCTATTTCGACACCATCACCCCCACAGAGGTATGTTTAACTTGTAGTTCATTTAAGCTTCGCTTCGCATTGTATTTTCAAATGACAGTAGATAACAAACTGTATTTCATTTTCAGATCACCTGGCAGCCCTAGGCTCCTTTGCCAGCGACGATGCGGACGCCTTGATTTAGCCGATCTTGAGACCGCTCACTTCAGGATCTTGTTAGAGGCACAGTCTGCCGAGCTTAGTACTGGGTGGCGTTTCCTATGCGGACACTGGGTTTACGGAGCAGATAGTCGGTTCACCCTTTGAGCACATGAGGGTGAGAGAGAGGTTTACTCGGCAGATGACTATACGATGATCGGGAGGCAGATGGTTTCAGGGGCGAGGGCGACTACGCAGAGTATGTCCGGACCTATATTATGCGGCCTCTGAGCGGTGGCCGTCAAGTTGAGCGAGAAAGGCCCGCGACATCGGCAGTTAGGGCAGGAGCAGGGGCAGGGACTTTGAGGACAGCTCGAGTCCGTGGTAGGAGTGGAGCTCGGAGGGGACGAGGGGCTAGTTGGCCAACACTGCCCACTTTGATGACATGCCGAGGACAGGGTGGGACGACTTACCAGATTCCCATTGCTCCCCTTCCAGCTGATCATGAGTTAGTCGGGTTCTACGACTTACCTCCGGTATGTACCACTTCATCTTGCATCTTGCATTGTCATTTCATTTCAGTTCATTTGATATTTCGTAGAATACTAAGACCTCTAACACTTTTGCAGGCGTCCTCCGAGTGCACTCGCCAATCACTGGAGTTGACTGCTTCGGTGATGGGGATGCTTCAGCAGAGCCTTGACCTCTTGGCCATTTACAGTATTCCGGTATGTTCTTCTAACCACGGTCTCAAACCATACATAAACTGTTTTACATAATCTGATGCACAACTCAACATTTGATATACGGTCCCCACGGCGTCTGACACACTGTAGCCCACAGACTGTTTACAGCACTGCTCATGGGATTCATACACTGTACTCATACACTACATTCTACACTGATACACTGCTCACAGTATTCACACATTGTATTCATACACTCCATTCTGCACCGATACATTGCTCACAGTATTCACACATTGTACTCATACACTACTTTCTGCACTGATACACTGTTCACGGTATTCACACACTGTACTCATACACTACATTTTGTACTGATACTCTGCTCATGGTATACTGATGCGTTTGCCTTTTGTACTTTTCAACATCCCTTCTAGATTCCTACTGTAGGAGGTGGTCCGGCCGGACCTTCCGTTTCCACCCGAGATGGCAGAGTATACCCCCACACCAAAACGGGGTGCACCCATGTAGGGAGTAGCTCACGGGCTCCAGTCCCTGATGATGATGATGAGGAGTCCGAGGCTGAGGCAGAGGCGGAGGGAGAGTCGTCCGAGGAGGAGACCGGAGATGGCTCGGGCTCAGACTCAGATGATGACGCTGATGACGATACTCCTGGACCTTCGTCCAGGAAGAGGACGAGGACGGACCCCTAGACCTGAGGCCTTTTGACATTGATCCAGATTTTTGCTGTTTTTCTTCATTTTTGTACTTTTTCTTTTTGCTGGTAGCTAGAGTACCTTGTATTGCGCAGGCAAGTTTTTGTTTCCAAAACTATGTACTTGAAAAAGATAATGAAATGAAACAAACTTTTTGTCTGAAAAGTTGTTACATTTGTACATTTTTATACATTGCATTGCATCACATCATATTACACCTCAATGTAAATGAAATTGATGTTTTGTCTTGAAAATTGAACACTTGCATTGTAATGACCAGATAACGAACCAGCCAACAGCAAAACAACTCAAGCAACCTACTGCCCCATTCTGAACACACAGCCCATACTCTGCTGAGGATTAATCTGCATACAGCCCGTAACATAGCGTTTGGATCATTCTGCACACGGCAAACCCTGGACAAACAGTCCAATCTGACAAGATAGAATACGAAGGTGGAACCGGCTGAAGTTGAAGCACACTCGGATGTCCCAAATTTTCCCTTTTCTCTTTTGCTTCGCATAAATGTAGAGAATGGCATAGCACACTGAGCACAAACGATTTTTTGAAAATAAAGAAGGGTTTTCGATCGGGGTATTGAGCCTACAACTGAACGCAGCGAGAACGACTCAAACAAAAGGTACACGACCTAACCACAATGAGATATGCTCGGAAAAGACTCAAAACACAAGTTGAGGTAAACAAAACAAAAGACACGACACATGGACGTGTTAAAAAAAAAAAAAAGAGACCTCAAATCACGAGAAGCCAATTCCTCCAGGTATTAGTTTCCACCCTTCCTCATTTGTGATTCTCACATCACTCGGCCCTCAAGCTCGGTTTTTCTCTCAAAACCCTTTTGCTCACTTTTCTCTCATCGCACATCTCTCTATTCTTTATTCTCTCATTTTCCATCCCTCCCCAGAGTGATTGATAGATGAATAGGAAGTTGTAGGTTCACGCCTAACATTATTAGCTCGCGGCTAGTTCTTCCGGCGACATCTAGTCGATGTTCCGGATGGGGAATGCAGTATCTTGACTCATTCCAATTTGTGCTTCGCACTTGGCCTGATACCTCGTTGCTTGGAGGGTGAGAGAGCTTTCGGCTCTTTACTGACAGCTTCAGTGGTGCCCTTTCCGGCAAGTATGTTGGCGACGGGGGAAAGGCAGGAAGCCTGACTCAACTGTGCCCCTAGTTCATCACTTTGACCAATTTTTTTTCATTTTGGTTTTCTACTAAAATAAATTTGACCAAGGCGAGAGTTAGATTAACATGCTTGTTCGATTGTTGATTTGAAAATCATGCAAGTCAGGCTATGAGCACTGAAAATTTTCCTTTTTGGGCTAAAAAAAAGGTCCAATTTTAGCAAATGAAATAGTTTTTGAGAAAATAGTCAACCTCAGTAAAAATTTTCAAAAAAAACTATTTTTTTTGGCAAACGGCCACCGCTCGACGAGCGTAGAACTTACTCTTGAGATGCGCAACCTTGGATCGGAGACAATGGAAAATTGCCCCTTGCTTGAAAGAGCTACATGGCAATGGAAAGTTGCCCCTGGTTTGAACGGCGACTCGTGGCAACTTACGACAACGGAAAGTTGCCCCTTGTTTGGATGATGCTGCAACATTTCGTAAGCAGTCTTCATTAGTGATGATCACGACCGAACTCCCGAATACAGAGAAGACAAGGACGGCCAGAACCAATATATGGACACAGTCACTTTGGAAGCGTTGGTGGCTGGACTTCAGGATGAAGTTGCCTACGTATCCCAAACATGGAAATCAAGCCTACGTAGTTCACGGTGTTACAACCGAACTATCGGATTCAGAGAAGGCAAGGATGATCAAAACCATTACATGGACATGGTCGCTATGAAAGCGTTGGGGGCTGGACTTCAGGATGAAGTTGCCTACGTATCCCAGACATGGGAATCAAGCCTTACGTAGTTCCGATTAAGGTACACTCGGGTATTTTAACCTTCACTTTTTAGGCTCTAACTTTTGCCAAGGCGCCCGATGCGGGTTTTCGACCTTGCGAGCTTTGTTTTTCTTTTCTTTCTTTTTTTTCTCTTTTTTTTGCTTTCTTTTTTATATATATTTTCTGTATTTTTTCTTCTTTTCTTTTTTTTCTTTTGTATGTTTCTTTGGTATTTTTATTTTCCTTGCTCTAACTTTTGCTTGGGTCGCCTTTCCGGGTTTTCGGCCCAGTGAGCCTCTCAAAGGGTAAAAGTGTAACAAGTCCATGCCAAATGGTTTTGAGATTGAAGCCCTTCGTATCCAGGAGAGTGACTGTTGTATTGATTTGCAGGAGGACCTATCTTCAGCTCTTCGAGCACATCAGACATTTTGCCCCTAGTTCGAGGGGTGCTTATGATCTGGCTACACAGGTCTCACATGGCGGTTGACCGTTGAACATTTTGAATGGGTTCAAACGGATTGAATCTAGAGGCTGAGAGCGATCCTAGGCTGCACAATCTCGAGAGCGATTCCACACAGGTCTTCACAGGATCGCGCAAAACATTTTGTTTTTGAAAGTTTTTATGAAAGCAACAAATCACTCGCGCTGAAGATAGTGTGGAACCAATCTGGATCAAGCCAGGGTCTTTCTCAGTACTCACGCTAACAAGCATGATTTCATTCATTAAAGGCTTAACATGCCTATCTTTCTCTCAAATTGATCAAGGTTTTACAAAATCCGAGGAATTTCTTCATCTTCATTTTCATCACCACAGTGTTCAAAAAGGTTTTTGAAAAAACTTAGGTCATCACAATGATTTTCAGGGCACAAGAGAGCAAGTGGAATGTACTCTCGTTCCATTCAAATCCTTTGGCATAACTAGCTCAAAATTAGCAATAAGCACGGAAACATGATAGCCGCAGCTGTTTTATTCAGATTTCCAGGTTGCCACTAGCTCCATAGCAAAGACAGACTCAAAAAGAAAACAAAAGGGTAATTACAAAACAAAACGATGTTCAAGGCAACAACCCCGGAATCACCTGACATTCTATACAAGGGGACTGACTTGCTATAACAAGACAGACTCTTAAGCAAAAAGAACGGACTCAAGACGATGAGACAGACTCAAACCAAAACAGAGAATTGGCTCGATACCCAAGCCAGTATTTACAAAACTAGCATTCACGGATGCTCAAAAATGCGCGCCAGACGCCACGTCCAAAATACACCGGGCGCCGCCCACAGGTGGTCCAACCCCGATCACATACTCGCAGTATCTTCGAAGTCCAGTAGCTAGGTAGTAACAGACTTGGCTGAGGTGGGTGGAAGGATAACCTCATTGTCGATCAAATCTTGCACCTCATGACGAAGGCGGAAACAATTATCGGTAGCATGACCGGTTTGCTGGTGGTACGCGCAATACAAAGTAGTATCATGTGTGAGAGGGAGATTTTTCGGGAGAGGCCGAGGCACGAGGGGTTTAAGATGCCCTCTTTCGGCCAGGATCTAGAGTGCCTTAGACAATGGCATGTAGAGAGTGTGGAAGACCTTGCGCCCTCGGGGTAGGTACTTTGAAGCCTGAGTATTCTTGCTAGATGCACTAGCGAAAGGGTCGGCAGGCACTGCCTTGATATTCTGATCTTCCCCAGGTGCAGGGTTGGGAGTGGAAGGAACTGTTCTGGCATGACGGGGCCTATCCTGATTTTCTGACTGGCTTGTACTACCTTCGGTTGGAGTGGCGAAAACATTATCCACAGCCTTGGCTACGACTGCGAATACCTGTTGTTTACTCATCCCCCCGGCTTTCAAAGCCTCGACTGCCCACAACAGTTGTTCAATGGGATCGGCATCTGCCTCCATTTTGTTCTTGCCTCTGGCCTCAACTTGATCGGGGGTTTGGGTTGATGTTGACACGTCATTGCCGTACCTAGAGGCAACCTTCGGTTGGCTAAGCTCAATTACAATCCGTCCCAATAGCGGGGGCTCCTGTGATATATAATTTCTAGAATATGGTGTAGGTGGTGGCAAAGCCGACATCTCATAAGCAAGATTCGCCACGGACCTCTGAAGGTCACCTATCATCCCCATCAATTCGAATGTGGTGGGGTCACGAGCCTGATACAACTGGGGGCCCCAGACCGGGTGCGCAGCAGGCGACCTGGGTGGATGTAGCACATCAACATTGGTCTCACTTTGCAAAGTGATTCCTTGATCTAATGCGGCTGTCATAACCACAATCTCTTCCGAATTTTGCGTCATGATAAGTCCGCCGTACTGAACGGTGACTGACGGATCAGATATCTGTCTTGCCTCAGTAAGGGGGGACACTAGCTATTCTGTATCAACTCTCTGAACTGAAAGGAAAAACAAGCATCATTTCAGCCCAAACGGATCAAACACAGGTGCAGCCGGACAACCGTACTCTACTACTGATCACTGTTTCTCAAAATCACTGCCCCAAAACACTAAATCGGACATCCACAGATATAACTGATTCTCACAAATTGATACTGGTGTCCTCATACTTAAACTTGCAAACTGATATGCGCGTTTCCCTATAGAGATACACTCTAGAGCATATAGCAAGTAAAAGCCAAAACACCCCTATGTTGGGGTAGGATTTCCCTGTCCTATCATGTTAGGAGCTATGGTTTCACTATACACGCAGCGGTTTCAAACAACCCAACATCGGGTAAGCAACCTGTCCTAGCTTGGAATGGTCACTATAGATTCCGAATATGCAATAGGTCAAATGGTCAAAGAGGTGCCTTGGTAAAAACTGGGGTTTGTGTTCCCATACTGGCAGAGCCCGCAACCGGTCAGCCTTATGGCACGCTTCTCGAAGCGAGCCGCCGGCAAACCGCTTAGGAATAGCAGATGGCCAACACGGTGTCCTAAGCGCACCAATGCACATGCAATGCAAAGAAACACATAAGTGTTGTCAAAACAAGATATCACGAGTTCGGGTCAAGTTCTCTAAACTCCCCAGCGGAGTCGCTAGAAACTGTAGACACGCCCTGTGTGAGGGCCTCACCCTACAGTTCGGACTCGATTGTCACGGTTCTTAATCTGAACCAAAGAGTCCAAATCTGGCAAATCATTTTAAGAAAACAGATTTTTAGAAAAGAAGTGCCAAACATGGACTGCTTTGCCAGATACAGAGTCGCCACCTAAATATTTTTTTAATGGGGGAATTTAGGAAACCCTGACTCGTTTGCCTAAGGCCATGTGTCCGTTGTCACCAAAGTTGCCTCGGCTCGAGAACTTGGGTACGATTGGGGAAGGTCAGCTATGAGCACCCCCTCTCGCCCGATCCGAAGATCGGCCTCTACTAACCATGATATCTTGTTTTGAAAACGTTATGTGCTCTTATTCCAGTTATTAGCCTCGATTTACTATGTGATGCGCACAACACAAAAGTATAGACTAGATCGCCTAATTTAGAACAAAGCATTGCATATCCGTTTGTTTGAAAGATGGTTTGAAATTTGCTACCTGTAAGTAGGCTAAAATACGGATTTCAATGAATTATTCCAATTCAAACAATCCAACTTCACCCAGAGCCATTCAGGCAGTTTAATCAAATAAGCATCTAGCCGCATGGTAAGCATGTTAACATTCACACTCATGTGAGATGCTAAAGCATAAATACTTACATCGTACTCCGAGCCAAAACAACGAACATGTTAGTAATTATGCATGATCCAAGTCCATGTTAAGTGGCTAATGCAACACATACAAAATGTCACTAGAATAGGCTCGGCTAATCCTAGGATGGCATGTGGAATGCACAGATAGCATATATTCAAGTTAGATTTGAAATACTATGTAGTTAGCATGATGCGCCGAGCCCGGTGCATGCAATACTGATGAATGATGCACGCATGCATAGCATAAGGTATGCTAAAGTAAGTATGCCCTAATACTAACCATCAAAAGCAGGTAAGTAAAAGGGAGAAAGAAGTGGGGGTTGGAAGACATGCACACACGCACACACACTTATTACAAATTTGCCCTCGCTCGGAGGGACCGAAAGAATAATACAATTAATTAACCCACAAGCTAATTAAAATATTACAAACAATTAACTAGTTAGGCAAATTAACTAAGCTAATTAAAACAGTAAACAGCCTCGGGAAGAGGGCCCAATGCAAGGCGCGCTCGGCTCCGCTCGAAAGCCACTGCCATGCACAAGATGCCTCTGCTTTGACTGTTATCCTCCTCTGAAGACTGCACAAATCCCAGAATATGCTCTCTGCACACTGTGGAACACCACCAGCTAGTAAGAATGGCCACCGGCCAAGGGGAATGGTCACCGGCCACTGATGGATGGTCGGTCGGCACTGGAGATGGCCGGCCGGCCAAAGCTTCCTGCAGAATCTGTTTTTGACAGCAGCAGAGGGCAAAACATAGCATGGCAATGCATTTCAAGCAATGTATGCACCAACCACACTCCTTATCATATTCATGACTCAAAGGGGGAAGGGCCTCGATTCTCGGACCACTAATCGCGCATTTCAATGCGTGATGGCCTAAGAAACCAAGTATGCATTTTGATTTCAAATGGAATGCAATGCACATAATCAAACAAAGGGGCTTTCAACCTCTATCATGGTTTGATCAAGAGGTGAAAGATGCATGTAATGCAATGCATCCTAGGCATGTGAACTAGTATGCAACATGGACATGCAAATAAGCAAGCATGTAACAATACATAAGGCAAGCATGCAACAATGCGAAGGATGGTCTTAAACTAATTTAGGCAGCCCTCAAACAAGCCTAAAACAATGGCCGATGCTATGGAAATGAGGGACAATTATACATACAAACATGCATGCTAATGGGCCAACACTTAAGCATCAAACAAGCAACCTTTAAGCACACTTAAAAGAGACTAAACATGGACTAAGGGCATGCATTACAAGCTTTGAAAATCATGCTATAAAGGTGCCAAACCAATTGAACAAGATAAGCATAGCATGCAACCAATGGTCCAAAGACTAAGGCAAGCTAAGGAGGTATTGAACTACCTTTAACAAAACCAAACATGGCATGAATTAAATGACCAAAATCAGAGTTTTAGTATGTTAAAACAAAACTAAAAACACAATGACATGGCATCCTAGGGGCCTAAACATGATGGCATGCATGAAGGCACAATCATGGAGCATAAGATGACAACCTTATAAAGTATTAAAGGGACATCAAATGTAAGCATACAAGCACACCATGAGGACTAAAATGACATGGCAAGTGGTTCCAAACCACTGAAACAAAGCAAGGATGGCATGCTAGAGGGGTCAATGCTTAAGGCATACAAGGGGGATTACATGGTAGCTATACAAAGCGAAACATGGATGACCCAAATAACCAAAAACAGACTTCAAACACATCAAAACATGCATACAAGTTTCACAGAGCAAAGCCAAAATCATGCTAGAACAAGGGCCAAAGCCTAAAGCATGTTAAGGCCAAAACATGGCATTACAAGACATGTATGCTAAGCAGGCATGGTGTGTCTAAACCAACTAAAAACAGAGGTAATACATGGCAAAATACTACCAAATAACACTTAAGACATGGCCAACATGCACTTAATTTAGATGCTCACACATGTGGCAAAAAAGGCCCTTTTCAAGGACAACAAGGAGAGGGGGTGGCCCTCTCCTTCTTAGGACCTCAAGGCACCATCCTCACCACTGAAATCCCTCAAGATTTCAGTGGTGAGGAGGCCCAAACACAATGGCCCCAGAGCTCACCAAAAATGCACAAAAATGGTCAAACAACCTCAAACCACAAAACACTCTTAAACAACTATTTAGAGCAATGAAAAACAAGACTTTTATATGTTATACACCAAGTCTAAAAACAGTTGCAAGATAGGTAAAAAAATGTATGCAAAAATGGGGAATAAAGGGGTAAGAATGTTACCCTTGTAGACCCTCTTCAAAAATGGTGGACCAGCTGGTTCTTTGAGCTCAAACCAGCTCCAAAACTTCAAGAACAGCCTCTTAGTACCTTAGTAGCTAAAGGAAGGTGTGATGGTGGGTGTTTGTGCACAAAAGTAAGACAAAACACACACTAAACACAAAAGAGAGAGAGGTATAGATATAGGATAGATACACAACTTAAACCCTAAAACCAGAGCTCTCTGGGAAATATTGTCTAACCTAATAGAGGGAGAAGAGACCTCCTCTTATAGAAGCCTCAATCTTGTAAAGCTTCCAAGACAAGCTAACAAGAGGGAGATCCCTCCATACACGTGTATGGAGGGGAGCAAAGTGTATGCCAGCTGGCATAAAAATATCTGCAAAAGTAGATGAACAGTGGTCGGCCAGCCAAAAATGCGATTTGACCAAAAAAGATGGCCGGTCGACCATCTAGACTGCTGGCCGGCCAAACATTTGGCCGGTGGGAACAAAACACAACCGGTGGCCTCAAGCCATGGCCGGTGGGTGTCAGGGGATGGTCAACAAGCCCTTACCTACCCGTCAAAGGCAAAACACAAGTGTTTGGTGCAAAACCAGACACAAAACAGTCGAGTCGAGAGATCCTAAGGGAAGGCGCGTAGCCGAGACCTCCGGGAACTCAAGACAAACACAAACAGGGATGATCACCGGGTGTTCAAGCGGTGACGTCCAAGTCTTGAAGACGGTCAAAAATTGGGTGTCTACAATAATCAATACCATATTCCTGGGCAAAGTCTTTTGCCACAAGGCGAACTTTGTACTGTTCAATCGAACCATCAGAGTGAGTCTTGATTTTGTAAACCCATTTGCAGCCAATCGCAGTCTTTCTAAGAGGTAGATCAATAATGTCCTAATTATGAGTTTTGTCTAGAGCCTGAAGTTCATCAATTATAGCTTGCTGCCAAAAAGGATTAGTACAAGCCTCACGATAGGAGGTAGGTTTATGAGTATAAAAAGAAGTGGATCAAACAATATAATCATGAAGATATGCAGGCTGTTGATGTGGCATTTCATACTTCTTGGATTATTGGGATTGCTCTGAAAACCTTTATTATTATACTTGGAGCCTTTTGGATTCATTTTGGAATATTGATTGAGGTGGTATCATGTTTGGAAAGTAGGATTAAACCAAAAACTTTGATTTGGATAATTGTCTTATGAGCAGTCATCACTCTTTTGCCCTTTTCTTTTTCCACACTTGGAATTTGGATGTGAGGATAGAACCATTAGAAATCTTATTTTTGGGGCTTCGATTTGGACACAAGAACAACCTAAAACAGAGTCCAGATGAGGGAGTTATGCCTATTTGAATTTCGAGTATCTATGCTGGAAACTAGTCCACTCGAGCACATGAAGTTGTGCTTGAGTGGTCTGCGTGAATTTCAGAGATTCTGGGAGCTCTTTTTCTACGCTCAAGCCTAGCTTTCTTCACTCGAGCGAACTGGTTGATATCAGTCACTTTAAAGTGACTTTTTGGCCTAAAAACTTTATTTTTTCTTCCTCTCTTCTCCCCCTCTCCTCCATACCCGAAACCTTAGCCCTAGCCCTAAAAACCTTGATTTCATCCATTTTTCACCTAGAATCCACCATGGACCTTGCATTAAAGATGAAGATCAAGTGAAGATGAGCATTTTTAACTAATTGGATCTTAGTTTTGTGAAAGATTCTCCTAGAAGTCTTGATCTCTTTCTCTTTTCTTGAGGTAGGATTACTTTTAGCTTTGTATCTCCTTATTTTGAGGATGATTATTTGGTATTATTGTGACATTAATGCTATTATTAAAAATTTGAATTTACAAAATTGAGTTTTGTTTCAAAAATGAGATTTCCTCTACTTTCTCTTGAGATCTTTATTAATGGCTATGGATTATTGAGATTTTAGTTTGAAGATAACATTTCACATGGTTTATGGGCAAAAGCCCCAAATTTATGAAAACCCTAGTTGTTAAATTTGGAGAAAAGATGAAATTGATTTCAAAATTTTAAATTGATGAATGGATTATGATATTTTGAATATGTATTGCTTAAGATTTATGAATTTAAAAGCCTTTGAGATTTTCCTTGGAATTAAACTTTCAAATCTTTATATTTATGATTGAATTGTGAGATTGAGATATATTTTGATATGAGACTCTTGAAATTAAAAGCTTTTGAGAATTTCCTTTGAAATATGAAGATTATGTCTCCATAATTGTTCAATTATTTGAATGAGGAAATTTACCTTTATTCTCATGGATGTATAAATTCTTGAAATTTGTGGAAACATTGGAAATGTTGTTTTAAGAGGGTCGTAAATAGCATGTGAGTCAGACTAGAGAGTCGGTTTTGAAAAGAGTTGTGTTGTGTTGGTACTCGCACGGGGAGTTAAGGTGCCCAATTGCCCTGTCTAGGCTTATCGCTAGACGAATGTGGAAAAATGTTTTCGGGTGTCCACTGGTCCTGCCGTATAACAATTGGTAAATGTGGGGGTATTTTGGATATAAAACTATATATATGTATATATGTACTGGGGCTCTCTTTAGGGACTTCATGGCTCATTTACCCCCAGTTTTGAAATGTGATTTCTCATGGAAATGATAATATTTGATTTTTGATTCTTAACATTTATCATGTGTATAAAAGGAAAATGTTTTGGTTGTGATAATGCCATATGGATTTTCAAATGATTAGATATTTTGTTAAAAGTATTTCTATTGGGCATCTAGCTCATTTCTATCTAACATTTCAGGAATTGTTGGTGTGATTCTGCCCAAGTGACAAGGCAGTGAAGATTTTTGAATGGAGCACGTGGACTAATTGATTGTTAATTGTTGAAGCTTCAGGGCTAACGTATATTGGGATCATGTGTCCATTTTGTTGTGCCAAGGCTATGTTTTGCTATTTGTACACCATTAAGACATTATTATTTTTATTTTCTAGTTTCTTGGATTATGTAAATGTAATTATTACAAGGACAAGAACATGAAAATTGTAATATTTGATATGTAGATCAATGGAAAATAGGACTTTTGAGATTATTGTTATTATTGGGTTGGAAAGATATCAGATTAATCAGAATAGGAGTGATGTTTTAGTTAAATAAATATAGGGGCGTTACAGTTAAGTTACCCGACTTAAATTACCTGTGGGAGGAGGATGTGGTAGGGTGATAGGAGATTCAACGGGACACTCAATGGGAGTTGGAGGCCCCGGAATGAGAACAATAAGACCATCAGAGAGAGTAGTCAGGACAAGATCAGGTGTAGGCAAAGACATCTTCAAAGAGGAGGAATCTGCATCAAAGTCCTTAGAGAAGAGATCGATAGAAGAATTAGTAAACAGAATGGAAGTAGAAGATGAAGATAAGTGGAACGCGGATAAGGATGAAAACATTTTATGCTCTCAGAAAACCACATGATGAGAGACACGAAGACGTGTACAGATAGGATCCCAGCAGCGATAGCCTTTTTGTTCAATCCCATACTCGAGAAAACAACAAAGACGAGAATGAGGTTCAAGTTTGGTGTGTTCATGAGGTCGGAAAAGAACAAAACATGCAGATCCAAAAACCCGAAGATTTATGTATGGAGGACTAATGCCATGTAAATCTTCATAAGGAGTTTGGTTATTGATAATAGAAGTGGGAACACAGTTGATACTTTAGACATCAATAAGAGCAGCTTTCCCTAAAAAAATTTCAGGACACGAGGAAGAGATAAAAAGAGCCTAAGTAGTTTGAAGAATATGCCTATGCTTCTGTTCAGCATGTCCATTTTGTTGGGATGTGCTAGCACATGAACGATAAGGCTGAGTACCGTGATGCTGAGAAAAGGAGAGAAAATCAAGATCTCTATATTCCATAACATTATCAGATCGAAAATTTTTAACGGTTTTGGAAAATTGGGTTTGGATCATTTTTGCAAAATTATAATAAAGTTGTTTGAGCTATGATCAACTTTTTATGAGAAACAACCATGTAAAACGGGAAAAATCATCAACAAAAACAACAAAATAACGTGATCCCCTCATAGTGGTAATAGGTGATGGTCCCCAAATATCAGAATATATAAGATCAAATGGTGTATGAGAAACAGAAGTACTTGTATTAAATGATAAAGCAAGTTGTTTTGCAAGTTGACAAGACAAACAATCCAAAGTATTGGGAACTACATGACCTAACTAACCAGTAGAAACTAAAAATTTCAACCAACTAACAAAAATATGACCTAAACAGCAATGCCAAAGATTAAAAAGTGACATGATGGAAATAGATGTAGGAGCAGCTAATGGGGTGGAGTTCGGAACATGAAGATGGATGAGCTCATAGAGACGTCTATGCTTATGGCCGATCCCAAGAGTCTGTCCCGTCTGAGGGTCCTGTACTAAACAACCATTAGTAGAAAATGTGACAGTTAGACCAAGCTCACATAATTGACTAATAAAGATAAGATTTAAAGTAAGAGCAAGAATAAGATAAACATTTGATAAGGATAGATGAGAGACGGAAATATAACCAACATGACTTACAAACATAAGAGAATCATCAGCAATATGAATTAAGGGAATATGAGGAGCAGAAGAGATAGAAGAAAATATAGTAGAACTGTAAGTCATATGATTACAACATGCTGAGTCAAAATACCAGGAAGATGTACCTGAAGTCACAAACAAAGCAGTAGAAGAAGGGGTACCAGAGGTGGTGAGAAATTGTTTGAACATGGCCTCAACATTAGTTTAGAAAATGACAAGAGCGGCTGGATCTAAAGGCTTAGAAAACTCCTCAAAGGCAACAACAACAGTGCGATGAGTAGGCAGAGATCTAGACTGATTCCTGAGAAGTTGTGAACAACCTCGTGAAGAAGCACCACAAGAGGAGTAACAAGTAGTAGATAAGCAGTATGGATTGCGAAAGCAATCTTGCTGTAGATGACCAGGACTAATCTTATTGCAGTACCGACATAATTTGACTGGGCAATAGAGTAGAGGATGAGTAGAAGGAAGGCCTCGATTCTAACAATAATTGCAAGTAGTGGGTCACTAGGTGGTTGATGAAAAGGAACTTAGTGATTGAGGAGTTGCAAGAACTGTATCTACGTGATGAGTGTGAAGAATGTCAAGACGAGTCTCCTTAGATAACAGCTTGGAAACAGCTAGCTCAAGAGTGGGCAATGGAGTGCAATGAAGTAGAGATGCACGCACTAGCTCAAACTAGGTAATGAGAACCATGAGAAACCGAACCAATTGTTGCTGATTATGACACTTAGTGAATAAAGCAGCATATTCAATATGAGGCCAGTCAGGTTCAGAGAGAGCAAGCTGGTCCCAAATAGAATATATTTGAGAGAGAAAATCATTAATAGACTGACCAGGCTCTTGACGCATGCGATGAAGCTGACTCTGAAGTTGATACTGATGAGCAAAACCAGTAGTTTGATAATGTTTTTTCAAAAAATCCTAAATGTCATTGGCAAGAGTAGTCACAAAGTCAAGTTAAAAACGACCAAAAACTGATAAAGCTAACAAATGTATTCCAAAGCCAAGTAATGATCTGGTAATTCTTACTGCCCCAATCCTCTAAATGGTCTTTATATTTGGTAGTTGTTTCATTAACCTCCTTCACTGGTTTAACCACATCCCTAGTGATAATGCGTCAGAGTTTCTTTCCTTTCAGAAAACTGGACATGGCCTAAGCCCATAACATGTAGTTTGAACCGTCAAGTATAACAAAGATTGGATAAAAAGCATCATGACGATCTGTAACGGTGGTTTAATGAAGTAAATACATAGGAACAATGTTATGTGGGTGTCATGACCCGAACCCGCCCTCATGGGTTAAGGACATAACCGGCCAGTAATCCTGAGATTACCTACGGCCTCAAACCAAACTAGACATGACTCATCAGAGTAAAGGGGCCAAACGGAAGCAAAATTTAAAACTTTGTCCATAGAGCTGTGCTTACATGGCACATCATAACAAACCATACATATACATATTAATAACTCACATCGGAAAATGCAGTAACATAAAGTTCTGTACAGACAAGATCATTCAATTCTAGGTCAGCCAATCATACTATATACAATCATAAACCAAAGTCCTCGCCAACATGACGAAATAAAACAAGATAGCAAAAGGGCGAAGACGAGGCTCGTGCGTGAGACGTAAGGGCTGACTCTTCAAAACCTTGGTTGTTCCACACAAACTTCACTGAGGCTGGGTTTGGACCTCCCTTGGCTCACCTACAGACACATGAATGAGCGTGAGCGAAAGCCTAGTGAATAATATCAAATAAAGAAGTTACACAAACGGTATTTAGAACAACGTGCTTCAAACAGCCTTGGGTCCAATTCGTACTCCTATCTAGCTTATATATAAATATAGGTCAAGTGACTGCGGTTCTAGACACATCATATGGCCTCGGGCCCAATTCATTCGTATCTTACATGTCATACGGCCTCTGGCCCATTCACTCGTATCATTTATGTCAGACGACCTTTGGCCCATTCATTTGTATCATTCATGTCAAACGGCCTTTGGCCCATTCATTCTTCCATTCATGTTAGACTGGCCTTTGGCCTAACCATTCTTCCATTTATGTCAGACTGGCCTTTGGCCCAACCATTCTTTCATTCATGTCAAATTGGCCTTTGGCCCAACCATTCTTTCATTCATGTCAAACTGGCCTTTGGCCCATTCATTCTTTCATTCATGTCAAACTATGTCAAACTAGCCTTTGGCCCATTCATTCTTTCGTTCATGTTAAACTGGCCTTTGGCCTAATCATTCATTAGGCATAGCAAACGTTTGTCCACAATTCAAATTAACAGACTTATAGGAAGATAAGCAATTGGACAAATAGCATATTTCAGATATCTTTATTAAGATATTACTCACAGTCATCGGCTGGTTGATTTGCCCTAGAGCTTGACCCTACACATTACATAACACATATGGGTCACAAATGATTCAATCTGTTCTTAATTTATACACCCCTCTTAGGCTTCTTTTTTATCCTTTTAATTCATTCATAATGCTTAATGCATGCCTAAGAGTACTTAGAAGTGAAAGAGAATGGAAAATGAAACACAGAACGCTTTTATAAAATTTCTGAAACAGGGGTCCCCGCTCGAGCAGACCCATGAGGCCTGCAAAAGTACTGGTTACATCATTTTTAGGCTCGAGCGTGAACTCAGACGCTCGAACTGAAGGTCATTCTACATAGCTCCCCGCTCGAGCGGACATCATGTCTGTAAAAAGTTCTGGGAGCTCGTATTTCCCGCTTGAGCAGCGGTTCCCCCGCTCGAGCGGACATCATAAATTCTAGGTTTTCCAGAATTGTTCTTCAAGTTCAAATTCGACCTCCAAAGGTTTAAAACTTATAATTTTGGTTCCCAAACATGCAAATACATTATATATCATGAGTACATAACCAATATGAGGCCAATTGCTCCAAATCATGGTTCAATTTTTCAAAATCAATCAACATTTTTGTATAATAATGGTTCATGCTTTCAAACCTCATATGAGCTCCATATCTTCAATAATCAAACATGCATGCAATCTTTTAACTCCAATTCCATTTCAAATGGGTCAAGTGATGCTTAAACACATGAAATTCATCCAAATCATGCTTGCATGTATGATCCTACAACTCAATTTTTCATGATTAACAAACTACATGATAGATTATACAATCCTTGCTTATTTATGATAATTCTATGCATGCATGTACATTCTAGCTTCATTTTCAACTAAATCTTTGCCATGAGCTACCAAATCACTAGAATTCACAAAATCACAAGTTCAACTCATGAACTAGGGGTTGATTACTCACCTAGGAGCTTCAACACTCAAGTTCTTGGAGTTTAACTTCAAATTTCCAAGTTGCACAATTCTCCTCCTTTCTCTCTCTATAACCGGCCTCTCTCTCTCTCACTAAAGTATAAACTCAGATTTTGGAACTCAAAACAAAATGAGTGTGAGTGCAAATTGGCCTATTAATAGGCTCATTTAATCAAATCACTTAAGATTAAATAATGGTGCTTTAATTAGCCATTCTGAATTTGATTATTTTGATCTGAATTAATTTTCAATTAAATTTCACTGTAAGCTCTAAAAATTACGCTAATCACGATGGCGTAATCAATTTTGAGTTTTGTAGCCGATAAAGCCTTCAATTTAATTTCCAAAGAAGAAAGTCAAACAAATTTTCCTACGGTGAACAGATAGAAATTCAAAACCACATATATTCACATAAATGGCACACAAAATCATAGTAGACACATAACCACATTCATAATAAAGACCAATTAGCATAATACGGAACAGGGTTATCACAGTGGGGCTAACGTCAGCGAGTATGGCACGGAGATGTGAGGGTGATGTCACAGAGGCATGAGTGTGAGACGTGATGCTGACGTCACATGCATGCAGTTGGGCTAAAACTGAGTGTATAGGGCTGACGTAAGGTGGATGACGTCAACGAATGAAGCGACTGAGCAGTTGACGACTGAGCTTTATGCAGTTGGCATAGCTGTGTGTGTATGGGGGCTCATGTAAGAGTGATGGCAGAAGTAGTTGACGCACTGATCACAAAAATGGTGCTTGAAATGAGGGATTTTCTAGTGATGAGATCGATGCTGTTGGAATCGTGAGAAGATTCCGATCAGGTTGATGCTAAGGGAAAAAATTTTGTGTTAAAAAATAATGACGAAACAATATCGGAACAAAGAAAATAAAATGTTTGGGTGATTGAATGAATACTATAGTGCCATTGTTTACAGGTGTAAACATCCTATTTTTGACCGCCCTTACGACTTGGGCACCACCGATTGCGCACCCAATGATGAATTTGTATATGCTTGTCAAGTGTTCAAAGCCCTCAGCAAAATGCCACTTTGAGCCTCAAAACCATACATACCTTTTGCCTTGTTTTTGGACCAAAACAACAGCTTTTCAAGCCTAAACATCCTGAGACCTGCAGACCCACTAGTGTGGACTGCAGGCCACTAAAGTGGATTGCCGACCTTTATGTGGCCTGCTGGCCACTTGTGTGTTTTTTCAGATCTTTTTGCTAGCTGTTTCCACAGATGCATGCACCAGACCACATGTGTCTGTATAGATATTTCTGAGCTAGTCTCATGTTTTTCTATATATAGATGACCCTCTCTTTTGTTTTAAGGGTTATAAATTTTGGAGCAAAAATAATTTCTCTATCTTTTTTGCAAGTTCTTCACTCTTTGCCTATACACTCTAAACCAAACCTTGTGGTATTTGTGCTGAAGTGTTTTTGAGTTTGCCTTTAACTCTTGAGGGTATGTAAGTGTTACTTTGTAACTCAAAAGGGTACCCTCTTCAAGAGGTATAATTCTTGGCTTGTTTCCTTTCTTTGTTTGCCATCTTTTCTACTGTTTTTGGCTTGTTTTTACTCTGAATTTTTGGGCGGAAACTTGTGGTTTAAGGCCATAAGGGTGGAGGGGTGGATCACCCTTCTTTGTACCTAACTTCTTAAGCCTTTGCCCTTGTGTTTTCTACCTTTGTCAACTTTTTTTGAGCGTTTTACTACTAAATTTCAGAGACTTTCAATGGCTAAAATCATGTTTTGAAGTCCCAAAAATGGAGGAGGTAGCCTCCCATCCTTGTGTTTGTTTACTAGCTTAACTTGCTCCATATTGTAGCCTACTATTTTAGCTCTTTTCACTTCAATTTTAGCACTGTTTTGGCCTATTTTAGGACTATTTTTTATGTGTTTGTTCCATTCATGCTTCGTATAGTATGCTTGTAGTGTAATGGTTTTCATAGGTTTGGTGGTTTAGGCCTTAGCCACCAACCTATTTGAGTTGATAGTATTCATTTTTTGCTTTCCATACTTGTATTCATCTCTAATCATCTTTGCAACCTCACTCATTTCTTGGTTTTTTCTTTGTTTTGAAAGTTGTTTCAAACCAAGTGCTTGTTTAAGCTTGAGATTAAGGTATTGCGCTTAATGGTTTAATCTCTTTGGAGGTTCATTACCAACGGCATGGTGTCTCTCTCATATCCAAAGTAACTCTTTTTTTTTTATGCTTCTTTTCATTAGAGGACTTAAAGCTTATTATTGGACTCAATGAACTAAGGAATGAATGGTAATTAAAATGAAGTAATAAAATTGGAACTAAAAGTGATGCAAGATAATAAGTAATTTGGTGTTCAATTGGACGTTAATTGAACACATGGAAACTTGATGCATTTCATACTTGCTAGTGATGAAATAGTTCAAGTTTTCAAGGTCAATCACTTCTCTTGATCAATCTATGATATAGAGGAGGTTTTGAGAGTCTTTATTTATGCATTTATTGAAATTGTATCCTTTGCTTCATGAGCCATCACGTAATGAAATTGCGTCGATTGATGGTTTGCGAATCGAGCCTACCACTCCTTTGACTTATCTGATGATAAGGAGAGGCAGGGTGGACAGACATCTCTTGAGAATGCTTTGTTTGTGCTCTGTTTCTTATTTGTTGCAGTAGGAAGAACCAAGCTTTAGTGGCCGGCAGACCACTTTTTCTGGCCCGCAGGCCACTTTTTGTGGACGACAAGCTACTTTTAGTGGCCGGCTGGCCACCATTTCTGGCTTGCCAGCCACTTTTGTCAAACCAAGCAATATCCTTTTCCAGCAGAGTAGAGCAGAACAGAAACCGAGGTAGAAAAAATAGTGAAATGTTCTAACTGTGCAATAGAGGCATTCTAGCAGCAAACAGTGGGCTTTTTTGGGTGGAAATCTACGTGCATGCATAAGCATTCCTTACTTCCCGGGGCTGAGTAATTAGAGTACTTAGGTTAGTGTATTCGTGTTGTAATTAATTAGTTAGTTATAATTTGTAAATTAATTAATTAGTTATTTAGAATAGTTAGGTAATTCATTGTGATGTTGTAACAACTAGTTAGCATAGTTAGTTTATTCAGTTTGTAATAATTAGTTAATTTATAGTTAATTAGCTTAGCATAGTTAGTTTATTCGGACCTTCCTGCGCGAGGGCACAATTGTAATAAGTGTGTATGCCTTCCAACCCCATTTGTTTCTCCCTTTTATTTACCCGTTTATGATGGTTAGCTTAGAATATCATGTTTCTTTTACCATTTCTCATGCCTTGCATCTATTTGTTTTGCATGCATATGGCTCGGTTCATCATTCTAACAAGCATTGTTGTTTAAATACTTCATTGAAAACGTGTCGAAATTGCATGCTATCAAGTTGATTCAAAATGCTATAATTAGTAGCCGAGCCTATTAAACTGCATATCGCATGTGTTGCATTAGGCATATTTACATTAGTTACGATCATGCATTTTTCTAACTAGTTTCTTTTTTTTTTGGCTCGCCTCGGGAATTGGGATAAGCTTTTATTTGCTTTAGCATATTGCATGCGTGTGATTGTTGCCATGTCTAGCATAACTACCATGAGGCAAGTGCTTAAGTGACATAACTACTTGAATGCTTGTGGATGAAGGCTAATTGCTTGAATTGAGATAATTTAAGTAAATGTATATATGCAATCACTTTTTCAAGTGGTACATATTCAAACATACATAAAATCAAGTGTTCCAATTTTTGTAAATTAGTCTATACTTGTGTGCACATCACATAGTAAAGTTAGCCTAATAATCGAACAAGAGCATATAATGTAGATAAGAATCACATTATGATTAGTAGAGGCCAATCTTTTGATCAGGCTAGGGGTGCTCAATTCATGACCTTCCCCTCTTGTACCTAAGTTCTCAAGCCGAGACACTCTTGGTGATGACGGACACGTGGCCTTTGGCATAAGTCTCGGGTTTTCTAGATTTCCCAAACAAAAAACATTTAGGTGACGATTCTGTATCTGGCAAAACAGTTTATTTTTGGCATTTTGATTCAAAATCGATTTTCCAAAAGATTTGCTAAATTTGGACTCTTTGTGTTTTCTATTTTCACATCGCACTTGTGAACTCAGATTCAGAGCCACAGGAGTCTGAACTGTAGGGCTGGTCGTATCCGAAAGGATCACGAAAAGTCAAGCTACAACGGGACTAAGTAGAAAGAGAAAAGAAAGAAGTGTAGACACCCTATTTTTGACTGCCCTTAAGACTTAGGTACCTCAGGTTGAACACTCGATGATGAATTAGTATGCTGTGCAAACGTTCATTTTCTTTAGTGAGGAGCCTCGATTTTGAGTTTCAAAGCCTAAAAACCTTGCCTCTCCTTTGAGAAAAAACCTAATTTTTCCAAACTTGACCACTTAGAGGTTTGCTGGCCAACAGGTGGCCGACAGGCCAAAAATTAGTGGTCAGTCGTCCCCTACCTGGCTGGCCGACTAGGTTTCTCGGCAAAACAGATATTTGTTGCCAACTGTCCCCCCATGTGCATGCACTGCACCAGCTAGCTCAATATAGATATTCTTGAGATAGAAACCTGTTTTATATATATATATATATACTTAACCATCCCTTATGGTTTTAAGTTAGAAAAAATTTCTCAGTAACGAAACCTTGTAAAACACTCCCCCTCTCTATCTTGCAATATACATACACTCTCTATACACTTCCTAAACTAAAAATTTGAGTCTTCTTGCTGAGGTTCTTGAGCTAAAATTTTAGCTCTTGAGGGTGCTCACTTATTGGTTTGTGAATCAAAAAGTAACCTCCATTCAAGAGGTATAATTTTTGCCATCTTTACACTACTTCTTCCTTCTCTTTTCTTGCTATTTTTATACTGCTTTTGAACTATTTTTATGGGCAGAAACTTGTGACTTAAAGCTACCAAAGGTAGAGGGGTTAACCACGCTTCTTTGAACCTCATTCTATAAGCTTTTGTCCTTGTATTTTCCACTTATTTCCCAACTTTTAGCTACTTTCAGAGTTTTAAGAGGCTAAAACGTGTGGTTTTGAGGTCCAAAAAATGGAGGGGTAGGCTTGCTTACTAGCTTTAATTCTCTTTCATTTTGGCTTACTTTTTTTAGCTTGTTTCAAAGTATTTCCAGCACTGTTTCGCTATTTTTAGGACTGTTTTAGCGTGTTTACTTTATTTATGCTTTGAATATTAGACTTGTATTGTTGTAACTCCTCATAGGTTTGGTGGTTTAGGCCTTAGACACCAACCTATTTGAATTGATAGCTTTTATTTCATAGTTTTCATACTTGCAGTCACACTTGCAGTAATCATCTCTGCAACCTCCCTCCTTTTGGTTTTCTTTCTTTTATTGTTAAGAGTTGTTTCAAACAATTGAAGTTGTTTAAGGTATGCTAAAGAGACCTTCCATACTTAATGGTTTAATCTCTTCGGAGGTTCATTACCAGGGCATTGCATCTTTCTCATGCCAAGACCAACTTCTTATTTGACATTTCTCTTCATTAGTGGACATAACTCTCACTTTTGGGACAAAATGATTAAAGAATGATAAGGTAATTTAAAAAGCGCTAATAAAATTGGACTAAAAGTGGAACATGATAATAAAATCAAGTTGGGTTCAATCAGATGTTAATTGAACCTATTGAGCCTTGGATCATTACATACTCCTAGTGATGTTAATGGTTCAAGGAGCAATGTCCCCACTCCTTTCGTTGAGGTGACTCCATGATAGGAAAGGGGTGTTGTTGGTTTTTTAATATCATGCCATTAATCTTTTGTCCAATTAGTTCATAAATCATCATGCAATAACCTTGCGATCTTTGATGATTTGTGGACCGATTCTACTCCTTTCTTGGTCAATTTCATGATAGGGAGAGACAAAAAGGACAAACACCTCCTGGAAACACTCTGTTTGTGCTCTATTTTCATTCTGTTGTAGTAAGGCAGAGCCCAAAAACAGTGGCCGGCTGGCCAGTCTACCATCTGGCTGACCACTTTTCATGTCTGGTCGGCCACTTTATTTCATGCAGGCAATGCCATTTTCATAGCAGAACATAGCAGAGGTTGGGGTGAAAATAGATTAATTTTCTGACTGCGAGACAGAACAAAAATTGGCAATAAACAGAGGAGTTTTCGGAAGGATGTTCTCGATTGTGCGCACGATTCTTCGACTCCCGTTTTAGCTGAATTGCTCTTTAGATCAATTAGTGTATTGTAATTAATTAGCCTTGAATTTGTAATAGCTAGTTAACTTGATTAATTAATTTGGTGTTATAATATTTAGCCTAATTAGGACATTCATTTAGACCCTCCTGCGTGAGGGCAAAATTGTAATATTTTGTATGTCTTCCAACCCCCATCCTTTCTCCTTTTTATTTACTCGCTTATGATGGATTGCATATAGCATCATGTTTTCCTTAGCATTTTCCATGACTCACATCCATTCGTTTTGCATGCATAAGGATTCGGCTCATCATACTAATCAATATCAATTTCATATTCCTTATTTGAATACGTGCTTTGCCATATGCCTTGAATTGACTCACATGCCATGCTAGTAGCCGAACCTCGTAGTTACATGTTGTATGCGTTGCATTAGTCATGTTGCATTATTTAGTAGCATGCATTTTCTTCTAATTATTTTATCTTTTTTGGCTTGCCTTGGAGTACTAGGTAAACATTTCTTACTTTAGTATATTGCATACGTGTGATTGTTGCCATATCAAGCATATTACCATGAGACTAAATGCTTAGTTGATATACCTATTTGAATGTCAGTGGATAAAGGCTTTTTCAATTAAGTTGGGATGATTTGATGCACATATGAGATCACTTTTTCAAGTGGTACATATTCAAAAGTCTTTTAAAAAACAAACACGAAATCAAAATATTCCAGATTAGGCCAATTAGTCTATACTTGTGTACCTCACATAGTAATGTTAGCATAATAATCGGAACAAGAGCATATAATGTAAATAAAAAATCACATCATGATTAGTAGAGACCAATCTTTGATGGGGTGAATGGGGTGCTCAATTGATGACCTTCCCCCCTCATACCTAAATTACCGAGCTGAGACACTTTAGTGATGATGAACAAGTGACCTTTGGCACGAGTCACAGGGTTTCCTAAATTTTCCAAAAATATTTAGGTGGCGACTCTGAAATCTGGTAATACAGTTTATTTTTGACATTTTTGATTAAAAAATTAATTTTCTAAAAGATTTGCTAGATTTGGACTCATTTGTGTTTTTCTGTTTCACATTGCACTCGTGAAATTAGATTCAGAATCACGGGAGTCCGAATTGTAGGACTATCGTATCCGAGGAGACTAAACCTCTCCGAGGAGCATGAAAAACAAGCTACAAGAGGGCTATAATTTTAGAACATAGAGCTCTGATACCATGTTATAATGGTTGAGAGAAATATGTATCAGTTGTATATATGAATTAAGGTACAAAGACTCCTATATATAGGAGAGTATTACAATCAAGTATGGAAGGCAGATTTGTAGGGAATCAATCCCTAATATATATATATATATATTTAAATTATGTCCTAAATATATACCATATATATTAACCTAATATATACCATAGATATTAACAATTCCATGTTGGAAAAAAAGGGTTCTTGGTTTAAGAATTGAATAAAAAATTGTTTAATCATGAAAACCATTTTATGATGGTTGATGAGTATGAAAACCATTTTATGGTGGTTAATGAGTGTGATAGCAAATGCTCTATCATGGAGATGAAGAGAACTCCTATTAATAGGAGTTATGTTGGTTAAGAAAGAAAGGTGAAGGATAGTAGCCTTGCAATTGTTGAAGAAGAAAACAGAAACCCTCATCTCTCCCCCATTGTGTTTAAAAGGAGACCTTCTTCCTTGGGTTTTTTACACAGAATTTTTGACTTCCATATTATACTGTCAGTTTGCTCCTAGTATATTCTTTCTGTGTGAGAGAGTACTGCTATTGTCAGTTCACCGGAGGTAAACAAAAAGTGCTTCTGTGTTAGCGGGTTTCTAATCGTCGTATCCTGGGAGATAGACGCCAGCATATCTCTAGCACCCTTGGTGAGGTGGCGAATCTGTTTTAAGAAAACTGTGGTATCACACAAGTTTCGGTTTGCTTTTTTTACTATTTATTTCAGTATTTTATTTTGATATATATTTGTGTATATTAGTTTATAATTTGTATAAAATAGTTTATATTATTTGGTGATTTTTTTGGTTTTTGTTTATCAAGTTGTAAATCCCTGTATGTTTTAGTCCTTGATTGTTTGTTTCATAATTTTAATCTAATTATATGAATCTGTTTATTTTATTTAAATATGCAATTAGTACAACAATCGTAAAACAGATTATATGTTTCTCATGAAATTAGATAGATAGATTCATATGTAATATATAATAGATTAATTTCCCATAGTACAATGTAATTGATACTGCTCTGTTACTGCTTCTGCTAGTATTTAAAAAAAAAAAATGTTTTTATTTTCGAAAAACCACCCTTCGTGTAATTTCCTAGGAGTCTTTGTAGTAACTGTGCTGTGCATGACTCCAATTCACATATATTTCATATATTTCTCATGTGATAGTAACATGTATGCATTGTCAAACCATTTTGACATAATCTGCATGTCACTGTTTACATATTTATTATTTGCTATTATATGAAATTAATTCTGATTTATTTACATAAATTGCATACTCGTCATTTGGTTCCAGTTTTAGTAAATAATTAAATACTGTTTGTTTATCTAACCACCTATAGCATATATGAAAGCCCACATACTAGCCTTGATTAGAACAATAAAATAGGTTTTCTAACCTCCACTGTTTCGGGGAATTGAATAGCCACTGTTAATAGTACATGGTAATAGGATTTATTTATTGGAAAAAGATGCATGTGTACAGTCTTGTTTCACACATGAAATTCATGATTAGGAATTCACATGTATTTACATATTAATATATTTTGCATGTTGTTTGGTTTTAGTATGAGGTTATAATTTTATGAGTATGATTCCTAATTTCTTATCATGATTTGTATATTTTATTTTATTTTATTTTATTTTTTGATCAGTAAAGAGAAATTTCATTTAACAGCATGAAATTAAAGGTACAGGAAGATGACATACATCGAGAGAGATTCGAAAAGTAAAATAATATCCCTACTACTGTTACTTGCATCCATACAACCAACCCCTTAGTCTCTCGATTTTTTTTAAAAAAAAAAAGTTAAGAAAGACTTAACTAGAAAAAAAAAATGTACATAATCAACCCACGAAAACACTCAAAACAAACTAAATTAACTAAACCAACACCCAAGCTGCCCGAACCACCCAAACTAAAGTCTAATCACCAACCCACTCTGCCAAGACCCACGCCTCTGTAGCTACAACTCCCAAAGCCCTCACCACCCACGCCTACGCTGCTGCCCACGCCACCCCTAAGCTGCTGCAACTCCCAACTCCCAAAGCCCATACCGCCAGAGCTGCCGCAACACCTCACAAACCACACCTATGCTGCTAAACTGGCCGAGAAGACTCCATAGCCAACACCGGAAAAAAACTCAATGCTGCCGCAACTCCAACTCACCCACAGATCAACTTCCACCAGGTCTTCTTCTTACTCACACCTCTTCTTCTTACTCACACCCACTGCAGATCCACGCACTGACCAACCGTCGGGACACCTCCAAACATTAGGAAAAACTTCACCCCTCAAACTCCCACTCGAAGAGGAGCGCTCGAATGAAAACCAGACAAATCTGGATCGACTACGACACCCATGTTTCCACCCAAACAAAGCATCGATACTTCTCCACCAAATCTGAACCAGAGTTCATCCCTCAAGCTCCTACTCGCAAAAGAGCGCACGAATGAAGATCATGGACGACCCCTGATAAAACAGTTAAACCGGGCCCTGAAACACCAAAAAACAAAGACTACCGCAGCAACCCAAACACACCTAGGTGGGAAAAATGGGGGAATCAAGTTTATTGAAGGAAAAAACTAACAAGCAAATGCCGGAAGAAGAACAAGCTAGGCTAGCCAACCACCATAGCCAAAGGCGGCGGTTGGCCGGCCCAAAAAAGAGGCCTGGGGCGGAGGTTTTTAGAGAGAGAGAGAGAGAGAGAGAGAGAGAGAGAGAGGGAAAGAGAGTTAAGACTGGGACGACCCTTGGGGCAGAGGTTTTTTTATTTTATAATTTTATAATATAAGTTTCATGCTCATAAGGGTTTGTTAAAATTGACATGCTAGTTATTTTCTACTTTTTTAGTATAATATACATGTCAATTATTTTGTAGATCCTAGTTTAATTCACATGTTTATTAGATCTTAGATTTCTAAAATAATTTGCATGTTTTGAATTTTCTAATTTTTAGTTTATATTACATGTATATTATTTTCTAGATTTGTAGTGTAATTTGCATGCTAATTGCTTTCTAATTTCTTGAATTATTTGCATCTTAATTGCTAGAATAATTTACACATGTTATTTGCTCTAGAATATGTAACCATTGCCTAATTTAATTTTTGCAGTTATAAGTTTTTGTAATTTGTGCATTTTATTCTATACTTATTTTTGTTATTAATTAGATTGCTAAAAGGCGCTTCTTTTTCATCTCTCTTCAATTACTACTCTGTCAAAAGCAAAGAAAAGCTGAAGGGATAATTTTTTTTCCTCCTTCAATCACTACTTTGCATGTTAATTGCTAGAATAATTTACATGTTAATTGCTCTAGAATATGTAACCATTGCCTATTAATTTTAATTTAATTTTTGCAGTTATAAGTTTTTGTAATTTGTCTGGAATTTTATTCTTTACTTATTTTTGCTATTAATTAGATTGCTAGAAGGTGTTTCTTTTCCATCTCTCTTCAATTACTACTTTGCCAAAAGCAAAGAAAAGCTAAAGGGATAATTTTTTGTCCTCCTTCAATCACTACTTTGCCAAAAGCAAAGAAAGGCTTAGGGATGTTTTTATGAATGATGTGTGTAATAATTAGTGTAATGATTATAAATTATTATTGTTGTCCCAGTTAGGCAACTCAAGAGGGGGTGAATTGGGTTATTAAAAAATTTTACAACATTAAAATTTATAAATACAATATTCAGAAATTACTCTTATCAAAATGAATTAATACATCACCAAGTCTTCACCAAGCTTGTGGATTTTGCACAGGACTTACTCTTATCTATTGAGTTTTACTCAATAATAAATGTCTTACCCTTACAAAAATCTCTCACAAAAATAATGAATAAAAATAAGTGGTACTTGAACCCTCTTTTATAATAATTCTCTCACAAAGAGTAGATATGAAGTTGTAAGAACAAAGGATACACTTAGATTTAAAAGTGAACGAGCAGAATACAATATACTCAAAATTTTGGAGCACACAAATTTTTTTTTTCTCTTCAAGTTCTTGATTTTTTCCACACACAACACTTCTATTTATACCTAAAAATATACCCGTTGGAAGTAGGACGCTCCTTACTGACGCCATGGATTACATGGGCACGCTCTTTGATTTCAAATAGACAGCAAATGATAATATTTGAAAAAATGATAAAAGTAAAACCATCTTTTTCCTTCTTTTTTTTTTTTCTTCAAACATGGAGCTACCGTTTGAAGGCAAATTGAACATTATAAATTATATAATACAATTATCACATCTTTGAATTCAAACAAACAAATGATTTTACTCCATCTTTTTCTTCTTGTTTTATTATAATATATATATATATATATATAAGGAGACTTATTTATAAGTCCTATTTCGGACATTTATGCTATGTTAAGTCCTATGAAATTTCTTATAGAGTTTTAAGTCCTATTTAGATAGGAATGTATTCCACAAGATTCTATGAGTTATAAATAAATGGTATTAATATACTATTATCCACTATAATGGCAAAACCATATATAGGAAATTGAATGTTACCATAGAAAGTAACATTTTTACCTTCAATTAAAAAAATCAAAAACCTAGTAAGTTTGCGAAACGTGACGTGACGTGACACCTACGTTACGTTTACGTAGGTTTCACGTCACGTTACGTTTATGTAGGTATCACATTACGTTACGTTTATGTAAGTGTCACGTCGTATTACGTTTTTGTAATGTCCCATCTGATATGGTCACGTTACATTACGTTTATGTAGGTATCATGTTATGTTTCGCAAACTTAATCTATGGTAAGATTCAATTTCCTATATATGATTTTACCATTATTTATGATATTAACAACTAATATTGAGGGTAAATGTGTTAACAAACTTCACACAGGACTTATGAGAACATAAGTTTTTTAGTAGGACCATATGTAACATAAGTCTCCCTAATAGGACTTATAAATAATTTTCCCATATATATATATGACATGATATAATTAATGTAGCGTAAAAAATCTAATTGCTTACATGATGTATTCTATTTATTTTATATGCATTATATATAATATTCGAATCAAATATTTGCATATACAGTCAAATCTCTTTAAGTAATATTTATGATAGATCTGAACATATACACCCTTTTAAGATTTCTATATATGTTGTAGAGATTTTAAAATAAATATAACCTACCACTCTATGTGGATATATCACTTTTGTCAAAAAAAGACAACTTATTAATATCAAATTTATCAAAATATGAATAGTGATCAGCCTAATTTTTCAAAAAGTGAATAGTAGAGTTTTCAAAAATATTTTTATTTAAATAATATTTAACAAATATATTTTTTAAATAGATAATATTTTGTGTCAAATAATATAAAATATGTATATCATTTACAAATTTTCAATTAATATTTTAGATATCATCAAAATTAAACAACATGATTAACAATCTCCCCCTTTTTGATGATGGAAATATTTGTATGAATTTGACACAAAATAAAATCAACAAGTTATTTGATAATTTTACAACATAAGATATTTAAAACACATGCATGCACAGCAATTCAAAATCATTTTGACATCATCATAATAAAATATGGAGATAGGAAATAAACAGATTTGATAAAATAATCTGAAGTGCCAAAAATATAACAATGGTCCTTAGGTCTTGTTGAGATCATTGTGGGGATTTTGGAGCATCTCTGGCGCACAAAATTTGACAAACAAAAGATTTGAGTAGATATGTATCGAGTATTGGATCGATAGAGTGTATAAAAAGTAACAAGGATGATAGGCAAAGATACAAAATTATCAAGTGTTGGAGAGAAAATTTTGTTTTACCTTCTTGTGTAATCATGTCATTTCTTACCTTAGCCATTGATGGTTCGGATATACATGAGGTGCCTGTAACGCAAGCAAATGAGAGGTTACCAGTGGTGCAGGCACACGCCATTCCTGAAAATGAGGGTCCTAGTGTTATTGGTAATGGAATGATGTCGATGCTATTAATAATACTATGGCTCTGAGTACATAGGCAATGACTGCAATTTCTAATATGGCTCGACGATTACAAGAAAGAATAGAAGAAAATCAACAATGGAGAGATGAGGTGTGCTTGTTAAAACAACAACTGGGTAATACTCGTAAGGAGAAGAGAGAGCTAGAAAAAAAGAATGCATAGTTGGAGAATGCGGTGCAATATTATGCAACGGTTATAATGCCAAGACTCACAAAGGTCGAAAATAGAGAGAGACATGTAAAGGAGGCTCATGAAAAGTTATTGAGAGAAGTGAAACGAAAAAAAATTGTGAAGCCTTCTAAAAAGCTACATGTAATCAAGTAATATTTTCTCATTTTGAAATAAAATTGCAAACATTTCTCTCTCTTTTTTTTTTTTTTAAATTATGTCTTTGCAAAAGAAAAATTGTTGGTGCAGATAAGGAGTAGTACAGATAAGGAGTAAGAAAAAGTATATATACTCCCCCTAAATTAATGCACCAAAAATTACATAAATTGGAAGAAACAAGCATTACCCCCCGTACCAATATACCCAATACTTGGTGATATTAGTGAACTAGTGTAATCCACCCACATTCTAGGACGTGCATTGACTTTGTGTATTTTGGTAGTATAACCGCTTTTGAATAATGAAGCAATGAACTTTATTAAATCCTTGTATCTTGCACTTCCATTCTTTGAGTAGATGAAAAGATTGGTACATCCCCCATGGCCAATCACGCCTTCTCTTACATTGGTCAAGCATACGAGAAGTCTATGAAAGATGATTGCAGACCTCGAAAGAACATTAATGCATTTATTGGTTACACCTATTTGCCTCCATTTATACAAGTCATGGAAACTTTTGCAAATTACCAACCTTTAGACCAAAAATTTGCCAACTACAAACCCTTGGACCAAGTATTTGCAAAAATGGATCTTGGAAGCTCCTCTTCTACCCCACCATCCTCTGCATGGGACACAATTGCTTCTTCTTCTACCCCACCACACTCTGCATGGGACACAACTGCTTCTTCTTCCTCCAGGTCTACTGGTAGGGAAAGTTGGCCAAAACCTGATGAACCCAAATTAAGGGAACAGATTCACCATCAATTTTTTGAATTCGATGATCCCCTTTCTATTCCCCCTTTTGCTCAGAGCTCAGTGGTTTACCCTTATGTACCCATTGATCACTGACACAGTCTGGAGGACAACTTGCTTGTGGCATGGTACACATCCTCCATGCCAACGAAGATAGTGTGAAGAATTCCTCATCCTGACGAAGCATAGGGATACAATCCGTCATTCTTGGCTAAAAAGGCAAAACTTTGCTCTTCTGACTGGTTTGACTGCGTGAATAAACCCTAGTTCCCCTCTTCTTTCGGGATGGATCCCTCTACACCTCCTCTTTCTCAAAATCCCCATTGGATGGATGAATTGAGACTTACTCTTTTTGAGAATCAGTTTCTTCCTTCCTACTGACCTCCAGCTCTTCTAACTGCATTTGAGTGATATCAAGCTCAACTTCTGCTTACTACCTTCTCTCACTTGCCCTTTGATGTTCTTAGAGATGAGACTCCTTTCAAGAACTTCCAATGGGCTTGTGATATTATGACTCGGGGTTATGTCCTCAACCCCATTACCCAGGTAGAGCTTTAAACTTTTTTGGATCAACTCCCACTTCTTCTTCATTGGTACTAAATTTCTTTGGCCACCAGTAAATCTTTAGACGAAATCTCAGCCAATCGAATTCAGACTCAGTATGAAGTAGAGAACCTTATTGAAGAATATAATGACTTCAAGAATAAGGATTCAGCATACTGGGATGATGTAGATATAGACGAAATGGAATAAGGCTGGAAAGAGATAGAGTTCGAAATGAAGACTGAACAACTTTTTCAGCAAATAAGAGCATACCAGCTGCAACAACCTAGCTTTGATAGGACAGAAGACAGAACAAAGAAAGAACATAAGTTCATTGAACACTGTTGGGTCAAATTTAATGAACTTGTTACCTTTTCCATTCTTTATTTTTATGAAATCGAATTCGTAGCCAAGCAGGCTTTCTAATGTAATTACTTACATATTAATAAAGCTAGGTTTTTCTTTCTTTATTTGGCATGATCTGGTTTTATATTCCAATTGCATGCTTGTGACTATTTTATTCGCACAATTCAAATAAAATTAGAGCTTTGAATGTACCATTTTTTTTTTCTTCAAAAGGCTGATTTGAACATTTCCAATGGAATACTTAAAACCTGATTTGAATATCTCCAAAATATGGAGTACAATTGACAATCTTTGCCTTAGGTCTTCTCATTCCAATTGCATGGTCAACATAATTTTAACAGCTTTGAATTGACCAACCTTTGTATCAAAGTTACTTTTAAGTACTTCGAAGTACTTAGTGACAATGCTTCTTTCCAAAAAGGTTTTCTTTGACCAAGAATCCCAAAAGGAATTTTTCATGTTCAGGCAGGTCCTTTTAGATCTTGATCTCTTACTTGACTTGGTACTGACTCTGCAACTTTGAAGTCTAAAACATCAAATAAGAATCAAATTCCAGCTATAAAATACTTCAAAGTTCACTTTGAATGATTTCATTTTTCATAAGAAATCTAAGAGCAGGTCTCCAATCCCTTTGAAGTAAACCAAACCTAAATATTCCAACATTCTCAGAAATAAAATGCGCTTCAAAATCAACTTCCTACTCTTGAAGCCTTAGTTGGTTGTGTGACATCTGGCTTTGGAGCCAAATCTTGACTTCAAAGCCAAATATTTGTTTTCGAAGCCAATCTGATTGTTTGAGATGCGTTTCCCACCCAAACAATCACCCTTGAGAGAAACTTTTCACGTTGTACTTTCCGGACTCCTACAAATTTTAAGACAAAGTTTTAAACTCATACGGGTTCCAAAATCAGCAAAACAATTTATCTCAAGTCTTTTTACCCATTTAGATAGATTGGGCATCTTTCAGACAGAAAGGTTTAAAAACCCTTTCCCTTCACGCTTCTAACTTACTTGCTCGCCAAAAACACAAACCCTTCATTTCTATTGCTCTCTCCTCTTCTTTACTCTTTTCTCAGCTTCATCTTCCGAAAACTCTTGTTAATGGCTTCTTTCTCCTTGAAAGTACCAATTGTGGAACGCATGAGCCCATCTGTGGTTTTAAAGAGGTGTATCGACGAAGAGATATCCAAGCTTAGAGTTGGTGAATTGAGTACCATAGATAGTTGCCTCTTTATTCCTCACCATAATGAACAACAAGAATATGTCTTGGGACCTATCTTTAGAGAAGCCCTAGCTCAACTTCCTGCTTTGTATCCTCGTCTAAAGGATCACTATCTTCTCTACGAAGGGGGTTTTGATTGGGGAAGCTGGAGGATAAATCGCCCTTATCGCTACTGGCCCACATTGAGGGTTGAATGAGAGGAGTGGTATGGCAGAGTTGTGCCTGCCAGAGAATGGGATCTGTAAGAGCTCTGTATCCTTGATGCCTTTCTCCTTCCAGGTTTATTATCCCTGAGGATCCTTTCTTGATTCCTGCAGCCTTTTGTTTCTGGAATTTGGCTTTTAATTTTTTCCAGTTTCAGTGTGGTATGATGGCCCCCATTGTTTTTGATATTTGCCATCTCTTGGGGTTCTCACCACTTGGTGCTCCCTTTACACCTGGTTACCCAGACCTTCCGGTCAACTTCACCATTTCACTCTTGAACTCTTCCTTCAGTGATTTTGTAAAATTTGAGAACAATAAGGTAGGTTTTGTAGGTGACCGAGAGTTCTTTTCCTTCATTCTGTATTGGTTATGTAAACTTCTCTTTTGTATTTCATCTCAGCAGATTATGCCTGAGTTTGCCCCACTTGCCAACGGTCTTGCCTTAAAGAAGAGGATAGCCTTGGCTCCTTATGTTTTAGGCCATATCTATAGGGCGTGTTCTCAATTTTGCGAGAAACCTCTGGATGTTAACTAAGGAGGCCCTCTCTAGGTATTACAACTTTGGCACTTCGCATATTTCACTGGTCTACAGTCTAAGTGCTTGAGATTTTTGGTGCAAGAATCCACTACTTACGAAGAGAAATTTGCCAGGATTTCCTTATACTCCTCCAGTTTTGGCTATTATTTTACTTTCTTTCATCAACTCTTAATTTCTTCACTTCCTTTCTTCTTTTGTCCCTTCGAAACCAATACAGGACCAACTTGGGTCAAGGCATTTTTGGCTGATAGGGAATGCTCCAATTCGTTACACAAGGATATGTGGGCCTCTTAGAGCTTTTTATTAGTACTTTGAATCTTCGAGCCTACAAATGTATATCTGAAGTTCATTGTCCATCCCAATTTTCCAGGTAATTTAGGCTTACTTAAAGAATTTCTATCCCTTTCTGTAGCCTCTCCAATACCGATCTCACAGTCAGAGACCTGAAGGTACCCAAAACCAAATTGGAGGAAGCAATATTTGAATTGCTACAAGAGTTGAGTGAGTTTCAATTCACCCCCTTTTTCCTACATGGCATAGCTTTGAAAAGATTTCAAAGTTAGTGGACGGCCAATATGAAGGTGCTCCTGGAAATACCTCCCAAAGATCTACTAATGGGACTATATGTGCCCTCTCAAGCCAAACCCCAAAAGACTGGGACCACCGTTACTGTCTCTACTGCCCCTGCTATCCCAGCTCCTACTCTTGTTGTTATAGAGACTACTCCTGCTACCACAGAGACTACTCATGCTACCATAGAGATTGTTCCTAATGCCTCTCTTCCTTCTCCTAGTGTCACTAGGGATGCTTTGAAGAGAGGCATGCATTTCCATCTCTTTTTTCTCTTTTATTTATAATGCCTTGCTCATCTATTTATAGCTTCTTTTTGATGTAGGAGCTTCACAAGTAGACTCTCCTCAAAGGGCTCAAGCGCTAAGCATTCTCAAAGACAAACAACAACAGCAAAAGAAGAGAAAACTTATGCTTGGTCCTGAAGAGGAAGAGTGTGATAACCCTATCCCGTATTATATTAATTAATCTTAATTATGATTGTGGTTATGTGCTTAATATGATTTTGAGTGCTATTTATATGATTATGTGCGTCTTTGAATCTTTATCTGTTCACCATAGGAAAATCTGTTCGACTTTCTGCTATAAAAATTTAATTGAAGACCGTATTGTGATTAGTGTGATTTTTAGAGTTTATGGTGAAATTTAATTAAAAATTGATTATTGATTAGAACCAAATTAATTAGATTAAATTGATTGAAATAGGCACAATTAATTAGCCTTTAAACAAGTTGATTAGGCAAGTATATATATATAGCCTATTTACACTCAAGCTCACCATTTTTGAGCTCAAAATTAGATATACACTCTAGAGAGAGGGAGAGGGACAGTTCTAGAGAGAGAATAGAGGCAAAATTGTGGAATTGAGCAAGAAGCTTGAATTTGAGAAGAATTAACTCAAGAACTAGCTAGAATTTGCAGATTTGGAGCTCCAAGGTGAGTAACTGAACTCAAACTCATGGGTTTAAGTATATAATCAAGTGAATTCAAATAAACTATGTAAATAAGAGCAAGCGTTGAGTTGATGATAATGAATTTGAAGTTAATATGTACATGCATGTGAGAATTAGCTATAAATGTGTATATTTGAATGTGAAGCATGTTGATCATGTTAAATTGAAGGATGTTTGACACATGCATGTAAGAATTTTTATGAGTTAAAGCATAATTTCAAGCCTAGGAGCTTGTCCATGCAAGATACAAAACATGATTTGTGTACATATAAAGTTTATAGTTTGAATTTTGCTAAACCTATGGAATTTTGAACTATGGTCGCAAGTTATCTTCAAATATATGTCTTTGGGAGTGTACTTGCATGTTTAAGTGTCTTATACACAAATTAGGCCTTTGGAATTGTGACTTGAGCTTCAAACAAAATTCTGGAAAACCCAGAATTCGACCTATCCACTTGAGCGAGGCAAGTGTCGCTCGAGAGTGAAAGTCGAGCTCCCAGAAGTTTTGCAGAAATTGTATAGCGACTCAAGCGGCCGAAGCTGTGCTTGAGCGTAACCTGTTTCGCAAGACTCCTCGCTCAAGCATCAAAAGTCTCACTCAAGCGTAAATTGCAAATAACCAATACTTTTGCAGACCAAAGGGGTCCACTCAAGCGACCAAAACTGTGCTCGAGTAGATAACCATGTTTCCGAATTTTGAAAAGTTGTTTTGTGTTTTGTTTTCCATTCTCTTTTACTTCTAAGCTCTCTTAGGCATGCATTGAGCATTGTAAATGAACAAAAAGGATAAGAAAGAGGCCTAAGAGAAATAGTAAGTTAAGAACATATTGAATTGTATGTGACCCAATGTGTTATGAAATGTGTAGGGCCAAGCACGAGGGCGAATCCACCGGCAGAACACTGTGAGTAATATCTTAATAAGAATGTATTGAAGTATGCTACTTTCCAAATGCTTACTTATGTATGAGTCCTATGGATTTGTTAAATTGAATTGGATATTCGTTATGCCAATGATCGAATAAGGCCGTTGGAATATGATTATGATTACGACATGCTTATGATCTCAAGTATGAAATGCACATAAACATGAATGATTGGGCCAAAGGCCATTTGATATGAATGATTGGGCCAAAGGCCGTTTGACATGAATGATTGGGCCAAAAGCCGTTTGACATGAATGATTGGGCCAAAGGCCGTTTGACCTGGATGATTGGGCCAAAGGCCGTTTGACATGGATGATTGGGCTCGAGGCTGTTTGACATGAATGAATTGGGCTCGAGGCCGTTTGATATGTGTGGGCCTGAGACCGTTGATGTACTAGATAGGAACATGAATGGGCCTAAGGCCATTTGATATGTCTGTTACGAATTTCATTCATGTAATTTATTTATTTGATATTATTTATTAGGCTTTCGCTCACTCTCATTTACATGCATGTAGGTGAGCAAAGAGATGTCCAAACCCAGCCTCGGTGAAGAATGTGAGGGGAAGTCAGTTTTGTGGAGTTAGCCCAAATGTCTCATGCAAGAGAGGGTATGTTTGGTTTGGATTTGTAGAGTGATTTTGGGAAATTTTTTCTAAAAAACTTGTTTCGTTTGTAATTTTTCTAAAACAATTTCCAAAATCACTTTCTTTCTCTTACACATCAATCAATCACTTTTTCTCTCTCCTCTCTCCTTCTCAATCACTTTTTCTTTCACACACATCTAGTCAATTACAATAAAATATCAAATCATTCCAAACACCCAAAGTCCAAAACTACTTTCAAAATACACAACCAAACAAACCAAAAAAATTTCTAAACTCTCTCTCTAAAACAATTTTTAAAAACTACTCTCTTAAAACCAAACCAAACATACCCTTTGTTTTTGTTCTTTTGTCCTTTTGTTTACTCTTTTGTTATCTTGGTGAATATGTTGGATCACTCATGTACATAAACTTTGTTTGGTTGACTAGATGTACAGGATGTTAATTCTATCTATTATGTAAGTTATTATGATATGTTTTTGGAATAATTTCACTATGCCATATAAGCACAACTCATTGGACAAAATTTGTAAGTCCACTTCCGTTCGGCCCCATTTTTGTTATAAATCATGTCTGATTTTGTTTAAGGCCGTAGGTAATCTCATGATTACTGGCCGGTTATGACCTTAATCCTTAGGGGCGAGTTTGGGTCATGACAAGGAGGTACCTGAAGAAACACCACTTAAGAGGAAGAAGAAAATTACCGTCTCCCTTTCTGATTTCAATGATGACCCTACTTATCAAGCAGTCGCCAAGGTAGTAGAGAGGGAGCAATCCAAGGAATTGGTGGTTTTCCAGAGATATAAGAAAAGGAGGTAGCAGCAGATATTAAGGAATGAAGCCGCTGTTGCTGATATACTTCAAAGGGAAACTACAAGAAGGCAACAAACTACCGATCATTATGCCCTTCTCAGTTCTCCAACCATTACCACCACCACTTTCGAGACTGGTAATTTCCTTTAGTTTCTGTAGTAACTTCCTTTCCTAAGTTTTCAGCAATAAAACTTAACATTGCTTCTTATTTCTTATCTTGCAGCAACAGTTACTCCATTTCCTTTTTCGATAATGGCTTCTTCAGTCTTATTTGAAGTTGAAAGACCAATAGAGGCAGCCTCAAAAAGGAGGAAGAAAATCAATACCAAAGTGCCATTAAGTGTAAAGCCCATCCAAACAATACTTCCACTTCCTAGCTCTACCCTTTCCATACCTTTTTTGAGGCAAGGCATCCCTATTTCTTTATCCCTGGGCTTAAATTCATATCTTCCTCATCTAACCTTTTCCTCAACCCAATTTACTTTCCCTACAATCCTAGCTGCTCCTTCATTACCCGAGAAGGCCCCAGTTGTCACCTCATCAGTGATAGCTGGTGTTTCTAGAGAAGATACTGGTAGCTTATTAATTTCTTTTTTGCCACCACCATCTAGCTCTAGTCTCTCTTCCCTTGACTATGAAACCACTTCTTCTAGACCCCTTTTTACCTCCAATGTCAGTGGAAGAGATAGACATTTTTGAAGCCCGGCTGGCTAGCCTTTTTGACACACCTAAAAACACTCCAGCAGCCAGTAGTGAAGCTGAACCATTGGCCCTTGATGACTCTCTCTTGGAAATTTTTGAGAGCTCATCAACCATCAGTAGAGCTTCTTTGCCTCCATTGGACTTAGGCACTTGTTTGGAATTACTAACATCATTTTCAAGGATCCCATTCGAAGCCTTACAAAGACCCATACTTAAGAATGGTTTCCTCCAATGCTGCAAAGTCATTAAGCAATCCAATATGGCCATTTCAAGCCACTTATCTCAGGCAGTAGCTACCATAGATTTCTATGTCAACATCTGCCACATTGCTAAAGCTGCAGAAGAGAAGCTATTGAAAGACAAGGAATTTGTTTCCCATATACATACTGAGGTATCTAAATTAAAGGGACAACATTCTTCTGCTTCTCAGTTTCGCATCCAACTCTTAGAGAAAAAGGCTCAATTAGGAGAGGAGTTAGCAGTAGTTAACTTAGCCTTGGATCGAACTGCTACAAAGTTGTAGATTACCAATCAAGGGCTAGCTGACCATAAGCAAGACATGGCTATAGCCATTCAGTTGTTCCCATCCCTTAGGAGTAGAGAATCAATTATAAGGGAACAACTGAAACATTGTGCTGATTTTTGGGTCAATCTATGGCTACATGTACTTAACTCTTTATGAAATGAAATCCTTATTTATTATTTGAGTGTTTTCATGCTTCTCTTGTTTAGCATTTTTTACACTTTTTGTGTTTTCCACACAGTTGGATAATAAGGTTTCAAGTATGTGCCATTAATTTTCTTAGGATGCACATATCCATTCCGGTTCCTCAAATGGTATGCTCCCCCAAGCAAGACTCTATGAATTTGATATGGTCCTTTCCAATTAGGTGACCATTTACCAAACTTATGGCTTTTGATTCCTATTGGAAGTATGGTCTTCCATACCAAATCACCTTCATCAAAGCTAATGTGCCTGACTTCCTTATTATAGTTTTTGGATGCCTTTTTCTTTTGGAAAAGAATACTATTTAACTCCAAAATTCTAGTTTCATCCATATTTTCTAATTCCAAGAACATGCTTTGATGGTACTGCTAAGAAGTTAACTAGTCCTGGCATTTCACCCTTAAGGACCTAATGTTAATCTCCACAGGTAACACTGCATCATACCTATACACCAAGGCATAAGGAGTAACTCCAGTGCTTGATCTTGGAGAAGTCCTATAAGCCCATAATACATCTAGAAACAAGTTATGCCAATCCCTAGGATTGTCTTCCACAACTCTTTGTATTCCCTTTTTCAAGGACTTGTTGGATGATTCTACCTGACCATTTGCTTGTGCATAATAAGGGGTGGAATTAATAAGACTAATTCCAAATTCTGCTGTGAAAAAATTTACCATCTTCCCATCAAATACAGTCTTTTTATCTATAGTTATTGTCTGTGGGATGCCAAACCTGTGAATCAAATCTTTAATAAATTCAATAACTTTAGTTTGATACACAACTTTATATGGTTTAGCTTCAACCCACTTAGTGAAGTAATCTGTAGCCATTAGGATGAAACAATGATGCTTTGAAGAGGGTGGATGTATTTTCCCTATCATATCCATAGCCCAACCTCTAAATGGCCAAGGTTTCACAACTGCATGCAAATCAGTTATTGGCACATGTCTTATCATGCCATGTTTTTCACATGCCTGGCACCACAAATGCCTTCATGGACTTCAACCATGGCTGTCAATGCCTCCTTCGGCCCTAGACATTCCAATAACAATCCATCTGCTCCCCTTTTGTAAAAAGCATTGCCATACACTATGTATTGCATAGATTGTAATTTAATCTTTCTACTGGCCTTCGAAGTTGGGTCAGTTAAGTACTGGATAATTGAATGCCTCTAATCTTGATCTTGTAAGTCATTATGATTAACTTCCAACACAACATTCCTTTTAGCTAAAGGTGGTATTAATTTTTGATATGTTGCTTAACTTACGTTCAGCTGAGTGTTATCCATCATTCTAAAATTCGAAGCCTTCTAAGCTACATCATTAGCTTTGTTATTCATGAACCTTGGGATATAAGTCACATTTGCTATCTGAAACTAAGAAAGCAAATGTAATGCGACAACATAGTATGGTAACATGCTGGCACTTTGACATTTGAAAATTCCTTTCACTTGGTTGACCACCAATTGAGAATCTCCAAATATATCAATTGCATGAGCTTGTAATCCAAAAAGCATTTCCAGTCCCATTATTAAAGCTTCATATTCAGCTTGATTATTAGAACAACTAGTTTCATCCATTCTGAAACCATATGTGGTTTCTACCCCCTGTGGTGACTTAATTACAACACCAATTCCAATTAGACCATTGGCCTTTGATCCATCGAACCATATCTGTCGTGGCTCAACATTGATCATACCAAGATCCATTATCTCTTGGCTTTCCATTTGACATGGATGATCTCCCAAGAAGTTAGCCAAAATTTGTCATTTTACTGCTTTTGGCGGACATATTCTAGATGAAACTCTGACAAAGCTAATATCCATTTACCAATTCTTCCTTTCAACATTGGTCCAGATAACATATACTTAACCAAGTCTGTAGTTGCAATTACCGAGACAACAGTAGGCAAAAGATAATATCTTAATTTCATTGCTGCAAAGTACAATGAAAGGCATAGCTTTTCTACAGCTAAGTATTTATATTCACAAGAACTTAAAAACCTACTAAGGTAATAAATTGTTACTCCTTGCCTTTTTTATTATCCTGGGCTAGGAAAACTCCTAATGAATCTTCTGCTGTAGCAATGTATAACTTCAAAGGCTTGTCGCCCTTTGGTGACATCAGCACTGGCCAAGTAGGCTTTAATTCCTTCAAAAGCAGTTTGATGCTCTGCTATCCATACAAACTCCTCTTCATCTTTCAACTTTAACAAAGAAGAAAATACTTAGTTTTCCCTGCAGTGTTAGAAATAAATCTTCGAAGAAAATTAACCTGACCAATAAACTTTTGTACTTCTTTCTTACTTGATGGAGGCTTGGCCTCAATGATGGCTTTGGCTTTATTTTGATCAATCTGTATTCCCTTCTTGTGCACTACATATCTCTAGAATTTTCTAGCTGATACACCAAAAGCACATTTGAGAGAATTAAGCTTTAACTTGAACTTTCTTATTCTTTCGAAAGCTATTACCAAATGAACCAAGTGTTCCTCCATAGACTGGGACTTTACAACAATATCATCAATGTAACACTCTAGGTATCCTCCAATAAGATCATGAAAGATAGTTTTCATTGCCCTCTGATACGTTGCCCCAGTATTCTTTAGACCAAATGGCATTTTTACCCATTCAAAGGCGCCAATGTTTCCAGGACACCTGAATGCTGTCTTGTGGGCATCCTCATCTGCAATGCAGATCTGGTTGTAACCAAAATGCCTATCCCTCATAGACAAAATCCTATGTCCTGTTGAACTGTCGACTAATAGATCCACTATAGGTATGCGATATTCATCTTTTGGAGTTGCCAAATTCAAATTTCTAAAATTGATGCATACCCTTATCTTGCCATTCTTTTTAATTATAGGCACAATGTTTGACAACCATTTAACATACCTGGGTATTCTAATGAAGCCTGCTTTAAGGAGTCTGAGAATTTCCTCCTTCACTTTCTGAGCCACTTCAGGGCTCATCCGTCTTGGTTTCTGTTTGTGTGGTTTAAAGTTAAGCTTTATAGGGACCTTATGTTCTACTAATGACCTATCCAATCCTGGCAGTTCATTTTAAGACCACGCAAAACAATCCTTATATTTCTTTAGTATTACCAACAACTGGTTCCTGTCAAGAGAATTTAACCAAGAACTGATATAAGTGGGTTGCTGTGCAGCACCTTCTCCTAAATTGACTTCTTCTAAGAGGTCTTGTACTTGAGCACTTACTAATGCTTCCCTTTCGACTTTTTCTACCTTCGAAGTAACTTTTTTTCTTTGTTCTGCTCCCACCTTCTCTGGTTCAACATCCTTGCCTTCTTTTTCATAGACAAAATCTGTCCATAAGGCTTCTTCTTCTTGTATTTCCTGAATTTTTGTTTCGATGTCCAATGCACAGTACTTATCAAGGGTCAAAAGCCTGACTTGTTGTTGCTCCTGCTTACAACCAACCACCATGCCTTCCATCTCTTGTTCTTGAACCTTCTGGACTATTGATTTTAAGTCCAACACTAAAAACTTTACTAAAGCCAAGGGTCTGGCTTCTTGGGTCTCATCTTTTTGTCTACAACCAGGCATCATTGTCATCCTTGGTGACAAATTCTTAATCAACACTCTCATGGATTAAGTGCTTCAGGTGTGCTACTTTCTCATCAGCCGTCACTTCGACTGATCTATCAGGTTTTCTCAATATATTGAGTGGTGTCACTCCTTCAGTATATGACTTGGCCTCTGCAAAGTCAGTATAAGCGATAAAAGGTTGAGGGTCTGCATTGATCTCCTCTATCTCTCCATTGCATAGGGCCATCATTATCTTTTGATGTAGAGAGGAAGACACACATTTGTTGGTGTGGATCCAATCCCTGCCAAGTAAAGCATTATACTTGACATTACTATCTATAACAAAGAATGCTATAATGCTATCTCTGGTTCTCACACTCAGGTTGATAGGCAAGATTCCCTAAGCCATCTGCTTATCCCCAGTGAAACCAGCAATGGTTATGCTGGTTAGGATTAATCTGGAAGGGATATGAGAGATTAATACTCACTTCCTTACTTTCATCTTCAATTTCCATTGGTGTGGCCACCTCAGACTCATCTTGAATCATGCTAACTTGTGAATCTTCACTAGAAACTGGAATAGGGTCAATTTCCTGACCTTCTTGGTTTCCATCTTTAGCTTGGAATTCTTGTGGCAATATATATACCATATTTACTGACACTGGAGGAAATGAGCCAAATTGAACTGCTGGCTGCATTTGTTTCTTTTCCAAACTAACTTGTTCAGTCATTTCAGAAGCATCTTCCATGCTGTATTCTTGTACTTCAGTACTGGTGACTTCCTTCGAGTCAACTTGTTTATGATGTGCTCCTATTGGCTTCTTGACTAAAAAGGTATGTTTAGCCGTGAAGGCTTCAAACATCTCATCTTCAGCCATTTCTTTCTTTTGGCCTAGTTTAACTTCTTCCTCTATCTCACTGCCGTTTTCCATCAAGGCTTTTTCAAGACTTACTAAGAGGGATCTTTCCTTGGCTTTTAGTTCAGTGTGAACTTTAGCCAACTGCTCTTTGCTGACACTTCTTTTTTTCTGAGGAGCCAATTTTGGACTTTCCTCTATCTAGTCTTTTGACTGGGCCAATGAAGAACTCTCTCCACTTTCCTTCAGATCCTTCTGGTATTGGGTATACCTTCGCTGGATCTTTCTCCTTTGAGACCTAGAGATTACAGGAACCATATCTGGTTTCTTTGTTTTTGGGTGCTTAAGTAATACTTAATTATTTGGAGCCACCAAGTGAAATTTAATCATTCTGCCCTGGTCTCCAAAGACACTTCTCTGTGCAGGTATTTCCTTAGGCTTGTTCTGCATGACAAACCAGTCTAGCACCCCAGGTACCCATGAACTCATTGGTTCAGTTGCTGAACTTGCCTTCCTAGTCTTTGAAACCACCTTCGAAGCTAACTTTTGAGGCCATTCACTGGCTCTGGCACTCTGTCTTGAGCCTAATTCAGGCCTTTTTTCAAGGTAATTTCCTTACATCTTACTCGAAGTTGACTTTGGAGGCCAATTACTAGCTCTGATTCCTTGACTTAGGCCTAATTCCGGCCTTCTATCAAGATAATTGCCTTCCATCCTATAGTAGTTTGGTAGTTTTAATTCATGTAAAGGTCTCTTACCCTTGGAATGCATTCTAGTGACTAGTGGTCCAGCCAAGAATGGCTGTTGTTTGGGACCAGTTGGGTATGGCCTCTTGTTGTAGGTATTAGTTGGCATAGGGCGTCTCTGTACATCATTGTAATATTGTTTCCCATCAATTGAGAGCCCTTTCAACCATTTGTAACTTAACCTGCATCTAGGACACATCCTTTGCATGATAGCTGCCTCTAGAGAGTCATCATCCAGTGCCTCCTCACTAGAGTCATCCTTTTGGTCCGCAAAGCTTTATCCATTTGCTGGTAGACTTCTGGTATCTTTCTTGAAAGCATTCTGGCTGGAAACATGCATTTGCACATTAACCTCCTCTAATTCCTTCAAGGATAGGTATTGGAAATCTGGAACACCAACATTGGTTGTAACTTCTCCAATCTCTGGGAATGGGTTAGTATCAATCCCTATAGCTTTCTCTGCTTTGGCTGGGAACTTTAAACTTCCCTTTCAAATCTGTTCTTGGATCTTGTCCCGAAAAACAATACAGTTTTTAGTTGAATGAGACCAAGAATTATGCCATTTATAGTGCATTTTCCCTTTAAGTTCTTCTGGGGTAGGTATCTTAACTCCCTTTGGTAACTTTAGGAAACTTGCTACAAACAAATGATCAAAAATGTCATCTACTTTTGTTAAATCAAAAGAATACTTCCTATGAAGGTCTTTCTTTTTAAACTGCTGGTCTATTGTAGTGTCCTTACAAATTAAGGCCTCATAGGTCATAGGCTCTTTCCCTACGATCTCTGCTGCATCAATTTCATAATTAGGGTCCCTATAATAAGTCTTATATGATGCATTACTTTGATTCTGTTCTTCCTCAAGTAAAGATTCATATCTAGACACCTTATAGGTTAATTCCACTAAGTCTTAAAACTCAGTTGAATCGAACTTCTTTCGAAGCCTAAACTCTAAACCATTTTGAGCCAATCTCACAAATTCAAGCTCTGGTAGAATGACCCTACACTTGTTTCGTGTCTTTTTGAATCTGTCAATAAATTGAGCAGCCTTCTCATCAAGCCTCTGGCTCAACCTTGCCAAATCTGCCACGGAAACTTCAGGCTCTGTTTGGAAGAATTGGGCATAAAATGCCTCCTCCATTTGCTGCCAAGTTTTGATAGAGTTAGGTGTAAGGTTAATATACTATACAAAGGCTGTCCAGTTAAAGAATTTGGAAAGAGTTTCAACTTCATATAATTATTATTGGTAAATTCACCACATTGGCCTGCGAACTTGGCACTGTTCTCTACGGTTGACTGATTTCTATTTCTATAAAAAAGAGCAAAGTCTGGTATTCTAAACCCCCTTGGGTATTCATGCACCCTATGTACCCATTCTGGGTATGGCTTTCTATATATAGGGGTCTAAACCCCTCGGGCCATAGGTCCACACATTTCTCTGACAATATCAGTAATTTGGTCCCTAAAAGCCATATTTTGTGCTTGTTGGACTACTACTGAATGAACAAACACAGGGTTTGGTGGAATCCCATGTGCTTGAGGTCCTCTTGGTCCATAGGGAGGTATATTTGGGACTAGTTGTCCCTGTGGTACTGGTTGCTGTTGAGGTTCACAGTCAGTTCCACTACACCACTCTTGCAGTTAGGCTTCCCTCTTGATTTTTGAATTTAAACTTTGTGAGTAACTGTTAGGCCACATTACCTTGTATCTCTCGATTATTTCAGTGTTACGCAGATCCATTATTACCAATATGAACTGCCACATGTCTAGCTTTGATTGGCAACTTGTATTAACTCCCCAAATTGCCCTCTTCGTGCCACGTGTTAAATTGTGATTGGCTTTTACAAATTATACAGCCAACACAATGAAGTTCTTATCTCTTCTACAAACAATATTACTAGATGTACTATCCTTTTTCGATAGTCATATTTTTGTTAAACAAAAACTAGTATACAAGACAATTAAAGAAAATTAAGATTGTTAAACATTTTTTTTAGTGTACTTTGCGATTCAAATATTCTTTACTGCTTTTGCCTGCGAAGTTGGGGGTTTTGGTTTTGAAAAGAGAATTTGGAAAAGTAGACATTTAAAATTAGTGTGGTAATAACTTGAAAGAAATTATATAACAGATCATATTGAAAGGATGACAGGATGACAGTGCCTTGTGTTTGATACAATTCTTTAAGACATACTTATCTCCTACACTAGTGCTCACGAGTTTTGTTTCTTTTTAAGAATACTAATGGGTCATGATTTCATTCTCCCTTGAAAGGTCTATTTGTTTCCGATTGGAAAATTTTGAAATTCTTTTCTTCTCAGATATAATATACTACATAACAATGGGTATCAAACTATTCATTGTAGGATTTGAGCCAGCAATCTTCGAGTACCAAGTGTTGTTGTATGATCATTAGGCTTCCCCATAATTCATCTCAATAATTATCTTGTAGTCTTGGCAAACACATAGAAAAATAGTGTTTCATAGTGAATTTATAAACTATGTGAATTTATCAGCCAAACACAAAATTAGTATGTCATAGTGGATGAGAAAAGTGAGAGGTTTGGTATTAAAAAGTTACAGAACCATTGATATGGAGTAATGTAAATTATATCATGTACAAATGTGATTTGGCCGACGAATAACTAAGCAAAACTTGTAAGAAAGAAGAAATTTAAACTCGGAATTTATCGAGAATCCTGATGAATGATCTAGATTTAATTCTTAAATGATAGGTCGTCCTTTTAAAATAAATCTCAAACACACATGTATTTATAGACAAATTTCTAGTAAAAATTTTGATTTTGTAGAAGTTGTCGTAACAAAAACAAATGTGTGTTATGAAAAAGTGGTTAGATTCTCTCTTGTACACTAAACATAAGTAAAAATTGTATATGTGAAAAATAATAAAAAACTTACACCTTATATAGAAGATAAAGTGATGAATAGATGTGTTTATTCAATTTAATTTTGTAATGATTTGTATAGGAGCATGACCATTCGCTCTATATAAAAAATACTAATGTTTAACTTTTAAAATTAAGGTTGAGTTTAAATTTGAGAGAACTTGACGGTCTCATAGGGCTCACTAAAAGTTCTGTTTCGATGATTCTAACCGTTCATTTTGTATAACTTTCAATATATATCATTCATAGAAAAAAATTATATTGATCAGATAAGCATAAAATTTTTATTTTATTACATGTCTCTGAAAAAATAAACGACAAATATATTTTTAAAAATAATTTTTTTTTAGACAATCATTATAAAATTTACTCGGAGGGTCATACAAAATGAATAATTCAGATTATTAAAACAGACCTTGTGGTGAGCCTCACAAGCCTATCAAATTCTATCAAGTTTATAGTTGAATTTAGATTTGAATTTTTGAATAACTCAACCATAAAATTATGTATTTCTATATGAAAAATGTTAGAGTTCCACAATTTTATATATACAAATTCAATTATAATAATGTGGTGAGATAATTGGACACTATGTCTACTACTATAATTAAGTGTGTGAAAAATTAGAAATTAACATATGTTAACATTACTTATGGCACATCATTATGGATTAAATTAGATTTTTTTAAGAGCTTTAAATATTATTATTATTATTATTATTATTATTATTATTATTATTATTATTATATGAAATTCTCTAATGAATGAAAACCGTAAATCGTCAATTCACAAAAATTAATAAGTCATAGTTCTTGTTACTACATGGTGCCTGTAACGGTTGCTATATGGTGCATTTTCAAGAGTAACGTGCTGAGAAGGATATTTTAAGAATATGAAAAAGTAAAAAACAAGTGAGTAATATTTTGAAAATATGAAAACATAAAAAACAAGTGAAGGTGGTTATACTTTTTAAATAATCGTCAAAAACAAGTGAAAGATATTTTAAGAATATAAAAAAATAGAAAACAAGTGAGGGTATACTAAATTCATGTTCAAAAGACAAAACAATGCAAGAAAAATTACAAATTGACCATGTTCACATCCTCCTTATGTTAAATTTTATAGAAATCCAAAGAAAATGGTACACGAGGAAAAATTTGAAGCAAAAGTTTAAAAATAATAGAGAAAATCAACATTTTTTTTTTCAAAATATTAACGGGGCAAATTTTAGATGTTAAAACCATAGGTAAATTTATGATTTTTGAAGTGTTAGTGGCTTTGCTCATGGCCTAATCATATGTTAGACCATTTTTACTCTATTCGAAGAATGGATTAAAGAATGGAGAGAGACTGTTTAATTACAAAAATCAAAACAGTATATATATATAAATTAAGAAAAAAAAAATTCACTTTTTGTTACAAAAACAAAGCCATAATATGAAAAGGAAAAATAATAAAAAAACAAAAATGTAATCGAATCACTTACAGTACTATTTTGTCAGATATTTAGATCAAGTCCAGTGTTGAACACTGTCTTCTTAGGATAGATTCGTCCTCTCACGGGTGCTAACAGATTATGGACGTCTATCTCCCAAGATGAAATGATCTACAACAAACAGTAGCAGCACTACAAACTGTTTGCACAACGAACACACTTTGTGTTTATACTCTTTCTTACAGGAAAATTAAATGCAGCAAAATGCAGAGAGTAATGGAAGAAAACAAGGACGAAAATTAGAGTGCAAAATCCAAATAAGGGTCTGTCTATTAGAGGAGAAATTGTGGCTTTCCAGAAATGTTTCAACAGGAAAAAACCTTTTTGAATAGGTACAATACCTATTTGATTTGAATTAAACAAATACAAACCTGTTTGAACCTGTTCAGATTTAAATTAAAAATGTAGGAACCTGTTTAGTAAAAAAGAAAGATGTATTGGACCAAACAAATTAATTTAAAAATTTTCAAACTGAAATTCAAAAGAATTTAATTTAAATTCAAATGTTTTTGGCCCAAAAAGATAAGCATTGGGTCGAACAAGCCTAACCCAACCTCACTCCACAAACCTGCGCCCAAGCCCGAGCCCAAGCCCAGCCCGCCCGACTGACCGGATGGATGGACGGCAGCAGCGACGCGCGTGTATGTTTGTTTTAGGTCTAATGGGTCTAGCCCACTTTGCCCATGATCTCGCCCTTCCACAAAACTTGAGCACCCTTGGGGCCCTCTCCAAGTTCCAAACCCAAAGGTTATAAACCAAATCAATATGGGACAAACCTTAACACCAACCTTTATGGAAATTTCACCAAACATGCTACTTTTATGGAGCTCACTTTGGCATCAATTTCCCATTCACCCGATAATAGTTTTGAACAACCAAATGTATAACATGAATCGTTACGCAGCAAAGAACACGTTGCCATATGGACCAGCCAACTTTGGCGTATGGGTCCCACCTAAAAATTAGACCAAAATTTAGAAAAAAAATCTATTTTTTCCCAAACCATTTCTTACAATCCCCCATATGAATGGAAGTTGATGACAACGGAAATGCAACAATATGCAAAATTTGTCGAAAGAGTATAAATCAAAAATATCTTGCATCAGGATAGATAGCTTTCGGCTCTAAACCTTCCCTAGTGATAACCTATCAGACTTACTAGCTAACTAATGGACGTGATGCCTTGAATTGTTCAGTCGTTTGTGTAAGCTAAGACAATAAATTTCACACAAAATATCTTTTGACACGTCGTAGTTCTCACAGTTGTGTTTATTTTGGCCTTGAACGCTCCTGGTTATTCATGAGTGTTTCTAGAGAATTTAGCCTCTTCATTCTCATAGAACCGGCCCTAGCTCGACATTCATATAGGTGATTCTTATTGTGCGTATCTCTTATACTTGTCTTGATTTTTATGCCTAAATCAAGATATAAGTAATCATTAAAAGCAATGTTTATCCTTAAACCCCTGCATACAACACATGCTGCAGATATCACTCTCACCATAGGAATGGGTAGGAAATTTTAATCCCTTGGTCATTTCTGGTGAGTCACACATAACTTAGTTATCCCTTTGAACTTAGTTATTGGGATCTCCAGTCATCTAAGTAGGGTTACCATTATGATGACTCTTATGTAATAGGCTTTAATCCCATCATTTTCCATGAACTATACATTTTCTCTTCTGCCAAACCTTTTGTAACGAATCCGCAATATTCTCTTTAGATTTTATATAATCTATTGAGATTATTCCACTTGAGAGCAATTGTCTTACGGTATTATGTCGATAATGAATATGTCGTGAATTATCATTATACATATAACTCTGTGCTCTGCCTATTGCAGATTGACTATCATAATGAATGGAAATAGCTGGCACCGGTTTTGGCCACACTGGAATGTCTTCTAAGAAGTAGCGAAGCCATGCTTCTTCTTTTCCTACTTTGTCTAAAGCGATGAACTTAGATTCCATTGTGGATCGTACGATGAATATTTGTTTCGTAGATTTCCAAGAAACCGCAGTGCCTCATAGAGTAAAGACATATCCACTAGTGGATTTTGAATCTTTAGTATCTGATATCCAATTTGCATCACAATAGCTTTCAAGTATTGCTGGGTATCGAGTAAAGTGTAAGCCATGATCACGGGTAAATCTTAGATATCTAAGAACCCGAATGATCGCTTTCCAATGGTCTTCTCTGGGGTTACTAGTGTACCTACTCAATTTCCTGACAACATAAGCTATATCAAGATGCGTGCAATTTATTAGGTACATTAGGCTTCCAATGATTTAGGAATATTTTAACTGAGACATCGCATCACCTTTATTTTTCGATAAATAAAGACTTGTAGAGAAGTGATTTGGAAATACTCTTAGATCCCGTAAGACACTCTTGATCCTCTGATTGCCACCTGAAAAAGGATGAACACTCCAGTCGGTGGTGCTGGAATTAGCACTCTGATGGACAAGTTAGTATATGCTCTCTAGTTTGCTTCTGTCTCAAGTTTGTTTAATCTATTCTCACATATCTTTCTTTGGTTGATGTTCCTCTTATTTATACTAGTCTCTGGTCCCAAGGGTCAGGCCCACTTTTAATCCAGAGCACAATAGCTCATTCGGCCCTTCTGTCGTATGCCAATTCCCACTCGGCTTCTTATACGACTGATTCCATGGCCGATTTAAATATTTATTTTCAAGACCCCCAGGATAAAGCCGAATAGTATCTGTCCTAAAATCCTTCAAAATGATTTGGTTTTCCTTAATATAAAATTATTTGGCTCCCACAATTGCCCCCCAAACATCCTACTAACGCTATTTAGTCGGCATGTTTGGTCCTAAACTTAGAGAGTCAAAAATACGGCGGTTACACTCTTTCCAATAATGAAGTATCAGAATGTCCATGCTTTTTAGAAATCATTATAATTTCCCGCCCCTTCGTATGCATCGTTCATTTAATGCGATTTGAAACTGTGTTGTCCTTTCGCATGTATGTTTTTTTTGAATACGCAAAGCTTTTTGGTTGCCTGTCAGCATCCCTCCTTCATTTCACGGCCTCTGCAACTCCTTTCCGTTCCTCATTGTTCTCTCTACTTCTTGTAAGTTCTTCTCTTCTTCATTCCAACTCCCATTTCCTTATTTGTTTTTAGTTTAGAGTACTTCTTACTCTGGCTCAGATGGTGAAACATTTGAAAGCCCTTCTTTTTGCGGATCGAGTTTTTGCTTTTCGACGCCATTTTTCTATTCCTGACGACGTCCATCTGTCACTCATGGCAGAGAGCGTAGTTGATATGGAGAGGACCGATGCGAGTACAATCATTTTTCCTCTCCTATCAATCACTAAGGGCGAAGTCTGTTTCCCCTTTCACCCATTTTTAAGGGCCGTCCTTTTCCATTGGGGTCTACTTCCTTCTCAGCCTAACGTAAACTTTTACCGAATCATAATGGGAATTGTAGAATTAAACCACCGTCTTAGGCTCAATCTTGGAATTCCTGCTATTTGGCATTGTTATGCCTTGGCCAAATCCTCTGGCTGGCAGAGACACTACTTTCTTAGGGCTAAGGACACCAACCACCATTTGGTGACCATGTTTGCCAGCTCTGGCAAGCGTGTTGACAATGTCATGGTCGTTGTCCAAGGCAACTTGGAATTCGGCGAGGGTGAAGATCGCTTAGATCATGTGCCTAGACAAAAAGGCAAACCCGGTGGCCGTGTGGTCCCATTTTCCCCTACGTTTCTTATACATTCACTTGGCTTTAATCCCATGTACTAATCGTTTCAGTTTGTGCAGGTAATGATTTGAAGAAAGTACTTCCTTCGGCCGACAACGTCGTACTTCAACAAGTCAAAACAGCGCTAGAATTTTTTTGGCCATTCTAACCTTCAAAAACAAGGGCGAGCCGCCCATATACTGTTGCGATACGAACCTACATACGCCACTTTTTTGGCTATGGATCATATTCTGACTCCGAAAGGCTAATAACAGCACATGACACTTATTTTCCCGAACTACAAGAACCTTAGGGAAATAGGTGTCAACGATTCGGATTTGGAGCAAAGTGAAGCCTGCGACCAAGTCGCTGAACCAACCGAAGCTGATTTGGAAGAAGTCAACACGGCTCTCAACTCAACTTTTGAGGAAGTCGGACTTAACTCCTCGTCCACTTTAGAGCGGGTTGACATATCGTTGGACGACGATATTTTTATCGACTTAGGAGATCTTCTTGGCACGGAACCTGAAGACAAGGCCAGTGAGTCGCTTATGCAGTTAGCCAGGAAAAAGAATGCCGAGAACATAGCGGTTCGAAGAAGGGCCAAGGCTGCCAGATTTGAGGCCCTACCATCTGTTCAGACCGACTCTCTTCCTCCGGCTCCAGTTGAGGCTGTAATTTCACCAACCATTGTTGAAGAAACGGAGCAAGCTATTGTGGAGGAGCTGGCCATTGGCCAATTGGACAATCAGTTGGCTGAACAGAGGGGGGAAAAATGCCTCGCCAAGTTTGGCGCCGATCTTTCCGAAGAGTTAGTCGACAAACGACCACGTGTGGAAGAACCGTAGGATATCATGGCGCCGTTTATTATCCAACCAAAAATAAAGAACACGCCAATTTCTACTGATGCATCGGTTTTAAAGGACTTCGCTGTGGCACTAAGTGTGGCCTCATCGATATCCTTGCCAGTTGATAGGGCTGCGTTCCGTGTAGAGCCAGACGTGGTGTTGATAGCGCTAGCGGCTTAGTCGGCGGTATTGATACATACATTTGATGCTATTTTTATCATTATTGTTATGTTGATTAACTGATGCGTGCTTTGTTTCAAACGGTGGGCAGGATCGCAGAGATCAGACTCTAACATTATGACGCCGTTGAGCACATCGGCTCTCTCAAAGCCGAAGTTGAAATCGAAAAGAATAAGGCTAACAAGGCATTAGCTGAGTTGGCAGTGGCATCTCTCAGGGCCGACTCTGAGGCCAAAAAGGCAGAGGAAGAGCAAGCAAGGGCCGATGCTGAGGAAGAGAAGGCTAAACGCTCTGATCTTCTAAGAGCTACCGCCGAAGATAGAGCAAACGTTAGCGAAGATGCGCTATAGTTAGCCAAGGAAGCGATTGCGAAGCTGGAGGCTGATTTGGAAGAATCGAAGAAGGCGAAGGAAATTGCCGACTCCGAGGTTTCCAAAGCGTTCAATGCCGGCTAGGCCGCTGCCTTGGAGAAATATGTAGAGGAAGTACCTAAATTTGAGAATCGGGGATTCAAGCACGGCTGGCTCAAAGCTCTAGCTGCCGCTAATGTGGTATTGGAGCAGCCAATTCCGTATGAGCAGCTAGAGGTTGAGCTGCTGGAGTTTGACCCTGAAGAATAAATAGTGTAATTTTGATTTTTGATTAGCATTTTCTTGTATGTAATTTTTTGTAGATTTTTGTAAGGCAATTTTCATGAGTAAAATGATGACTGATTGTACTCAATTTGTTAATGAAAATCATCTTTTTGCCTATTTTTCATGTGCTAATTTGAGAGAGCAATAGTTATCAGATTGTATGCCGAGCTCAATAGTTATAACTAATTTGAATGTAAAAATAAACACAGCTCAATTCGACTATAAAATTGTATACATATCTTGGCTAGTTTGTTAACAAGTTAACACTGAATAAAATATTTGGCTCAAAGCTAAACATCTGGCCAAATGAGGCAGTGTTATCATTCAGCTATATCATCAGATGCCAATTATAGTGATGCCCTTGCCTCATTTGAGCATCCGTTACGATGTCGAATAAAATGTGTCCCTCACAGGTTGCAACTTGTGAATAAAATATTCGGCTCAAAGCTAAACGTTTGGCCAAATGAGGTAATGTATTGTCATTCGACTATATCATCAGATGCCGATTATAGTGATGCCCTTGCCTCTTTTGGGCATACTGTTACGATGCCGAATAAACTGTGTCCCTTGCAGGTTACAACTTGTGAATATTGTGATGGCCTTGCCCCATTTGGGCATACTGTTACTGCGCTGAGTATCAAGCGTCCATTTGGAAATATTTTAGACCCTGCGAAAGACGCGGGGCTACTGTTGGGTGCATCGAAAGTGCTGCGTCCGTAATTAATGAACAAGGTATCTAGTATTTAAGAAGCTGCGGGCACAAACAACGATGATCGATAATTTGAGGAAGAGCAGAAACGCGAGTTGGGCCATAGATATCGCAGAGGCCATTCTTCAATAGTAAAGGAGAAACAAGAAGTTTAGTTGACTTGGACGCTGAAACGCATCATACTGCTGGAAGCGAAATGCAAAGAACAAGGGATGTAGCAATGGAGGGGAGGGAGAGATGTCGGTCACCCAGGCGTCGGAGTTGGTCCCCCAGAAGAGGTGACGCAGTGAGGCCTTCCAAGGATGGGGTGCAGCGACGAGGGGGATCAAGGAGTCATACTAATGGTCAGAGTGCTGCGCGAAGTGAACCGAGCAAAGCTCTGCGCCCGTTAAACTTTTCGATTTTTGTTGGGAATAAACTGATGATTGAAGTAGATTCGATTGTCCGCAACCCAAATGTGGCGGTCGTGTTTGCTTGACAGATCTTTCCGCCCGAGGTCCAACAATCAATGGTTGGTCGGCCTAACTACGAAGTTTTTCGGGACGGTGTCCATGAAGCGATAAGGGGTCTGTACATCTCCTATGAAATCGACATGCGTCTTTGTGCCTTGCAGAGGGAGATAGAGCAGAAAGAAAACCGCATTCGAAGCCTGGAACAATGCGCAAAAAAAGCCGAGAACAAACTAAAAAAGGCAAAAACCTTTGAAAAGCAGTCAGTCAGCCAGTCAAGTCAACCCGATCGTAGCAGAAAGGGTAAGTCAGCAGCTTTTAGATCATGCCATTGCCGACCAAGATACGGCGAGCATGTTCGCAAAAGAAGCAATAAGAATGAAGGCCTAAAATGAAGGTTTGTTTGACGGCTAGAAAATTGGTATCGAGAAGACAAAAGAAAAGTTAGCTGAGGACGTCTACCAGTACGAAAATAGTGGGTTTAAGGATGGGTGGACTAAGGCTCTGCAGGTCGCGGGTATTGACGCGGCGTCATCTCTATATCAGAATTACAAGTTTCCCTTCGAGGCTTATGATGCCAAGAAGACCAATGATGAAGAGGATGCTAAATAAATTTATATGTCGATAAATTTATATATCGCATTATACAAGTTTGTAGAAGGTCATGTATTGAGGTCTTGTTTAATGAAGTAAACATTTTCTATATTATTCTGATTTGATGTTTATTTTTGCTTGTGGTAATTGTACCCTAATCCATACTAGTTTTTAATCATATATTTTGTTCGGTGTTGGCCAATCGTGACATTCATGGTCACTTCAAATTTGGAGGCTTGTTCGGCACAAACGTGTCATTCACAGATGGGGCTCTGAATTCGGAGATTGTGTTGGCCAATCGTGATATCCATGAAGGAAGCTCCAAATTCGGAGGCTTATTCGGCCCAAACATGTCATTCACGGATGGGGCTCCGAATTCGGAGACTTGTGTTGGCCAATCGTGATATCCACGAAGGGCGCTCCGAATTCGGAGGCTTATCCGACCCAAACATGTCGTTCACGAATGAGGCTCCGAATTTGAAGACTTGTGTTGGCCAATCGTGATATCCACGAAGGGCGCTCCAAATTCGGAGGCTTATTCGGCCCAAACGTGTCTTTCACGGATAGGGCTCTGAATTTAGAGACTTTTTATTGGCCAATCGTGATATCTACGAAGGGCGCTCCAAATTCAGAGGCTTATTCAACCCAAACGTATTGTTCACAGATGGGGCTCCGAATTTGGAGACTTTGTATTGGCCAATTGTGATATCCATGAAGGGCACTCCGAGTTCGGAGGCTTATTCGACCCAAACATGTCATTCACGGATGGGGCTCCGAATTTGGAGGCTTTTTGTGACCAAACCATTACTTACAAGATAGGAAAGAAAAGGCATTGCATTGGGAAAAAGAAAGATATACATGGCGAAAATTCAAAACAAGCTATCATGCTATACAAGTTGGCTTAATGATAAAATTTGCGCAAATGTATGGAATTCCAGGGACGTGGCAAACTTCTTCCAGCCATGTCTTTGAGCCGATATGCCCCTGTTCTTGCTATTAAGTCTACCTGATAGGGGCCGTCCTAGTTGGGAACTAACTTTCCGTCAGTGGGATTCCTAGTAACGGGAAGCACTTTCTTGAGGACCAATTCTCCAGGTGATAATGACACAACTATATGCGTTGATTATATGACTTAGCGAGCTGTTGCTGATACCACACCATGGAAGCAAGAGCACGGTCTCAGCATTCTTCAATCAGAGTCAAGTCCAAGGCCAACATCATGTCATCACGGCCCATGTCAAAAACCTTCGATTTCAGAGTGGGTAAGCCGATTTTCAGGGGGATGATTGCCTGGGTTCCAAAGCATAGAGCGAACGGCATTTCCCTAGTGGATTGCCTTGGAGTAGTGCAATGAGCCCACAACACACTGGGGCAGCTCTTCGAGCCATCTACCTTTAGCTTTCTCCAACCTTTTCTTGATGCCATCCAGAATGACTTTGTTGGAGGCCTCCGCTTGACCATTGCTTTGTGGATAAGCCGGTGAGGAAAACTAGGGCCAAATACCGTACGTGTTACATAATTCTCGGTAAACGCCACAATCAAACTGTATGCCTTTGTCTGAGACAAGTGCTCTTGGTATGCCGAATCGCGTTATGATGTTTTTCCATACGAAACACTTAACGTCGACATCTAGAATATGTGTTAGTGCCTCTGTTTCGACCATTTTGTGAAATAATCCGTTGCGACAATCAAGAATTGCTTGCTCCCTGGAGCCCGTTGCAGTGGTCCGACGATATCAAGTCGCCATTGGATGAACGGCCAAGGACTAGTGATAGAGTTTAACTCCTCGGCAAGAAGATGAGTTAAAGGTGAAAACTTCTGGCATTGTTCACATTTCTTGACATAACATTCGGCGTCTGTTCGCATGGTCGGCCAATAGTATCCGTGTGTTACGGCTTGATGGGCTAAAGAACGTCCGCTAGAATGGGTACCACAGCTACCTTCATGTATTTCAGCCAAGAGTTCCTCAACTTATTCTGGTGAACACATTCTAAGTACGGCCCAGAAATTGATTTTTTGTAAAGGTTCCCCTGTGGATCCAAGTAGTATCGCAGGGCTTTGTTTCGCAGTTTGTGTGCTTCTTTCTTATCCATTGGGAGCTCTCTGAGGATAGGAATACCGCGATAGGGTCCATCCAACTTGGACCTGGTTCGATGGTGTTGACTTGAACTGATTCAGAAGAGGCAATGCTCGGCTCATGAATGAATCCTACTTCGATTGTCCATTTAATTTCTGAGTTGAAGGCAGAGACTAGGCAAGCCAGGGCGTCCGCATGCGTGTTCTGATCCCGGGTTATTTGATTCAATTCATGATGATCGAATTTTGCGAGCAAAGAATTCGCCGTTTTCATGTAGGCTGCCATGCGGTCATTTTTGGTCGCATATTCCCCTTTTAACTGGTTGATGACTAGTTTCGAGTCACAGCAAACAAGCAGACACCACGCACCAAAGTGAAGTGCATTCCGTAGGCTGGTTAACAATGTTTCGTATTCGGCTTCATTGTTTGATGCATCGAAGCCCAGTTTGACAGCCTGCTCGATTATTGCCCCTTCCGGGGTCATGATTACTACGCCAGCCCCACTACCACGTTGGTTGGATGACCCGTTACAGTACATCTGCAAATGTCTCTAACATATATTCTCTAGTTAGGCTTAGGTTGCACTTGATCAGACTTAAAGTCGGCGAGGGATCCTGTGAATTTGGCTAGAAAGTCGGCGAGCACTTGCCACTTGATGGAAGTTCTGGGCAGAAATTGGATATCATACTGGCTGAGTTCCAGAGCCCATTTTGAAATGCGCCTCAATGCTTTCATGCTACGGAAAGCTGGCCAGAGGGAGTAGTCTGTTAGTACCCCAATAGTATGCCCCTGAAAATAATGCATCAGTTTTCTTGCAACTATGATGAGAGCAAGGATGAGCTTTTCCAATGGAAGATAATGTGTTTCAGTGTTAGCCATTGCTTTGCTCACATAATAAACTGGACGTTGTTCTCCAAGTTCTTCCCTTAACAGTACAGCACTGACCACCTGGTCGGATACCGCCAGATACAAAATGAGCAGATCGCTTCCCGAAGGTGTTGCCAAGAGTGGTACTAATCGAAGATATGTCTTCAAGCCGTCCAAAGCGGCTTGGCACTTGGGCGTTCACTCAAAAGCTTTTCCTTGCCAAAGTGTGTGAAAGAATTGTCGACAGTGATCGGTAGAACGACTAATAAACCTGTTGAACGTAGCGGCCATTCCTATAAGTTTCTGAACCTCTTTGATAGACCGAGGAGAGCCAAGTTCTAGAATTGCTATGATTTGCCTCGGGTTGGCTTCGATTTTGCGGTGGTTAACATTGTAGCCAAGGAATTTGCCAGATCTGGTGCTGAATACGCACTTTGAGGCATTCAATTTCATTTTATACTTTTGAAGAATGCCGAATGTTTCTGCCAAATCAGCTAAATAGGTATGATTTTCCTTCGATTTGACCACCATGTCATCGATGTATACTTCCATGGTACGGCCAAGTTGTTCCTTGAGCATGGTAGTCACTATTCTTCAACCCGAAAGGCATGACCTTGTAGCAATATGTTCCTTTCGGGGTGACGAATGTAGTTTTTTCTTGGTCCTCCGGATGCATGGCAATTTGATGGTAGCCTCTGTAGGCATCCAAGAAGCTCATGCGCTGATGATGTGTTGTTACATCTACGAGTTGGTTTATTCTAGGAAGGGGAAAACAGTCCTTGGGACAAGCTTTGTTTAAGTCCGTGAAATCCACACAAACATGCCAAGAACCATTCTTTTTCTTTACAACCACGGTATTGGACAGCCATGTAGGATAGGTTACTTTGCGAATTGCCCAAGCATCAAGTAATCGATCAACAACGGCTGAAGTATGTTCCCCGGCTGACCGCCGACTTCTCTGAATAATTGGCTTACATTTTGGATCAACGTTTAAGCGATGCTGGGCCACAAATGGATCCACCCCTGGCATCTCGTATGGTGACCATGCAAACACATCGAGGTTACCGAGTAAGAAGGATACAAGCTCTTGCCTTTCAACTTCGTTCAGGGAAGTGCCGATCATGAATAACTTGTCAGGATTCCCGTTAATTTTGACCCGATCCAGGGCTTCGGTTGCCTTTCACTCAAGCTCTTCCCGATATCCTCAAGGCTCTCCCAATCAAGTACCTCAATTGAATTCATTTCCAGCTCTTTTGGTTTCTTTGCAGTAACAAGGTAGCATGCCTGAACTGATTTCTGAGAACTTTGAATTTGTTCGATACCATACTCAGTCGGAAAAAGAAGTAATTGATGGTAGGTGCTTGGCACAGCTTGCATGCTATGCAACCAAGTTCTTCTCATGATGAGATTGTATGGCAAAAGAAGTTTGACAACCAGAAATTCTATATCTACTGATCTAGTGCCCGCCCGAACTGGTAGTGTGATTTTTCCCAAAGGATACTCCGGGTTAGCATTGAAGCCGAATAATGGATAATTGGTCAGAGAGAGATTCGAGTTAGTGAAGCCGAGTTTAACAAAAGTTTTGTAATACATTACTTCTGAAGTACTTCCTTGATCAATGAGAACACGCTCAATGGTGAATCTGCTCACGCATAGCTCGATGACGAGGGGATCAGTGTGGGGGAGAGAGTTGCTCCAACTAAGTCAGTGTCATCAAAACTAATCCTCCCAGTTTAATGGGGCCGTTTCGCTGGCATGATTGGCCTATGTGGGCTAGACTGCAACTGAATTGTATGCACCTCGGATGACGTCGGCAAGCTGTATATCATATGAATTACACCAAGTAGAGGCGAATCCAACCGTAAGGCCGCTGTGTTTGATGAATTGTTCTTTCGGACGTGTTGCACCAACCGACCGTCTTGCACCATCTCCTCCAGGTGATCCTTCAGTGCATAACAATTGTCAGTGTCATGACCATGGTCTTTGTGATACTCACACCGTTTATCCTATCTCCTCGTATCGAGAGGTCCTATCATTTTGGGTGGCCACTTAAAGAACGGAAGGTGTTGAACTTTCGACAAAATCTTACTAATCAGCTCTATTAACTCCATCTATTTCTTGTCTGAGCGCCTTGTGTGCCTGCTATCCACTTGATACTATTCAATCACTCGATGGGAACATTGGTCATTTGATCGGCGCGAGTCACGCCTTTTGTCTCGTTTAGCCCGATTCTGCGGTTCGGGGCTCATTGATGGCATGACGCTTAATGGCTGAACGATTCCAGGTGGAGCTGTCTTATTAGCTTTCTACCCGACTTTGACTCGTAGGGTATCATTTTCCACTTTGCAATATTTTTTGACTTTCTTCATTAATACCCAGACTATTTTGGGAGGCCGTCTGGTCAATAAACTGCAGAGGGGACTATCAGGATGCAATCCCATCTTGAAGGCGGTGATTGCCATGGAGTCATTGTAGGCATCATCTACCAGATTGAAGCATTCCCAATAGCGTTCCGAACATTCACAAAGGGTTTCTTCTGGTTTAATTTACATTGCCCAGAGAGAATCGGCTTGCTTTAGTTGGATCTTAATGGTGATGAATCTTGCCCTGAAGGACTTCTGGAGTTGATAGAAGCTTTTAATCGATGTCGGCTCCAGTTTATAGTACCATCTGACGGCCAGTGGTCCCAGACTACTCGAAAATATTCGACACATGAGGGCTTCATCGTCAGTATGAAGTGTCATCGCTTGTTTATATTGACGAATATGATCAGTGGGGTTTGATTTTTCGTCGTATAGGGTGAACGACAGTGCTTTGAACTTCTTGGGTAGCACTGCCCCTGCAATTTGTTGAAAAAAATGATCGTGCTTATCTTCCTCATCCGAATCATCACTCCTCCCTCGCTTGTGCCGTACATACAGACTTCCTTCAGATGAGCTAGATACATCAACTCGTCCTTTCTTTCCACGTTCTGAGGATGGTGAGTCAGAATCACTGTCATTATCACATTTCTGAAGTCGACGTCGTCGACTATCCTTCTTTCCTGAAGGTTGACCCCGGTCTTGGCATGTTGCCTGTTGGGATTTTGCCACCTCCAAGGCCAAATCCTGGCGCAGGCGCTCGTTCTTAGCCATCATGTTCTCTAGCCGCTATTTATTTTGCTTTGCTTGATCCATAATCGTCTGCATTGTCTTATGCACTAATGTCGAGGGTGAAGTCTGGGCTAATGAATCGAAGTTCAAAGCTCGTCGTGTGGCGATATTCTCCAGTCCAAGCATGTTTCTTGGAGAGACGTCGTCTCTTGGCGTAATTTCATCAGCGACTACCGAAGGACCTTCTGTTACGCCCACCATGGATGTGCTTGAGTATTTCCACAAACGGCGCCAATTATGGAGAAGTGATTTGGAAATACTCTTAGATCTCGTAAGATGCTCTTGATCCTCTGGTTGCCACCTGAAAAAGGATGAACATTCCGATCGGGGGTGCCAGAATTAGCACTCCGACGGATAAGTTAGTATATGCTCTCTAGTTTGCTTCTGTCTCAAGTTTGTTTAATCTTTTCTCACACACCTTTCTTTGGTTGATATTTCTCTTATTTATACTAGTCTCTGGTCCCAAGGGTTGGGCCCACTTTTAATCTAGAGCACAATAGCGCATTCGGCCCTTCTATCATATACCAATTCCCACTCAGCTTCTTGTACGTTGATTCCATGGCCGATTTAAATATCTTTCTTCAGGACCCCCAAGACAGAGCTGAATAGTATCTATCTTGAAATCCTTCAGAACGATTTGGCTTTCCTTAATATAAAATTATTCGGCTTCCACAAGACTCATGTCTATGGGTGTTCTTGCTACATTTATATCATCCTTGATATATTTATGAAGAATTTTCTCAATATAATGAGATTGTGATAATGCATATCCATCAGATATTTTAGTAATTTTCATTCCTAATATAATATCTTCGACCCCCATATCTTTCAGATCAAATCTTTTTTTCAACATTTGCTTGGTTGATTTAATCATGTTTTGACTGCTTCCAATGATAAGCAAGGCATCCACAAAAAAACAAACGATGACATAACCTTTATCAGTGTTTTTAACATAGACGCATTTGTCACATTCGTTTATCTTGAACCCATTAGTGAGCACAGTATGATCAAATATCTCATGCCATTGCTTAGGAGCTTGCTTTAATCCATAAAGAGATTTTATAAGCTGACAAACTTCTTTTCTTTGGGGTTGCTCCATATAGATCTCTTCATTTAGATCACCGTTTAAGGAAGCTGCCTTAATATCCATTTGATGTATCTCTAAATTATACAATGCTACTATACCATTAAGCATGTGGATGGACGTTATTCTTGTAACGCCCCGAAAATAAATCGACATAAATCAACCACATCAACCATCATTCATTAGATAATGACGATAATCCTTCCATCTTTACATGATTAATGAATGAGCTTATAAAAAAGTTTCACATGTGAATATACATTCAATGGTATGAAAAACACATGAATCTATAGCATGTGAAACATCTAGTCTCAAGTACTTAAAATGCCCTTAAGGGCTTACATCTTCCAAGACATAAGCCTGGTTATACAAAATGGTCTCTCAGACCCATACATGTTTAGCCCTTGGCTAACAAAATAAATACAACAAAATAGAGTTGTCCACTCTGCATAAAATATATCCACGCCTTCAACTCGGCGAGATCACCACATCTTTTCTTGCACCAAAATCCCATAGGGGTGAGCATAAAGCTCAGTAGAGAATCCTTACAAAGTATATATAGTTATACAAATTTCCAACATTTAATGTAAACGAAAATGCCATGCAATGCCATTCTAGAGATAATCTCATTTCATGCTTCTCTTGAAAATCACTATGTTTTCAATAACATTATGCAATCTCATAAGTTTCAAATTTACAATTTTAATCATTAGGGGCAGTAAATACGACTCAGGTAATCCCTAGGTTGGTGTTTGGAAGTAGGCTCAAAAGCTCTACAAATAACCCCACTTTACCAGTTGCTAATCGGAAGGGAAGTGGTACCTTCTTCGCGCATGTTTTTGGTCTTTCACCGCGAACACTTAGGCCAACTTATCAATTTCACCTACACCTCCTATCCAGACTTACCTACGTATTTACCCCTTAAACATTTCCATAGTTCTCATTACAATATAATCTTTTCTCAAAGTAAATGTTTCCAATCTAAATTCACAATGCATAGTAATTAATTTCATGCGAATGTAATGCAATGATCTTCCATGCCTCATAGCATTTCTCCATTTTCAAGTATTTCGACAACAATATCAAAACAAATACATTTCCCATTTGCGTTCTTCAATGTTATTTCATGAAATAACCATGTGCCATCAACAAATAGCAACAATTTCTCATCATGCATAATTCTTAACAATTTAGTCTCTTCAAGACTATATGTGATGTTTTCAAACATTAATCTCTAAGATTTACAATTCTCACAATCCATGGTACACAACAATTTGCCATCTCAGTACTATACATGTGTCATGTTTTTAACAATAATGTTAAAATAATTTCTCAATTCTCATACATCAAGAAGATTGCTATTTTGCAAAACATGTTATGAAATCTACTCTTATTCATTCTTTAATCACAAGAAAAGAAAGGAATACATAGACTTTTCCATATTTTCCAAAACCCCAAATTTCTAGGGTTTTTCATTAAAAACCAAACATCTCCCCATTTCCTTAGTGAAAACCCATCCAAAATCATCTTCTTTAAATTATTGAAAGTCAAACCCCCAAGGATCAACTTTGAAACATTAATTTTTAAACCCTCTTTTTAAAAATTTCTACATTCTTGAGCCAAAAACCAAACTTTCAAAATAGCTTCAAGAGAACTTTAAAATCAACATCAATCTAACAAAACATGTATATGTACCTCAACGAAGTCCCTACATTAAGGTGTTTGGAGAAGATAAGAGAAGAAACCCTAGAATCAAAGATGCCAAAACTTAATCTCCACCGCACACAATGTAGTTCTTGCTTTGCTCATCAAGATTTGAGAAAGAAGATGGATCAAAGCTCTATGGATTGTAAGAAATCAAGGTTTTTTGGGTGTTTAGTGAAGGTTTTTAAAGAGAAGGAGGAGTAAAATAATGTTTAGAGTGAGAGTGAAATGCCCTAAGTGTGATACATACACAGCCGAAAAGGAAAAAAAAAACAGAGATTCGACTGCCCAGAATCTCGCACGTGCAGTGCCCTCTCTCGCACTTGCGGAGCGCCTCCCCCGCACGTGCGGCCTTCAACCTCGCACGTGCGGTGGTTCCTTGCCGCACCTTACTCCGTACTTGCCTTTTAGGCAGTGTGCAGCCCTCCAAACTTATCCTTCCCCGCACGTACGGCCTCACCCCCGTACATGCGCCCCTACCCTGTACGTGCGGCCTAGGGCCCCGCACATGCGGCCCTGGCTCAACAGCCCAGAATTTTCTAGTTCGATCCCTGGACACTCCGAACTTGACCTCGCACTCTCCGGAACGAGTGAAAATCAATCACCGAAGAAACAAGAATAAGAACTTATCTAAGAGGAACCCCCGAACACCACAAACCCAAACGATTAACATGACTTCAAACCAACCCGACACCTCGACAAAATCACCCAAGGTTAAACTGAAGGAAAAACGAAACTAATGTCACGCTCGGTTATCACAACCTCCCCACCATAGGAAATTTCGTCCTTGAAATTTAAACCAACTAATCAAACAAAGAATTCTAGCAATTATAACTATACTATCAAAATTTCTCATCACAATATCGATATTTAACCAACATTCATCATGCTCATCATTAGCATTTCATCAAAACAACAATTGCTCATACTAGGCATTTGTAATGAAACATCTTTATCAACAATTTCTTCTCACACAGTCTCATAATTAGATGAACAACACATACAACAACATGTGATTAACAATTTTAACACTTTCCCCTTCGACACTAGGGAACATTACAAATCAAAATAACTAAGCATTTTCAAATAAATCCGGATACGTGGAGCAGACCTCCGCTTCCCGTTCCAAGTTGCCTCCTCAATCCCATGGTGCCTCCACAACACCTTCACTAACGGTATAGTTTTACCCCGTAACACTTGCTCCCGGGTATCTAATACTTGAACCGGTCGCTTTTCATAAGAGGCATCCTCATCTATCTCCAAATCAACCCAATCTAGCACATAAGAAGGGTCGGGTTCGTACTTCCTAAGCATAGACACGTGGAACACATTGTAAACCCTCGAAAGTTGTGGCGGTAAGGCTAACCGATATGCCACTTCCCCAATTCTCTCCAATATCTCGAAAGGCCCAATAAACCTCAGTGAGAGCTTCCCACTCTTGCCAAATCTCATTAAACCCTACCTAGGTGAGATCTTAAGGAAAACATGGTCACCTACTTCAAAAGATAACGGTCGTCTCCTCTTATCAGCATAACTTTTCTATTAGCTTTGGGCAGTAGCTAACCTCTTCCGAATGAGAGCAACTTTCTTGGTTGTCTCTCTAACAATTTCCGGACCCAACAACAGTGCATCCCTTACCTCGGCCCAACAAACTGGTGATCTACAAGGTCGACTATACAAGGCCTCAAACGGTGCCATCTCAATGCTAGCTTGATAACTATTGCTGTAGGCAAACTCAATCAGCGGTAAATGCCTCTCCCAAGACCCCTTGAAGTCTAGGACACAAGCTCTAAGCATGTCTCCCAAAATCTAAATGGTACGTTCAGACTGCCCATCGGTTTAAGGGTGATAAGCAGTGCTAAAAGTCAACTTGGTTTCCAATGCCTCTTGAAGGCCCCGCCACAACCGGGTGGTAAAACGAGGATCCCTATCCGATACAATGGTTACCGGAACCCCGTGGAGTCGAACTATCTCCCTAACGTACAACTCTGCCAAGTGCTCAACTGAATCGCCAGTACGCATCGGAATGAAATACGTAGACTTAGTCAACCTATCAACGATCAGCCAAATGACGTCATTGCCCCGCTGTGTCCTAGGAAGCCCAACTACAAAATCCATGGCAACGTGTTCCCATTTCCACTCGGCTATTGGTAAGGGTTGTAACAAACCCACTGGTCTTTGATGTTTGGCCTTCACTTGCTGACAAGTAAGGCACTTCAACACAAAGGATGCAACATCCCGCTTCATACCCTTCCACCAAAACTAACGGCTAAGGTCACGATACATTTTGGTGCCTCCTAGATGTACCGCAAGGCATAAGTGATGGAACTCCCGAAGCACTTCCTCTCTACAAGGCTCAGGTACAAACAAACGGTCTAGGTAATGTACACTCTGATCCGAGTGAATGTTCAAACCCTTCTCTTTCTTTCCATTGGAGATTCTATCACGAATTAACTCTACTTCACGGTCTCCTTGTTGTGCCTCTACAACTTTGCTAATCAAGACAGGTTGAGCACTCAAAGTAAACAATGTTGCACCCTCTTCGGACTCACCCAAGTGCAATTCAAACTAGCCTATATCCCCCAACATAACCCATTCCCAAATGGCCACACTTGCCAAACTATTCACGGATTTTCGACTTAAGGTGTCAGCCACTACATTGGCCTTCTTCGGATGATAGTGTAACTCGAAGTCATAATCCTCTAAAAACTCCATCCACCTCCATTGACGAAAATTCAAGTCTTTTTGGGAAAACAAATACTTCAAGCTCTTATGATTGGAGAAAACCTCAAACTTCTCGCCATACAAGTAATGCCTCCAAATTTTCAAAGCAAACATTACTGCGACTAACTCCAAATCGTGGGTAGGGTAATTATTCTCATGAGTCTTCAATTGTCATGAACCATAAGCTACAACCTTTCCCCCTTGCATCAAAACACAACCAAGTCCATCCCGAGACGCATCACAATACACGGTGTAACCCAAACCTCTCTCCAGAATGATCAACACCGGTGTCGTAGTCAATCTAGTTTTAAGCTCTTGGAAAGACTTTTCACAAGCCTCACTTCAGACAAACTTAACCCCCTTTCTAGTCAACCTAGTCAAAGGCGCGGCTAATCTAGAGAAGTCCCTCGTAAAACGCCGATAGTACCCGCCAATCCTAAGAAACTCCGAATCTCAAAAACATTTTTAGGTTGCTCTCAATCTTGTACAGAATCTATCTTCGAAGAATCTACAGTTACTCCCTCTCTTGACGCTACATGGCCCAAAAAATTCACCTTGTTGAGCCAGAACTCGTACTTCTCAAACTTGGCATACAATTGATGTTTCCTAAGCAATTCAAGCACTACCCTCAAGTAAGCCTCGTGTTCCTCCTTGGAAGTCGAATAAATTAGGATGTCGTCTACAAAGACGACCACAAAATGGTCCAAGTACTCCCTAAAAATTCAATTTATCAAGTCCATAAAGGAACTCGGTGCGTTTGTCAACCCAAATGGCATTACAAGGAATTCATAGTGGCCATAATGCGTACGAAAGGCCGTTTTCTGGATGTCTTCCTCCCGGACTCTCAACAGATGGTACCCCAACCTCAAATCTATCTTCGAAAAGCAACAAGACCCTCTAAGTTGGTTAAACAAATCATCTATTCTGGGTAAAGGGCATTTGTTCTTGACGGTAACTTAATTCAACTTGCGGTAATCGATACACAACCGCAACGACCCATCCTTCTTCTTCACAAAGAGAGCCGGCGCTCCCCAAGGCGATGTACTAGGGCGAATGAAACCCTTGTCTAAAAGCTCTTGGAGTTGAATATTTAACTCATGCAACTCCGCGGGTGCAAATCTATACAGGGCCATAGAAATTGGTGCCGTTCCAGGTACTAAGTCAATAGTGAACTCAATCTCCCGATGGGGTGGCAAACGAGTAAGGTCCTCGGGAAACACGTCCAGGTATTCACAAACTACCCTTGGCAACTCAACACGAGTCCTGTCACTCTCACTATCCAAGAGAGTAGCAAGAAGACCACTAAACTCGTTCCTACTACGAGGGTCAAAAATTGGTGACAAGACCCTATCACCCCGGTCTCCTAGAAAGTAAAAACAATCACCACTTAAGGTGCACACTGTGACCCTCTGACGAAAACAATCAATCACTGCTCAATCCGAAGACAACCAATCCATGCCTAGAATGACATCAAAACTCGACATGTCTAATAACACAAAAGTAAACAGAAGTTGACGCCCGACAACCTCTATCTCACAACCACGACATCCCCAATCTAAGTCAACTGTGCCCCCAATCGGTGACTCAACTCTGAGTGGAGACGCTAACCGTGCTACCTCTAACCCCAATGCAGATACGAATGCAGCAGATATGAATGAATGAAATGCACCTGTGTCTATTAACACATTAGCCAAAGAATTACACACAACAAAAATACCTCTCACAACTGAGGATCCCGACAACTACTCTGGCGCGGTAACAACATACACGCTCCCCTGTGGCCTCTGATCAACCTGCTCATCTCTTGGAGCTTGGGCTCATATCGACCGAAATGAAGAGGCTCTTCGATTAACTTCAATCTGAATCAATAAGCTCGCTGGTGGCTGAGTTCTGCCGACTGGCGCGCCAGATGCGCCTCCCAACTGCGAGCACACTCTCTTCATATGCCCTGATTGACCGCACTGATAACAAGTAGGCCCCTGCCTTCTACTCTGAGACTGACTCTGCAATCGGTTAGGTGGTGGTGGTGGTGGTGGTGGTGGTGGCGGTGGTGGTGGTGGCAACATCTGCTGTCCTCCCCTCTTCTGTGGACATGCAAAGGCCTTGTGACCCGGTTGGCCACATTTGAAGCAAGAAAACCCACTTGGTGCACTCTTCCCTGAGCCCGCACTAGGTAAGAGAAAGGTAGATCTAGACTGTTGTGGTTGAGACTGGGATGAAAAAGTGTTTATAGTCTTCTTGTTGGTCCTATAGTCCCCTTATAACCCTTGGCCCCTAGGTCTCGAACTCCGAAGTCTCTCTTCCTCGACCTCCACGGTAATCTCCACATGCGCAGCTGCCTTCACAAGACAGTCATAATTCCGAATCATGTTCCCGACAACCTTGAACAAGATCTTGGTTCTAAGCTTCTTCTCAAACTCAATGCAACGGCGCTCTTCCATTGCTACCAACTCCGGTGTAAACCGGGACAAACTAGAAAAGGCCGCTTCGAACTCGGCCATGGACATATTGAGTTGCTTGAGGTCTTGGAACTCCTGCCTCAACCTCTCCCTAGCCGTGGGAGGTAGATATTTGTCTTGGAAGGCCACCACAAATGCCTCTCATGTCAGTTCTACTCGGCCTTTAGCATACTTCCACCGTTGGCCCGCGTCCCCTTTGAGGTAGTAACTCGCAAGAGTCACTCTAAGCTCACTATCTTCTATATGAAACATCTTGAATGTCTTCACTATCTGTTCAAGCCATTCATCTGTTTTCTTAGGCTCGGGGCCACCATGGAACTCATCCGGCTTGGCCCGCAAAAACTCCCTTGTAAGGAAGCTCGCCCTTGTCTCTACGGTGTTCTCCCTAGCTTGGTTCTCCGGCCTTAGTATATTCATGGACTCCCTCAATGCCCCCGCCATTTCTCAGGCTAGGGCCCCCATTGCGTCTTAACCCGCTTGCCCCAGTATCTCAGCTTGCCCCACTTGCTTAGCCATATTAGCTGGGCCTAACCCCTCTTCTTGCACCGAAACCTCATGAACCGGTACCCCATGCACACCCCGGCGACCCTTACCACATCTTCCACCTCTACCACCACGAATTTGACCCCTTCCTGACATCCTAATTAAAGAACAAGATAATTAATTTAGCACATAATTCCAAATGTGCTCGCAACTTGCCTCACACGTTAAACTACAACAATCATATATATTCTACCATGAACAATTCAATTAACTCCACATAAGCACTTAGTCACGTAAGCACATACGAATTATCCTTTAGTGATGAGATTTGTTCCACGAAAAACTAAGAATTCTTAGTAGAATGAGTATTGATCAAGTACTCTTCTAATAAGACCTCAAGGAATCTAATAGGCACAAATAACATCCCAAAAGTCCAATCCCATACCCATATAGTCACATAAGCATGTTATCACATAATCATGAAAAGAAAAACATTTCCTAATCATACGATATGAACCCATTGTGGCAAAATAACCACGTCCTGCGAGCCCCAAGTATTCAAACCTGGTAGCTCTGATACCAAGTTGTAACGCCCCGAAAACAAACCGACATAAATCAACCACATCAACCATCATTCATTAGATAATGACGATAATCCTTCCATCTTTACATGATTAATGAATGAGCTTATACAAAAGTTTCACATGCAAATATACATTCAATGGTATGAAAAACACATAAATCTATAGCATATGAAACATCTAGTCTCAAGTACTTAAAATGCCCTTAAGGGCTTACATCTTCCAAGGCATAAGCCCGGTTACACAAAATGGTCTCTCGGGCCCATATATGTTTAGCCCTCGGCTAGCAAAATAAATACAACAAAATAGAGTTGTCCACTCTGCACAAAATATATCCACGCCCTCAACTCGACGGGATCACCACATCTTTTCCTGCACCAAAATCCCATAGGGGTGAGCATAAAGCTCAGTAGAGAATCCTTACAAAGTATATACAGTTATGCAAATTTCCAACATTTAATGTAAATGCAAATGCCATGCAATGCCATTCTAGAGATAATCTCATTTCATGCTCCTCTTGAAAATCACCATGCTTTCAATAACATTATGCAATCTCATAAATTTCAAATTTACAATTTTAATCATTAGGGGCGGTAAATATGACTCAGGTAATCCCTAGGTTGGTGTCTATAAGTAGGCTCAAAAGCTCTACCAATAACCCCACTTTACCGGTTGCTAACCAGAAAGGAAGTGGTACTTTCTCCGCGGGTGTTTTAGATCTTTTACCCTGGACACTCAGGCCAACTTATCAATTTCACCTACACCTCCTATCTAGACTTACCTACGTATTTACCCCTTAAACATTTCCATAGTTCTCATTACAATATAATCTTTCCTCGAAGTAAATGTTTCCAATCTAAATTCACAATGCATAGTAATTAATTTCATGCGAATGCAATGCAATGATCTTCCATGCCTCATAGCATTTCTCCATTTTCAAGTATCTTGACAACAATATCAAAACAAATACATTTCCCATTTGCTTTCTTCAATGTTATTTCACGAAATAACCAAATGCCATCAACACATAGCAACAATTTCTCATCATGCACAATTCTTAACAATTTAGTCTCTTCAAGACTATATGTGATGTTTTCAAACATTAATCTCCAAGATTTACAATTCTCACAATCCATGGTACACAACAATTTGACATCTCACAACTATACATGTGTCATGTTTTTAACAATAATGTTAAAATAATTTCTCCATTCTCATATATCAAAAAGATTGCCATTTTGCAAAACATGTTATGAAATCTACTCTTATTCATTCTTTTATGACAAGAAAAGAAAGGAATCCATAGACTTTTCCATATTTTCCAAAACCCCAAATTTCTAGGGTTTTTCATTAAAAGCCAAACATCTCCCCATTTCCTTAGTGAAAACCCACCCAAAATCATCTTCCTTAAATTATTGAAAGTCAAACCCCCAAGGATCAACTTTGAAACATTAATTTTTAAACCCTTTTTTGAAAAATCTATACACTCTTGAGCCAAAAACCAAACTTTCAAAATAACTTCAAGAGAACTTTAAAATCAACATCAATCTAGCAAAACATGTAAATATGACTCAAGGAAGTCCCTACCTCAAGGTTTTTGGAGAAGATAAGAGAAGAAACCCTAGAATCAAAGATGCCAAAACTCAATCTCTACCGCACACAATGTAATTCTTGCTTTGCTCACCAAGATTTGAGAAAGAAGATGGATCAAAGCTCCATGGATTGTAAGAAATCAACGTTTTTTGGGTGCTTGGTGAAGGTTTTTAAAGAGAAAGAGAAGTAAAATAATGTTTAGAGTGAGAGAGAAATGCCCTAAGTGTGATACATACACGGCCAAAAAGGGAAAAAAAAATAGAGATTCGGCTGCCCATAATCCTGCACGTGCAGAGCGCTCTCCCGTACGTGCGGAGCGCCTCCTCCGCACGTGCGGTGGTCCTTGTCGACTCACTCAAGACTCGCCTTTTTAGGCAATGCAGCCTCTGAACTCATCCTTCCAAGACGCGGCCCTTACTCCGACGCGGCCTAGGGCCCTACACATGCGGCCCTGGCCCAGTAGCCCAGAATATTTTGGTTTGATCCCTGGACACTCCAGACCTGACCTCACACTCTTTGAAATGAGTAAAAATCAATCACTGAAGAAACAAGAATAAGAACCTATTTGAGAGGAATCCCCGGACACCACAAACCCAAACGATTAACAAGACTCCAAACCAACCCAACACCCCGACAAGATCACTCAAGGTTAAATTGAGGGAAAAATGAAACTAATGCCATGCCTGGTCATCACAATTCTTGTCACGGGGGAATATGTGTCAAAATAGTCTAGACCTTCTTTTGTCTGTAACCTTTTACGACAAGTCTTGCTTTATACTTGTCTATTGAACCATCTGCTTTTATTTTTCTCTTAAATTTTCATTTATACCCAAGAAGTTTAGAACCTACTGGAAAATTCACCAATTTCCAAGTATGATTTTACATAATGGATTCAATTTCATTATTAACAACCTCTTTCCACAAAGGTGCTTCAGGACCTAACATCGCTTCTTTAAAGCTCTAAGGCTAATTTTCTAACAGGTATGTCAGAAAATCTAGACCAAAGGATTTTGATGTTCTCGTTCTCTTACTTCGTCTTGGTTCATCATTAATTAAATCCTGTTGGTCGAGACCATTACTAGTCTCTTGCATTTAATTGTCATTAGTCTCTTAACTTTGTGTACAATCATAAGTTCTTTTCTGCAAACTTAATTCCTGTTCTTTCTTGTAAGGAAAAACATGTTCAAAAAATACAGCATTCCTTGATTCTATAATAGTGTTCACATGTATATCAGGTATTTTTGATTTATTAGTCAGAAACCGATATGCACTACAATTATACGCATAACCAATAAACACACAATCCACTGTTTTTGGTCTTATCTTAGTATTTTTTGGAACAAGAAATTCTACCTTTGCCAAACACCTCCACACTTTTAAGTATTTATAGGAAGGTGGTCGACCTTTCCACAATTCATAAGGAGTACTGTAACATGCCCGCGAGGGACCTCGCTACAGTTCGGACTCGGTTTTTGTTGCGGTTCTAAATCTGAACCAAAGAGTCCAACTCTGGCAAATCGTTTTGAAGAAAAACAGATTTTTTTGAAAGAAGTGCCAAACATGGACTGCTTTGCCAGATACAGAGTCGCCACCTAAATATTTTAAAATGGGAAATTTAGGAAACCCTGACTCGGTGCCAAAAGGCCACGTGTTCGTCATCACCAAAGTTGCCTCGGCTCGGGAACTTGGGTACGATTGGGGAAGGTCACATCGTGAGCACCCCCTCTCGCCCGGTCAAAGACCGGCCTCTACTAACCATGATATCTGATTTTGAAAACATTGTATGCTCTTATTCCGGTTATTAGCCTAGGTTACTATGTGATGCTCGCAGCAAACAAGTATAGACTGGGCCGTATGAATTGGAACAAAACATTTCATGTTTGTTTGTTTGAAAATGGTGTAATGGTGCTACCCGTAGGTAGGCTAAAATGCGGATTTGCCACCCTCAGGTGGGCTTTAGAAAACAGTGATTTTGCCACAATCTAGTGGGCTTAAAACAAACAGTCAATGCATTGTCCCAATTCAAATAACTCAACCTTCACCCACAGGCATACAAGGAAGTTATATCACATAAGCAAATAGCCTCATGGCAAGCATGCTATCATGGTAGCCACTCACACGCATGCAAGGATGCTAAAGCATAAAACTCACCAAGTACTCCAAGCCAAAACAGAAGTTACGTTAGAAATCATGCATGATCCTAAGTATGCAGAAATGCCTAATGCAACACATGCAAAATGCAACTATAGCAGCTCGCTATTCTAAACATGGCAGATGAAATGTTACACTATCAAGTACTCAACTCGAATTGAAATGCTAATGCGGTTTGTATGACGCCGAGTCAGTGCATGCAAAAGCAGATGAATGATGCAAACATCTTTGTCATCTTGTATGCTAATTGAAATATGCCCTATATCTAACCGTCAGAAGCGTGTAAATAAAAGGGAGAAAGAAGTGGGGTTGGAAGACATACATCACACTCACCCACACTTATTACAAAGATTGCCCTCAAGCAGAGGGTCCGAATAAATATACAAATCAAATAAAAGAATAATACTGATTTCTAATTAATTAACAAATTAACTATGAAAGCGGTAATCGCATGCAAGCCGTGGGCTTTGCTTCGATGAATGATGCATGTTGGGTCGCTTTGCTGAAATCCACCGGATGCCCCGATTAGCCTCTGTTTAATTGCTTTCGAAATGCGCGGATTCTAAATTTGTCGATCCTTCATTTTGCTGCAACAGAGAGCAGGAAAAGGGCATAGCAATGTATTTCACAAATATATGCATGCCTCGATCCTCGTGCCACCAATCACGCATATCGATGCATGATGGCCGAGGAGTCGGATTGCACAACTCAATATGGGATGAATACACATGAATGCTACAACAAAACCTAACTCCATCATGGATAATCCGGAGTGTCGGTGACTTAGGAATTGAGACCCGCTCGTCATTTAAACGCTGAACGCCTCGCTTCCGTGCAATATGCATGATATGACTAATATACAACCTAGCATGCACAATGCTATGAAAATGAGATACCTCGAAATGCGTGCCCACGGGCACGCAAACCGAGAAATGGCCCTAAGGCACAAAATGACGTGTGAAATGCAATGATGGGCTTACACCAACATGAGAGAGCCTCAGCCACACTCACGTAGGATGCCGGAATGATAAAAATGAGGTGCCTCGAAATGCGTGCCCGTGGGCACGCAAACCGAGAAACACGAAATGACACACGGAATGCAATGATGGGCTTATGCCAACATGAGAGGGCCTCAGCCGCACTCACATAGGCTGCCGTCGGATAAAAAAAAGAGATGCCTCGAAGTGCGTGCACACGGGCACGCAAACCGAGGAATGCATGAAATGGCATACGGAATGCAATGATGGGCTTATACCAACATGAGAGGGCCTTAGCCACACTCACACGGGATGCCGTCGGATAAAAAATGAGGTGCCTCGAAATGCGTGTCCGCAGGCACGCAAACCGAGACGGTGGCCCTAAGGCACAAAACAGCATACGGAATGCAAATTGGGCTTACACTAACATGAGACGGCCTCAGCCACACTCACATAAGCTGCCGACAGGTAAAAATGAAGTGCATCGAAATGCGTGCACGCGGGCACGCAAACCGAGGAATGCGAAATGACATGCGAAATGCAATGATGGGCTTACGCCAACATGAGAGGGCCTCAGCCACACTTACATAGGCTGCAAGAATAAAGAGATGCCTCGAATTGCGTGCACACGGGCACGCAAACCGAGGTATGGCCCGAAGGCATGAAATGGCATACGGAATGCGAATTGGGCTTACGCTAACATGAGAGGGCCTCAGCCACACTCACATAAGCCTCCGGCGGATAAAAAATGAAGTGCCTCGAAATGCGTGCACACGGGCACGCAAACCGAGGCATGGCCCGAAGGCATGAAATGGCATACGGAATGCGAATTGGGCTTACGCTAACATGAGAGGGCCTCAGCCACACTCACATAAGCCGCCGATGGATGAAAATGAAGTGCCTTGAAATGCGTGCACACGGGCACGCAAACCGAGGCATGGCCCGAAGGCATGAAATGATGCACAAAATGAGACGTGGCATATGGCACATGGTAAATGCAAATTTCAGCAGCCAAAACGATGCAAAACAGCCCCCGAATTATAGCAAAATTACATCCAATGCCCGAAATGTCATGCTATGCACTCGAAATGGCTTGCAGCTATGCCAAATATGCAGAATATGGACATGAAGTGTAAATACAGATGCTAGGAAGTCCCTAAACTAGCATTTTTCCAGTACAAAGAATGGCCAAACAACAACCACAAGTATGGCAAAAACAGCATGCAAAAATGGGGAAAAAAGGTGGAATTATTAAGCAAGTAGTATATACAATGCCCAAACTGAAAAACACAGTTCTACAACACTAAAGAGGGTCCAAAAATAGGAACATTTACAGCTTATGGAAGCCCTCAAAACAGCATACAAATATGGCAAACTTAGCATGCAAAATATGGACCAAAAGTGGGCTATAAAGGGAGATATATCAAGCATTCTCCAAACAGCCTAAAACCCTTAACAAAACATGAAGAGTGGGTCATTTTAAGACTATTTCCAGTTCTGATCATGGCCAAAAACAGAAGCAAGATCGGCCTAAAAAATCATGCAAGATATGGACCAAACATGAGATTTCAAGATAGGTATATCAAGCATTCACCAAACAAAGTTGAGACCTTCTACAATGTTGTAGAGGGGCTCAAAATAAGCTTAATCACAGTTTATGGCATGCTCCAAAAATAAATTCATATAAGCTAAAAATAGAATGCAAGTTTACGGTAAATATGATGATTTGTGAAGCAAGTGCAAGATAGAGTTACCAAACATGGTTGAGCCCTTCTACAATGTTGTAGAGGGGCTCAAAATGAGCCTAAAATCAGTTAGGGTCGGAGCCCAAAAACTCAAGCAAAGGGGGTAGAAAAATGATACAAAATAGAGCTAGAAAAGGGAAAATAGCAACTTACCCTTGTAGACCAAAACCTTGGCTGCTTCTAGGACTGAAAATGGTGCCTCTTAGCTGCTGGAAGGCCCTCCTTGCTGCTGGAAATGGTGTAGTGGTGGTGGTGCTAGGTGGTGATGAAGAGGGGGTGTAGAAACTTGAATGATTTTGGTATTTGAAATATAGAGAGAGAGATTGTATGGAGGAGCTCCCAAATCAGATTTTCTAACCCTAAAAATCACAGCTGGGGCTGCTGTTATATAGTCAAAATGAGGGGGAAAATGGAGGGAAAAAAGGAGGAAAACATATCAAGTTTCCCGCCAAAAATGGCCAAAAGGGAAAGTGGTATCTACGGGTTTCAAATGGCCGAGAGTCCTTCAACAAAGTTGAAGAGGGGCTCAAAATAAGACACTTTGTAGTTTACGCCCAAGTCCAACGCAGCCCACAAGTACGCCTAAAATACCGTGCAAAAAGGCCCAAAAAGAGGTAAAAAGGCAAGTGACAGATGGAGATGTCAAACAGTAATAGGTCCTTAATCAAACATGAAAAGGACCTCAAAATATGACTATCTCAAGTTTGGGTCGGAGCCCAAAAATGTAGAATGAAGGTTCGGGAGCCAAAACACGCAGTTCGAGGCCCCGAAAGTGGGCTGTTAGGCACCGGGAGTGGTGCACGACCACGAAGTTGGTCTCTCGGACCACAGTGTCCCTCAGAATGATAAAACAAAGGCACTTGCCAAAATTGAACAAAAACCGATGCAAAAAGAATGCTCGGGGACCAAAACCGCGCGGTTCAAGGTCTCGAAAATAGGCTGTGAGCACCGAAAGTGGTGTTCGGCCACGAAGTGGGTATCAGAGGCCCCAGTGTTCCTCGGAATGATAAAACAGAGGCACTTGCCAAGAACCGGAGAAATCAGAGATGGTTGGGCAGTCCCGAACCGAGGCACACGGCCTGACGGTCCCGAAAATCGGGAACCGGGCTCCGAAATGGGCAACATGGCCTACGGCCACGAAAAGTAGCTCACGGCCACTGAGAGATAGCCTACAGGACCACTCCCTCCCCTCAGGAAAGAAAACAGAGAAAACTGAGTCTGGTTCGCAAACCGAGACAAGGCACAGGAGAAAGTTCGGAAGTCCGGAGGTAGGCGACGCGCGACTCGAGGCTTCAACGAGCGAGCAAGATGCAACATCACCGAAGCGCTCAATCGGTGACGTCGAGTCTTAAGGTCGGTCAAAATGGGGTGTCTCTGATTGCCCCTCTTGATGTAACTTCGGAAGTCATGAGAATGACGGAATTGAATGTCAAAGCCCAGAGACGACCCATTTTTGACAAGGCCGAAGACTTAGACAATCATACAAGATGAACAGAGATATGTGTGCCCGCAGGCAGGGGCAAAATGCAAAATGATATGCAGGGAGATTTTGATAATTGGACTTATACGCTACGCGAAGCCGATTTGAATATTGGACTTCTACGCTACGCGAAGCCGGTTTGAAGATTGAAGTGAGCAAAGTGTGATAGATGCACTTAGTGAACAGAGTGTGAGTGTGTGATTGATACACCAAAAGAACGTGTGTGATTGATACACAAAGCGAGTGTGTGTGATTGATACACAAGGTAGGCATAGTGTGATAGATACAAAGCGAGTGTGTGTGATTGATACACTAAATGAATGAAGTGAGCAAAGTGTGATGGATACACTAAAGGCGAACACGTAGTGTGATAGATGCACTTAGTGAACAAAGTATGATGGATATACTAAAAGCGAACACAAAGTGTGATAGATGCACTTAGTGAACAGAGTGTGATTGATACACTAAAAGTGAACACAAAGTGTGATAGATGCACTTAGTGAACAAGTATGATAGATATACTGAATGCGAACACAAAGTGTGATAGATGCACTTAGTGAACAGAGTGTGATTGATACACTAAAAGTGAACACAAAGTGTGATAGATGCACTTAGTGAACAAGTATGATAGATATACTGAATACGAACACAAAGTGTGATAGATGCACTATGTGAACAGAGTGTGATTGATACACTAAAAGTGAACACAAAGTGTGGTAGATGCACTTAGTGAACAGAGTATGATAGATATACTGAATACGAACACAAAGTGTGATAGATGCACTATGTGAACAGAGTGTGATTGATACACTAAAAGTGAACACAAAGTGTGATAGATGCACTTAGTGAACAGAGTATGATAGATATACTGAATACGAACACAAAGTGTGATAGATGCACTATGTGAACAGAGTGTGATTGATACACTAAAAGGGTGATATAGAAAACGAGAATGTGTGTGATAGATACACAAAAGTGAATATGTGTGTGATAGATACACAAAATGAGAATGAAGTGTGTTAGATACACCAAAATAAGAGAAGTGTGATCGATACACTAAGTGAAGAGAGTGTGATTGATACACTAAATAAATGAAGTGTGATTGATACACTAAGTGAATGAAGTGCGATTGATACACTAAATATAAACATGTGATAGATACATGAAGCAAATAGAGTGTGATTGATACACAAAGCAAACATATGATATGAAGAGAAGAATAGTGTGATAGATACACAAAGCAAAATATGTGTGATAGATACACAAAGTGAACGAAGTGTGATTGATACACTAAATGAAGAGAGTGTGATTGATACACTAAATAAATGAAGTGTGATTGATACATTAAGTGAATGAAGTGTGATTGATATACTGAGTGAAATGAGAAAGAAACTTGATAGGTACAATGCAATACAATGCATGATGCTTACGGAAAGCAATAAATGGACAAAGCGGCGCTTTTAGAAAGCACCTCATGAGGTGAGTGGCGGTGAACCGCTCTACTCTGACGGGGATCTCCCCTCGTGCTCTTCGAACACTTACCTTCAACTCACAAAGACAAAGGTTACAAATCTCGACAAGTAACAATATCTCGTATGTAGGAGCTACTACTGCGCTTATCTTCTGATCATATTCACAACTTTCCCTATTCTCCAGGGGTGACAGACTAGGTTGGTTCAAGATCCGTGATTGAGGTGCATACACTTGCCTCAAACTATGGGGCTTCCATACAGATTTCAAGCCGAGGGCACGCCTTTGGGTATTTAAACCAGACTTTAGTCTCGGAAATCCCGAACCTTTGCGTTCTAGGCAACAGCCATTCGAACTCTAGTTTCCACCGTCGCAGTTGGTCTCCTAGGAACTCATTGCAAACACGGCCAAGATGTCCCTGGCACGAAACGGTACTCGAGGAGAGCACTTCTAATCGCCATTCTGGCTTGAGGCTGACTTGATCTTGAGCTTGAGGTAGAGGCACACTCACACTTCGGAGCATTGACAAGACCTGACAAGGTGCATACGGAATGCGATCTCGGAGCTTACTGAAGTTGGAACAAACTCAGATGCCCGACATTTTCCTCTTTTGCTTTCGCTTTGCAGTCCGGAACCATTATAGCTTTAGATAGGTCCTGGTTCTACTGTTCTCATATGACCTGAGTTGAATCCTGCGGTTTTATGAAAGAACAAATTCTGTTTTGCACAAATGTAGAGAACGGCACGGCACTCGGAGCACAAAATGATTTTATTTTTTGAAAATGAGAAAAGGATTCTCAACCGGGTATAAAGCCTACAACTGACCACAGCCAAAACAACTCAACACAGAAAAACAAAAGGTAAACGACCTAAACACAACGAGACACGCTCGGGATGAAATGAGACAAACAAAAAGACACGACACTCAGACGTGCACAGGGAGCCTGTTTCATCAGGTATTGTTTCCCACCCTTTCTCACTTGTGATTCTCACATCACTTGGCACTCAATCTTTAGTTTTCTGAAAAAGCCCTTTTCTCACTTTTTTTCTCATCGCACATCTCTCTATTCTTCAATCTCTCATTTTTTAATCCCTCCCCTGGGTAGTGGATGGATAAACAGCAAGTTGTGGGCTCGTGCCCCTAGCATTCAGCTAGATTCTTCTTTCTTCCGCTCACAGCTAGTGAATTCCTCCCACAGAGGGTTGCTTCTGGCCGGGTGTGTAGCAAATCTGCAGCTAGCATCGGTTGATGATGCTTTGCTGGGGAGTTTGGACGTGATAAGATCTGTCCAGATGATGGAGTGGAATATCTTGCCTCATTCCAGTTCATGCTTCGCACTTGGCTCGACACCTCGTTGCTTGGAGGATACGAGAGCTTTCAGTCCTTTGTCGTGTCCTTCTCTGGCAAGTAGAGTGCCCTTTTTTGGCAAATGCATTGACAACAGGGAAAAGACAGGAAGCCTGGCTCAACTGTGCCCCTAGTTCATCATTTCGACCATTTTTTGTTTTTGGCTTTCTACTAAAACAATTTTGACCAAAATGAGAGTTAGATTAACATGCTTGTTCAGTTTTTGATTTGAAATCATGCAAGTCAGGCTATGAGCACTGAAAATTTTCCTTCTTTGGGTCCAAGAAATGGTCCAGTTTTGGAAAAAATAGAATGATTTTTCGAGAAAATTAGCCAACCTCAGTAAAAAAAATTCTCAAAAACTATTTTTGCAAACGGCCACTTGCTCAACGAGCATGAAACCTACTCCTGAGATGCACAACCTCGGATCCAAAGGAAAACTGCCCCGTACTTGAAGAGAGCTGCATGGCAACGGAAAGTTGCCCCTTGTTTGAACGGCACCGCGGCGCATTGAATGGCAACGGAAAGTTGCCCCTTGTTTGAACGGCACCGCAGCGCACTGAATGGCCACGAAGAATTGCCCCTTGTTTGAAGGGCACTAGAGCGCATTTGCAGTCAGTCCTCAGAGCTACGAACACAAACAGACTCTCGGATACAGAGAAGGCAGAGATGATCAAAACCATTACATGGACACAATCAAATTTGAATTGTTTTACTACCGACTTCGTAATGAAGTCGCCACGTATCCCAAAGATGGGAATCAAGCCTTACGTAGTTCGGGGTTAAGGTACACTCGGGTATTTAACCTCTCCTTTTTATGCTCTAACTTTTGCCAAGGCGCCTGTTGCAGGTTTTCGACCTTGCGAGCTTTGTTCTTTTTTTCTTTTTCTTCTCTTTTTTTTTTTTTTCATTCTTTTCTTCTTCTTCTTTTTTGTTTTTTTGCTTTTCTTTTCTTTTCTTTTTTTTTTTGCATTTTTTGTATCTTTGCATTTTTTCTTTTTGCATTTTTGTATATATATTTTTCTTGTCTCGCTCTAACTTTTGCCTGGGTCGCCCTTTCGGGTTTTCGGCCCAGCGAGCCTCTCAAAGGGTAAAAATGTAACCAGTCCATGCCAAATGGTTCTGAGATTGAAGCCCTCTATATCCAGGAGAGTGGCTGTTGTATTGACTTGCAGAAAGATCCACCTTTGGTTCTTCGAGCACATCGGATATTTTTTACCCCTAGTTCGAGGGGTGCTTCTGCTCTAGCCTTGCAAGCTTCTTCTGATGAGGTCTGACCTTCTTGATCTGACCTTGGTACCTCTTGTTCGAGGGCTGCTTCAAATCTGGCCACGCAGGCCTTACATCGTGGTCGACCGTTGAACCTTCTAAATTCAAGTTCAAGGTCTGGAAGCAAAAGGGGTTGAGTCTTGAGGCTGAGAGCGATCCTAGGCTGCACAATCTCAAGAGCGATTCCACACATGTCTTCGCAGGACCGCGCAAAACATTTTTTGAAAGTTTTTAAGAAAGCGACAAATCGCTCGCGCTGAAGACAGTGTAAAACCAGTCTGGATCAAGCTGTGGTCCTTCGAAGACTCACGCTAACAAGCATGATTTCATTCATTAAGGGCTTAGCACGCCTCTCTTTCTCTCATTTGATCAAAGTTTTGCAAATCCCAAGTAATTCCTTCCTCTTCGTTTTCACCGCAGTGTTCAAAAAAAGGTTTTGAAAAACTTAGGTCAATACAATGGCTTCAAGGCACAGGAGAGCAGGTGGAATGCACTGCCATTTCATTCAAACCCTGGCACAATGGCAGAAACAAATGCGAGAGTATGGAAATCACTGCTGTTTCATTCAAAATCTGTTGGCACAACTGGCCCCCTGGTAGAAACAGACTCAAGACAAAACGAAAAGACAAACACAAAACAAAATGGTGACGCCCGAGGTAACAACCCCGGAATCACCCGACTCCTATACAACAGGACTGACTCGATACAACAAGACAGACCCAAAACAAAAGAGACTGACTCAAACAAAAAGACAGACTCAAAACAAAACAACAAGACTGACCCAATACCCAAGTCAGAAAGTACAAAAACCAAAGATTCACAAATGCTCAAAGCAAGGCGTGCCATACGCCACACGAGTAAATCGAGTGCCCGCAGTGATTCATCCCCGATCACATAGTCACATTATCCCCACAAGTTCACCGATCAAGTACCGATAGACTTTGCGGGACTGGTGCAAAGAATGACCCATTTGTCAGCAGATCTTGTACATCATGGCAGACGAAAACAATGTCGGTGTCATGACCGGTTTCTTGATGGTAGGCCTGATTTAGTCCGGTCATGCTTTGAGGATAGGATCGGGTAGGGCCGTTGTTTCAACGGTTTCAAATGTCCTTACGGGAGTAGGAGCTCTAGAGCTTTTGACAAAGTCATATGAAGTGGGGTGAAAACCCTTTTAACACGAGGTGGATATTTGTCCGTCAGTGAGCTACTTCCAGACGCACCGGTGAATGGGGTAGCCTTTTTTGATGTGGTGGTGGTAACCATGCCCACCGGAAGATCTTGCACCGCATCACCGCTTGTGCTGTGTTGTTGCGGTTGAAGGTTCTCCGGTCGCTCCCTATCTGGTCGAAAAAAGGCCTGTTTCATTGCGTCCTCGATTTGCATCCCCATCTCGTGTAGATCGCAAAGGTGGGAAAGGGGACTACAATCATTTTCAAAGATCAGCTTTGGTTGGAGATTGCGCACGATCATTCTGATCTGATCTTTGTCGGTGGGCCTCAAAGTCATCATTGCTGCCTTTGCCCTCCATCGAGTCACAAAATCAGAGAAAGTCTCTTTGGGCTCTTGCCTCGTCGTTTCGGGATCACGAGTTGTGATCTCAATCTGGGTATTGTACGAGTATTGTGCGACAAAGGCCTCAGCCATTTCATCCCAATTCCTTTTGACCTCATCTTCTAGTTTCGCATACCAATTGGAAGCTATCCCTGACAAGGTTCGGCCGAATAGTGAAAGTTTTTGTGATCTGGTTAGGCCCATTGGCCGCAATACATCTGAAAATAACCGAAGGTGGACCATGGGATCATCGGACCCATCGAAGCGATCAATCTGCGGCATTTTGAATCTGTCTGGTAATGTCACCACCGAATCAGTATATCCATCTCCAATGTCCGGGATGGAGTTGACTCCTTGAGATTTCTTAAACATCTTCTCAAGTTTGCTTAATTTCAACGCTGTAGGGTCGACTTCAAACTCGAAGGGAGAGTCCAGCGGATTGGTAGGTGCTTTGGATGACTGGGGTAAAATTGGAGGCGGAGCAGGCCCTACCGGAATGTCCGTACCTTCCTGGACATTGGGTGTTTCCCTGGGTGTCTGAACCCCTGGTGGTGGAGGAGCTTGATGCGAAGCAGATGCTCCGTTCTGCTGTTGCAACCTAGTGATGAGCTCGACTTGCTGAGCCATGATTGCAGCCTGCTGCTTGGAAAAGTCCGCTTGGCGGACGGCGTCCTCCTGCATGAGCTTCATACTTTCTTGCATCTGACGCATCATGGCCTCCATCCCTGACGTGTTCTGCTGATCCATCTGACTGATTGGTATATCTATCCCTGCAGTAGAAATTGAGACCTCAGCCTGACTGTTCACTGGTGGAGTGAATAAGGGCCACGGATCTGGTAACTGAACACTGATGGCCCTTGAACTGAATCTCTGACCTGACAAAGTCTATCGGTATAAGTTTGATGAACCTCGGGGGATATCGGAGCCTTCTGAAGCTATAGTTCCAGGACTACCTAGCAAAAGAGAAAACGGACAAACATCTCGGCCTAATTTCACTAGAACAGAATCTGAACAAAACCGAATGAGTGTGCTCTCTGCATTCGCCCAAAATTCGCCTCAACTGATACCCTCGGGTAAATCAATCCCGAAATCTTGAATCGTGCCCGCAGTTCGATGCCCAAACTCATAGATCGATACATGCATTCCTGTGAGACGACTCTAACAAGCACATAGCAGATAAGTGAGAGCCAAAACACCCCTATGTTGGGGTAGGGTTTCCTGTCCTATTTTGTCGAGCTAGGGTTTCACTACGCACGCAATGCTTCAAACAACCTATAAACGGGTAAGCAACTTTGTCCTAGTTTGGAATGGTCACTATGGATCCGAATATGCACTAGGTCGAATGGTCAAAAAGGGTGCCGGTAAAATCGGGTTTGTGTTCCCATCTTTGTCGTCAGAGCCAGAGCCGATTAGCCTTACGGACATGACTTGACAAGACAAGCCTCCCAAATCGTTCGTGAATGGCATATGGCAAACACGGTGTCCTAGGCGCACCAATGCAAATGCAATGCAAAAACACACAAGTGTAGTCAAAACCAGATATCACGAGTTCGAGTCAAGTTCTCTAAATCCCAATGAGTCGCCAGAATCAGAACATGCCCGCGAGGACCTCGCCATGATTCGGACTCGGTTTTTGTTGCTTCTAAATCAACCAAAGAGTCCAACTCGCAAATCGTTTTGAAGAAAAAGATTTTTTGAAAGAAGTGCCAAACATGGATCGCTTTGCGGAATCTGAGTCGCCACCTAAATATTTTAAAATGGGAAATTTAGGAAACCCTGACTCGGTGCCAAAAGGCCACGTGTTCGTCATCACCAAAGTTGCCTCGGCTCGGGAACTTGGGTACGATTGGGGAAGGTCACATCGTGAGCACCCCCTCTCGCCCGGTCAAAGACCGGCCTCTACTAACCATGATATCTGATTTTGAAAACATTGTATGCTCTTATTCCGGTTATTAGCCTAGGTTACTATGTGATGCTCGCAGCAAACAAGTATAGACTGGGCCGTATGAATTGGAACAAAACATTTCATGTTTGTTTGTTTGAAAATGGTGTAATGGTGCTACCCGTAGGTAGGCTAAAATGCGGATTTGCCACCCTCAGGTGGGCTTTAGAAAACAGTGATTTTGCCACAATCTAGTGGGCTTAAAACAAACAGTCAATGCATTGTCCCAATTCAAATAACTCAACCTTCACCCACAGGCATACAAGGAAGTTATATCACATAAGCAAATAGCCTCATGGCAAGCATGCTATCATGGTAGCCACTCACACGCATGCAAGGATGCTAAAGCATAAAACTCACCAAGTACTCCAAGCCAAAACAGAAGTTACGTTAGAAATCATGCATGATCCTAAGTATGCAGAAATGCCTAATGCAACACATGCAAAATGCAACTATAGCAGGCTCGGCTATTCTAAACATGGCAGATGAAATGTTACAGCTATCAAGTACTCAACTCGGAATTGAAATGCTAATGCAGTTTGTATGATGCGCCGAGCCCGGTGCATGCAAAACAGATGAATGATGCAAACATGCTGTCATACTGTATGCTAATTGAAATATGCCCTATATCTAACCGTCGTAAGCAGGTAAATAAAAGGGAGAAAGAAGTGGGGTTGGAAGACATACATCACACTCACCCACACTTATTACAGCATTGCCCTCGCGCAGAGGGTCCGAATAAATATACAGTCCGAAATAAAAGAATAATACAGATTTCTAATTAATTAACAAATTAACTATGAAAGCGGTAAAACTGGCATGCAAGCCAGGGACTGCCTTGCTTCTGATGAATGATGCATGTTGGGCTGCCTTGCGCGGAAATCCACTGGGATGCCCCGATTAGCCTCTGTTTGCACTGTTTCTCGAAATGCGTGCCAGATTCCGGAAATTTGCTGATCCTTCATTTTGCTGCAACAGAGAGCAGGAAAAGGGCATAGCAATGTATTTCACAAATATATGCATGCCTCGATCCTCGTGCCACCAATCACGCATATCGATGCATGATGGCCGAGGAGTCGGATTGCACAACTCAATATGGGATGAATACACATGAATGCTACAACAAAACCTAACTCCATCATGGATAATCCGGAGTGTCGGTGACTTGGGAATTGAGACCCGCTCATTAAAAGCATCTCGTTTCCCGTGCAATATGCATGATATGACTAATATACAACCTAGCATGCACAATGCTATGAAAATGAGATACCTCGAAATGCGTGCCCACGGGCACGCAAACCGAGAAATGGCCCTAAGGCACAAAATGACGTGTGAAATGCAATGATGGGCTTACACCAACATGAGAGAGCCTCAGCCACACTCACGTAGGATGCCGGAATGATAAAAATGAGGTGCCTCGAAATGCGTGCCCGTGGGCACGCAAACCGAGAAACACGAAATGACACACGGAATGCAATGATGGGCTTATGCCAACATGAGAGGGCCTCAGCCGCACTCACATAGGCTGCCGTTGGATAAAAAAAAGAGATGCCTCGAAGTGCGTGCACACGGGCACGCAAACCGAGGAATGCATTAAATGGCATACGGAATGCAATGATGGGCTTATACCAACATGAGAGGGCCTCAGCCACACTCACACGGGATGCCGTCGGATAAAAAATGAGGTGCCTCGAAATGCGTGTCCGCAGGCACGCAAACCGAGACGGTGGCCCTAAGGCACAAAAACAAAGATACGGAATGCAAATTGGGCTTACACTAACATGAGACGGCCTCAGCCACACTCACATAAGCTGCCGGCAGGTAAAAATGAAGTGCATCGAAATGCGTGCACGCGGGCACGCAAACCGAGGAATGCGAAATGACATGCGAAATGCAATGATGGGCTTACGCCAACATGAGAGGGCCTCAGCCACACTTACATAGGCTGCCGGCAAATAAAAAAGAGATGCCTCGAATTGCGTGCACACGGGCACGCAAACCGAGGTATGGCCCGAAGGCATGAAATGGCATACGGAATGCGAATTGGGCTTACGCTAACATGAGAGGGCCTCAGCCACACTCACATAAGCCTCCGGCGGATAAAAAATGAAGTGCCTCGAAATGCGTGCACACGGGCACGCAAACCGAGGCATGGCCCGAAGGCATGAAATGGCATACGGAATGCGAATTGGGCTTACGCTAACATGAGAGGGCCTCAGCCACACTCACATAAGCCGCCGATGGATGAAAATGAAGTGCCTTGAAATGCGTGCACAGACGCATAAGCAGGCATGGCCCGAAGGCATGAAATGATGCACAAAATGAGACGTGGCATATGGCACATGGTAAATGCAAATTTCAGCAGCCAAAACGATGCAAAACAGCCCCCGAATTATAGCAAAATTACATCCAATGCCCGAAATGTCATGCTATGCACTCGAAATGGCTTGCATTTATGCCAAATATGAGAATATGGACATGAAGTGTAAATACAGATGCTAGGAAGTCCCTAAACTAGCATTTTTCCAGTACAAAGAATGGCCAAACAACAACCACAAGTATGGCAAAAACAGCATGCAAAAATGGGGAAAAAAGGTGGAATTATTAAGCAAGTAGTATATACAATGCCCAAACTGAAAAACACAGTTCTACAACACTAAAGAGGGTCCAAAAATAGGAACATTTACAGCTTATGGAAGCCCTCAAAACAGCATACAAATATGGCAAACTTAGCATGCAAAATATGGACCAAAAAGGGCTATAAAGGGAGATATATCAAGCATTCTCCAAACAGCCTAAAACCCTTAACAAAACATGAAGAGTGGGTCATTTTAAGACTATTTCCAGTTCTGATCATGGCCAAAAACAGAAGCAAGATCGGCCTAAAAAATCATGCAAGATATGGACCAAACATGAGATTTCAAGATAGGTATATCAAGCATTCACCAAACAAAGTTGAGACCTTCTACAATGTTGTAGAGGGGCTCAAAATAAGCTTAATCACAGTTTATGGCATGCTCCAAAAATAAATTCATATAAGCTAAAAATAGAATGCAAGTTTACGGTAAATATGATGATTTGTGAAGCAAGTGCAAGATAGAGTTACCAAACATGGTTGAGCCCTTCTACAATGTTGTAGAGGGGCTCAAAATGAGCCTAAAATCAGTTAGGGTCGGAGCCCAAAAACTCAAGCAAAGGGGGTAGAAAAATGATACAAAATAGAGCTAGAAAAGGGAAAATAGCAACTTACCCTTGTAGACCAAAACCTTGGCTGCTTCTAGGACTGAAAATGGTGCCTCTTAGCTGCTGGAAGGCCCTCCTTGCTGCTGGAAATGGTGTAGTGGTGGTGGTGCTAGGTGGTGATGAAGAGGGGGTGTAGAAACTTGAATGATTTTGGTATTTGAAATATAGAGAGAGAGATTGTATGGAGGAGCTCCCAAATCAGATTTTCTAACCCTAAAAATCACAGCTGGGGCTGCTGTTATATAGACAAAATGAGGGGGAAAATGGAGGGAAAAAAGGGAGGGGAAAATGGAGGGAAAAAAGGGAGGGAAAACATATCAAGTTTCCCGCCAAAAATGGCCAAAAGGGAAAGTGGTATCTACGGGTTTCAAATGGCCGAGAGTCCTTCAACAAAGTTGAAGAGGGGCTCAAAATAAGACACTTTGTAGTTTACGCCCAAGTCCAACGCAGCCCACAAGTACGCCTAAAATACCGTGCAAAAAGGCCCAAAAAGAGGTAAAAAGGCAAGTGACAGATGGAGATGTCAAACAGTAATAGGTCCTTAATCAAACATGAAAAGGACCTCAAAACATGACTATCTCAAGTTTGGGTCGGAGCCCAAAAATGTAGAATGAAGGTTCGGGAGCCAAAACACGCAGTTCGAGGCCCCGAAAGTGGGCTGTTAGGCACCGGGAGTGGTGCACGACCACGAAGTTGGTCTCTCGGACCACAGTGTCCCTCAGAATGATAAAACAGAGGCACTTTCCAAAATTGAACAAAAACCGATGCAAAAAGAATGCTCGGGGACCAAAACCGTGCGGTTCAAGGTCTCGAAAATAGGCTGTGAGCACCGAAAGTGGTGTTCGGCCACGAAGTGGGTATCAGAGGCCCCAGTGTTCCTCGGAATGATAAAACAGAGGCACTTTCCAGGAACCGGAGAAATCGGAGATGGTTGGGCGGTCCCGAACCGAGGCACACGGCCTGACGGTCCCGAAAATCGGGAACCGGGCTCCGAAATGGGCAAAATGGCCTACGGCCACGAAAAGTAGCTCACGGCCACTGAGAGATAGCCTACAGGACCACTCCCTCCCCTCAGGAAAGAAAACAGAGAAAACTGAGTCTGGTTCGCAAACCGAGACAAGGCACAGGAGAAAGTTCGGAAGTCCGGAGGTAGGGCGCACGGCCGCGACTCTGAGGCTTCTGAACGAGCACAGTATGCAACATCACTGAGCGCTCAATCGGTGACGTCTGAGTCTTAAGGTCGGTCAAAAATGGGGTGTCTACAAGTACTGTTAGTTTTCTTCTGGGGTATTCTGTTAAGAACATAATTAACAGACAATATTGTTTTCTCCATAAGTTTTGCGGTAAGCTTAAACTTAGTAACATGGCATTCATCATTTCTTTAAGGGTCCTATTCTTCTTTTCAGCAATTCTATTTTACTGTGGAGAATAAGATGATGTAGTTTGCTGAATAATGCCATGTTGTGCACAAAATTCATTTAAAAGTGCATCATATTCACCACCCCTATTACTTCTAACCATTTTAATGGTTTTACCTAGTTGATTTTTAACTTCAATTTTGTATAATTTAAACATTCCCAAGGCTTCATTTTTATTTCTAAGTAAATATACATAACAATATCTTGTGCAATCATCGATAAATGTTATGAAATATTTTTTGCTTCCTCTAGTTTGAACAAATTTAAGATCACACACATCAGTATGAATTAATTCTAGAGTTTCGGTTTTTCTTTCAACCGATTTAAATGGAACCTTAGTTAATTTTACTTCTAAACTTATCTCACATTTGTGATTAGGATCAATTGCAAACTTTGGTATATAATCCAAACCAATTAGTCTATGCAAAGCATTAAAATTCACATGTTCTAATCTACCATGCCATAAATTTGACTCAAGAATATAAACAAAAAATATATTATTCTTATTAATAGTAGGTTTTGATATAACAGTGTCACGACCCAAACTCGCCCTTATAGGTTTAGCGTCGTAACTGACTCGTAATCCTTGGATTACCAAAGGTCTCAGAACTGATTATGACATAATAAGGGGCTGCGGAAGTAAATATATGAAATATATATAGTCCATTAGACATATATGGAATAAAAATTTCAAAACTTTATATATATATATACGCGACGTCAAAGGATCATAAGTCACGCAACAACGTACAGGTATTATCAAAAGGGACTTAACCCAGTGTACAGATATACAAAACAAAATAAACCATCCATATCATGATTCACAAAACTTGACTCCTTAGACGGGAACCTCCTCAAGAGACATGGTGGCTGGCTGATCCAAGACTCTCTAGGCAGCAGCTTAGGCCTGGTCACGCGGCTACTCACCTACATACATAATATAAAAGGCCTAGTGAATAATAACAAGGTAAAGGTTTTAATGAATGATGTCCCATATCAGATTCTAAAAACAGACGTCATATCAAAAATAGATTCGTATTCATATTCTTATTCAATTGTATACAAAAATCAGAGTTTATGCTTAATCATGCATGGCACATTCATTAGCGCTAACAGATCAAATATAGAGCATAAAAGGGTCGTGCTTGCCAATTCCATTAAGGAACCTTTGGTACTGGGAATTTATAATATACTTGAGCCACGGTATTATTACCCCCGAGCAAGGGCCTTGAGGCCACGGTATTATCACTCCCGGGCTAGGGCCTTGTGCTAAGGATGCCACAAATACTTTTCAAAAACTTGGACAATCATTCATTCATATAAAACATAGCATTTTAGAAAACTGATCATTTCACATCATCAGAAAATAATCAAAGTCAAACATAACTTTATAGAGTTATTACTCATAGATGGCTCCAAAGCAAACAGATAAGCTTACAAACCGACGGATAACTTACGATACGTGACCTACGAATGCATCGAATTGAATTACACACCCGGAATCATTAACTTAGTTCTTTCTTATCTTGATTTGTTTCTACTTCTTATCCTCATTATTATGTCTTAACTATGGCCTAGGAATGTCCAAGATGCAATGTGGATGCCAAAATGCCCTTTGAAACACTTCACAAAATTTGCTAAAAACAGGGCCTTCACTCGAGCGCAACTTCTTTCGCTCGAGCAGAGGCTCAAAGATGTGAGTGGTCGCACGAGCGCGACTTCGATCGCTCGAGCGGTCTGTAAACTTCTACAAAAGTTTTGGTTGTGTGAATTCTCCACTCGACGGTCTCTTGAGCATGAGATAGAGGTCTTCGCTCGAGCGTAACTCTTGTCGCTCGAGTGGTCTGCAAAAATTCTAAACTTTTGGGAGCATGCATTTTATGCTTGAGCCAACTTTCGGTCGCTCAAGCTGTCATGACCTAAACCCGTCCCTATAGGTTTAGTATCATAATTAGCCAGTAATCCTTGAATTAACAAAGGCCTCTTAACATAATAACATATAATTAGGGGCTGCGGAAGCAAATATACATAATCCATGGAGCTGTGCAGACATACATGGGATAGAAATTTGAAACCTTATAAAATATACACATAAGATGTCATGTCCACATAAGTCTTGTAACACCGTGCAAACATCATCAAAAGAGACTTAGCTCTAGAATATAGATAAACAAACAAAACAAAACATAAATGTTCTTAACATGATACACAAATAACACATGGTCCACAAAACTTAACTTCTATACACGGGAACCTCCCCGAGGGGCACGGTGGATGGCTTGACAAAACTTAGGCCTTCAATTTTGGGCTTAATCACGCGCCTGGTCACCTAAATACATAAATAATTACAGTGAGCTGGAGCCCAGTGAATAATAACAGGATAAAGGGTTTAAATGAATGATGTCCATCACAGAGTCAAAAACCAGAATTTATATCAGGAACAGATTCTTATGCATATTCAAATTTCAGATCGGAAACAGATTCATATAAATGTTCATATTCTTATTTTGCATCAGGTTATACATAGTACACCCATTAGCGCTAACAAATCATATACAAAGCATTAAAAATCATACTTGTCAGTTCCATAAAGGAACCTCCGGTATCGAAAACTTGTAGCATACTTGAACCACGGTATTATTACCCCCAAGCAAGGGCCTTGAAATCACGATATTATCACCCCCGGGCAAGGGCCATGAGACCACGGTATTATTATCCCTCGGGCAAGGGCCTTGTGCTCATAGACCATGGTATTGTTACCCCGGGCAAGGGCCTTGTGCTAACAATGCCACGAATACATTTCAGAAACTTAGACAATCATTCATTGTACATAATATAACATTGCATAAAACAGATCTTAATTTATATCATTCAGTAAATAATTATAGTTAAAAATAGCTTTACTAAGTTATTATTCACAGAGGGCTCCACTTGTAGAATAGATTAAGCAGATAAACCAGATAGTCTATGGCACGTGACCTACACAAATATAGAACGGATACGTATTGAATTACACACCCGAAATCGTTAACTTAATTCTCTCATATCTTGGTGTGTTTCTAATTTTTGTTCTCATTATTGTGTCTTAATCTTGGCCTAGGAATGCCTAGGATGCAGTAAGGATGCTAAAATGCACTTGACCACATTTAACAAAACTTGCTGAAAATAGGGGTCCTGTTCGAGCGTAACTTCCTTCGCTCGAGCGAACGTGCAAAATGTGAGTGGTCACTCGAGCGCACCTTCTTTCGCTCGAGCAGTTTGTAAAAGTACTGGTTGTGTGATTTTCACGCTCAACGGATGCTCGACGGTCGCTCGAGCATGAGACTCAGGTCCTTGTTTGAGCGCAACTCTTGTCGCTCGAGCAATCTGCAAAACATGTGAACTTCTGGGAGCATGCAATTTATGCTTGAGCCAACTTTTGGTCGCTCGAATGGATGTACAAAAATAAAGGTGGTCGCTCGAGTGGAGAGATCGAATTTTGGAATTTCTAAATTTGCTTCCAAGCTTCAAAACTCGAATTAAACACTTCAAAACTCATCCTTTTGGGCGAAAACTCGGGAAAACATTTAGAAACTTGTAGAATATCCTGAATTAAAGACCATTTTACAAAATCAAAGCCCAAAAAAATGTCAATTATTCAAAACCATATCTCAAACTCCTAAAATCATGAACAAATGAGGTGTCATACACAAAATCATGTAGAATTCTCAGCATTTACCAAATACAACTCCATACATGTGAGGTTTAAAATAGAATTTAAACTCAATTTTCATGAAGTATGTATGCAATGCATGAATCATGCTCAAATTTCTTAATCTAGGCTCAATTCTCAAGTTTAAACACTTAGACTTCTTAAATTCACCCACTTATGTTGTGAACACAAAGTTTAAGGGCATGATCTTACCTAGAGTTCCCAAGTCTCTAGAATTCTAACAAATTCTTGCTCAAGTCCACCAATTCTCCTTCAATTCTCACTAACACCCCTTTTCTTCGTCTTGAATTCACTATTTTCCTTTGGTCTCTCTCACTCTCACGTTTAGAGGTTCGACATGGAGAATTGAGTGTGCAAAATGAACTAGTGGAGTCAAGTGGGCCTTATATAGGCTCCATGAAATTGACTTAATTCTTCTTGGCTTGAACTAAGCAAATGAGCATTAATTATGTTAATTAATTCGTTCCAAATCAAATTTTAATTAAACCTACCATAAAATTTCAAAAATTCTAACTAACACAGAAATCAAGTCAATTTCGTAATCGGGGGCTGATAAGATCTTCAATTCACAATCGAAATAGAAAGACAAACAAATATTTCTACGAGACACAGATAGGAATACAAGTAATGCAATGCACATGTAATTAACTCAGGATTTCATTTTAATTACTCATTAGACATACTAAATCAAGGCTTATTCATGGTTTAATAGTTAGTCATGGGCCGTGGTTGTTACATGAGCGGAAGTGCGAAGCAAAGTATGGGCACTCAAGCGCAAGTTTTGTCGCTCAAGCGGAGAGGCAAAATCTGGAATTTCCAGATTGCTGTGCAAGATGCAAATTGTGAGTTTAAAGCTTCAAACTTGCTCCTTTGGGCCAAAAACTCAAGAAAACTTTGGAAATTTGTAGGATATCATGAATTAAAGATCATTTTGTAAAATCAAGGCCCAAAAGCATGCCAATTATGTAAAATCAATCTTGAATTGTATGTATGTAGAACATGCATGAGTTGTTATGAATTCAACCTTCCAAAACAAACATAGTAAAATGGCATGAAACTTGATGAATTTTGAAAACAAAGGTGAGATGAACACATGCAAAAGAGACTTCTTGAAATCAAACTCAAATTGTGATGAAATTAGACATGCATGCATACATCTATACTCCTTCATTCTGGCTCAATTCAACTTAATTCTCTTGTATTCATAAACTCACCAACTTAAAAACAAGACCAAAGGCTTGAACCCTTACCTTAAACCTTGAATTCACAAATGTAGAGGCTTAAACTTCTAAATTCTCTTTAATTCTCCAAGAATTCCTAGCAATTCTCCCATTCTCTCTTGTTGAACTCTCACACACACACACACACACACACACACACACACACACACACACACACACACACACACATGTTTGTAGCACAAGAAGGATGACATGAAAGTGTAAAATGTATACAAGGGTCCACTAGTGCCTTATATAGGCTTGGATTAAGGAATTCATTAATTTGGCTTAATTGAGCATTTTATTCTAATTATTTTGTTTCAAATTGAATTTTAATTAAACCTACCATGATGTTCTAAAAATTCCAACTACTACATAAATCAAGTTATTTTCGTGATCGAATGCCGATAAAGCCTTCAATTAGTACAACAAAACAGAAATACAAACAGATATTTCTACGATTGACAGATAGAAATACAAATAATGCAACACATGTAATTAACTCAGGATTTCATCTCAATTACTAATTAAGCGTACTTAATCATGGCTTATCATAGTTTAACAGTTAATCATGGATCATGATTGTTACAGTCTTCCCCCCTTAAAGAGTTTGGTCCTCCAAACTCGAATTACCTTTATTTTGAAAGAATATCGAATTTAGAGGAAACAAATCTGGGTATCTCTTCATCATGTCTTCTTTTGTCTCCCAAGTTGCATAAGTCCCTTCGTGGTTTTGCCAATCTTCCTTCACCAGTATTGTTTCTTTGTTCTCCAATCTCTTAATTCTGCGGTTTACAATCTAAATTGGCCTATCTTCATATATATAGTCATCTTTCAGAAGCATATGAGTTGGCTCAATCACATGGAGTTGATCTCATAGATATTTCCGAAGCATTGAGACATAAAAAACATTATACATATGTTCCATGACTGGCAGTAAAGCTACCCGATACGTCACCGAGTTGATTTTCTATAAAATCTCGTAGGGCCCAATATATCTCGATGCTAACTTGCCCTTTACATCAAACCGAGTTTTCCCTTTAAACACATGATCTCCGACTTGATATTCTCCGTCTCTTCTTTGGCCCAACAGATCGAAGAATAACATTTTCTACTATACAAAGCTTCATAAGGAGCCATACCGATACTTGAATGATAGCTATTGTTATACACAAAATCATCTAGTGGTAAATAGGTCTCCCAACTGTCTTGAAAATCTAGGGCACACATTCTGAGCATATCTTACAAAGTCTGTATCGTTCTTTCTGATTGATCATTTGTCTATGCGTGATATGCACTGCTTTATCTTAACTTAGTCCCCAGAGCCTGTTGTAAACTCTGCAAGAATCTTGAAGTAAACTTGGGATCTCTGTCAGATACTATGAAAACTGGAACTCCATATAATTTCACAATCTCATTGACATATAAGTTAGCTAACTTATCCGCATTATACAAAGATTTGACAGGCAAAAAGTAGGCAGATTTAGTTAAACGATCAACAATGACCCAAATAGAATCCATACCTTGAGAAGAGCTAGGCAATCCAACAATGAAGTCCATCGTGATATGCTCTCATTTCCATTCCAGTATTAGGAGTTGCTGAAGTAATCCAGCGAGTCGTTGATGTTCAGCCTTTACTTGTTGACAATGGAAACACTTAGTCACAAAATCAGCAATGTTTTCTTCATTCCAAGCCACCAGAAGTTCTGTTTCAAGTCATGATACATCTTTGTGTTTCTCGAATGCATAGCAAATTTTGAACTGTGAGCCTCAACCATGACTCATTTCCTCAAATCAGAATAATCCGGTACACAAAGTCTATTATGAAATTTCAACACTTTATTATCAAGCACAATCATGGCTTCGATTTTGAGTCAATTTCATCCACTATCTTTTTCAGAAATTCATCTTGTAGTTGTCTCTCTCTAATCTCTTCAATGATTGCAGGTTGAGCAGAAATGGCAGCTAAGATCCTGCCCTATTCACGTAATATAATTTCAATCTCATTCCTTTCTAGGTCACATATTAACTCCTTCTGACCGGTAAGTAAACATGACAAATTGCCCATGGATTTGCGGCTCAAAGCATCTGCAACTGTGTTTGCCTTCCCCGGATGGTACAAAATCTACAAGTCCTAATCTTTAATTAATTCGAGTCATTGTCTCTGTCTCATATTCAGTTCTTTTTAGGTGAAGAAATATTTCAAGCTTTTATGGTCAGTATACACCTCGCAAGTCACACCATACAGATAGTGTTGCCAAATTTTCAAGGCAAACACCACAGCTGCTAGTTCGAGGTCATGGGTTGGATAGTTCTTTTCATGTAGGCAGAGTTGCCGAGAAGCATAAGCAATCACCTTCCCATTTTGCATTAACGCACACTCCAAACCTTTGTACAAAGCGTCACTATAAATTTGAACCCGTCAATACCATTAGACAGAGTCAAAATGGGTGTAATTACTAACCTGGTCTTTAACTCTTGGAAAGCAAACTCTCTTTTATCATTCCAATCAAATGGTGTAGTCTTTTGTGTCAATTGGGTAAGTAGCAAGGAAAGTTTGGAGAAATCTTTTATAAATCTGCGATACTAGCCTGCAAACCCCAGAAAACTTCTGATTTCTGACACATTGGTTGGTCTTGGCCAGTCTACAATGGTCTGAATTTTCTATGGATCCACTGATATACCGTTCTTGTCAATCACATGTCCTAGAAATGCTACGCTGTCAAGTCGGAATTCATATTTGGACAATTTTACATACAACAACTTTTCTCTCAAAATCTGTAAAACAATTCTCAGATGATTTTCATATTCTTCCCTGCTTTTAGAATAAATCAAGATGTCATCAATAAACACAACTATAAATTTATCGATAAATTATTTGAAAACCCTGTTCATTAAGTCCATAAAAGTCGCAGGTGCATTCGTTGCCCCAAATGGCATTAGCAAAAATTCATAGTGCCCGTATCTAGTCCGGAAAGCAATTTTCTCAATGTCTTATGCCTTAACCTTCAATTGATGATAGCCCGATCTAAGGTCAATTTTGAAAAATACTTGGGCTCGCTAGAGTAAGTCAAATAAATCATTTATTCGAGGTTTGTGAAATGAGACTATTAAACACATGGGTTATAACATAATTTCTGTACGTCAAGGGATAGGATGTAATAAGAACAAATTACAAGGAGTATCAATGTAATTTATATTTTGACCATTTTGTCTAAATTTGTCATTTTGGACAAAATGTTTTAACACATAGAATGTTTGACCAAATAAATTTAAATTTAGACTTTTCAACCACAAGTCCTTTAAAATATCTCCAATGTAGTGTTTGTTTAATAATTAATTTTTTAGTGATTTTTTAATTTCATATTAATAGATGTGGGAGGAAAAAAAAAACTTTTTAATTTTTTTAACAATAATCTTTCTTCCCAGACGATTCCGTACTCTTCAAAGAACCCATTAGCCTCCACTGTAGTTAGCATCTCCAATGATATTGTTATAGGTTTGTTAGTTAAGGTTTTTTCCTCTCTTTTTATTTTATTTTGTTTTAGTTATTTATTTTTTTGGTATTAACGGTCTGAAGCTGAGATTAATGATTTTATTTTTTTATTTTTTCAGGTTTTAACTAAACAGTGTGCTTGCATTGGCGATGCAGTTGCACACTGCAAGAGAGAGAGACAGGCGAGCTCACCATTTTTTTTGTAATTCTTAAATATATTTTTTATCTTTAATATTCATTTAATTGGACTATGGCACATAGACTGAAAAAGTCACCAAAACATTGGTCAAAAAATGAAATTTGTGAGCTCAATTCATTATTGGTGTTAACTCATATCATATAAGTTTCAAATTACACAATACACTTCATTTTTAGGTAATTATTCCTATTACTTTTTCAAATCCATTAATCTAAGTTTCATTTGTTTCGACTTAAAATATTTTTATTTTTATTTTTGACGTTTGGTAAAATATTTTATTGCTTAAAAAAGAAACTTTAATTTAATATAGTGTCATTTATACCTTTTTATTACGCTAAAATATTTATTTAAAAAGGCTAAATCTGTTAAAAAAATAATAAGAGTCAACTTTGTAAAAATAGCAATGTTACATCCATCGAATTTTGGCTTGTCCAAATCGTCTGAATTTTGGCTTACCGGTCGTCTTGTCAATCATTCGGCAACAAGGGTGACAATCGCGGTAGATAAAGATTGCATCAATCATCCAGGCGATCGTCCAAACAATCGACTAACTTGCACAAATTTAGGCGATTCAAGCAGCAAATTCAAATTCGGTGGATAAATCATTTTTGTTGTAAAAATTGACTTACGAAATTTTTAACGGTAAGCCATTTTTGAAAAAATGATCCAAAAATATTTTTCTTTAAAAATATTTTTCTTGTTTTTTATTCAACTAAACAACAAAAAATAATACGTCAAAACGAACCAAGCTTAATTTCAAAAGTGTATGGTCTATTTTAGTTAGCAACTATTTGCAATTCACCGTCCACCAACACTATTTGTTTTAGTTAAGAAGAGAGGAAGAGTAATGAGTGAGAGAGAGAGGACAAGGAAGATGGAGAACATATTAGTTTTAATTTTTTATATTTTTTTAAACTAATGTAAATTCGTTTTTGGAGAATGTACTAGTTTTAATTTTCTATTTTTTTCTAACTAATGTAAATTAGCTTTTTACATGTAGGTGGCTAAAGGAGACAACATAAAGGAGACTAGTTAAAATAACTAGAGAAAATGGAAGATCTTGGCAACTCCTCTATAACATACTTCAGAATTTTAATATTACAACAAATCAAAGGTTTACCCTCTCCGTTTGTTACATGCCCTCTCATGTACCACTAAATATAATACATACAAACAAGAATCACACATTTACAAATTATTTGTGCATCTCTAAAATCTTCAAACAATTATTATTCACGGTAGATGGAAGGGTTAGGAAAAAGACCAGACCTAAATTAACGTGGGTTAGTATAGTAAATAAAAATATAAATCTTTTTAATTTGATTAACGATATGTCCTTTAATAAAGTCAAATGAAAAAAAAAAAAAAATTATGTAACCGATCCCATTTGATGAAACTTAAGGTGTGATTTAGTTTGATTTGATTTGGTTGACAACTCTATGAGCACAACTGGGCACTTCCTCTACCTCCCAGACATTTGATTCACTAGAGTTTGGTTTTCATAGAATGCGCCAATATCCCAATCTTCTGTCGCGGACGAAAGAGTCATTAGCGCCACCACAATAGACCTCATGCTGGGCCGGAGTTGAGGATTCTCTTGCGTGCAAGCTTTAGCAAGCTGAGCCATCTACAAGCAAATTGGCCACCAAAAATTCATCAACAAAACCAATTAGTCATGGTTTTCTAGAAGGTAAAAAAGAAAAAAAATTCACCTTGCGAACTGAATCAAGGGGGTAGTTATCTCCAAGCCTAGGGTCAACTAGCTTGGGAAGGTCAACTCCTGGATCAGGCTGAGTAAGAACTTCATCAAACTATAAAGTATCACAGTCACAACGATAATTAGTTACGAGAACATATTGGAGATCATGAATGAGTGCTTAATCATGTCTGACATGTCATCACACCTATTAATTCTTAAATAATTGGCAAAATAGAGCACAGAACTTACCAAACCAATGAGGCCCCTTGATTCAGGCATAGATTCGCTTGCCTTGACTATGGCTTCCTTGGCTGAAATAAGTTCATAGAGGACGACTCCAAAAGCATATACATCTACTTTAGGAGAAACATCACCATATTGAGCATATCTGCAAACAAGCATGGTAGAAAATTGATCCATGTTTTTGACAGAAGAATAAACACAACCAAAACCTATTTCTTTCAATACAAAGTATAGAATGAGTGAGAGAACCCCAAGTTACTCTCTTCTCTTTTGCAATGAACAAACCTCATTAAAGACAGAAAGCAAGTCATCTAAACTGAAAGGAAAAAAAATAGCGATCATGTGAATCCAAGATCAGCGGCAGCACAGGCAAGAAGTGATTTAATTCAAGCCGAATGAACTTACAAGACAGGACAAGAACCAAAATAACAAAGGTTGAGGCAGGAAGGTGGGGTATGGGTTTGGTTAAAGCTGAAAGGGAAAAAAAAATTAGAGTCTAGATTGAAGAAAAGTGCTGCCTTAGATATATCAGAATGGTGAAAAGAATTTGTAAAGCAGACCTCATATAGTTGGAATAAAAGGCATTACTATTACTGACTTGAGATTAATACACAAGTATGAGCCATATATTTGTGCCCAGATCTTTAAAAGATTCGCACCATGGGAATGTCGCATCTGCTGCTCCATGGATCATAACATGATTGATTTTGATGCACCAATCATCCTTAATTTTTAGCCAAAAAGTTTCTGAACCAGGCTTTCATGAGAGCATATTTGACATAAACATTCCAAAAGCTATTTATGGCTTCTTCGTCAAGTTTCATTGGGAAGTTCCAGACAATGATTTCCAAATATGTGGTTAAAGTAAGATAGTACCACCCAATGATAAATTTCAGGCTCTATAAGAAAAGGTTGACCACAAATTTATGGATTGGGTGAGAGTTGGAATGACATCACCCAATTCTATGATTAATTGCTGATATTGATTTTCTTTTATATGTAAGTAAATAAAGAAGTTATCTTACTCCGGTGGCATGTATCCAAATGTACCCACAAGACGTGTGGGCAGCGAAGTACTCCCTACTTCAGTTAGCTTTGTTAAACCAAAATCTGCAACCTGGAAAAGACATATTTACCAGAATTATGATGACCATCACATGGTCGATAACGACAATAGGACTGCAAAGAAAAGAACATCAACACAACCTTGCCACGATAGTTTTTGTCTATCAGTATATTTGCTGATTTGATATCACGATGGATATAGACAGGAACAGTATGTTCATGAATATATTCAAGTCCTCTCGCTGAATCAAGGGCAATTTGCACCCTTGTAGACCATGGCAGGGGGTCCCTCCCTGCAAACATAATTTTTTTTTTTTGGATAAATAAACAAACTTTATTAAAGCAGCATCAAGATGATGCAAAGAATACAAAAATGGGCCAGCAATAAGCTAGCAAAAGAAAGCAAAACCAAGAAACAGAACCAATCAACTAACCCACCCCACAAACATAAATTTAACCACCAGCATTGTTTAAAAGCACTACTGCTAGATAAAGTCTTGACATGCACATCTTGTCTCACCTCCACGTAAATGTTCACTTAAATTGCCATTCTCGATAAATTCATAGACTAGAAAAAGAGAGCCCTCTACGCAATACCCAATCAAACGCACCTGCATTAGATGCCAATGTAAGTCACAATGTCTATATAAATACATATATGTATATATACTTAACATCATCCTTTATATTTCAAAGATCAATCAGTTAAAAGATAAGAAAAAGTCGCTTAATGATATCACAATCAAAATTAGAAGACAATTGGACCCTTAACTTTCCATCAACAACAAAATTGTACTGTAACAACCAACCTACTGAAATTCCATACGATAATACACTTTAAATATTCATCTCCTACCGTAGAAGACTAAACCTGTGAATACCTCAACCACAGAGACTTTTAAACAATCAAAACAAAATTCATGATAAATTAAATGGCGCAACGTAAATATATCGTCAAATTACCATGAAATGATAAATTCTGGAGGATTAAAAATAAAAAAGATTCCCCAAAATGGAAGTAAATATCAATCAATTCCAATTACTTCAGGTTCTAAATGCCAGTGAAGTCCATATCAAATCAACAGAAGTGCATGTGCATATATTTACCAACAAGATAACCACATCTCAGAATTTAGCATGATGGTATGTCTGTAAAAATCTGTGGTACATGCACAAAATAACATCTCCCCCCCACCCCCACCAACCTCTTCTTTTTTGATGTTACTGCCTTTGATACTCCAGCCTATATCCATAGATGAATGTAAATTACTTCTGGTCATATAAATTGAATAACAGTCACATTGGTTTTTGGCTAACACACAATAACACCTCCCTCACAGAGTAAGGACTTTCAGGATAACAGATGTGAAAACCACAAACCAGATAAAATTCTATTGACACGTGCCTACATAAAGAAAAAAAAAAAAAAAGAAGACAAACACCACCACTACGGAAAACACAGGTTCATGGAGAAAGACAAGAGTACTACCAGGTTCAGATGATGAACATGTGTTAAAACCTTCAATTCAGCAAGGAATTCCTTTGAAGCTTGCATATCCATCTTCTTGATTGCAGCTTTCTGCACCCAAGGAGGAATTGGGAAAGATTATATAGATACTTAGCATCAGAAATCAACACAACACTGTTAAGCACTAACTTATTCTTGCCAATCTATGTGCAAATAGTATTCACAAAAACTACTTGCATTACATGATCAGAGTGCATGACGCATATGTAAAAGTGAAGAGATATTACAACAGGCAATCATGAGATTCATACTTTAGACCATAAGAGATGTTAAAGAATATGAACAATTCAAGCTACATGTTACAAGAAAAGATCAAGTGCTAACAGAATTGCTTGTAAATTTTTTTTTGGTCGCATTCACACATTAGATTGTAAGGATGTCAAGTAAACAAGCTGAATAGTTTTTGATCCTTTTGGCCCAAAATGTGCTCCAAAATTTAAGAGAGCTTGGCTTATTCACTTACGAAATATCTAAAGTGAGTTTCTACTCGAGTCAATTTCAGAATGAGCTCAAGTAGCTTGACTCCTTATATACTCTTACTATCTTAGAATGTTTATTAGCATTTCAGCTGAGCTCAATAATTTGAAATGATTCCAAGTATAACTCAGATTGGCTCATCCACCTCATGAACCATCTCAAGTTGAGCCTCTACCAAGCCAATCTCAACTAGTTTGGTTTAGCTTAAACCTACTACCTTACTTGCCCAAAATGTACTCCAAAATTTATGAGAGTTTGTCTTATTCACTCATGAAATATCTAAAGTAAGGCTCTACTCAAACCACTTTCGGAATGAGCTCAACTAGCTTGACAATATATAGTGTTAGAATGTTTGTTAGCATACCGATTCTGAGTTTCATTTGAGCTCAATAATTTCAAAAGCTTCAAAGTATAACTCAGTTGGGCTTATCCACATCATGAGCCATCTCAAATGAGCCTCTACCAAGCAAATCTCAAGTGAGCCTCTACCAAGAACAGGCCTGACATCTTCAACAAAGGGGACTGTAGACCAGTGACAAAAGTTTTGCCATACATAGCTTTAATGACAAGTTGAGCATCACTCTCCAAAGTGACTTCAGACCAGCCTTCTTCGGCGGCCCAGACTATAAACTTTGCTCTCTTTTTTTTATTTTTATGTTCTTTGTTTTTCAATGACGAGAAACCCCCAAGGCAGGGTCACATTGGATGCACCCTTGTAGGGAAAACTCCGGATACCTGCAACCACCCGCAAGCCACAGGTAGCAGGTAAGAAAAGGTGTTACCAGTGGTAGTCGAACTCAAGACCTCCAGATTTATGGTTAGTTCCAAGCCTCCCTTAAACCATTGGGCTACCTTGGCGCGCTGTCACGGGTTGCCTTGCAAGGCCAACTCCGTGACGTTTTGCTCGTGGTGGTGTGACCATTTGAGTGCTCAAGAGTGGCCTTTGGAAGGGCCTCAACGTGGCCTAACATTGGCCCCAAGCAGCCCAAGGCATGTAGGCCACCAGCAGCAGCCAGCAAACAGCAAGGACGCAGCCCATGCCAGCAGCCAGCACCAGCTGCCAGCAGCAGAAACCAGCAGCGGCAGCAGCCGGCAGCCAGCACCAGCAGCAGACAGCAGCGGCAGCCAGCAGCAGCACCAGCAGCCCATGCCAGCAGCAGCAGCACACAGCAGCAGCAGCCAGCAGCAGCCCATGCCAACAGCCAGCAGCAGCAGCAGCAGCACCACCACCACCACCACCAGCAGCAGCCCAGCAGACCAGCCAGCAGCAGCAGCCAGCAAAGCAGATTTTTGGCGCGTTGTTTAGGCATCCAAATGAAGGAGTTTCGGGCTGAAATTTTTATTGTAAAGAGGTCTTGGGGGAAGTGTTTTCCCGACCAAGTTTCGTGATTTTTCTCAATTTGTGGAATTTATGAAAAGCCATTATGACTCCTCGGACAAAGGCATGTTTCCTCCTGCCAGAGAGCTAATTGCTTAACAAGCATCTATAAGGGGGCAAGGTGTGCTACCTACTTGCCTCCCCACCCAAACTGGGCTTCAAGTGAGCAACCTTGGAGCAACTCAAAGGCAGACTTTAAGCATCCAGAAGGGTGTCTATAGAATTTCCATGTGGGTTTGGGAACCCTGTAGACGGTGCAATAATGTAAGCACTACGCGTGCTTCCCGAGGGAGAGGTTTAACACGTCCCTTATGCCACATGTTATGGCATCTTGGAGACTCATTTTAGACTGAATGAGCTATCGAGGCACCACCAAAGGCCTCGTGTGCCAACTCAAGTGCTTGGTTTGGGTTCAACCTTGCACGAGGGGATCCCGTGGCTTAAGTTAAGCGATTGGAAGGCAACATTGCATATGTGGGCTATCGAATGAAAGCATCAAGCTATGGATTGACCAAATCCATTGAAGGATGACATTATGCTACAAACGAGCTACGGATTGAGACGTTGCCTTACTCATGCTACACGTTGGTGCAACGCTAAGGTGCACAATGGCCTTAAGCGGAATCTAACACACGTGTTGGCACGAGGACTACGCGGTGGGCAAAAGATTGACCCTCTGTGGCTTGTGGGCTTGGCATGACCGTTTGGCCATCTGATATGCATCTATTAAGGCATGTTTGACCCTATGACACTTCGAGACGCTATCAAAGACCCACCATGCAATGCTAGCTTGTCGGCTAAGTCGAGAGCCTTTGCTAGCACATTGTTGTGTGGCTAGGCACCTTGATGACATGAACCTAAGTTGAGTGAGCACCTTGCTTGAGGTAAGCTTGGCACTATGAAGTGACTTATGCCGTGCTTGGTGCACTTAAGGCTTCAGGCATACTTGTGGCATTCGGGTGGAGACGGAGCTTCCTTATGGAGTTGTTTTGCTTGACAAAGCATTGGGGCCCTAATGTTCAAAACGGGTGAGATCATCAACACTCGATTTGTCAACGAGCTATGGCAAGCTTAAACTCGGTGGAGATTGAGTGCCACACGAGCGAAAAATTGATTCGCGACGCCTCTAAAGGAGTCGGCCCGTGACAGTTGGTATCAGAGCTAGATCGCTCATTTGGGGTGAGCTCAATCTAGAGCAAACATGCAGCTATCTTGTGATATCATTTCTCCGTGGACCCCGATGCCGCTGTTTGAAGGAGTTATGCGTGGAACTCATCCTGGGGGACGTGTATGACATCCTAGACTCTAAACAAGACCACCATTGGTTTTTTGGTCATGTTTGAACCGCGGGAGCTAATTGATGATGTCTTGGGGTATCCGTGCTTCTTGTGCTATTCTTCAGCGATGCCTTGAATGCTACGACTGTTCTTGAGGGTGCGAATTATGCAGCATTGTGGCATTTAGTGTTGCCTTGCTAACTTGGTGTTTCCCTCTCACTTTGTGAACTTGGAGAGCATTTCTACATTTTGGGCACACTATGGCACGAGTATGCTACATTTGTGGACGGGTTGCTTCCTAACCAGCAGGGTTAGCATGATTATGTTACTTTGTTGGCTATATAGGGATTTCTACTGCAGTTTGGACTTGTGGAATGCTTGTATCAAATTGTGGGCATGTGATCTTTATCTATTGAGCCTTAGAGACGGATTTTCGTTGGCAGCCGTGCACGTGTTATGGCATTATCACTGGTTCGCTTCAGGAGGCCTATGCTTCGACTGATCGTGGTGGCATTTGCAACTTGTGCTTGTCAGTGGTTTTGCATCTTCAAACGCATGGTTGTTGACTTCTTAGAGGGTTTGTTCAAAAAATTTTCAAGACAAAATTTGAGAGCAAGGTAATGGATGAAATCACCGTTGTAGCGAGTGTATATGCTTGCTAGAGAGCGGGGTGATGGATGAAATCACCGTTGTTAGAGGACAACCATATAGCGGGATTGTGAAGTCAAGACATGATTTGGTGCCAGGATCAGCGCACCCTTTTGAGCATCATTGTTGAGATGGCTAACTTTGTGGGTGGAAGGAGCAGTGAGCCTTTGAAAGGTGAAATCTTTGAGCTTAATGAGATAGCTGACTCAAGTGCAAGTAGCGGCCAAGGTACTGGGCAGCATGAGTTGAATTCTAGCCAGAGGACCTAAATTAAGCCACAAGGCATGAGTACGAGTTAAATAGAGGGCTTGCTTGAGGGCACGAGCATATGAGATTAAGCCAATGGGCTCCAATTCAGCCTGAGGGTACATTTCTAAAAGGAGCATTAAAGTTTTGAGTTATAAAAGCATATTCAGCCAGTGGGCTACACTTTGTTAAAAAGGACGAGTTGAGCAAAGCCAATGGGCTTCATTTCAACCTGAGGGCTATACTTCTACAAGAGCATTGAAGTTTTGAGTTATAAGAGCCTATTCAGCCAGAGGGCTACCCATTGCCAGAGGGCACAAGTTTGAGCTAAGCTAGAGGGCTTCATAATTGCCAGAGGGCATAGGAAAATTTGAGTTTGCAAAGAATGCATTAGAAAGAGGGCTATAATTTGACAGAGGGCTTCAGCTAAAGTGCTTTAAAGTTTGAGTTTGCTAGAGAGCAACAGCCAAGAGGGCCTTAGAGATTAAGCTTGCAAAGGGCATCAGCTAGAAGGCTTCAGAGGCATGAGCTTGCTAATGAGCAATAGCCAGAGGGCTTTTATTTCGCCAGAGGGCATAGTACAAAAATACTTGAGTTTAATGAAGATATCAGCCAAAGGGATTTGTGCTTGCTAGAGAGCATTGTTTAATCATTTTGAGGGGCAACTGCTGATTTGCATTGAGTCGACGAGGGTGTCAACAGCTCGAGTGGAGGAGGAAGTCGCAATGCGATGACCCACTACAAGTTAGATCAGAGAAGCATTGGGAGCGTGAGTGACAACCAGAGGAACATTGCCTAGAGGAGTCAGCTTAGAGGAGCTTGAGTTTGCTCAGAAGAGCTTGAGATTACTCGAAAGAACATTGGCAGAGAGGCCATTTGAGATGAGGGCATGGCATTTTAGATCATTGGCAAAGGGCAGAGTTTAGAGACGCTCAGAGGAGCTTTGGCATAGGCTATTTTCAAAGAGGGCATTTGGGACGAGTTGCCAACAGAGAGTGCAACAAGTGGGGTGCATTTTAGCTGCATTCGAGTAGAGAACAATGAGGGGAGCTTGGCTAAAAGAGTTTGGACGTTGAAGGTAGGCCATCAACATAGAGGTGTTGGACTCGTCAGAGGAGCCGGTACACGCACTGCAGCATCAGCTTTGTGCTACATCAACGAGGACGTTGATGGTTGGAGTGGAGGAGGGTGTCACGGGTTGCCTTGCAAGGCCAACTCCGTGACGTTTTGCTCGTGGTGGTGTGACCATTTGAGTGCTCAAGAGTTGCCTTTGGAAGGGCCTCAACGTGGCCTAACATTGGCCCCAAGCAGCCCAAGGCATGTACGCCACCAGCAGCCAGCAAACAGCAAGGCCACAGCCCATGCCAGCAGCCAGCACCAGCTGCCAGCAACAGCAACCAGCAGCAGCAGCCCATGCCAGCGGCAGCAGCACACAGCAACCAGTAGCAGCAGCAGCAGCAGCCAGCCAACAGCAGGTAGCAGCAGCAGCAGCAGCACCAGCCCAGCAGACCAGCCAGCAGCAGCAGCCAGCAAAGCAGATTTTTGGCGCGTTGTTTGCGCATCCAAATGAAGGAGTTTCGGACTGAAATTTTTATTGTAAAGAGGTCTTGGGGGAAGTGTTTTCCCGACCAAGTTTCGTGATTTTTTTCAATTTATGGAATTTATGAAAAACCATTATGACTCCTCTAACAAAGACATGTTTCCTTCTGCCAGAGGGCTAATTGCTTAACAAGCATCTATAAGGGGGCAAGGTGTGCTACCTACCTGCCTTCCCGCCCAAACTGGGCTTCAAGTGAGCAACCTTGGAGCAACTCAAGGGCGGGCTTTAGGCATCCAGAGGGGTGTCAAGAGTCTCCACATGGGTTTGGGAGCCCCGTGGACGGTGCAATAATGTAAGCACTGCGCGTGTTTCCCGAGGAAGAGGTTTAACACGCTGTCTCCATTATGCCATGTGTTATGGCATCTTGGAGACTCGTTTTAGACGGCATGGGCTATCGAGGCACTACCAAAGGCCTCATGTGCCAACTCAAGTGCTTGGTTTGGGTTCAACCTTGCATGAGGGAATCCCGTGGCTTAAGTTAAGCAGTTGGAAGGCAACACCGCATATGTGGGCTATCGAATGAAAGCATCAAGCTATGGATTGACTAAATTCATTGAGGGATGACTTTATGCTACAAACGAGCTACGGATTGAGACATTGCCTTACTCATGCTACACGTTGGTGCAACGCTAAGGTGCGCAATGGCCTTAGGCGGAATCTAACACACGTGTTGGCACGAGGACTACACTGTCGGCAAGAGATTGACCCTCGGTGGCTTGTGGGCTTGGCATGACCGTTTGGCCATCTGATATGCATCTATTAAGACATGCTTGAGCCTGTGACACTTCAAGACGCTATCAAAGACCCAACATGCATTGTTGTGTGGCTAGGCACCTTGATGAAATGAACCTAAGTTGGGCGAACACCTTGCTTGAGGTAAGCTTGGTGCTATGAAATGACTTATGCCGTGCTTGGTGCACTTGAGGTGTCATGCCTACTTGTGGCATCCGGGTGAAGATGGAGCTTCCTTATGGAGTTGTTTTGCTTGACAAAGCTTTGGGCCCTAATGTTCAAAACGAATAAGATCATCAACACTCGATTTGTCAACGAGCTATGGCGGGCTTAAAGGAGTCGGCCTGTGACACGCTAGCATGTTAACTTCTACAAGTTTGTATGACATATTATCTTCCCAAATCAGATGGGGTCACCAAAGTTATCCACTTTTAAATTCACCTTTTCCACTTTCATACATGGAATAATGCAAAAATGAGAATAGTAGCAATTTGTATAAGCATGCAAATGTCTTAATCATGAGTAAGAATCCAGTCAAGAAACAAAGCAGCTCATATTAACCTCACAGCAATGGCATGCAGATTTTCATTTGATATCAATTGTTGTTTTTTTTTTTTTTTTTTTAACAAACCTCGCCTCGCAGCTCAGCATAATAAACAGCTCCAAAGCCACCTTCACCAATCTTATAAGCAATACTGAAGTCATTAGTTGCATTAGCAAGCTCTTCATAAGAGAACTCCACAGATTTGTCCACAGTTAAGCCTGTATGGAGGCCTGGAGAAGAACCAACGCCAGTGGAATCTTTAGCTTTCTCCAAAGCACTTCCAGGATCTAAACTCGCAAGTAAGGGGAAAATACATCAGTTTCATAGATATCCGATTAGTCTCATTCTTTGCAGCATGCAAAACAAAGTACAGAAATTCATCATAAAATGAAGAAACACATGGAAAAATATAAGAAATATAATTCACAAGGTACAACTGCAAATTCCTTACAATTAAATGTCTTCATGACCCTAAAATGTCTTAGCATCTAGATTAACAGGTTAAATAGGTATACCAAGTAAAATCTGGTACATTATCTCATATAAAATAGAATGCACAAACATCAGTTATGACTCTCAATATGTGAAATTTTCAGATACTCCTTCAATATCAAGGTAACCACATTCCACCAAATAAAAAATCATCAGAATTTTTTATGAATTTGAAAAAGGTTGCGTTTGGTAGAGTTTTGTAAATATGATTTGAGAGTATGAGTTGCATTTTGAGTTTGAGAGTTTTGGAATTATGATTTGAGTGTGGAAAATTTGTTTGGTGAAAGAGTTTTAAAAAGAGTTTTGAATTGAGTGAGAAATTGTTGATGTGACATATGATATTTGATACAAAAACTTACGACTCATAACCAAACATATAACTCAAAATTCTATTAAAACACAAAAAAAAAAAATTAAAATTCGGAAAATATTTTTTTCGAATATATAAAAATTAATATAGGTCAATTGCAAAAAAAAAAATTGCACTGTTCCGGTCAACCGGCTGAACGACCGGTGGGACGAACGGTTAGGCCAAATTTGAAAAAAAAAAATTGAAAATCGTGCCTGAGACAGAGTTTTCTGCAGAGTTTTGTCTTGGTTGTGGAAATACAATTTGAAAGGTGTATCCAAACGTGAAGTTAGAATGTGTGGGTAGAAAACTATTTCCAAAATCGTTCCAAACAGAGCCTAAATTACTCTCAGTTTTTCCATATATTTGTGTTAAAAGAAAACTCCACAAGTAACTACGAGTGGTTAGCTTTCTAGAGAAAAACATTGTCATCAGAGTGTGCATAAGGTTTCCAGTTTGTCAGATTAAATCTCAGTCTTCAACCAAGGGGTAAAATGAGTTAAAAAGGCAATTTCTAGTCTTGATGTATCCATGACACACCCTTTTAAACATAAATGTTCAAACAAATACACAAAAAGGGAAATGGAAAGGAAATAGGGTTACCCCTTGAAACTTGAAGAGATTGATCATCAGATCTTGATGAAAGCAATTTGTCCTTCACTTTCTTCTTCCTGTAAAACCCAACATACACGCCAACTGCCAGTAATAGTGCCCCCGCTACTCCTGCTATAGATATTCCAGCTATGACTCCAACTGATAGTCCTGCTTAAATGAAAGACAAAACATAAGCTTAAAGTAGTAGCAAAGGACCAATTATCATCTCATGTTTGCTCCTGTGTAGGGAAATTAAGACATTCAACATTGAACCAATTGCAAAGAAGGCCAGACCACTTGTACTGCAAAAGGGAAAAAAATAAACAGGTATTAATAACAATTTACAAAAGGTGGAAAAATGGAACAAGTGACATTGATGACATCTCAGTTCATAAGCACATCAAAGATTTAAAAAAAAAAGTTACCTGGAAGAATTCAGGGGCGGATAGGTCCCATTTTTATCTGCAAGGAATTAGGAGATCTATAATAAGATAACTAGACTTTTGATGATTTATAGAAAATCAAAGATATGGTGATGTATTTGTTCTTATGGTGCATCTGAATAAAACAAAAAATTAAATGACTAATAAAATTCACCCAAAAGATTATAAGAATAGTAAATATTATTGTCATTTTAGAAGCTATAATATGATGACTACTTCTGAGGAAATGTTAATATGTATTTGTTTTTTGGTACATGCAAGAACATGAATGGCAGAAAGCATTCAAGTCAACCCATATTGTTTGGTTCACAAGGCTGATTTTGGTCTGGTACAATTAAGAAAAAAATAATTATATCTATCTTATAACGACCTTGTTTCATATTTTTCTTAAGAGAACATTGTCATGTCGAAATGCCCTACAAAACAAAATAGATCTGTTTGAAATCTATTAGACACCATCACAAAAAATATTAGCAGCACTATGAAACATCATTTATTCTTTCCTTTTCCCAACCCTGTTTATGCTTTCTTGGTAAGGAGGAAGGCATGACTTTTGACACCTTTGTGTCACATGGCCCTGATCCATTTGGGGTAAATATAATAAAAAGCCAATATATAGTTAGAAGAGTTCTTTTGCTGCTATTTCATATAGTTGGCTATCTAAGGATTACTCCCAACCTAGACTAATTGTTGGAGTTAGCTGATAATTTCGTTTTGTAACGTAAATGTATTGTTTTTGTAGGGCCATTTGGGACTTGAGTTTAGTTTTTGTCCAATCCATGTGGTTCTTCCTATGACATATGGACACTTGTAGCTGCATGGGAGTCGTATTTGTATTGTACCCGTATCAAATACTGATACTCCTTAGATACTGTAAATATTTTTATCAAATCATGAATCAAATTGTAAATCGTTTGGGTTAAATTGTGAATCATATATTAATAGAAACATAGACATAGTGTTCAAAATGAAATAGATATTAATATTACTAACTGCTATATATACATCAATAGAGCTCATTGGTCACTTTTTTATGTATTGATGCAGAGGCAAAAACATCGTTCTATTATTTTATGCATTATGCCCCCCCCCCCCAACAAAAAAAAAAAAAGGAAAGAAAGAAACAAAAAGAAAAAAAAAAGAAAGAAAGTTTAATCATACTGTGATAACCCTACTCTATGTTATGTTAATTGATCTTAATTATGCTTACAATTATGAGCTTGATATGGTTTTGAATGCTAATTATATAATTATATGTGTTTCTCAATTTATATCTGTTCACCGTAGGAAAATCTGTTTAATTTTCTGCTATAAAAATTCAATTGAAGGCCGTAGAGGCGACAAAAACTGAAATTAACTGTATTTTTGTGATTAGCATGATTTTTAGAGCCTATAGTGAGATTTAATTAAAAATTGATTCGGATCAAAATAATTAAATTCAATGTGATTAAATTAAAGCATAATTATTTAGCCTTAACCAATTTGATTAGGCAAGCCTATATATAAGCCTATATACACTTAAGTTTATCATTTTGAGCTCATTTTCTTCCAACTTGGTTGAGATTACACTCTAGAGAGAGAGAGTGAGCCGATTGTAAAGAGAGAGACAACACAATTTGAAGGATTTAGCTCAAGCTTGGAGAATTGAGGAGAATTAACTCAAGGCTTAACTATATTTGGAAGAATTGGAGCCTTTAGGTGAGTAATCAACCCTTAATTCATGAGTTTAAACTTGTAATTACGTGAATTCCAAGAGAGTTGGTGATCAAGAACAAAATTTGAGTAGTGTTTTAGGAAATTGAAGTTAATGTCTCCATGCATGTAAAGAATTACCATGAATGTGTACAATCATGAAGGATTGAGTACCAAATCATACATGCAAGCATAGTTTTGATGAGCTTCATGATTATAAGCATCATTTGTACCATTTGAAATGAAATTAGAGTCAATGAATTACATGCATGCATGATCCATGGAGGTATGTAGCTTAGTTGCATGTATTTTGAAGTTGTCAAGAAGAATATGAAATGATTTGAAAATTGGATCATGGTTTTGGACAATTGGTCTCAAATTGCCTATGTTCCCATGTCATGTAATGTCTTTCTATGTTTTTGTACCAAAAATACGAGTTTTGAACCTTTGGAATCAAGTTTTGAACTTCAAACACAGTTCTGAAAATTCCAGAATTCGTCATGTCCGCTCGAGTAGGAAAAGTGCCGCTCGGGCGTAAAAATCAAGCTCCTAGAAATTTTGCTAACATTGATGCCCGCTCGAGCGAGAAGAATTGCGCTCGAGTGCCCACTCACATGTTTTGACTCTTGGCTCGAGCGACCAAAGTCACGCTCAAGCGCAAAAATGAGGTAACCAATACTTTTGCAGACTAAAGGGCTCCACTCGAGTGGGAAAAGCTGCGCTCGAGCGGAGAACCCTGTTTCAGAAATTTTGAAAAATTATTTTATGATTCGTTTTCCGATCTCTTTCATTTCTAAGCACTCTTAGGTATGCATTGAACATTGTAAATGAAATTAAAGATCACGAAAGAAGTGTAAGAGCGTTAAACAAACTAAAGAACAGATTGAATGGTAATGTGCTATGAATTATGTAGGGTCAAGTGCAAGGACGAATCAAGCAACAGAACACGGTGAGTAATATCTTAGCAAAGATATTTTTGTATACACATTATTTTCTAAACAATGCCTATGTGGTAAGGTTCTAAACCTTTGCAGTGATATTATGAACGAGCATTCCAATCACTTAATTCGGAAAGAGATGTACGAAGCGATCAATGTATGAAATGGGCCTAAGGCTGTTCAGTATATTCAATAAGGATGTGGATTGGGCCTAAGGTCATTCTGTATGATTATTAAATGGGCCAAAGGCCATTCGGGATAAGGAAAAGATATGGACCTAAGGTCGTTTTGGATATAAGTATGGATATGATCATAGATTTAAATGTGTGCACACAATAAACGTCTATATGAATTGGACCTAAGGTCGTTCTGTAAGTATTAGACCTGAGGTCGTTCTATGAATATTGGACCTAAAGTCGTTCTGTGTGTAATGGACCTAAGGTCATTCTGTGTGTAATGGACCCAAGGTCGTTCTGTGTATAAGTTGGACCCAAGGTCGTTTTGCCCATGACGGACCCAAGGTCGTTTGGTGTTTGAGAAATGGTAAAACAGACCTGAGGTCGTTCAGCTTTATTATTGATTTCCAAGCGTAATAGTGAATTGTGATTATAAGAATCTTGTTCATGAAATCCTTTGCTTTGGTATTATTCACTGTGCGTTAGCTCACTATTTATATTTATGTATATAGGTAAGCAGCGGGATGTCCGACCCCAGTGAGCAATGAGAAACCAAGTTTTGAGAGGTCAACCAAGGCCGCCTCACGCAAGAGGCCTTACTTTTGTTGGCCTTTCCTGTTGTTCTTTTGTGATCATGTATGACCAACCCTGTGTATAATCTTAATTTTGTTAATAGTGGCTTTGAATGATCCTGGATGTATGTATTACATACTTTTTTTTTTTTTTATCAGCAATGTATTACGTACTTAATATGAATGTTTATATGGTGTGAGTTATTATATGAATATGAGAATGTTTTGGTTAAGCCATGTATGCACAACTAATTGGGCAATCTTTATAAATTTTACTTCCGCAAATTTGGCCCCCTGTTGTTAAATATGACTCGATTTCTGACTGAGGCTGCAAGTAATCTTGTGATTACTGGCCGGTTATGACTCTAATCTATAGAGGCGGGTTTGGGTCATGACACATACTGAATCGTAATAAATCATAGTGAATCACAAATTAAATCGCAAAATTCACTCAATTTCGGATTCAACAGTATAATTTGAATCAAGTTGGTTGAAACTCATATCGAATTGTGAATCGCACAATTCAAACAACCATGCTTGTAGATATTTATTTCGTACTTCCTAAAGGTATCTACAATTAGAAATTATTATTTTTTAATTTATAATAAGTATACTAAGTATCCAACTTATCTTAAAATTAAGATGTGACATTTCTCGTTTGGCATTAAAATAAGATTGTTAGAATAAATGCATGAATAGTTTCTAATACTACTTAGAGAATAAAACTTAGAAGAGATTAAAGCATGTCAAATTTGGTAGAAGTACATGTCCAAGTAAACATAACCTTATTTTTTCTTAGGTGAATATGTTATAAATTCAAAATTAACATAGATAATTTGTTCCAATATGTCAACACAAAATTAACTTTGTACTTTCATAGATACATATCATTATATCCTTGAGGTATTTGTATCCTACTTTATCTTTTAATTTGTCATACTACTATCCTGTTTCTGTATCCATGTTACTTCTCCTTTATGCACTTTTAAACACACTATTAAATTCCTAAAAAAAAAAAAAAAGCCCCCAAAATCAGTACAACAACTACAATGTTGCAAGGTTTTAGATTTTTAAGTAAATGCTACTCTGATCAACTACCTATCCAAATGAATTGTTAATTAAATTGGTTAAAATCATGAACATCCACAATTGCAATATAAGCCAAGTATCATCAACTAAAATTTTCCCATTCCAATCAAAACAAAACCGTCACCTTTCGCCGGAATGAAAACCAGACCACTCCCCGCACTAAAATTCGCATCCGGGTTGTAACTTTTCAACACAGCTGTAGTCAAATTCGTGTCAGTAGCAACAGAATCCAAACTCTCCCCCGGCCGAAGCGGGTACGTCATGAACAACCCGTAATCCTTCGAAACCGAACTGTTGCCGCACGAACAATTCACCGTCACATTGATCTGCACACCGTCGGGAATCCGATTCGGAGCATAGCTATTGAAATGCTGAACCCACTCCGTCGTGGTCAGGTTGGCATAGTACGTACCAGCGACCTTCTCGTATGTATCAGCAACCCTCATCCTGTACTTGAACACATGAGCAAAGAAATCTCCATTGATGCAATCGCAGGTGAAGGGAATGTTGATTCGTATATCGGATTGAACACTGTCTTGGTTTGGAATTTTAGGATTGTAGCTGAGAATATCACTGATTGGATCGCTCATCACTTCCTGGATGAAGGTGAGGTTCGATTCGGGCCATACGTAGTACGAAGCTAGGGCTAAGTCACAGCCTTTGGAACACGTGGATTCGACTCGGGCACAGAAGAAGATGGAGATGATGATCGCGAAAAGCCCTAATTTATATGGAAACATGGTGGCATGAATGAAAGCTTAGAAACCATCTGAATTGGGGTTGGTTGATGATGAAGAGAAGGAAGAGAAGAGAAGCATATACGATGAAGACGGCTGAGTTTTGGACTGTTGACTGATGGAGGAGGAGTCGGGTCAGCGGAGTGTAGGACCAGCCAACTGAAAATTGCCGCCTCGGCGCAAATGATTATTGGGTGCATCCGATTACGGTCACATTATGGTTTAAAGGTTGTTATTGGTGAAGAAAGTAGAGGTTAAACTTTTAAATAGATTGGATTTGGATTGGATTGGATTGGATTGGATTGGATTTGTCAAAATTTAGACTTGATTCGATTAAAACAAATCCCAATTCGTATCTTATCACCCGAATTTGAATTAAATAATCTTAGATATTCAATCCAATCTGAGTTACAATTTTGATTTCTTTTTTATATTTTGTATTTTTTTCATAAACGGATTAAAGCCTAATTCGAGAACTTTATTAAAAATTAACAATTTAATAAAACATAAAAATAATAAAAATAATAAAAAACCGTATCTGTCATACTAGTATCATGTTTCTATATCCATGTTACTTCTCCTTTATGCACTTTTAAACACACCATAAATTCCTATAGAAGAAGAAGAAGAGAAAGAAAGAAAAAAAACCCACCAATCAGTACAACGACTACAGTGTTGCAAGGTTTTAGATTTTTAGTCATTCGAAATTACTAAATGCTACTCTGATCAATTACCTATCTAAATGAATTATTAATTAAATAAATTGGTTAAAATCATAAGCATCCTCAATTGCAATATAAACAAAGTATGATCAACTAAAATTTTCCCATTCCAATCAAAACAAAACCTTCACCTTTGGCCGGAATGTAAACCAGACCATTCCCCGTACTAAAATTCGCATCCGGGTTGTAACTTTTCAACACAGCTGTAGTCAAATTCGTCTCAGTAGCAATTAGAATCCAAACTATCCTCCGGCCGAAGCGGGTACGTCATGAACAACCCGTAAACCTTCGAAATCGAACTGTCGCCACATGAACAATTCACAGTCACATTGATCTGCGCACCGTCGGAAATCTTATTCGGATCATAGCTATTGAATTTCCGAACCCACTCCGTCGTGGTTAGGTTGGCATAGTACTTACCAGCGACCTTCTCGTATATATCATTGTGTGAATGATTTTTCGACCACACTGCCAACTCGAGATTAATTTGGAAATCTTGATAGAATAGATGACACTGGTGACACCGCAAGAAAGAAGATTCCGACGGTGGTTCGTCCACCCGGGGGCACTTCGACGATCAAGTCAGTATATCTCTCAAAGATAATCAATGGTGCTAAACTCACTGTTCAAAATATAAATTGCGTACCTTAGACCCGTCCCAACAGAAGCCTAGTTTCAATGGACTCAGGATTACTGCTAATCTTGGACTTCCAATAGGATTCGGATAAACTCCCTAAGAGTCTTATCCTTACCCAACTGAAGTCTTACCCCATTCTAGGACTCTTGTGCCTTATCCACTTATCTCGGATTCTGATATCTTCGGAGATAACCTCGACCTTGCCGAGATCACCTCGGCGTCATGACCAAGACACGTGGCACCTCGGCTGACACGTCGGCGTCACATTGGCCATGTGTTAGTACTCTGAAAATATATCCCCACAACTGCCCCCTAGGTTTTATTACCTCGGCATTCTGAGGTGATGGAACCTATATCGGTACTTCCTGCCAGTACATCGACTTCAGCCGAGATCATCATTATAGGCCGACATGTCTTCTTAAAGATCAAGAATTCCAAGAGCTTCTTCACGCGTATGAGCTGTCATACACAATAACTCAACCGTTTTAGCCACGCGTCTTCCCCTTACTGGATCGTACTCCGGACGCGTTTGCAAGTCGTCTCGCACCTACATGCGCCGTCTGACGCATTCGTTGTTCTAGGCGCATTAATTGCCCTTTTTGCCGCCGTTTCAAGTTTTTGACAAAACTTGTTTCTTTCCCCCGTCTTTTCACTGTACATCGTTGTAGAAGCTCTCCTTTTTTCTAGCTTTTTCAAATCCTCCATTGTTCAAGCTTCTATAGCTCTGTGACTTGCTCCGTTCACCCCTTCCCGCGTGATTTTCACCGATCTTTCGCCTTTGCAACCGTCGTCAGACTTCGGCAATCCCCATTCCGGCTTCCCTCTTTCTGGTAAGCCACTGTGCCTTCTAGTCTTATTTCTTGTTTTTCTCCAAGAAGTTTTGCTTCATTTATCTGTTGCTGTTTTACTGAATTATCTTATTTATGAATCCTGTATCTGAGTGTGTTTATTTCATGATTTTACTCTTGCACATGTCCTGAATACACATACTGCTCACAATTTTTCTACACTTTTGCTACCATTCTTGGCCTGTTATACCTGTCTTGTGCTTCTTGATGTTCCTTCACTGTTCTTGACTCTGAATCGCATTACCTGTTTCTGTTTTCCAGATTCGTGCCTTCAATCTTCATTTCCATAGATCTAGGTTTGGAATTTGTTTGTAGAACTCAAAATAATTTTTAGGAAAAATTGAAACGATTCCCCATAGACTCCGTGTATTTTAGCCGAGGTCCATAAAACCCTTTAAAAACACACCCTTTTGAAATCTAACCCCTTCAGCTAAGCCGATATCATGGGTATGTGGAAACATAGGGTAGACACCCCATCCAAGTTAGAGCACTTTAGGCGAGAGTTTGACATCCCGGCCGACGTTCATCTGAGGTTGGCTAGGGAGAATGACTCTATCATACCCACAACTGATTCCATGCCGCTCCCTGTTATAGCTTTCATCGAGTGTGAACTTCGGCTCCCACTCAATATTCTTTTTCGTGAGATCATTCATTATTATAGTTGAACCCAATGCAACTTACCATTAATTCCTACCGAGTCATAAACGGTATAATTGCCTTAGCCAAACAAGAAAATGTTAGGATCACCTTAGCCGACATCCAATACTGCTACACCATGTGTGGCCTCAAAAAAGATACAGGTTACGTTTACTACCTTAAGCCGAGGTCTACAGAGTATAAAATCGTAGCCAACCTCCCAAACTCCAATAAGGGAGTTGGAGACGATTACTTCATTATCTCGGGGAACTGGGAGTTTGCTCTAGACGAGGACCTCCATCTCTACCATCTTCCTCATTCGGTTTTTGTAGAGGGCAATGGTAAGAGCCCTGTGTTCATACTAACTTATTTTTAAAGTCTTCAATACTTTATTTATCTCTAACGTCTGTTTTTCTTGCAGCTCTCCCTCAGCCACCAAAGGGCTTCTGTCAGTCTTTCTTTCCCAGCAAAGACTTGAGGAAACTCTTGGATCTGCCAGTCTACAAATGGAAGGCCCCTCTTCTACTTAATTTCATTCCTAAGTACAAGTCAGCTCTTCCCGACGTCCCCAAGAAGAAGAAGAAGAAGAGTCTGTCTCCTCTTTCCGCCACAACTCCTCAAGCTGCCTCCACATCTCGGCCAGATCAAGGATCGACTTCCGATCTTGCAGAGCAGCCGTCAACCTCGGCTCCGTATCTGATCCCGATATCCCAGCGCCAGCGCCAGTGCCGGTGACGAATCGTTTTCCCTGCCGAGATGGGCCGTCAAAAAGCAGTTGCCAAGGATCTTTTGGCCAACATTCCAGATTCTGTTGATGCTTAACCAGTACCATCCCAGTCAAAGTCGAAGACAAAAAGGATCAAGAAGGCTCAACCAAAGGCAAAGATGACTCAGGTTGACACTGAGGACACCTTGCCGATCTCCAAACTGGCTGAGAGCGATAAGTCCTACTCTGCTACGGAGAAGAGGCCTGCCGAGGCCCAACCATCCGAGTCTACCCGATCAAAGAGGCCGAGGTCGTCCGCTGCAACTACCTCGGGGTCTTCAAAGCACGATGCCCCATGGGCCCCCCAAATCACACTGGAAGATAAGCCAGTTATGGCCAACGATAATGCCGATGACATTAATGTCGGCGTTGCCCTTAGTACCGCTCTGCTTCTTCTCGGCGATCTCGACTGAAACACCGAGTTGAATGCATATGAGAACTATGCTATGATGCTTCAGCGTTCAAGTAAGTGTCTTTATTTGGTCATTTTTCTTTATTTCTTTTTATACTTTAGAAGATTTTGTAATTACCTCTGCTCTGATTTATTTTTTCTCAGGCCATCCAGTATGCTCATTCTTTTTCAGTACGATCTTTTAAGAACTAGGAGAAGCTGGCCGAGAAGAAGAGGGAGGTCTCCAGTCTTCAAAAAACTAATACAAATTTACAATCAAAGATGAAGATTTTAGAGGATCAAGCCGAGGATGCTATCAAGGCTCAACATGACGCCGAAGAAAAGGCAGAGTCCGTTGAGGCCAACAAGAAGGTCCTTAAGGCCGAAAAGAAGGAGGCCGAGAAGAAGATGTCCCAGGCCCAGAAAGAACTTCAGGATGCTCTAGCAACAAAAGAGGCTGAAGTCAAGGCCGCCAACGAGAAAGCATATGCTGAGGGGGTGGCCGATGTCACGGCGGACTATGAAAAGCAAGTGAAGCAGGCATACAACAAGGGTTTCATCCTTGGTTAGATGTCTCTTCTAAAAAAGCTTGATGTCCCTAAGGACTCGCCCCTCAAGAACGCCGACGTCATTCCTCTTCCATTCCCTCCAACTCTAAGTCAATCTGATGACGAATCTGAGTCTGAGAAGGAGACCTTGGTGAGGAAATCAAAGGAAGCTACTGGGACTAAGTCCCCTTCTCTAAATGAGCAAGTCTTGGACTTGACTCAAGATGAGGAGAGTGAGGAAGTTCCCAAAGATGTTACAGCTGAGAAGGCATCAGCCGACGTGACCCTTGCCGACAACAGCCTTGATGAAACCCTTCAAGAAATTGATGCCGAACTGGCGGCGGAAAAGGCTGTCGAGGTGTCTTCCCAGCAGTCGTCCGAACTTCAGACCCAACCATCTGTTGTTACCGAAGAGTCTTTACTTTGATGTGTTTTTCCTTTGTCTTTTGTACTTTTGTTCTTCTCTTTTTTGGAACAATTAGTAAGTTTTGGCTGATGTGCCTTCTTTTGAATGTTAATACAACTTTCCTTCTTTGAATGCTTGTATCTTTGTCTTCTCTTTATTGCTTTTGCATGATTCTATACTTAGAATATTTTGCATAACTTTAATATACACTTCAATCCTTGTGCAACCTTCTCGGGGTGACACATCTCAGTCATACAAACTGATGATTCACCTCGGCAAGCACCCAAGTACCTTTCTTAGCATAACCTTGGTTTCAGCTTGTAAATTTGTTCATAAAATTTCAACAAGTGTTTAACCTTAGTCTAATTTTGACTTGTAAATTTTTCTCAAGTTTCAATAAGTGTTAAACATCATCTTGGTTTAACTTCAACTTACAAACTTTTCTCAAGTTTCAACAAGTGTTAAACATAATCTCGGTTTAACTTCAACTTGTAAACTTTTCTCAAGTTTCAACAAGTGTTAAACATCATCTCGGTTTAACTTCAACTTGTAAACTTTTCTCAAGTTTCAACAAGTGTTAAACATCATCTCGGTTTAACTTCAACTTGTAAACTTTTCTTAAGTTTCAACAAGTGTTAAACCCATTTTTCTTCTCTCTACCCCCTGATGTGAACCTAAGTTCCACTTAGGTTCTCATTATACATGTATTCCAGAAACAACGTTATGTATCTTTATCAATCACAAGTGTATAAACATATATAAACAAGCTAAAAACTTTATTTATTTACTTCGGCAAAATGACAAAAAATTCTAATGATAGAAAAATTTCAAATTACAAGTGTTCCAAGGCCTTGGCAACTCTTTGCCCTTATTATCTTCAAGCCGATATGCCCCATTGCCCAGTACCGAGATGGTTCTGTAAGGTCCTTCCCAATTTGGGCCAAGCTTCCCCTCTCTGAGATCTTTCTTGTTGCCGACGACTTTCCTCAAGACAAGGTCACCGATTTGAAACTCCCTTGGGTTGACCCTTTTATTATAAGCTCTGGCAAGCTACTGCTGGTATACTACCAGCTGAATTGCAGCTCTCTCCCTTTTTTCTTCTAGTAGGTCCAGATCTCGGGCTAAGAGTACATTATTAGTCCCATTCTCTACTCCCTGGGTTCTGATCCCAGGGATGCCGACCTCCAACGGAATGACAGCTTCTGTGCCATAGGCCATGGCAAAGGGGGATTCCCTCGTTGATCTTCTCGGCGTAGTCCGATATGCCCAGAGCACACTTGGTAGTTCATCCACCTACTTTCCTTTTGTTGCCTGCAGCCTCTTTTTTATCCCATCCAAAATAACTTTGTTGGATGCTTCTGCTTGTCCATTGCTTTGAGGAAAGCTTGGAGTTGAAAAGTAGTTCTTGATCTTGAACTTTGCACAAAAGCTCTTGATTAGCTTACTGTCAAATTGTGTTCCGTTGTCTGCGACTATTGCTCTTGGGATCCTAAATCTTGTGATTATGTTCTTCTATATGAAGCTCTTTACGTCCACATCTCGGATCTTGGCTAAGGGCTCAGCTTCTATCCACTTGGTGAAGTAATCTGTTGCTACCAGTAGGTACTTCCTTTGCCCAGTTGCTTGGGGCAGTTGTCCGACAAGATCCATTCCCTATTAGGCAAACGGCCAAGGACTGGATACTGGGTTCAGGTCTGCTGCTGGTTGGTGTATCAGAGGTGCAAACCTTTGGCACTTTTCACACTTCTTGACATAGGCCTCTGCATCTTTCTGCATGTAGGGCCACTAATACCCCTGGGTAATGGCCCTATGAGCTAGTGATCTACCCCCAGCGTGGCTTCCACAAATCCCTTCATGTATTTCATATAGAAAATCTTCAACTTGTAAAGGATGTACGCACCTCAAAAGGGGTCCAGTGAAGGATCTTTTGTAGAGATGTCCTTCTGCTGTCAGACTGAATCTTGCCGACTTCAATCTGATCATGTGTGCCTCCTTATGGTCATCTGGCAACTTTCTTTCTTTCAAGAATGCAATAATTGCATCCATCCAGCTTGGTCCCATGTCCACACACATTGCTTCATGCTCTATGGTCAGTGGTTCGATGCTCGGACCCGACAAGTAGTCAACCATTATTGTCCTTGCTTTTCCAGGTTGTACTGCGTTAGCTAGGTTGGCCAATGCATCGGCGTGACTGTTATCATCTCGGCTAACCTAGAGTAGTCGGCAGTTCTGAAACAAGGCTACCAACCTGATGACCTCCTTTGCGTAGGCCGACATCCTTTCATCTCAGGCTGCAAACTCGCCCGTTGTCTGGTTGACTATAAGGTGTGAGTCACAAAAGACTATTACCTCATCTGCTTATACTGATGCTCCCAATTTCGGTCCTGTAATGAGTGCTTCATACTCTGCTTCGTTGTTTGAGGCCTTGAACCCCGAATTGATTGTTCTAGTACCTGCCCATCTGGGAATATCAATACTACTCCTACCCCCGCTCCCTGTCGGTTTGAACTCCCATCAACGAACAGTCGAAAAGAGTCGCCGATGTAAATGCTGCAGGGTTTGAGTTTTTCCTCTTTCCTTTGTTCTTTCGCCTTTGGTTGGGCTCCTCTTTGCTTGTTTGGACATCGTTCACCCTGGCTCAACGGAGCCCGATGTTTGATGGATTCTAGAGTGAACTCGGCCACGAAGTCGGCCAAAACCTGGCCTTTAATTGCTATTCTGGGTCTGTACTCCAGGTTATACTGGCCCAGGGCGACTGCCCATCTGACTATTGTTCCTGTCAGGTCTCCTTGTTATAGTAAGGACTTCAAGGGGTGTTCAGTTAGCACTATAATTTTATGGACCTCGAAATAATGGTTCAGCTTCTTTGAAGCCATTACTAAAGCCAGTGCCAATTTCTCTAAGGGTAGATACCTTGTTTCTGCATCGGCCAGGGTTTTGCTTACATAGTAAACAGCCCTTTGTTCCCTTTTTTCTTCTCGGACTACCACTACGCTTATCACATGTTCTGAAACTACTAAATATAAAAACAGCTCGTCTCCAGGTTCTGGATTTGAAAGAACTGGGGCTGTGGTCAGATACTTCTTTAGGTCGGCCAAGGCGGCTTCGCATTCTTCGGTCCACAGGAAGTTTGTGGCTTTCTTTATAAGTTAAAGAAAAGTCTGCACTTGTCTGAGCTTCTGCTGATGAACCTATTCAGGGCTGCGGCCCTTCCGGTTAGCATTTGTACCTATTTTGCCGACGTCAGGCTCTTCAACTCCATGATGGTCTTGATTTGATCTGGGTTGGCCTCAATGCCCCTTCTGGTCACTAAGTATCCCAAGAACTTACCAGATCCAACTCCAAATGCGCACTTTGATGCATTGAGTCGAAGCCGATATGCTTTAAGGATGTCAAAAACTGCTTTGAGGTCGGCTAGATGACCTTCTAGTTCCTTGGTCTTCACGACCATGTCGTCAATGTAAACTTCCACCGTTCACCCAATCAAGTGTCTGAACATCTTGGTTACCAACCTTTGGTAAGTTGCTCCTGCGTTTTTCAACCCAAAAGGCATCACCTTGTAGCAGTACAGCCCTTTTAGGGTGATAAATGCGGTCTTCTCTTCATCTGCGAGGTACATGGCTATCTGGTGATACCCCCTGTAGGCATCCAGGAAGCTCATCCTTCCATGCCCTGAAGTGGCATCCACTAGCTGGTCAATCTTGGGTAGAGAGAAGCTGTCTTTGGGATAGGCCTTATTTAGGTTGGTAAAGTCCACACAGACCCTCCATTTACCATTCTTCTTTTTCACCACTACTGTGTTCGATAGCCAAGTCGAGTAATTTACTTCTCAGATGGCCCTAGCCTTCAGAAGTCTGTCTACTTCTTCCTCCATTGCTTCGATGTGCAACAATGTTGGTCTTTTTGCTCGTTGGATTACAAGTTTGGCCGACCTGTCAACGTTCAGTTTATGGCAAGTGACCTCGGGGTCAATGCCAGGCATTTCGTAAGGTGGCCAAGCAAACACCTCAATATTTGCTCTTAGGAAAGCTTCCAGCTCTTTTTCCTCTTCTTCGGCTAAGCCCAAGCCGATTAGAAAGAAGCGTTCTTCATCCCCCTCCTGGACGAGGATTTTCTTCAGTACTTCTTCATTCTTCTCGGCTGGCTCCTTGCCGACATCCTCTAGGACCTCTATGTCCTCGTCTTCAATCTCTGCCTTCTCTGGTTCTCGAATGTTACAGGTGGACTTCATTGCTGCCATGGAGCAATTCTTTGCCTGCAGTTGGTCTCCTCTGACCTCTTCAATCCCATGCTCTGTTGGGAATCACAATAGTTGATGCAATGTTAAGGGAATAGCCCCCATTGCATGCAACCATGGCCTTCCCAAGATGGTGTTGTAAGGGGAGGGTGTGTCGATTATGGTGGACTCTGTTGTTATCTTCTTGGTGCCTGCCTGCACCTCCAAGCTGGTTGTTCCCAGTGGTCATGTCGGTGTTCCATTGAACCCGACCATTGGGCTATTAGATTGCTCCATATCGTCTGGGTGAAGGCCAAGCTCCTTGTAACATCTGACGTACATGATGTCACAAGAGCTGCCTTGGTCAATTATGATGCGCTTCACTTGCCATTCCCCAACCTGGAGGGATACTACCGAGGCATCGTTATGTGGATGTTGTACCATCTCAAGGTCGGCTTCAGTAAAGGACACTACTAGTCCTTGGTACTCCTCTGCCCGTTGTCTCTTCTCCCCGACTTGGTAGACATGCTGTAGGTGTTTTACCTTCTGGGTCTCCCCTCGAATCTCGTTTTCGTTGACCTTTGAATGAATTACATTAACTACCCGAGATCCTCCTGCCTGAGGTTGCTGTGCTAGGGGAGGCGGAGCTGCTAGCGCTTGAGGCAGTCTTGCCTGTTCTTCACTTGTCCTGGCCTCATCAACAAGGTCTCTCAGATGGTCTTGCCTTACCAAGTCTTCTAAGTGTGTTTTCAGGGCTCTACAACCCTAAGTCATATGCCCATCTTCATTGTGGTAAGCACAATGCCTGCCAAGGTTTCTTCCCATAAACTCTCCTGGTGCCCTCGCTGGTGTTCTGAAATAGGGTTGATTCCGAATTTTATCCAGGACTTTGTGGATTGGGATTCAGAACATAGTTGTCACTGCCTATGCGGCCCTCAGTTCTGTCTTTTGCTTGCTGGATCCATTGTTTCCTCGGCCTCGCTTCGGCGAGCCGTTTCCTTTATCTTGTTTTGTCTTCTTAGTCCCCGATGTATCTTCCTCGGCTCTGGCGTATTTTTCAATTCTGGCCATGAGCTCTTCCATGCTTTTTGGCAGTGTCTTTGCCAAAGACTTTCGTAGCGGGTAGTTGTCTTTTAGGCCGTTCTTGAAAGATACAATCGCCACCTCTTGATTATATTCGGGTATTTGGTTGAACACCTCATAGTATCGTTTTGCGTAGACCCTAAGGCCCTCATCCTTACTGATCTTCAGAGCCATCAATGCGTCTACCCTTAATGGATGTAGCTTGTTTGTCACAAACCTGGCCACAAACATCTCGGCCAGGCTTTCCCAGGTCTTCATACTTCCCTTTGGTAATTTGTGAAACCAATCTGATGCAATCTCTCCGAAGAACGAGGGGAACACTTTGCAGAGCAACAGCTCGTTTCCACTATATAATGCCATTGAGTTCAAGTATAATCCAACGTAGAAGTTGGGGTCTGACTTACCATCATATATTTGGAACCTCGGCATACTAAATCTCTTCGGTGCTTCAAATTTGTCCAACTCCACTGAGAATGGCGTTCTCCGCTTATCAGGGGAGTTTACCTCGGCATCGGGCTTTTGTTGCTTCCTCTTGAGGTAATCTCTTAAGTCCTCCTTTGTCCGCCCAAGAGCTCGGCTATCTCCTGATTTCAATCTTTTTGGTGCACTACTTTCACCTTCGTGGTGAGTCCTCTTCGACCTTTCTCCATTAGTTGTGTCGAAGCACAGCGCCTGCCCTGAACATGCCGATGTTCTTTGGGGTCTGCCTCCTTTGTGTGATGCGTCCTCCGTGATTCTTCCCTTCTTGACTCTCCTCGTCCGATTTCTCTAGAAGGTCAGTAAGAATGTCTTTCGCTCCTGGTGTGCTGAGGGGCTATGGGGATTGTTTTTTGCCCCCCTTTCTGGGCACCTTTTTTGGCCGCTGGAATTGGCGTATCTTATAGCGAGAACGATGGCTGCATGACGTTGTTCTGCATCATGAAATTGATGACTGTTTGCAGGTTCGCCAATTTGTCCGTCATTCCCTTCATCTTGTCGTCCCTTCGCAAGCATCTATCTTTCCATACCTGGAGGTCGTCCTCGTTATAATACCCGCTCCGGTCCGAATTCTTCGGTACGCCGCCCTCCTAGCCGACGTCCTTTCCTCCGTGATTCTTATCACGAGTCTCTTCATTGCAGTTGTCTTCTTCGATATCAAGGTCAATCCGTTTCTTATTCTCAGTAGGGGTGTCGTCCCCAACCTTCTCTTTCTGTCCGTCTTTGGCCATCTATTCTCCTTTCGTTCCCACAGACGGCGCCAAATTGGGTGAGTGATTTTCCGACCACACTACCAACTCAATATTCAGCTGGAGAGTACTGGAAGAATAGATGACACTTGGCTGACCTGCAACAGAAAGAGAAGATTCTGGCGGTGGTTCGTTCACCCGGGGGCACTCCGACGATCAAGTCAGTATATCTCTCAAAGATAATCAATGGTGCTAAACTCTCTGTTCAGAATATAAATTGCGTACCTTAGACCCGTCGGGGGCGCCTTTCTTTTATAGTTAACTCAATCCTTGTCCCAACAGAAGCCTAGCTTCAATGGACTTAGGATTACTACTAATCTTGGACTCCCAGTAGGATTGGGATAAACTCCCTAAGAGTCTTATCCTTACCCAACTGAAGTCTTCTCCCATTCTAGGACTTTTGTGCCTTATCCGCTTATCTCGGATTCCGATATCTTCGGAGATAACCTCGGCCTTGCCGAGATCACCTCGGTGTCATGACCAAGACACGTGGCACCTCGGCTGACACATCGGCATCACCTTGGCCATGTGTTGGTACTCGAAAAATATATCCCCACAATCATCAACCCTAAACGTGTACTTGAACACGTAAGCGAAGAAATCGCCATTGATGCAATCGCAGGGGAAGGGAATGTTGATTCGTATATCGGATTGAACACTGTCTTGGTTTGGAATTTGAGGATTGTAGCTGAGAATATCACTGATTTGAATGCTCATCACTTTGGAGATGAAGGTGAGGTTCGATTCAGGCCATACGTAGTACGAAGCTAGGGCTAAGTCACAGCCACTGGAACACTTGAATTCGACTGGGACACAGAAGAAGATGGAGATGATGATCTCGAAAAGCCCTAATTTGGATGGAAACATGGTGGCATGAATGAAAGCTTAGACACCATCTGAATGGGGGTTGGTTGATGATGAAGAGAAGCATATACGATGAAGAATAGGTTGAGTTTTGGAATGTTGACTGATAGAGGAGGAGTCGGAGGACGAGTTGTTTTGTCGGGTCAGCAGAGTGAAAGACGAGCCAACTGAAAATTGCCGCCACGGGGGAAATGGTTATTAGGCGCGTATGGGGTACGGCCACATTATGTTTTTAAGTGTTGTAATTGGTGAAAAAAATAGTGATTTAGCTTGTAAATAGATTGGATTTTGGGCTTCATTGGCCAAGGGTTTTTGTGGCTATTTTAGTCACAAAAGATAAAATAAGCTATTTTAACCACAACAAACAAAACATCACATTCAACCCATAATCATTACACTCTTCTTTCACAAAAAAAAAAAAAAAGTCAAAAAAGTTAAAAAAATCAAAAAGTCCTTTCCAAACCAAACTTTTTAGCCCAGGTTAAAATAGTCAAAAAATTCAAAAAGTCAACCCACTTTCCAAACGGAGGCTGATTGGATTTGTCAAAATTTGAATCTGATCTGATTAAAATAAATCCCAATTCGTTTATTTCATATCTGATTATAGATCACTTGAATTTGAATTAGATCATTTCATATATTCGATTCGATTCATTTATTTATTTATTGAGCTATAATTTTGATTTTTTTTTTTCATTTTGTGTTTTCCTTATTTAAATTGAGAATAAGATCGGATTATTAGATTATCGGATCAGATCGGATTTTTATATATTCGATTTGTTTACTAAACGGATTAAGACTTAATTTGGGCATTTGATTAAAAATTAAAAATTAACTTTTAACTTATTTTTTATCACATTACCTCTTTACATCTTTATACATTTTAAAAAAAAAAAAAAATTTAAAAGTCAACTTTTAACTATTTTTCAAAACAATCTTAAATGTATTTGGATTATTAGATTGCTGATCAGATTTTTTATAAATAGATTTAAATTTTCAGATTGGACTAAGATTAAATCCAATATATTGACAATAGGAATTATAATTTTGTGTCAAATCATTAAAAAGAGGGCAAATTACATATACCCCTCGAGGTTTAGCTAAATTATAGATACCTCTTGATATTTGAGAAATTACAGATACTTCCCTGAAGGTTATATTTTCATAACAAATTATGAGGTAATTTGTTATGAAAATATAAATTTCATGAGGTAATTTGTTATGAAAATATAAATTTCAGGGGGTATCTATAATTTCTCAAACCTCAGGTTAATATCTGTAATTTAACTAAATCTCAATGAAGGTATATGTAATTTGTCCTTAAAAATATAAAAATATATAATATATAAAAATTAGTCCTAAAATATAAACACCGTCGTTGTAGGAAATATTTTCCCACGGAAGGCAGACTACATGGTTATGATGCAGGCCAGTTGATTCGCAGAGATTTGGACTGGCTGGTCAATATCTAAGTTTAGGCAATCGAATTCGGAAGCTGTCTCTGTCCAAATCACTGCAATGATATGAATTATTCATATTTTAAATTGCAATGTATATATATTTATATAAAATATCGGATTAATTAAAAAATATTAACCATGTTGGCTTAATTGAATTTATTTTTTAAAAAATAATTTGTTATAAACTAACATAATTATGATTATCAGATCGATTTAAATTTTTTTTTTATTATAAATAATCTAAATGTTGTAAACAAAAAAATAAACAATTCAAAACTTAGGTTGTGTTTGGATAGATTTTCAAATTATAATTCTACTCCTACATTCCAATGCTATGTTTGGATATATCTCTCAAATTATATTTTCATAACAAAAAGAAAACTTTGTAGAAAATTTTGTGTCAGGTGGATTTTTTTTTTTTTTTTTTTTTTTGAAATTTGGCTTAATCGGTTGTCCAACTAGTTGACCGGCCGCTCAACCAGAATAGTGCAAGTTTTTTTATTTATTTATTTTTGGCAATTGGCACTTGTTTTTTTTTTTTTAATAAAACAATATTTTCAGAATTTTTAAAAAATTTTATGAGCTTTTAATAGATTTTTGAGTTGTATGTTTGGTTATGAATTGTAAGTTTTTGTATCAGATATCATATGTTACATCAAAAATTCCTTACTCAATTCAAAACTCTTTTCAAACTCATAACCAAACAAATTTTTTATACTCAAATCATAATTCCAAAACACATAAACTCAAAATACAACTCTATTCTTAAATCATATTTCCAAAACTCTTCCAAACACTGCCTTAGCCTCTTCTGTTGTGCATGATGAGATCCATTGGGTACCTTGGTGATAGGTTTCTTATTATGGGTGGGGTTAAATTTAACCGACAACCGGTTACCAGGTGATCAGGACCCACAGTTGCTATAATACCTTCACAGAACGTCTTTTGTTTTTGTTAAAAAAAAAAAATACTGGATGATATGTTTTTGGATTGAAAATTATTTGTTTGGTTTTATTTTTGAGAATTATTTTATAAAATATTTAATAAAAATTTGATAAAAATAAATACACGAAAAAGATGTTATAAAATTTTGAAACAATTTTGTACAAACAAAATGTAAAAATATGAGTGGTTTTAAATTATTATTATTATTATTAGTATTTTTCATAAAATAAATTCTCAAAATAAAACTAAAGAAGTGAGTGGGCTTTTTAAGTTGAATTAATAAACTAAAAAATCAACAAGTGTATAGTGGTTATTTTAATTTTACTACAATATTTTATTACACATCTTTTTGTAAAAAATCAAAAAAATTATTTCAAATATACATATTTTTTTCTCTAATTTTTTAGCAAAAAAATCAAAAAATATACTTATATAGCATATCCCAAATCTGTTTAATATGAATTCCATGATTATTGATTTTCCTTTTGATTTTAATGCTTTTATTTTATGTGGCAGTATCTACTGGTAGGGGTGTGCATAATATCGTCGAAACCGTCAAAATCGCACCGAGCCGCACCGCTGGTTTTTGATAAAAGAAATGACAAATTCTAGTGACACTTTTATCAATCCGCCGGTTTCTATTTTTCTTCCAAACCGCACCGACCCGCTCCGCTATTAAATCATGTTTTATAAGATTCTAAAAATTCTTTTTTACTTAAGTTTGCTTGTTGTTCTATACCTTAGAATATAGTATTACATTACTGTTCAAGGGGAATTCAAGATGTCAGTAATCCAACATAAAGTTGGATTCCAATTCACTTTTCAATCTTTTTTTTTTTTTTTTTTTTTTTTCTGGCCATGTTGCGAACTTGCATCAGCTCACTTTTCAATCTAAATACTTTTCAACAGTAAACATTTTCAATATATTGTAAACCCTGAATGATATTAATTTTATATATTGTATTTGATCATTGTAACTTCCACAGATGCTTGTAATGAACTAATGGCATAGTCGTTGATATTATCATGTTGTTGCTACACTTGCTGCATCAAAAGAAAGTTTCGCAAGATACTTAACATCACGGTATCTCTCGTCTTTTTTTTACTCTTTGATTTAAGTTTTGTAATTTGAATTATATTTTTTATAAACCGCCAATCCGCTCGAACCGCCAAGGCAAATCCGCCATTATTTGCCAACCGAACCGCCGGTTTTTTATAAGAAAAATGGCAAATTCTAGTAACGCTTTTATCAATCCGCCACCCGCCATACGGTTTCTATTTTTCTCTCAAACCGCACCGACCTGCACCGCGCACACCCCTATCTGCTAGTGTGGTTTTTGGAGCTTGATGACCTACTCTAATTGATTCTATAAAGTTTGGAGAACATCTCAGTTCTTGAACTTTGTTGATTTATCATGAATATCTGAGTTACTTTGTGAATGTGGGTGAACTTGGCTAATTTGATGATTCACTTGGTAGGAGGTTTATTTTTCTTTTATCAGTGAAGTTCTTATTTCTTCTACAAACAATATTACTAGATGTACTCTCCTTTTTCGATAGTCATATTTTTATTAAACAAAAATTAGTATACAAGACAATTATGTTGTGTTTAGTTATGAGATTTGTGCAGAAATTTAGAAAGAGAAAGAAAAAAATAGGTGAAATGAGAATAAAATATACTTATATTTTACCTAGTTTTACACACCTTTTCTATTTCTATTTCCAAATCTCTCTTCAAATCCCTCAATCAAACACAATTCTCAACCAAACACAATTTGAGGAGGAATTTAGAAAGAAAAATGAAAAAGGTACATTTCACCTAATTTCACACACATTTTCCATTTTCTATTTTAAATACATTCTCAAATTCCCAACCAAATACAATGTAAAGAAAATTAAGATTGTTAGACATTTTTTTAGTGTACTTTGTCATTCAAATATTCTTTTACTGCTCTTGCCCCGTGAAGTTGGGGGTTTTGGTTTTGAAAACAGAATCTAGAAAAGTAGACAATTTAAAATTAGTCTGGTAATAACTGTTAGGGATCGAGGATCCTGCCCAAGACCTCCCAGAAATTATACCAAGCAGAAAAACACACCCACACCAAAGGAGACCCCATATTTAACGTGGTTCGGCAATAATGCCTACGTCCATGGGAGAATAACCGTTTATCACTATAACAATGGAGAGATTACAGAATGATTACAATAGAGGAGAAGCTCACACTATTCTCACTCACCCATTCACCCGTCTCCCTCGCTCACACCGAGAGAGACAGTCTCTCTACCTCACATCTCTCACTCTCTTGGTTGGTTTACTCTCTCTCTCGCCTATCCAACACCTCATCCATTTATATACAAATGAGGGAGAACTTTATTGGTTGCCACCTACCTTCTTTCCACTCTCTAGTGGGTTGGAGTTGGTGAGCCACCTACCTTCCTCCATTTGAGTAGTGGGTTCTGCATTCACATAGAGTGATCCAACAAATCACCTCCTCAACCCATGTGAGGTGATCTATTGCACACACTGCTGCTAATCTTGTCACGCCCAAAAAACCAACAGAATCTTCATTTCCTCATTGAGACGTTGCATCCCCTGAAGCTAGAGATAATACATCAGAAATACAAAAGGAGGAGGGAATCCTACATCCTCAACTCAACTCACACCACTCTCTGATTTGGAGAGAGCCTCTGCTCCTATCTCCCACAGATCTCTTCCATGCTTCCTGTCTCGGATGTCTTCACCTGCTGTGCTTGAACTTGCGTAATCAAGATATCCTGCACCCCTTGATTGAGATGTCCAGCACCCCCTGCCCGAGATGCCTTGCACTCCTTAGAGTGCTCTGTGACACTACAGCTTTTCCTTGAAATGCCACTATCCTGCCATATATCTCTTTACACGGCCAAAACTGGAGCAACAGAAAGCTCTTTATTTTTCTGGTCAACGTTCTTGGTTTTCTTTGCTCGGAGTTTCCTCTAAACTATCCTAAACTTATCAGCATTTGCCCTTTGCACTCCTGAACAACTTCCCAGCGTTTCCACACATTTGTTGTTCATGCCTTTTGCAATCCCTGATCTCCAGTTCAGCAATACGTGTTGCCTGCGCATCTTTCACTTGTACTACCAGATTGACGGTTGACAGTAGCTTTCTCTGCCAAAGCAACTTTAACATATTTGTACAAGTAACCAACTATGCAACACCTAGCACAGTACCTGCACCCATACTTCTTGAGTGCTCATTGTGGCTCTATCTCTCCTCCTGTACTCGAGCTTGCCTGAGAGATCCGCAACTACTCTGTTTCATTAAGAGATGCGTTCATTGCCACGGAATCAAAGCCGATACCATAACCCAAGTATCCAACCATTCAGTCAAAACTGAATGTTATCTGCTATACAAAACACAAGCGCTTTTCCAAAAAACACAGTAGATTCCATTGCTGAAAATCACATTGAGCTAATGCAAAGAACATGCAGAACCAATCAAGCTAGCTCTTTGATTTTCTGCAACTCAAGCTCCACCATAGTGCCAAGTTCCGATTTCCATAAGCGCCAAACAAGTTGTCCTTGACAACTCCAAACAAAACATGGTGAGCAACCTGCTTGAACTAATGTTGAGGAGACTAAACAAGAGAGGCTTCAAATTCTACGTCAAAGCAACTTCAAAAGTGGCACCAAAAACATCATGTCCGATCAACCATCGAACACAATACTGCTATCTTCAAGCTCGAATTAATCAAGAGAGCCAAACAAATTCTCCGAGAACTGAGACAAGTTCTCCACCAAACAAAACTGGACTGTGGATGCAGTCAAGCTCTAACCAGTTCGGAATTATTGAAACAAACTTCAAACTAACTAATAAAATACCAAGAGCCAAAAATTCTGAAGTGTCGAGCAAACTCCAGATTCCTCCAACTGCCATTCCAATCGGCAAACACAAGATGATGCACCATCTTCACAGCTACCAAAAAAACACCCAAAGGCGCATGCACCATAAATGCACAACTCCAACAGTCCCTGCTGACTCCACCGAGTCTGCAAACGATTTATCCCCTCCAAATCCAACAGCAGATTAAGGGATGGATCCCAACACATGAGATTCACAAAATCACCATCTTCACTTTTCTCTGCAACAATCTCTGCCAATCTTCAACGAACACCAATAGTCATACCGCTTCCATAGAAGCAAACACCCGGAGTCTGAATCGTCACCCAGACTACCAATAGCTGATGCCTTTGAATATGGAATAGATTGTGAAAATGAAAATCCACAAGAAGAAGAAACAATCAAGTCTCACAAACCGGAGACACCCCTAGATCTAATCAGACACGATCATAAATCCCAACTGTGATAATGAATCTCAATAAACCACGACTCTGAAAATCGCCAATAATCCGTGAAAGACAGCGAACAACAATGCATCCAATAGACATTGAACAAAAATGCCAAAGCTCCACCAAGATCTGAAATAGATTATCACACCTTCTCATTCAAATCGACAAATGCAAAAACCAAGGCTTCACTGAATGCGAGTCTTCCAACAACGATCCATGAAGGATCTTCAACGCCCCCACTCAGGCCAATGCCAATAAAGTACTATTATTTGGACTTATTACACATGCCAAATCTCCGTAGTACACTCTGCCAATGCTGGTTCTCTCTATCCCCTAGAGAAAAACCCAATGAACTCTAAAGTTTTGTAACTAACCCAAGAGTCTCCAAATGAGCTGATAACTTCTGCAACTGACTCTAAAGGGTCTTCAATTGGCTTCCAATTGGCTTTAACCGGGTGAACAAAATTTTTCACCCCCATCACCCACATGCATGATAAAATACCGCTGTATAAATATGCATCCATTCCACCGAGCATCCAGAGTGAATCTGCACCTCCTACTTTGAATGTCTTCAATCGCCATACATCATCCTACATGGCTCGCACCTTTATCATCAGGAATGCTTATAATTTCCTTGTTGAGGTGACTCCACCCAAACTCTCTAGGTGCTCGTTGCGACTTCACTACCACGAACCAGATTCAGGACAAAGAAAAAGATTTGCCTTTCACTAGGTGTGCACTGCAACGTCTTATCCCTTTCAAGTTCTCTGTCTGGAGCTTTTTTCTGTGAACTAGTTGTTGCTGCCAGGCCAAAATCCGGCACACTACACCTTTGTATGACTCTACTGTGTACTCTTGCACTGTTGTACGCCTGCACCTTGTATGACATTCCTACGTACTCATCTGTGCTATTGTGGCTATGTGCTCCTACACCTTATGTCTGTACTACTGTAGCTGTTACTGTTTAACATTCACATACTACCAGTACTTCTCGTATTATGTTTGACAGTAGCTCTAACTGCCACAACATTCCCTTGAGCCAGCACTAGTTGCCAATCATTTGTCTCCCGATGTAATGGTCTTCTTCTGATTAAACCAGATCTCTCGATTGCCTAAACTCAATAACCAGTAAAGTTCCCAGGAAAGACTGGTAGGGTCACAACCGATCCCACTCAAGAACTAGTCTCCTTAAATAGTGTCTTTTTGACAGAACTTTCCTAGACATTGTTAATCTTGAGATAATCATGTACAATTCTCCTGATCGTCCTTAACCAATCCTGATCTTTCTCGATTCGCCATTTGATCAAGAATGATCTCCCTTGGTCTCCAATGATCTATCTCGATTTGTATCTGGTTGTCCAATCTAGTTAGAATCTGCTTATTCTAACCTCTTCAGTGAATTTGCAGCGTTCCACAATATCTGGCAACCTTCCTTCAACTATTGAAGATGACAAACTTTCATGTTTTTGACAATCTTTAAAACCCGTTCAGAATTTCACTATTCTGATCTCGTAGTTGTGTCCGGAATGGTTCGTTTAGCTAGAACCAACCTTCACTACACTTTCGGGGACTTCACTGAAACAATTTCCTCAAAACTGGGCAAAATTACAAATTTTCCAAAAAACCCGGGACCAAATTGTAATTTCACAAACTACATGGGCCAAATTGCAATTTGCAAAAGTTCAAGGAATATTCTATTTTAGTAGAATATTTCGTCCACTGCACTTGACGCCGTCTGCCACTTTAATCTGCTTTTTTTTTTACAAAAATTTTTATTCCAAAATCTAACCGTACGGATGTGTCCGGAATACTCCAAATAGTTAGAAAGTACTATTGAATCGTCAGAAAAAAAAACTCCGAATGGCTTCGATCAAGCCAAAATAGTTTGGACGCCTTAGATCTACGGCTGCACCTTAGCCTCGTAGCATTAGATCAATTCTCCTTGCACTGACGTGGCAAATGATGTGGCGTTGACTGGTCTGCTACGTGGCGCTGACTGGACTGATGACGTGGCGTACACGTGACAGTCCCTGATTGTCGTGGTGATGACTGGTGTAACAAACCCATATTGTTTACCGAAAATTTACTGAATTACGTACTGATTACTGCTAAACTGGACCGTTTATGACCGATAATTGAACTAACTGAAGTACTGAATGGACTGATTGAAAATTTAAACTGAACTGACTGAGCATGTTTATTGTATTGCATTCTTATCTGTTTGATTATTTGATTATCTGTTCGTGTTTTATATTTAAATTGCAAATTGAAGGCCTTATCGGCAGCCAAACTGAAAACCGTTTAGTGTTTCATGATCAGTAGAATTTATCTGATTTTATGGTATATTTATTTAAAATGTGATTAGGAATGATTAAATTAGATTAGAATAAGCCAAATTAATGGAGTTGCTTTAATTACAATCATGCCATCTAGTGGGGCCTATGTTTATGAGTATTGTAGAGCCTTATTGCATTGAATCAAAACATTTGATCAGCTCTATTTCTTGCCTCAATTGAATTTAGAGAGAGAGAAGGGAGGAAGTTGATTTTCATCACATCTTGCTTGGTTGTGCTTGGAACTTAAGAGGATTTGAAGTATAGATTGCCTAATTGGACTTCTAGGCTTGAACTACAAGACTTAGGTAAGGTTTTTACCTTCTCATTGTTGTGATTGAGTTAGTTCTTGCATGCCTTATGCTTAATTGAAGAGTAGAACCATAAATTGGTTCCCAAGAGTTGAATTAGAGCTCATCTCATGCATGCATGCTCATATAGTCAAGTTTGAAGGTTTAATTTTATGGAATTGGTACATGCATGCCCATATTGTTGTTATAGTCCATACTTTCATCTTGTTTTCAAAATATTGAGCTCATTAGAGCAAGCTTTGAAGTTAGAATTTGGTTCTAAATTTATGCATGGCATGTTTGAAGTTTATTCTTGAAAGTGGGTTTGAAAAATGGTTTCAATTGACTCACTCTTGGGCTTTGAATTCACAAATTGAGCTTGGAAACTTGTTGTATATTGAATCTAGAGGTGTTTTCCAGAATTTGGGCCCAAGAGGTCGAGTAAAGAGTGGTAGAATGCTTGGTTTGAGCTTGGAAGGAAAATCTGAAAATTCCAGATTTGGCTTCTTCACTCGAGCGAAGGATTCCTCGCTCGAGCGACCAACGTTTACTCTGAGCCACGCTCGAGCGAAGGATTGGTGGCTCGAGCGTAAAATTCGAGCATCCAGTACTTTTACTGTTTCATTAGACCGCTCGAGCGAAGGATTTTTCGCTCGAGCGAAGCCTTTGATTTTGGAAGCTCGCTCGAGCGAAGGAAGGCTCGCTCGAGCGAGGGTCCTATTTTCAGCAAACTTTGCAAAATGTTTTCTAAGTGTATTTTTGCATCCTCATCCCATTCTAGGCATTCTTAGGCCTAGTTTAAGGCATCTTAATGAGGATATTGATGTAGAACACACCGAGACAAATTAGGGATTAAATTATGATATCTCCCAACTGTGTAGCTTAGTGTGTGTTCAACTTGTGAACTGTGTAGGGTGGGCGACTGGGGAGACACGCTCTAGCATATTGTAGCCCGAACTCTGTGAGTAACAACTGTGTAAAGATATGTTCAAATGGCGAATTTCTGAACACTAAAAATCAAGCATTTCTTGAATGAATATTGATTCTGAATGGAATCATTTCTTGAAATGTAATTATTTATTGAATGAATGTATGTCCTTTATTTCAAGCTGCATCTGTGGCATCCTTAGCACCCATCTATCGATCTTATTCATTACAGAGATCTCTGTCGGTTCCCTCGTGGAACCATTATTGTTTACTGACTGATGGCCATCATTACTGTTCGGTCTTTAAGACCTACTGTTTACTGCTATGCTAATGGATGTACCACATATGGCTGGATAACTATTCTGACTGAAAGACTGAAATACTGTTTAATGAACTGTTTTCATTACTGTAAGGATATTTCATTCTTAACCTCTTTACACGTTATGATATTCACTGGACTTTAGCTCACTGTTTATATATATATATATATATGTAGGTGCTCAACCATCAGATCGGAGCTAGAAGCGTGGGTTAGACTCCAGTTTTGTCAAGCCAGCCTTTGTGCCTCACTGCGAGGTTTCGAGTTGCCATGCTATGGCTTTGGGGTGTTTTGTTTTTCCCCCGTCTGTCTCCGTACTGTTTTGGGATTACTGTATAGACTATTATCTACTTTACTGTACTGTTGTCAATGGATTAGGTCCCTGTACCGACTGACTGTAAATATTTGTATAAACTGTACTGTTTTGAATGTGTGAATGCATGAAAAATCTTTTTGGCATACAGACTGTCACAGCTCAATGGACATTATTTATTTACTGTATTGGTTTCCGCCGCCGGTTACGGTGCTAAACCCATAGGGCCGGGTTTGGGTTGTGACAACTGGGTGCTGACGTGGCGCTGGCTGGTCGCCATGTGGTTCGTCTTCTTCCTCTGTCGTGCGTCTGGTGCATACGTGAGACTGGGATGACGCGCCGGCTGTATAACGGCGCGTGGAGACGCGTGCTGCAACTGGGATTCACGCGCCACCTTTAGAAGGAGCGTTAGGGCGCGTCCGGCATCCTTTGGATCTCTGCTTTGCATTTCTGGACTCCTCTCGTCGAGACCTTACTTCTGGTATGCTTAAAATTAGATTTCGAGCAATTTGATTTCTGGACAGTTTCGAAAAACAATCTGTTTTTATTTTGAAAACGACCGACGAGGCTCTGATACCACTTGTTAGGGATCGAGGATCCCGCCCAAGACCTCCCAGAAATTATACCAAGTAGAAAACACACACCCACACCAAAGGAGACCCCATATTTAACGTGGTTCGGCAATAATGCCTACGTCTACGGGAGAGTAACCGTTTAACACTATAACAATGGAGAGATTACAGAAAGATTACAATAGAGGAGAAGCTTACACTATCCTCACTCACCCATTCACCTGTCTCCCTCGCTCACACTAAGAGAGACGGTCTCTCTACCTCACATCTCTCACTCTCTTGGTTGGTTTACTCTCTATCTTGCGTATCCAACACCTCCTCCATTTATACACAAATGAGAGAGAACTTCATTGGTTGTCACCTACCTTCTTTCACTCTCTAGTGGGTTGCAGTTGGTGAGGCACGTACCTTCTTCTATTTGAGTAGTGGGTTCTCCATTCACATGGGGTGATCCAACAATAACTTGAAAGAAATTATATAACAGATTAGATTGGAAGGATGACAGGACGACAGTGCCTTGTGTTTGATACAATTCTTCAAGACATAATTATCTTCTACACTGGTGCTCACGAGTTTTGTTTCTTTTTAAGAATACTAATGGGTCATGGTTTCATCCTCCTTTGAAAGGTCTATCTGTTTCTGATTGGAAAAAATTTGAAATTCTTTTCTTCTCAGATATAATATACTACCTAGCAATGGGTATCAAACTATTCATTGTAGCATTTGAACTAGCAATCTTCGAGTACCAAGTGTTGCTGTATGATCATTGGGCTTCCCCATAATTTATCTCAATAATTATCTTGTAGTCTTGGTAAACACATTCACCCAACATAATTTCTCTCCACAGAACAAAGAATTTTTGCTTATACATTTTTATATTTTTACTAGTGGTGGTATACACGTGCATTGCACGTGGTATTAGTAATTATATTTTTAAAATGAAAAGCTCTATAATAATATAAAGAAAATAGACATTAGAAAAATAGTGTTTCATATTCCGACTAAATGGGAAATAGTGAAGAAAAAGGGAAGAAATGGTGGGCAAGGTTCAACGACAGTGATAAATAGAGAGAGAGAGAGAGAGAGAGAGAGAGAGAGAGAGATAGGGTATGTTTGGTTTGGCTTTGTAGAGTGATTTTGGGAAAATTTTTCTAAAAAACTTGTTTGGTTTGTAATTTTTCTAAAATCACTTTCTCTCTCTTACACATCAATCAATCACTTTTTCACTCTTCTCTCTTTTTCTCAATCACTTGTTCTCTCACATACATCTATTCAATTACAATAAAATATCAAATCATTCAAAACTCCCACACTCCAAAACTACTTTCAAAATACACAACCAAACAAACCAAAAATTTTCTAAACTCTTTCCCCAAAATAATTTTTAAAAACTACTATCTCAAAACCAAACCAAACATACCCGTAATCTTCTGTCCCCTCAACATCTAATGCCTTTGATGTCCTTGAATCGTGTGATATGGGAGAGTTAGGGAACGGAGAATTAAATTAAGAGTTGTTGTGCCAAATGAATAACCTAAAAAATATAGGGAGTCCAAGTGACCCCAGTAATGGGGAGACTACAGAGGAGAATAATAGAAGAAAACTCAAAACGAAACTTCATAACTTGAAGAGTGCTAGAGGGAAAATTTGAATCCTTTTTGTTGTGTATGTTGTGTTTGTCTTCTATAGGCTTAGTTTGTTTCTTTTGAGAAAGTTGTTTATTATTTTGTTTATGTTTGTTCTCCCTACAAAAGATGTGTATTGAATTTTATTGTATATCTTTTTTTTTTTTTGGTTATAATATGACTTACTTATTAAAAAAATAAATAAATAGGGCATGTTTGGTAACCATTCCATTTTCAGTTTTCAGTTTATAATTAAAAAAATTTTAAAAACTGTCGTAAAAACTTGTTTGATAATTTTTTTGGTTTATAAATGATTGTCTCAGTTTATAAATTTGAGGAAAAAACGTAAATTCAAAAAATGAGTTTACATTTTCAAGTTTTTTTTCAGTTAATTTTTTTTTTCAAATAATTTATTTTCAATTATTTTTTTTAATAAATTTTTTTCAATTAATTTTATTTTCAATTAATTTTTTTTCACATAATTTTTTTTTTCAATTAATTTTTTTTCAATTAATTTTTTTCCAATTAATTTTTTTCAATTATTTTTTTAATTAATTTTTTTCAATTATAGTCTGTTTGGTAACATTTACGTTTTCAGTTTATATTTATAAAAATTTTATAAACTAATTTTTGTTTATTTTTTGTTTATTTTTAGAAAAACATAAACTACAAACGCATTTGGTAATTGACAAAATGTTTAAAAAAATTTAAAAATATAAAAAAGAGTGAGAAATGGCAAGTGGTGGCAAGTAGCGGTTGAAAACGGAGGTGGAAAGTGGTGACGGTGAGTGGTGGGCAGCGGGTGGTAGTGGGTGGTGGTGGTGGTGGGGGGTGGGTGGGTGACAGTGGCGGGTAATGGGTGGTAGCAGTGGTGATGGTGGTGGCGGGTGGTGGTGGCAGGTGGGTGGCAGATCGCTGTTGGTGGTAGCGGGTGAGTGGTGGTGTCGGTTGGTGGTGGTAGGTGGGTGGGTGACGGTGGCGGGTGGTGGGTGGTAGCGAATGGGTGGTGGTGGTGGTGGTGGTGGTGGCGGGTGGTAGATGGTGGTGGCAGGTGGGTGGCGGGTGGTGATGGTGGGTGGGTGAGTGGGTGACGGTGGCGGGTGGTGGGTGGTGAGTGGGTGGCGGTGGTGGTGGCGGTGTGGGTGGTGGTGGTGGTAGGTGGGTAGCAGATGGTGGATGGTAGCGAGTAGGTGGTAGGTGGTAGGTGGTGGTGGTGGTGGTGGTGGTGGTGGGTGGGTGGGTGGGTGTGATGTGGTGTGGTGGCAGTGGGTGGTGGTGGGTGGCGGGTGGTGGTGGTGACAGGTGGCAGGTGGGTGGTGAGTGGTGGTGGCGAGTGGTGGTGGTGGGTGGTGGATGGCAGTGGCAGATGGTGGGTGGTTGCGGGTGGATGGCAGGTGGGTGGTGGGTGGTGGTGGTGGCGGCGGCGAAGGGTGGGTGGTGATGGCGAGTGGTTGGCAGGTGAGTGGTGGCTGGTGGGTGGGTGGTGGCGACGGATAGTGGGTGGTGGTGGCAGGTGGGTGGTGAGTGGCAGGTGGTGGTGGGGGGTGGTGGGTGGTGGTGGCGGAAAACGGTGGTGGAAAATGGTGGTGGGTGGTAAAAAAAAAAAAAACTTAAAACTCAAAACGGAAACACATTTTTTGAGTTTACATTTTTTGGCCAAATTTATAAACTGAAACCACTAATTAATAAATCAAAAATTTACTAAACAAGTTTTTATTTGAGTTTTTAAAATTTTTATAAATATAAATAGAAAACGTAGCCGTTTAGTAACACTTACGTTTTCAATTTTCTGTTTATATTTACAAAAATTTTAAAAACTCAAATAAAAACTTATTTGGTAAAATTTTTGATTTATAAATCAGTGATCTCAGTTTATAAATTTGGCAAAAAAATGAAAACACAAAAAATGTGTTTCCGTTTTTAGTTTTGAGTTTTTTTTTTTTTACCATCCAACATTGGTCACCACCCGCCACCATTTTCCACTACCGTCTTCCGCCACCACCTGCCACCACCACTCACCACCCACCACCACCTGCCACCACCACTCACCACCCACCACCCGCCACCCATTCGCCGCCACCACCACCACCACCACCCACCTGCCATCCACCCGCTACCACACACCACCCACCACCCACCACTACCATCCATCGCCCGCCACCACCACCTGCCATCTACTTGCCACTACCACTCACCACCCAGCTGCTACCACTAGCCACCCACCACCACCACCACCTACCACCCACCCGCCACCACCACCACCACCACCATCACCCACTACCCACCCGCCACCCACCACCACCACCACTACCACCCACTCGCTACCACTTACTACCCGCCACCGTCACTCATCCACCCACCACCACCACCACCCACCTGCCACCACCACCACCACCACTACCCACTCACCACCCACCACTGCCATCACACCCACCCACCCACCCACCTACCATCACCACCCGCCACCCATCCGCCACCACCACTCACCACCACCACCACTACCCACTCGCTACCACCCACCACCTGCCATCGTCACCTACTCACCCACCATCACCACCCACCACTCACTCGCCACCACCTACCACCACCCGCCATCCGCCACCCACTTGCCACCACTACCCACCACCACCACCACCACCACCACCATCACCACCACCCATTCACTACCACCCACCCACGACCACCACCCACCACCCACCACCACCAGCTACCCACCACTCACCGTCACCACTTTCCACCACCGTTTTCTGCCGCCACTTGCCACCACTTATCATTTTTCACTCTTTTTTATATTTAAAATTTTTTTTAAACATTTTGTCAATTACCAAACGCGTTTGTAGTTTATGTTTTTCTAAAAATAAATAAAAAATAAACGAAAACCAGTTTATAAAATTTTTGTAAATATAAACTGAAAACGTAAACGTTACCAAACACACCAAACAGACCTAATGTGTGTGATCCCATTGTCGTAAATAATAAAAATAAATATAAATATTTTAGGTCTGAACAAACATATTTTTTAGTTTATGTTTTTAAATTTTTTTAAACATTTTGTTCAAACCAAACGCGTTTGTAATTTATGTTTTTCTAAAAATAAACAAAAATCAGTTTATAAAATTTTTGTAAAAATAAACAAAAAAACGTAAACGTTAACAAACGCATGTGTTTCATAGTGAATTTATAAACTATGAGAATTTATCAACCAAACACAGTCATAGTGGATGAGAAAAGTGAGAGATTCGATATTAAAAAACTAGAGAACCATTGATATAGAGTAAACTATATCATGTACAAATGGGATTTGGCCAATGAATAACTAAGCAGAAATTGTAAGAAAGAAGAAATTTAAACCCAAAATTTATCGAGAATCTTGGTGAATGATCTAGATTTAATTTTTTTTATGATAAGTCTTACTTCTAAAATAAATCTCAACCACACATGTATTTCTAGACAAATTTATAGTAAAAATTTTAATTTTGTAGAAGATTCGTAACAAAGACAAATGTGTGTTATGAAAAAGTAGTTAGATTCTCTCTCATACAGTAAACATAAGTAAAAATTGTATATGTGAAAAACAATGGAAAACGTACACCTTATATAGAAGATAAAGTGTCTCTCAATAAATAAATGTGTCTATTCAATTTAATTTTGTAATGATTTGTATAGGAGCATGACCATTCACCCTATACAAAAAAATACTACTGTTTAACTTTTAAAATTAATATTGAGTTTAAATTTGAGAGAACTTGACAGTCTCGTAGGGCTCACCAAAAGTTCTGTTTCGATGATTTGAACCGTTCATTTTGTATAACTTTCAATATATATCAGTCATAGAAAAAATTATATCGATCCGATAAATATAACATTTTTATTTTATTACACATCTCTGAAAAAATAGATTACAAATATATTTGTAAAAATAAATTATTTTTTTTTAGATAATCACTATAAAATTTACTTAAAAAATTGTCTAAAATAAACAATTCAAATCATTAAAATACAACTTATGGTGGGCTCACGAGCCTATCAAGTTCTATCAAGTATCCAGCTAGGGTGCCCCTTCAATTAGGAGAGTCAGGCAATAGCTAGAGACTCAAATTTCAAAAGGCCCTCGAGTTGGTCGGGCCCTAATTAAGGACGGAGTCATCAAGTGTGTGGAGCAAAAAAGCAATTCATAAAATTTTCCCTTTTTTTACTATTAAATTTAAAAAATATATATATATATATTAATGGAGCTATGGAACTGACTTAATCATTTGTAACGATCACATTTAACATGGAGCTATGGAACTGACTTAATCATTTGTAACGATCACATTTAACATGCAACTAGTCACTGCTAAGCATAAAAAAATTAAATGTAATTCGTAAAATAAAATTTTTAATGAACATATTATAAAAATTCATCTTCAAAAGAAAAAAAAAAAAAACAAGAAAAATTACAAAAGACGAACATTGACCACAGTGGCGGAGCCAGAAATTTGATATAAGGGGGCACCTATTAATTATAATTTCAAAATTTTTCTTTTCCAATCAATAACAACTCAGTGTTTGATTCAGTGAAATTAACATTTAGTTCTTAAATTTGCATATCCAAAATAGTATAGAATAATTCAGCACGATAGTGATGTAGGTTTGTAATTTCTTGAGCATTGTGCTTTTTTCTCCCTCGAATTACAAACATATCATTCATTTGGAGAACATCAATTTCATGCTTTTATGTATATTAATATTAATAAATTTAAAATAAGAGCAAAATAAAAAAAAATTCATGTTATTTTAATTTTTTATTTTTTTAAAAAATAATTACTATTTTAAGATAATAAAAAATAAAATAAGAAATTAATATTTTAAAATGGAAAGAAATAAAATTTATAATCTTCATAATTAACAACAGATCTATCGAGGGTACATATACCACTATATATGTTTATTTTAGAAAATTAATTAAAAGTTAATTTTTTTACTTTTTAATTTTTTTAATCATATTATTTCTCTATTTTTTTATAAAAAATTTAAAAATTAATTTTTAACCTATTTGTGTTGTAATCAGCCTGCAAAGAGGAGAATTCTATTAAATACTAATTTCTCTCTCTCTATATATATATCCATTAAAAACAAAATGGCAGAGGCATTGGTGATTGCATCACTAAGTAGCAAATTTTCTGAATCTTTTAACACACACTCCACACAGTGCAACTGGTGATTATGTCACCGAGTAACAAATTTTTCGAATCTTTAACATACTCCACATAGCACCCAAAAAAAAAAAAAAAAAATTGAAAAGTCGGGGGGGGGGACGTGACCCCCCTTGCCCCTACATGGCTCCGCCCCTGATTGACCATGTTTACATCCTCCTCATGTTAAATTTTATAGAAATCCAAAGAAAGTGGAACAAAATGAAAATTTTGAAGCAAAAGTTTTAAAATGATAGAGAAAATCAACATTTTTTTAAAACAAATATTAACGGGACAAATTTTAGAAGTTAAAACTATAGGTAAATTTATGATTTTTCAAGTGTTAGTGGCTTTGCTCTTGGCCTAATGATATTGGTCTTTTATTTGGAACCAAAATAAATAAATAAAAGAAATAAACAACAAAAACAAGAAAGAAAAACAGTTAAAAATGGAGGAGTCATTGGAGACTATACGGGTACTCATTGGAGCTTTTGATTTGTTACGGTCGTCAAATTTTAAATTATTATTATTATTATTTTAGAAATTAAGAGGACAATATTTTTATTTTTACATTATATTTTTATTGTGAGCGCTATTCATTAGATGGCGGATAAAATATCATTTTTACTTTTTTTACATTTAAATTATAAACATTTTAAGGTTGGAGATTTGGTGATGGACTTCTCACCGTTTAACTTGTCCTTCAAAAGGACAAGAATTATATGAATACTTTCAAAATCTCCTAATATTTTTAAACTTGTTTATATTTTACTATAATATCTTCACACACACACACAAACACATGTATATATATATATATATATATAAGATTTGCAATCAAACACTCTTTCCCATCTTAATCTCTTTTCTCTCTGTCTCTCTCTCTTACCACTGTTGCTCTCTACCGACGTCACCATTGCTCTCCATTGGTGTCACTGCCGCTCACCATGAAATGCCTTTCTCTATCGTCTTCATTGCCACCGTCAATTGTCGTATCCATGACCTCAGATCTAAAATTATTCACAGTCGTCGTTATCGGAAAATGACGGTTCGTGACAATTTGCAAACCCTAGCTTAGATTTGAAAGAACTAATTTTTTTTTTATTTTTTTATTTTTTTTAAAAAAATCCTTTAACAAGAAAAAGGAGTTAGGAGGGGTTTATGGTCAAATTTCCCTATTTGTTTGAAGTTACACCAACAAAGTTCTCATGTAAATTTTCTTCAAAAATCTTTTTAATAGCGATGGGCTTTTATTTTCACACTAAAATCTATATATTATATAAATAAAATGAGATTTTAGTGAGAAGAGCTAAGAGAGCTCTAAATGCTCAATCAAAATTTCTTGATTTTTTAATTTTAAAAAATAATTAATAAATCACACAATAACACTTTCTCTTTTAAACAAAGAATGCATTTTTTATTCCTAAAATCATTGTTTCTTTACCATCAAACAAGGAAGGAATTTTCCAATTAAGAAAAAATAATTAATAACTCACACACTAATACTTTCTTTTTTAAATAAAGAATGCATTTTTTATTCCTAAAATCAATCTTTCTTTACCATCAAACAAGGAAGGAATTTTCCAATTAGGAAAAAATAATTAATATATAACACACTCAAAAAAGGAGTTTTCCAATTAAAAATATTAATAAATCACACATTCAAAAATATTTTGTGGTAAAATATTTTAAATTTTTGACCATAAAGTATAAAATAATTTATACAATTAAAATTTCGTAACATGTTTTTTTTTCCCCTCTCACCATAGCCATTACTACTCAACATATATATCAAATCTCATTTTTTTCATACACACTAAATGTTAATAAGATTTCTTTAAGGTTCAAACTCTCAACTCATTTTTTTTTTAATTTTTAATTTTTTTTAATAATGAAAAAACTAAGTGCCATTTTGTGTTGCATTTTAATTAGTTCATAATTAAATTGCGTGGGGTTTTATATTAAACCCTTCAATTATGCTACTATAATTACAATTTCAAATTACTTCCTTAATTTATGTGTACCATACCACATTTATTTTCAAAATTGCTTCCCTAAGATTGCATTAATGCATGATTTTTGTAATGACCCCGAAACAGGTGTCATATTTATCGGTAATTAATTATGTGCTAATATGAATAAATTGAAGATTACCTGTTTGAACTAGAAAAATATCTGTTGGAATTACAACTTCGGGACTAAAATTGATGACCGTAATGGGTTCAGAAAATGAAATTGAACATGCCTATGTGATACCGGGAATTTTTAGAACCAATTGGGGAATTAAATTGAAGACTGAATTCCTTCTGAATCGCTAAGTCTTGTTTGGCTTAAATGTTTTGTTATAATTGTTTATAATCAAGTGTAAGGGCCTTGTTTGGCTAAGAGAGTTTTGACACCAATGAGTTATATGATATATGGATTGTGGCTTTGTTGACTTATTGTTTCAACACAAAAGAGAAGAAATATCTGAGAAAAGAGAGAGAGTGGAGAAAGAGTTTGAGAGAAAGGGAAAGAAAGGGAAGAAGATAGAAGAAAGGAAGGGGATTAAGCTTCAATCTTCTCTAACTTAAAGGATCAAGGTAAGGATCTTCTCTAATTACTTGAGATAAGGTTGATGCATGCATGTTTCATGTTAAACAAGAGGATTGAAAGGGAGAATCTAGGTGTAATTGGTGCATGCATGTCATGCATTTATGACTATTTAGCATGTTTGAGGTAGAACCTCCATGGAAGTAAGAAATGAAGCTTTAATGTGTATGTTCATGGTTATTCATCTTAGTTCATGGGCTTGATCTTGTGTATATGATGCATATGAGTTTTGTTTAAAGAATAATGAGTTGAAGTAAAGTGATTTTCAAGGTTGCATGCTCAGAAAATGAGATTGGGAAGGTTGAATGTCGGTTTGAAGCTTGAATCTGCAACCTGAGAACCCAGATTTTTCACAGTCCGCTCGAGCGGAGATTTCATGCATCCAGTATCTCTGCTTCGTCCACAGTCCGCTCGAGCGGGGGTTTGGCTGCTCGAGCGGGGAAGCTATTTTTTCAGAAATTTCAGGAAGAGTTTGGGAAGTTTGGGGAGATGTTTTACATGATTTTAACATGTTAATTGCATCTTTTAGCATCTCATGAGCATGAATTAAAGTAAAGAGAGATTAGAATGAACATGAAATGAATATGAAAGAGAATGAGCATGAAATGAATATGAAAGAATGTAAAGGAAGAAAGGAAATGGCATGAATTATGTGAATTAATGATGAATGATAAGAAATGTATTATAATGTTAATTACAGGTCACGAGGTGAAGACCGTGCAACCGGTTTTGGAAACCCACGGTAAGTAACATTTCTGTAAATGGTATGTTCTTATGAAGTATGTTCAAAAGTGATACGTTATGATATGTTTTGAAACGATAATGTCTTCTGTGAACGAATGTCCTATTTGCGAACCTAGTATGGCATCCATGGTTAATTGAAGTCGTGGGGGACGACATAGAAGTGCAGGCCCATGCACTTAAGTCATGGGGGACGGCATGGAAATGTAGGCCCATGACCAGTTACGAGATCTCGGTATGTGTTTAATCGGTGTCCGGGACCGGTTATTCTAGTCGTTGGACGACAAATGTTATGTTATGTTATGTTCTATGGAGTATGCCATTATGTATGTTCTTATGAGATGATTACGATTATGTGTATGAATGTTATGTTTTACGGATTAATATGAATGTCGGAATTCGTTCACTAACCCCTTTACGTTAATGTTACTTGCTGAGCTCTAGCTCATTGTTTGTATATATGTATTTATAGGTGAGCCTTCAGGAAGTCAAGCCTAGGCGGAGTTCGAGCCGAGCCGCCGTTTCGAAGCCTCCCAGTTTTGTGTGCCTCCAAGTTGGGGCTAGGCCTGGAAGGCCATATGAGTTTTGTTTAGTTGCATCTGTGGCAAGTGCCTATGTTTTGTATATGTGGCTTGAGCCTATGATGTATGTTATACGTATATGATCTTTTGATCCATGTTATGAACAGTAGTGGGTAAATTAACACTTTTGGCATGTAAATGTATGTTCATATAAATGCACAGCTCTTTGGACTATAGTTATGTGTTTCTGCTTCCGCGAGCCCCGTTTAATTATGTTGTGTACAATAAGGCCTGTGGTAATCTAGGATTACTGGCCGGTTACGATGCCAACCTTTTCGGGGCAGGTTTGGGTCGTGACAGAGTGGTATCAGAGCGCACGAGTTAATTTACTCACACTCGTGTCCATAAGAGCTGTAGGGTGTCCTAGAAAAGAAATAAGGCATGGCATAGACATGTGTGTATGGGTGTGTGTGTTTGAAATGAAAAAGAACAAGAATTGTAAATGAATAGACAGTCGAGGAAATGTTATGTTGAAAATGAAATGCTTTATCTGCTATCGGTTCTATAGATCAATGGAGAACACCAATGCACGGAATGTAGATGAGACTGAATCTTCTGATGCTAGAATGACTCGGTTGGAAAGAATGGTAGAAGCTTTGACTGGGTTGGTTAGACAACAACTAGAGCAAGGCCAACCACCACAGAGACAGCCATTTCCGCCTCCTCCACCACCACCAGTGCAAGTGGAACCGATGAATAATGATGATGTTATCACTCTGACACAGAAATACAAGAAATTAAAACCACCAGAATTTGCAGGAGGTATTGAACCCTTAAAAGCGGAGGCATGGGTACTAGAAACTGAAAAGATTTTTGAAGTATTTCCATGTACTGATGTGTATAAAGTTCTGTTAGCAACATTTACCTTGACAGAGGAAGCTAGAAGATGGTGGATGCTTGTTCGAGATCAAAATAGGGATTTACCATGGGACCGATTCAAAGAAATGTTTTATGAAAAGTATTTCCCACAATGCATGCGAGATAGGAAAGTATCTGAATTTGAACAGTTAAAGCAGGGTACAATGTCAGTAGCAGAGTATGAAAGTAAGTTTACTGAATTAGCTCGTTATGCCCCCACATATGGTTGACACGGAATATAAAAAGGCAAAGAAATTTGAGGGTGGTTTACATGTCGAAGTACTCGATAGAGTGAATGTGCTGAAATTGAAAAAGTATGTTGATGTACTTGACAGAGCTCTAATGTCCGAAACAAATATTGCTAATTTGAAACTGTCCCAACCAACAATGACCGAGGCAGAAAGTAAGAAATTTAAGAAACAAAAAGTAGAACTGGTCAGTGAGTCAGTGGGCTCCGTGTATGACAAATCGAACTTGACCGTTAATGATAATACAAAGGGAGGTGTGCCTACTTGTAAAGAATGTGGAAAGCAGCATTGGGGCGTATGTCGTCGTGGAACGGGAGTTTGTTTTAAATGTAGACAGAAATGACACTTGGCCAGAGCTTGCCCACAATTCTACTCCAGTAATGAGAGACCTATTGCTAGTGGAGTTAACTCAACAATGACACTGAGAACAGCCACAACAGCTACCCCCGAGGGGACTACCTTGAGACAAGCACGAGTTTACACCTTAATTTCAGATAAGACACAGGATACTGGCAAAGCGAAGACAGGTATAATCTCAATTATCTATTATGAACTTGGGAATATTTAAATGATGTTAGAACAATTGATGCTATGGAGCTTAGTAAAGTTTGGAGGACCAAACTTCTTAAGGTGGGGAGAATGTAATGACCCCGAAACAGGTGTCATATTTATCGGTAATTAATTATGTGCTAATATGAATAAATTGAAGATTACCTGTTTGAACTAGAAAAATATCTGTTGGAATTACAACTTCGGGACTGAAATTGATGACCGTAATGGGTTCAGAAAATGAAATTGAACATGCCTATGTGATACCGGGAATTTTTAGAACCAATTGGGGAATTAAATTGAAGACTGAATTCCTTCTGAATCGCTAAGTCTTGTTTGGCTTAAATGTTTTGTTATAATTGTTTATAATCAAGTGTAAGGGCCTTGTTTGGCTAAGAGAGTTTTGACACCAATGAGTTATATGATATATGGATTGTGGCTTTGTTGACTTATTGTTTCAACACAAAAGAGAAGAAATATCTGAGAAAAGAGAGAGAGTGGAGAAAGAGTTCGAGAGAAATGGAAAGAAAGGGAAGAAGATAGAAGAAAGGAAGGGGATTAAGCTTCAATCTTCTCTAACTTAAAGGATCAAGGTAAGGATCTTCTCTAATTACTTGAGATAAGGTTGATGCATGCACGTTTCATGTTAAACAAGAGGATTGAAAGGGAGAATCTAGGTGTAATTGGTGCATGCATGTCATGCATTTATGACTATTTAGCATGTTTGAGGTAGAACCTCCATGGAAGTAAGAAATGAAGCTTTAATGTGTATGTTCATGGTTATTCATCTTAGTTCATGGGCTTGATCTTGTGTATATGATGCATATGAGTTTTGTTTAAAGAATAATGAGTTGAAGTAAAGTGATTTTCAAGGTTGCATGCTCAGAAAATGAGATTGGGAAGGTTGAATGTCGGTTTGAAGCTTGAATCTGCAACCTGAGAACCCAGATTTTTCACAGTCCGCTCGAGCGGAGATTTCATGCATCGATATCTGCTGTCGTCCTGATCGCTCGAGCGGGGTTTGGCCTTTCGGCGGGGAAGCTATTTTTGTAAATTTCAGGAAGAGTTTGGGAAGTTTGGGGAGATGTTTTACATGATTTTAACATGTTAATTGCATCTTTTAGCATCTCATGAGCATGAATTAAAGTAAAGAGAGATTAGAATGAACATGAAATGAATATGAAAGAGAATGAGCATGAAATGAATATGAAAGAATGTAAAGGAAGAAAGGAAATGGCATGAATTATGTGAATTAATGATGAATGATAAGAAATGTATTATAATGTTAATTACAGGTCACGAGGTGAAGACCGTGCAACCGGTTTTGGAAACCCACGGTAAGTAACATTTCTGTAAATGGTATATTCTTATGAAGTATGTTCAAAAGTGATACGTTATGATATGTTTTGAAACGATAATGTCTTCTGTGAACGAATGTCCTATTTGCGAACCTAGTATGGCATCCACGGTTAATTGAAGTCGTGGGGGACGACATAGAAGTGCAGGCCCATGCACTTAAGTCATGGGAGACGGCATGGAAATGTAGGCCCATGACCAGTTACGAGATCTCGGTATGTGTTTAATCGGTGTCCGGGACCGGTTATTCTAGTCGTTGGACGACAAATGTTATGTTATGTTATGTTCTATGGAGTATGCCATTATGTATGTTCTTATGAGATGATTACGATTATGTGTATGAATGTTATGTTTTACGGATTAATATGAATGTCGGAATTCGTTCACTAACCCCTTTACGTTAATGTTACTTGCTGAGCTCTAGCTCATTGTTTGTATATATGTATTTATAGGTGAGCCTTCAGGAAGTCAAGCCTAGGCGGAGTTCGAGCCGAGCCGCCGTTTCGAAGCCTACCAGTTTTGTGTGCCTCCAAGTTGGGGCTAGGCCTGGAAGGCCATATGAGTTTTGTTTAGTTGCATCTGTGGCAAGTGCCTATGTTTTGTATATGTGGCTTGAGCCTATGATGTATGTTATACGTATATGATCTTTTGATCCATATTATGAACAGTAGTGGGTAAATTAACACTTTTGGCATGTAAATGTATGTTCATATAAATGCACAGCTCTTTGGACTATAGTTATGTGTTTCCGCTTCCGCGAGCCCCGTTTAATTATGTTGTGTACAGTAAGGCCTGTGGTAATGGCCGGTTACGATGCCAACCTTTTCGAGGCAGGTTTGAGTCGTGACAATTTTGATACATTCATACATACACATATGGAAAATAATTAATTCTTTAACTTAAAATCTAAACATTGATTCTTTAACATGGCATGGGCTTCTCTTTAGTCCTCTATTGGATTGGAGAGGTATTGTTGGGCCTTGTGGACTCACTTTTAGGCTCTATTTTAATAATCTGAACCATTTATATTTTAGGATTTATCGAGTACATCATCCCTGTAAAAAAATCAAGTCGATCAAATAACATTACCTATGTGTTTGTATCAGTTTTGTATGAAAAAAAAAATAGACGGTGAGAAAATAAACGGTTCATACAAAATTGAACAAAACACGTGATTTTTGTTATCTGATTGGCTTGATTTTTTTGCAGAGATACCCTAAAATCTGAACTGTTCGGATCATCAAAACGGGGTCCAAAATTGGCCATTAAGTATTTAATCCAATATTAGAATCCTAAATTAGCTCATACTGATCACAAATTGATAAATTATGATATAATTTGCACAAATGTTTAAATTTATTATTATCAAGTATTTTTACTAAGATTAAAGCTAAAATATAACATATAATTTAGGATGACTATATCTTAGATAATTTTTTAATATATGAACATGTATAACTATTTATTTCATAGTGTTAACATAAATATATAATTTTTTTTTACCTAAATTCAAAATTTTTAATAGATATGCATAAAATAAGTTCATTTTTCTTATTTAAAAAAATAAATGCATCAAATGATTCATAAGTTAGGCATAAACCAAGACAGTTTTTAATGATTAGGTGAAGATTACGTTGGCATAAATATACAAATCATTTATGTGTAACTCTAATAAAAATGAATAAAATTTAATTGATTATAAATCATTTTTACTACATATTTTAGATAAATTTTATATTATTATTTAAATTTAAAACTATTTTTTGATTATTTATTTATACTCGTGCATAACACTACCAATGATACTTTACCGGTTCTCAAAACAAAGTAAAAACAAAACTAACTAATATTTTAAAAAGAAAAGTGATGTTTTTTTTATTTGATTTAGTAGTTTCAAAATACAAAAGTTGCTAAAATTTATAGGTTATTGACATAACAAAATTAAAATGAAACTAACTAAAATTTAAAATAAAAAAGTGATGCTCTTTCTTTTTTAATTTTTTTATTTATTTAGTAGTTTCAGAATACAAAAATTATTGAAATTTACAAGAATTGTTGAAATTTATAAGTTATTGATACAAAACAAAATTAAGAAATAAAAAGGTGATCCCTTGAATTTTATTTTATTTTTTTAATTTGTATCTTTAGAATACAAAAATTGTTAAAAATTGTTAGTAGTAGACCCAAAATAGAGTTAAAATTTGTATAATAAGATATCATAAATACTTACATTTTAACTACACAAAATTTAAATTTTAAAAAATTATAGTTACTATTTAACTCTTATCTAATTTTTAACTTACTATACCTCTTTCTTATTTTTGAGGTTTTTTTTTTTACTACAAATTTTTAAAAATTATAGGTGACATTTCACTCTTATCCAATTTTTAAATTGTTACCCTCTTATGTTCTTTTATTATTAGAGTTATATTAGTTTTTTTTTTTTTTGATGTTTATCTTATTTTATTTTTGAATTTTTAAATTTCAACTTGATTTCTTTTTTTCAATCTTCATTTGATGTTTACTAAATTTCTCTCTACCTTATTTTCTTTATATTTACAAAATCCACTCTTGTTCTTAATATTCAGTTGAATTTTTTTTTTATTTTAAAGATTTGTCTAATTTTCTCTTTCTATATTCATCTTCAAATTTAAAATTTTTTTATATTATTTTTATTTTATATTTATAGAATTTCACTCTTTCTCTTCCTTTCCAATTGAGTTTATTCGATTGAATGTATTTTTAAAAAATTAATTAATGTTCCATATTTATATAAATATAGTAAAATCACTCAAATCTATTATTTAAATACTCATATAAATTAAGAAAAATATTGGTAGCTGGAATTAAATACTCATATAAATTACGAAAAATGTTTCATAACTCGAATTTATGTGGGCCGAATGGCTCGAATATCTCAAAACGATATCTTTTTATTCGAGCCATTCGGGCCATGAAAATTCGAGCTATCAAGCATTGTTGATAAATTAATATCATAGTATTTAGGCCTCGTTTGGTAAGAAACTTTTTTAGCCAAAAAGTCAAAAAGTTATGAAAAAAACCAAAAAGCCAGCAACCGATCCTAAAAAGTCAAAGATTCCTTTTTCTCTCTACTTTTTGCACATTTTTTTGTAAAAAGTCAAAAAGTCATCCCAAACATATCAAATTTTTTTATATCACATTTTAGCCAAAAAGTTAAAAAGTTACTAAAAAAGCATATTTCCAAACGAGGCCTTAGTTAATTTTTAACATATTTAATATTGTTTATCACATTTTGTTACTTTTTCGTGCATAGCACATGTTTAACACCAATATAACATAAAGGCAAATGCTAACGAGAGTGTCTTATAGGCATTATTTAATATTGAAAAGTGTGTAAAATATGTCTTAAAAATATGTAAACATATTAAAAAATATATTAATTTTAATAAAAATATATTGAATTTAACAAAAAGTATTTTGTATTTTTTTCCTTTTATTTGTACCCTAGGGATACTTGTTACTTAGACCCTAACATAAATTAATAATTGGAACGTGTCTCAGTATGGTCTGGATTAGACTAGATTGGGGTAAAACCAAGACCAATCCGTTATTTATGGTTTCTGAAAAATTGGAGCCAATCCAATCCATTTAAATCATAGAACCAATTCGAACCAATCTATTTAAACACGGATTGGATCGGTTTAGGACCACGGATTCATATAATTATATAACAAAAAAATATATTAATTTTATAAAAACATAAACATAGCGCTATATTAGTTCCACAATAGCAACATGTCTTTCTATAATAGCGACATACTGTTCTAGAATTTAAACAACCATAAGAAAATTAGTTTCACCATAAGTACTTAGACCATTACAAATTAAAACTAAAAACTAACAAATAAAAGTAATAAAAGAAGATATTATGCGAGTTTAGGTTTGAGTTTAGGTTTTATATAGAATAAGAGAAAATACTATGGGGGAGGATGTATAATAAAAATATAGACTATTTATATACGGTCCGGATCGGTTCCAATCCAAATCATGGGGTTCAATCCGGAACCAATCCGTGGACTACAGATTTTTAATTCTTCAATCCGGAACCGAACCACGGATTCAAAAAACCAATATAAACTTATCGGATTGGACTAGACTGGATCAGATTACGGATTTCACGAATTCCTTGCTTAGCCCTATCCCATTAGAGAAGATAGAAAATGTGATAAAAGGAATCATCATCCTCTCCATGACTTCTCTCGTTGGCTTTCTACTAATTGGGTTATTAGGTTCACTTTTGAACCTAATTTCGATGATCTGAACCATTTATATTTTAAGATTTGTTGATTATATTGTACCTGTAAAAAATTAAGTTGATCGGATATAAGAAAATATGTGTTCGGCAAACTGTTTATTAAATTTAAAAAAAAAATAGTTTTTAGTTCGATGATTCAAATACGTAATTTTTGATATCTAATTGACTTGATTTTTTACAGGTATAATATACTTGACAAATCTTAAAATGTGAACGATTCGAATTATTAAAATTAGGCCCAAAAATGGACATAATAACCCAATAAATAAGAAGTTAATAAGAAAAGTTAAGGAGAGAATCCTAATTCCTGATAAAAGGCCATTAATCATCATAATTTTACTCAACAGGTTTTCTTTCCGGCCAAAATCCAACACTTGGGCAGTTCAAATATTGACGGGCCACCATATAAGGAATAAAAAACAAGATTTGATTTTTTCCTAGTCATTTTAATTTAAGAGAACGTTTGAGTTTGGTAAACTTATTTTGAAATTGATTTTGGTAATTTAAATCTTGCACTTTTTAGAACTCGTTGAATAAAATATTCATGTAAAACATCAAATCAATTGGACATCGGTAACTATATATTTGAACCAAATTCGTATTAAGAAAAATAAATAGTTATTTTTGAAATTATATTTTTTGTTCATTTTTTAAAAACAAATATGATTTAAATATATAGTTATCGATATCTAATCATCTTAATTTTTTACATGAATATTTTATTCAATGAGTCTTAAAAAAATGAACGATTTGAATCACTAAAATCGGTCTCAAAATAACGTTATTAAATCCAAATGTTCTTTCAAATTGAGATGACAACTCTAAAGAAACTAAATCCATTAAAAAAAAAAAAGAAGTTATAAAAGTTATTTTATGTACACAAATCAATCAAAATTTTATTACACAAAAGTGGGACTCATAAAAAGTGAGCGTTTGGAAAGAGACTACTTTTTAGGGTTTTTTTTTTTTTTTTTTTTTGATTATTTGGCTATTTTAATAAGTTGTTTTAGGTTTTACTTTTGAAAAGATGGGGTGAATTTTTTGTTAGATTATTGTATTAAAAAATGTGTTTGAAATGATGGTGTAATACCAAATGATCAAAGTGCCTTAAAGAGGGGAGAAAAAAAAAAAAAAAATTATAATCAATGACGTGGCAGTGAGGACACTGCCAACTCCTACTTTTTGGATTTATTATACAAATATATTACACGAATATTTGTTTGTAAAAAATGAAAAATGTACATATTAGGAATTAAAAATAAATTTACATATTTGTAAACAATTGATATATTAAGCCTCCGTTTGGGAAGTGGGTTGGCTTTTTGGCTTTTTTGGCTTTTTTAGCCTGGGCTTAAAAGTTTGGTTTGGGAATGGCTTTTTGACTTTTTGGCTTTTTTGAGTTTTTTTGTGAGAGAGGAGTGTAATGATTATGGGTTGGATGTGATGTTTTGTTTTTTGTGGCTAAAAAAGCCTATTTTGTCTTTTGTGGCTAAAATAGCCAAAAAGCCCAAAAAAAGTTCTTGCCAAACTTAGCCTAATTAGTGTACTAACACCCCTCATGACATTATTACTGACTTCACCAATTATGAAAAATTATAAATATCTAAAACTTCTAAAATTATTACCAATCATCTGTTAATACACTAATTGATATACGAATTAATGCGTATAACATTATTGATTTGTAAGATAGTTTACTTGTAATTGTAAAATAAGAATTTAAAAAAAATGACTAATTTCTTACAAATTTGACTTTTACCTCTTGTACGGGAAAGAAATACACCTTATCGTGTAATCCTGTTGATCAAGTCTGCGCTCTTCCGTACGACGTCGTTCTACTACCTGAAAACACAAACGTGAGCTAGCCGGCGGGTGTGTGCCGGAAACCTCTCCGATGTCTAAGTCAGTCAACAAGACAAATAGGCAAAAGCTCTATGTATTCAGGGAGTAAAGTTGCATTACCTCTCCATAGGTGATATTGGTGAGCTTTTATAGGTTTTGTATGGCACAATCCTAGTAGGACTCTTCCTTCTCCATGTAGAGTCTTCCTAGGATTCATACTCCTGAAAGATCATGCTTATCTCTCGACACCCCCCTCATTGCTTAAACCAAGTGAGATGGTTTTACCACGGCCGAACTCCCATACGACCGAAATAACACTGCCAAGTTGGACCAAATAGCACGACCGATCTAATGGTTACTTCGGCTTTCCTTTCTTTTCTCCTACCTCGGCCTCACATACAAGGGCCGAGCTATCCATAGAAGAATTAAGCCGAGCTACCCCCAATCAGGTCCTAGAATAGTCCAACTATACCTCGGTTCCGTGTCGTACGTCCGAGCTAACCCCTAAGCTATGGCGACCGAACTAAGTTTACTCACTTAATATGGCGGCGAACCTCTTGCTTTGGACCGGACTTCCACTCGTCATAACAGATTTTTGACTACCCTCCTGGTTGAGGCCCCCTTCCACCTTTTTTTTTTTACACTGACCCATTCTTGGTCCATTACCTAGCTCGGCCCAATTTACTCAGATAAATTACCCTCCACATATAATTTGATTTGCCTCCCCCCCCCTAGCTGAGGCCCTTCCACCACTTGCCAGACTACGCCCATATCTATTATTACCTAGCTCGCCCAATTATCTCAGATAAATTACCCTCTCAATAATCATTCTTTGAATTAAATTAAATTACAAATTTGGGCAACATTTGAATTTTAATTATAAAATTTAGGAATTACAAAAAAATTGTAAAATTGTAACAAATTTCAATTGTCCTTACACAAATTACTTATTAGTCGAATCGCTTAGAACTTTGACTTTTAATTATAGAAATTACGATTAAAATGAATGACAAATTTGTAAGGAATGTTACCGTTAACGTTCAAAAATTACGACTTAAATTATTAAATTGGCAACTTTGTCTGAAATTTGACTGTTATATGTTTAAAAATTACGAATGCAAATAAATTACAAGTAGCCTAAAAAAAAAAAAAAAAATGGGTATACAATTTACGAAGTAGAAAAAATTGCAATATATTTTTTTTAAAAATTTGACTTTGCATCCAATTTCGAACCTTGCATTAGGTTCAAATTTGATAGAAATTTGACTTTGAATTATACAAGTTGCGAATTTTAAAAAATGACAACTTTGTACCAACTTTGAATTATACAGATTACATGCAACTCGTAATTTCGAATGAAATATGACTTTTACTTATAAAAATTACGAATTAGAAAGTAATATAAATAATATAACAATATTGTTTCTCATAATTTAAATCCGTAATGATTTCTTCCAATTTTTGCAACGAAGTTGCATCTATAATTAAAAGTCATGCTATGTGAGTCAAATTATGACATCATACAACAAATTCTGAATACAAAACAATTATTTCACAATAGTCCTTGATTGCGTATGTGAAACAAATGGTCATGGATGCGAACGTGAACTCTTCCCGTATCCACATCCGCATCCCCAACCATGAGGCCATCGTCCAGATTTTCTCCTCCGTCTTCAACAGTGGTGTAGCACTCTGTACTTCCTGTTATAATGGAATTATATTTGACTCTTTGATTATCTTGATTTGGAACCTTCTTAGTCGATATTTGAGTCTTGGTTGAGGTGTTGCCATAGTAGTTGGGTGAGATTAAATTAAAAACTCAAATTGGAATAGTTGTTATTGAGTAGTCTTCACTCTGTTATCATTTTCTGTATCCACACTTTGAATCTTGAAATTTGCAATTTGCAAATCTTTGCTGTGAGCATAGTGCGCTCAAGCGCAACTTTGCAAATCTTTTTTGTGAGCATAGTGCGCTCGAGCACAACTTTCAACGGTCGAGCGTACAACGCAGAACCAGATCTTTAAAAGTCACTTTTTGGATCAAACCCCTTCACTTTTCACTCCCCTTTCTCTCTCCTTCCACCATTTTTGATTTCTCAATCTTTTTAGGTTTGATTTCATCTATATCTATACATCTTTGACCCTTAGTTCCATATATCAAAACATAGAGCATTACGAGGGCTTCCTTTTAATCTCAACAGATCGTCGTTTCATCGCCGATGATTTTTCCGACTTGTTTCCTTCTTGCTTCAAGAGGTAGGATCTATTTCTTAAACTCAATATGAGTTCGGTAGTGTATTTGTGGTGTTTTTTAAATATATAGATTCCATTGTTCTTGGATTGATTTTTTTTAAAATTTTTTTTTATAAGTGAGGGTTTGTTCCAAATGGGATTGTTGAGCTATGGTTTAGCTACAAAAGTTTATTTTTCACTTACAAAAATGCATATAAGTTTTTAAAAGTAAAAAGCCCTAATTTGGAGAAACCCTAAAATGTTGATCTTTTGGGGAAATTGTTTGATTATTAAATCAAAATGTAAATGAGGTGTTTTCAAAGGTTTTCTTGAAAAAAAAGTTGTGGTTTATGAAATTGGAGTTGATATATATTGAAATGAGCTATTTCTTGCATTGAAATGAATTTTCAAATAGGCAGGGAGTTATGTTCTAAAATGTAATTTTTGAGATTGTAAAGAAGAAATGGAATAAATGATGAAAAATGTGAAATTGAAATGATGATTAATGATGATGGTGGAGTTTGATATGCATTATCACGCACATTTGAGATTTTGGAAAAGTGTATCTTTAATAGAATTTATTTATCTGTTTAGAGATATTTGTTTTTGGCTATCGGTGGAGGATAGCTATGATTGTTGTAAAAATTGCATGTGGACTAGGCAAATTGGACTGTTTATAAATCATGCAGATCATGGAGCGTGCAATGGATTTTGAGAATTTAAACTGTATGTTTTGGGAAAGGGATTTTGTTAAACCTCGTATTTTTATATAATAAAAATAATATATATATATTTTAATTTTCTTAAATAATTATTCACAATATTTTGAATTTAATAGCCTGTATATTTTTATACTGAAAATTTATTCAAAATAAAATAAAATAAAATATTTTTAAACTTTATATTATTACTCAATATTAATTTTTAAACCTTATAATATTTTTATTATATTTTTCTGTATATTTTTTTTTGTAATCAAATTATACTAAAACATAATATTTTCTGTACTAATAAAATCCAATCAAAAACCATGGGTCTGCGCTCATGTTTTCTCATCTCCTACTTTCCACGTGCTACCATCCTCTATAACAAAAGAAACGTGGTGAACATGCTGATGCATTCCACCAAGTGTTCAATTCTTTTTTTTTTTTTTTTAATTTCTTTTCATCTTCCTGATTTTGCTTCTCTTCCAACTTGATATCTCTTAATCCGTTTTCATCTCTCTCCCTCTCTCGGTTCTCCTTCTCCCTCCACCTCTCATTCTCAAAACTCTCTTTGTCCTTCTTTATCTATGTTTTTCCTCCTCCCCCAACCTCCATAGCCAAGGCCTTAACCCATACTATCACCATCCGAACAACCAACACATGAACTTCACCACCATTGGCGCACCGTCGGACCACCACCACCACCATCATCACCTAATTCCATTATCATCTAGAGCCACCATTCACAACGTGTTGTAGCTAAAGAAAGGAAAGAAGAAGGAAGATGGAGGAGAAAGAAACAAAGTTAGAGAAGTTTATTTTGTAGTTCAAAAGTTGATTTTCGGCTTACTTTCGGCATGCCGAAACCATCTATTCCGGGGAGAAGTGAGAAAAATAGGCCATGTAAGATGAAGTACGAAGTAAGTTGAAGAGATTGGCAAAAGAATGAAGTAAAACCGTTAAGAATTAAGAAAGTTATGGAGTCCGAAAGATGGTTCGAAAAAAAATGTCCGAGATGGTAGGAAAGTAATCTTATTTTTCGTCAAGTTTTGGAGATCCGACAACATGCAAAAAGAGACGGAATGAGGCGTGTGAGTAGTGAACCAAAAACTAGGCCGTGAGGTGAATCCAATGAAAGAGAAATAAGATAAAACGGAGTTACGATGAAGAAGATACAAACATTTGAACTGGTGACATTGAAACTAAATTTCTGGGTCTTCTGTTTATGCATGCCACGGCTAAGGGAGAAGATGAATTGAATTTTATCCAGCGTTTCTCGGCCCATGGTGCTACGGTGCATCCTAGTACATTTAGGTTAATTGAGTGGTCCTATGACTTTGGAGATGACCACCCTTAGATTTTTTGACGTGTAGAATCCATTTTTGGGGTTAGATCTTGCAAATTCTAAGTCTAAGATGATGATCAAAAACTAAAAGTTCTAAGAGAATCCAATGGAAGATCAACGGTGAGATTGCATCCAATTAATGTGAAATTTCAGCAAGACGATCATGGAGCCAGGACGGTCATATCTTACGATCAGAATCATAAATCAAATTCGGACGATAAATCGCTAGCAACTTAACATAGTAAGAAAACCCTCTCAACCCTCTCATTTTTTTTTTTTTTTTTTATATTTGAAATTTCAGATTATATACATATGATAAAATGTTTAAACTTGTAGATAGAATTTTATTTATAATTGTGTGAAAATTTATGATGGTATGTCAAATATTGGTAGTCTGAAAATCATGATAATATTGTGGAGTTTGGACTTGCATGTGTAGTTTATGCCATTAAAAAGATTATTGAAGATGTTATTTGGCCCTTTAAATCTATCAGAAAGTTGTACAAAATTTTAAACAATTTTACACTCGAAATTTGAAGGTGATTTCTTCTACAAAGTTGTTTATAATGATGTCTAGTCCATCCACAAAATTTTTCAAAAATTATTGAGTTTTATACGAATTTATACATATTTTTAACCAAATCTGGAGCTATAGGCAGATTTTATTATGTGTTTGCAAAATCATTAAAAATTTTATATTAAACCAAATCTGATAATTTCTAAGCAAAAAATGAAATTTGAGAAGTCTATTTTCATAATAAATTTTTAGATTATGTAATTTATTTATAAATTTAAGTATGAAATTAATTTAAGAAAATGCGATAAATCTGTGTCATGAACATTCTTGGAATTTTTAAGAATTATTTATAATTTATTTTTGGAAACTGCTTTCTGAAAAACGACCATAACCTGTTCATTGAGTATTCTGTAGAGTTATATGAATTTTAGAGTTGTATAAGTAATTTATTTACAATTTCATTTGCAAGATATACATTCTGAAAATTTTGGCAGATTAAGGAGGAATAAAAAAAAAAATAATAATAATAAAATAATCTCTTCAATTGTTTTCTTTGGACTAAAATTTAATATGGTGCTAATATAATCTTGTAGATTAAAAATCCATGAACGTGTGTGATTATGATTTATTTCTTCTTTTTGGTATCTACATCATTATTTTATATCATGGTTTAAATAAATTGTTTATTTAAATTTTGTACATTGTTTACTATCGTGTGACGTGTGTAATATTTTATGTTGGAAATTTTAATGAGTTGGTAAACCATTGTTTGTGATTAAAAATTTGAATTATTGGTGATTAATATCAAAATTAACTGAAATGATTAACGGCATACACAAAGTTAACAATTGACGGCCAATACCGGTTGTTCAGGGTGAGCCCTGGTTTTGAGAATTCACGGTTGTTCAGGGTGAGCCCTGGTTTTGAGAATTCTCGTGTAAATTGTGTCGCGAAATCCTAAGATGGCACGGGACTTATTTGACCCCTTTTCGGTATTCGGTTTTGGAATAAGGATGGATGTGCAGGTGGCACACAGGGAGGTTACGTACTCCTGGCAGACCGTTTCCTTGGGGCAGACCACGGATGCCACTACTTGGGTATATAACTCCGGACGTGGGCATCCCTGGTGGTTACGGTTGGTAATACTTAAATATTTGACCAAGGGAGAGTTTCAAATTAACCGTTGCCATACTTAGTGGTTGGTAAGTTAAATCTCTTTGGTGAGATTTCGAGTGTCACCTAATTTATTAAAATTATTGAAATTATTTTAATAGTTGTAATTTATGTTTACAATTATATTGTTATCTCATATTTATAATCTCATTATCTTTCTCTTAAAAAGAATGGTATGTTGGTTATGTTTTCTTACTGTGTTACAAAACTCATGACATATATTTTTGTTGCCCTAGCGTTTTATGCCAGGTTTTATGTTCGGATTCTAATGAGTGGGCATTTTTCTTATGATGAAATAACTTGCCTCATCATTATTTTATTTATTTATTATCTATTGTTATTATTTCAACTGATGGCATTCCTATTATGCTTATTAAATGCTACCTGTCATTCTGTTACTACACATTATTCATTGTGGGTATTATTATCGGGGTGGGTATTTCGGGTTGTAGTATCTTATTGAACTCGTCGCTCATTGGCATCCTCGTTGCCCTGGCGTTTCATGCCAGGTATCGAAGAAACCGAAGGAAACACCGAAGTGTTGAAAGTCAACATTCAGTCCTGATTAGCTTGAAGCGTGCCAAAGTTCCATGAACCATTTTTCTGAGTTTTCTAGTTTTTCTCTTGTTTTTTTTTTTTTATTTGTGTACTGAGACAAAGTTTTAAGTTTGACTGGAGTTGTAATTTAAGAACTTTTAGTTTTTGGTTGTTAATTAATGGATGATGGTAAATTTGATGGCAACATCGATGAGGATTCTTAATTAAGATAATTGATTTTGAGTTTTAAACCTTATTATGATGTCCCCAAATTTTGGGGCGTCACAGATTTTGAAAATTCTTGTGTTATGTTTTAAGAGCATTTGTTTCATTTTGAAAATCATATTTTGGATCACATGTATTGTGCTATTTCGAAAGGGTAAAAAATAGGTAAATTTGGGAAAAGAAAACTAATCTCTCACTCATTGTCATTGAATATGGTTATGTTTTAATACTTTGTAAATGTATGATGTTTGGGAGAAAAAATGGGATGTACACAATGTTTGGGAGAAGAAATGGGATGGACTCCATTGAATTAAGTTGGCTTGTTTGTCCATGGTGCAAGTCCCGAAAAACACGCGTATACATAGGTGTCGGTTCCCGCGGACGAAATTTTCGTAAAATGGCAATGGTAGTGCTTGTATAGCCTACGTTTACATAGGTCCCATTTGACGGTTTCCCGCAGACGAAATTTCCGTGAAAGGTTGTATTGGTTTTGGAGATTTACCCATTTTATTTATTATCATTTTAGTTTTGGAAAGAAATGATTTTAAAACGGTTTTAGCAATGTATTTGTTGTTGGCTAACGATGTATTCTTATTGGAATTGGCAATGAAATTGCTAGTTGGTGTTGAGATACCTGGATTGACTTGTGGAAATGGATTTTATATCAAGCTAATGTATTAAATTCGGAAAACATTTTGAATAAACGAAAGGTTTTGAAAACTGGGAAAAAAGGGTTTTTATAGAGAAAGTAAGTAAATTTGAGAATGCATTGAGCATATTATATATGTATGCATTGCATTCATGATCATTTACACTGGTGGAACATATTTAGTTTTTGAAATATTTCTTACTAGGCTTTATGCTCACCCTACGTGGTTGAAAATATTTTTCAGATATGCTTATGTAGACGTGAATTAAGATGTTGAAGTTGTGTTTGGAACTGTGTAAGGTGGTTCCTTTATTTGTCGGCCAAGGGCCATTTATGTACTTGTTGGTCATGTGCTATTATTGTAAAGGTTACACCCTTTGTATATGATGTAAGCCTTTGGGGTTCTTAATTTGATTTATAGCATCTTTGTACGTTTTTATTATAGAGCATCCATTTGACTTAGATGTTGTAAGAATGTATAAAATTGGAATAACGCATGTACTATGTGCTTATATTATATACATTTGCATGAGTGTTGTTAGTGATCGTCCATCATTGGGTGGTTTACTCACGTGGGCGGGACCTCGTAAAATTCGGGGCGTGACAGGTAGGCATGTCATATAGAACTGACGAACATCTGACATGTTCGTTGTGGGCATTAGCGGCTATCTCGTGTCTACGGATGAAATTGTGTAACGCCATTGATGCACTAACCAATGGCACCTACCGACGCAAAATCATAGTCCGACACGTTTTTTAGGAATTTCCAATGCGATTTCCATAGTCCAAAAGTCCTTTCCACTATGCTCCTCAATGACGTGTGCGCCTCGTTAAACAATTCTCTTAGGTTATCGGGTCATCTATGTTCTCGGAACTGTGCTTGGTGATATCAAGACCTTGAATGGTGTCAAATACCATTTCTTGTTTGGATATCCCATATCCAAAAGGTCATATTTACTTATATTTGTTGAAGAACACTTTTACGCACATATGACAAAATTATTAACTAGTACTCAATTTAAAATGTGTTATCTTCCTGTGGGTGCGGAAATGGTGCATGTTCGTTTTCAATTATTTCCTTGAAGATGCGACTGTCATGCATACTTCATTCCCAGCCACAAGAGATGAAAATGAAGCACATGTCGAAGTCGTATACTACTAGTATGTTTTGGGTTGGATACCCTTTGTGACCAAAATATATGCTTGTGTCACGAGCAGGCAACACAGCTTGTATGTGTGTTCGATCCAATGCACCAATACAATGCTGCCAAAATTCAGTACAATACACATGGTTCATGTAGTGATCCCAGTTTTGCTACTTTGCTGAGTATGTCAGGGATTGAGCTACCCGGTCAGCTCGCAGGGGTCCAGGGGGTAGCGCCTCTTGGTGGGTTCCAGGGTAGCGCCCTAGCAGGGATCAAGCTGCCCGGTCAACTCGCGGGGGTCCAGGGGGCAGCGCTCCTTGGCAGGTCCTAGGGCAGCGCCTTGGCGGGGTTGAGGGGCAGCATCCCCGAAGCAAAAATACAAAATGCATTCGAAGTTGCTTGTCTTCTCGAGCGGCCATTTTTGCGCTCGAGCGGGGCTTTCTACGCTCGAGCGGACCATGTTATATTAGTTCGTAAATGTAATATTTCAGATCACTTTTGTATATCTCTCTCTCTAAAAACCCTTTCCTCTCCCTTCTCTTTACATTTCCCTATGCCAAATTGGATCAAAACCTTGATTTCTCAAGATCCATTAGAGTTCTGCCATAAGTTCTACATCAAAGTTGGTTAGCTTCTTGAGGGCTTCGTTGTGTGCGGTAAAGATCGAGTTTCGACACCATTGATTTTGGGGGTTTCATCTAATTTCTTCTTCAAAACTTGAGGTAGGGATTTTTTTAGAGTTATATATATATTTTTGCAAGATCTATATGATTTTCGAAGTCATCTTTCGATAGCTTTGAAAATTGATTGTTGATTCAAGAAGTTGAGCGATTTTGAAAGTGGGTTTATATCTTGTTCTTTTAGAATGATCTTATGGGTTTTGATCTTTGTTGATTGATGAAAAAATGATTTTGAAAAGTTTTCTTTCAAAAAATTTGAGTTGTATAGTTTTGGTGAGAAAATTTAGAATTTAGGGATTTTTTTAAAAGAGACTGAAAATCCATGAATGATATTGTTATATTTATTTTGTGTGTCAAAATAAATGGATGTTTAGAAAATTTCTTGTTTATATTTATACAAATGATGAATTTTAGGGAATATGAGAATTGTTGTTCATTTTGGAAATTATTGTTCAAAACGTGGAAATAGTCTTGAAATGACTAATTGTTGAGGATACTTAAGAAGAGGGAATTATTTTATTCCTTGGATGATAAAGTGGAATAAAAGAATTTATATTCATCTTGTGTTATTGGCATATCAATTCATTTGATTACATTAAATTTTGAAAGTTGATTTGAAAACTAGTATTGAGAAAAGAATGTTGAGAAACAAGTTTTCATGGTATGATTTTGGGGTAAATACATTGGTAAATCTTGATAGGTGGTGTAGATGATATTGAATAAGTTGGCCTGAGAGTCCGAGGTGAAAAACCGAAAACCCGCGCGGATATGTGTCGAGCCTTCCGGTTAATACCAGTAAAAATGACAATTTGGTAGTACTTGTATAGTCTACTTGCAGACACCGACCTAGGAATTACCAGAGTCATATTTACTGCGCTTGAAATAAATTGCTAAGTTTTGAACAATTGAAATTGCATGATATCATTGAGCATGATGGTTTTCAAAAGATGAAAATGTGATTTATATTCAAAAGGGCATAGCATGGCATGTGCATTTCATCTCTTAAGACTTGTATAAAATGTATATACTTTGTTAAGAATTTCCTCCTGGGCTTTATGCTCACCCTACAGGATTTTTGTGCAGGAAAAGATGAGGTGATGCCGCTTAACTAAAGGCAAGGAAATGTGTGTTGAGAGTGCGAGACTCTCATTTTGCTGTGACTCTGTGTGTAAGCCAAGGGCTGTATATATGTTGGTTTGAGTAACCATTTTGTGTAACCAGGCTCAAGCCTTAGAAACTTGTAAACCCTTGGGGTATTTATTTGTTTATTTACTCGTTGTTGGATTAATGTATTGTTGCATGAAGAACTATTGTATCATGTAATGTAAGTTTGAAGATTTATATTCGGTTTGTCCTTGAAAGAGCCATGATTGTTGTATTATCATTTGGGCTATAAATTTGGGGTGTTATAGTTCACGTACACCACATAATAGAAAATAAATTGGTAATGGCAACTGAAATGCTCACCTTGAACGGAACGTATTTGCCTCTTGACCGCAAATATGGATGCCTATTATTTTGATCACTTGTGGGCTTACAATGCTCTTCTGTGAACAACTTCATTGCTTCCAACACTGTATGGAAATGTCGTGACACAGTTTCTCCCAAGTGTTGAAACCGTTCTTGAATGTTTCGGTTAGTGTAGTTATCTATCGTATGGATGAATATCGCAACACTTTCTTCAATGTGTAATCCATGGGGTCTTGAAGGTACCCATAAAGCGAAGTCCCTTCATAATGTATCACACAATGCTTGAAACACATATACCAGCATATACAAATTTTGTTCACACCTACCTAATTGCCCATCAAATAATTCTTGAATCCACGCACGACCAGTCAAAATGGAAGTTCGACATGGGATCTTCTCTATGTACTTCACGTAATATTCCATTGCATGCCACGCTGCTTCAATGATTACATTGTTTTGTAGGTTTTCGTGTTTTTTTAGTGATTTTGATTATTTCATCATCATTATTTCGATGGTTGCCACATTGACCGTTCTACATTTCTCAATTGTTGAAGCCTACATTGCACACAACACACACATCAATTGTCAACTTGTAAACTAAACACATTTAAAAACAACAATGACAAAAATAATGACACCCATGCATACATCCACATTAGTATACCGAACAAAGAGAGTAATCCATTCCATAAAGTTCAACAATTAAAGTTGACAATTTAGAAAATAAAGGAAAAAGTATGATTCCATAAAGCAATATATTGTAAGAAGTGCATAAAACGTTTAGAAGGTAGCGTTCACATCTATTCAACTATAACACCAAATTAAAACGACAGTAATTAAAGCAAAGTTAAAATTTTAAAAAAAAAAAAAAAAAAAAAAAAAAACATAACAACACAACTAGTCCATAAAAACCATACTAAAGCAAAACATCTGCCACCCATTTTCCCCTAATGCAGCAAACCCAAGAAGTCATAGCCCTTTTGAAGCCTTCAATGACGCAAGCCACCCGACCACAGTCTCATTATTAGGCATGCACATCAGTATCTCCCGGTAATCCGCATTCTTTAACACAATGCATCCAAAATGGAATAGGGGGTACTGATAAAGTTAGGTATAGCCATAATCCTCTATATACATGCCTCAATGCCATACTTCTGAGATGCACCAATTCTGTGCCTTACCGTGAGGTGCTTCTGTGACTGAACCGCCTCAAACAGAGGGTTGAAATTGTCCGCAAGCACTGATGCTTCACTAGAGATCTTCTTCGACTTTCCACTTATACTACCCCTCTTCTTCCTCTTTGCCCCATGGTCTGCTTCATCAATATGAATGGTGAGGGAGTTTGGAGGTAATTCAAACACTAGTCTGTAAGGCTCAGTAAATGGCTGCAACCCAAGAGAGTCAACTAAATTGGATTCACCGTCGCCAACGTCCGCAGCCTTCTCTTCGGGGGTCCAATGATGTTTCCCAGTCGCAGTTGCACCTGTGAATACTTCGTGCATCAAATATTCATGCTCCAATGGTTTGGTCTTGAATTTGTAAGCTATCTTGTTTGTCTGCAAATGAAAAATGAACAAAAAAACAAATAGTAAAAACATAGAACAAGAAATTAATGACATTAATAACGTACTTTGTTTAAATCAACAATTTACTAACAATTAAATGTTTTAGTGAAAGTAAATTAATTTATTACGTAAAATTAAATTTAACTTGTTACATAGCGATTTCAGCTTTTCCCACCACTCTTCCGATGTTGTGAACAACCCGGTTGCCCTATCAAACCCAATGCCGGTGACACCCTTACTGATGTCCATCAATTTGTTCTAAGCCTACCATTTCTATTTCAAACCAAGGTACTTGTTCTTCAACTGTTTCATTTTATGATGTCTACCCGTGCGCTTAACGAATTTCAGTGCAATTTTTCTGTACCCTGCTACAATGATAGTTGTACCTACCCTACATCCTGTTAAATTTTGTCTCTCACACACTCTAAGAAGATTTATGTAGATGCATTGTCCCACGTTGCTTTATTTACATGTTCCAAATCATCAACAAATCCTTCTATGCCTGATGGTCCAACCCTTTTATTTTTAGGCAGTGTACGAGGGGACGACTGTGTTGCAACCATTCGACTAATATGAGAGCAGGTATTTTATACATTAGCAAGCAGTAGACAAATAAATTTTGACAATAAACTCGTGGGGAAATATTTTTTGAGTACCGACACGTGGCAAGGTGACGCCGACGTGTTAGCCGCGGCGCCACGTGTCCTGGTCATTTGCCGAGGTTATCTCAGTGTTGCCGAGGTTACCTCCGAAGATATCAGAATCCGAGATGAGCAGATAAAGAACAAGAGTCCTAGAATGAAGAAACACTTCAAGATGGATAAGGATAGTATTCCTAGGGAGTCTATCCTTATCTCTTGTAGAGTCCAAAGTAAGCACTAAGTAGGAGTCCATAGAAGTCAGGCTTCTAGTAGGACTAGGATTGAGTAAACTATAAAACCCCCATGGGTCTAAGGTTAGCCAGGTGTCATCTATTCTGCCAGTTCTCTCCAGCTGATCACTAGTTTGGCAGTGTGGTCAGAAAATTGCTCACACAATTTGGCGCCGTCTGTGGGAAAGATAGAAGAATAGATGGCCAGCAACAGACAGAAGGAAAAGATTGGGGACGACACTCCTGCTGGGAGTGGGAAACCTATTGACCTAGATGTCACAAAAGACGAATATAATGCAGAAACTCGTGACCAGAATGATGGAGTGAAGGACGTCAGCTAGACTAGCGACGCACCAAAGAAACCAGATCGAAGTGGCTATTACAACGAAGATGACCTCCAGGCATGGAAGGATAGATGCCTACGGAGGGACAAAGAGATGAAGGAGATGGCAAACAAATTGGCAGACCTACAGTCGGTTGTCAATTTCATGATGCAAAATAACGTCATGCAGCCACCGTTCCCGCTGTAGGATACACCAATTCCAGCGGCCAATGCCCAGAAGGAAGGGCAGAGAACAATCCCCGTAGCCCCTCAGCACAACAAGAGCGAAAGACACTCTCACCGACCTTCCAGTTAGGTCGGACGAAGAGAGCCAAGAAGAGAAGAATCATGGAGGACGCATCACACGAAGAAGGTAGACCCTAGGGGACATCGGCATGTTCAGGGGCAGGCATTGTGCTTTGACACAACTTATGGAGAAGGGTCGAAGTGGACTCATCACGAGGCCGAAAGTAGTGCATCGAAATGACTGAAAGCAAGAGATAGCCGAGCTCCTGGGAGGACAAAAGAGGATTTAAGAGATTACCTCAAGAGGAAGCAACAGAATGACAACGCTGAGGTAACTTCCCCAGATAAACCGAGGACACCATTCTCGGTGGAATTGGACAGGTTTGAAGCACCGAAGAGATTCAGCATGCCAAGGTTTCAAATATACGATGGTAAGTCAGACCCCAACTTCCATGTCGGGTTATATTTGAACTCGATGGCATTATATAGTGGGAACGAGCCGTTGCTCTGCAAAGTGTTCCCCTCATCCTTCGGGGAGATTGCATCAGATTGGTTCCACAAACTACCAAAGGGAAGCGTAAAGACTTGGGAAGGCTTGGCCGAGATATTTGTGGCTAGGTTCGTGACAAACAAGCTGCAGCCATTAAGGGTGGACGCACTGATGGCTTTGAAGATCAGTAAGGATGAAGGCCTTAGGGCCTATGCAAAAAGGTACTATGAGGTATTCAACCGAATACCAGAATCTAATCAAGAAGTGGCGGTCGTGTCATTCAAGAACGGCCTGAAAGACAACTGTCCATTACGGAAGTCTTTGGCAAAAACTTTGCCAAAAAGCATGGAAGAGCTCATGGCGAGAATCGAGAAGTATGCTAGAGCCGAGGAAGATACATCGGGAAATAAGGAGGTAAAACAAGAGAAAGGAAACAGCTCGTCGAAGCGAGGCCGAGGTAACAACGGATCGAACAAACATGAAACAGAACTGAGGGCTGCACAGACGGTGACGACTGTGTTCCGGGCCCCAATTAACAAAGTCCTGGAACAAATTCAAAACCAACCCTATTTTAGGGCACCAGCAAGTGCACCAGGGGAATTCATGGGGAGGAACGCCGGCAGGCGCTGTGCCTACCACAATGAAGAGGGGTATACAACCCAGGGTTGCAGAGCCCTGAAAGCATACTTAGAAGACTTGGTAAGGCAAGGCCATCTGAGAGATCTGGTCGATGAGGCCAGGACAAGAGAAAAACAGGCAAGATTGCCTCAAGCACCAGCAGCTCCGCCTCCCCCAGCACAGCAACCTTAGGCAGGAGGACCTCGGGTAGTCAATGTGATTTACTCAAAGGTCAACGAGAACGAAATCAAAGGGGAGACCCAGAAGGTAAAACACCTACAACATATCTATCAAGTCAGGGAGAAAAGACATCGGGCAGAAGGATGCCAGGAACCAATGATAACCTTTACTGAAGCCGACCTAGAGATGGTCCAGCATCCACATAATGATGCCTTGGTAGTATCCCTCCAGGTTGGGGAGTGCCAAGTAAAACGCATCCTGATTGACCAAGGCAGCTCTTGTGACATCATGTACGTCCGATGTTACAAGGAGCTCGGCCTTCACCCAGACGACATGGAACAATCCAATGGCCCAATGGTTGGGTTCAATGGAACGCCGACATGGCCACTGGGAGCAGTAAACTTGGAGGTCCAGGCTGGCACCAGGAATATCAAGATAGAATTCACCATCATTGACACACCCTCCCCTTACAAACATCATCTTGGGAAGGCCATGGTTGCATGTAATGGGGGCAGTTCCCTCAACATTGCATCAACTATTGCGATTCCCAACAGAACATGGGATAGAGGAAGTCAGGGGCGATCAGCCGCAGGCGAAGAATTGCTCCATGGCAGTAATGAAATCAACCTGTAGCATACGAGAGCCAAAAAAAGGCAGAAATTGAAGATGAGGACGTGGAAGTCCTAGAAGACATCGGCAAGGAGCCAGCCGAGAAGAGCGAAGAGGCACTGAAGAAAATTTTCATCCAGGATGGGGATGAAGAACGCTTCTTTCTTCTCGGCTCGGGCTTAGCCGAAAAAGAGGGAAAAGAGTTGGAGGCTTTTTTGCGAGCAAATGTTGAGGTGTTTGCTTGGACACCTTATGAAATATCTGGCATTGGCCCCGAGGTCACTTGCTACAAACTAAATGTTGACAGGTCGGCCAAACCTGTAATTCAACGAGCCAGAAGATCAACATTGACGCACGTTGAAGCAGTAGAAGAGGAAGTAGACAGACTTCTGGATGCTAGGGCCATCAGAGAAGTTCACTACCCGACATGGCTGTCCAATACAGTGGTGGTAAAGAAGAAGAACGGTAAATGGAGGGTCTGTGTAGACTTTACCAGTTTAAACAAGGCTTGTCCCAAAGATAGCTTCCCTCTACCCAAGATTGACCAACTAGTGGATGCTATTTCAGGGCATGGAAGGATGAGTTTCTTGGATACCTACAGGGGGTATCATCAGATAGCTATGGACCCAGTAGATGAAGAGAAGACTGCATTTATCAATCCCAAAGGGCTATACTGCTACAGAGTGATGCCCTTTGGATTGAAAAACGCAGGAGCCACCTACCAAAGATTGGTAACCAAGATGTTCAAGCACCTGATCGGCCAAACAGTAGAAGTGTACATTGACGACATGGTCGTTAAATCCAAGGAGCCTGAGGGTCATCTCACCGATCTAAAAGTAGTCTTTGAAATCCTTAAAACATATCGGCTCCGACTCAATGCATCGAAGTGTGCGTTTGGAGTTGGATCTGGTAAGTTTCTAGGATACTTGGTGACCAAGAGGGGCATTGAGGCCAGCCCAGATTAGATCAAGGCCATCCAAGAGCTGAAGAGCCCAATGTCAGCAAAACAGGTACAGATGCTAACTGGAAGGACCGCAGCCCTGAACAGGTTTATAAGCAGAAGCTCAGACAAGTGCAAACCTTTCTTCAAATTAGTGAAGAAAGCCACAGAATTTCTCTGGACAGAGGAGTGCGAAGAAGCATTAGCCGATCTGAAGAAGTACCTGACCACACTGCCAGTACTTTCAAATCCAGAACCTGAGGAGGAGCTGTTCCTGTACTTATCAGTTTCAGAACATGCGATTAGTGCAGTACTGATCCGAGAAGAAAAAGGGGAGCAAAAGGCTGTTTACTACATAAGCAAAACCCTAGTCGACGCAGAAACAAGGTATCTACCCTTAGAGAAATTGGCACTGGCTCTAGTAATGACCTCAAAGAAGTTGAACCATTACTTCCAGGCCCATAAAATTGTGGTACTGACAGAGCATCCATTGAAGTCCCTATTGCAGCAGGGAGACTTAACAAGACGAATAGCCAGATGGGCAGTCGCCCTAGGCCAGTATAATCTGGAGTACAGGCCCAGAACTGCAATCAAAGGCCAGGTTTTGGCCAACTTCGTGGCCGAGTTCACGCCAGAGTCCATCCAACATCGGGCTCCGTTGAGCCAAGACAGACAATGTCCAAACAAGCAAGTAGAAGCCTAGCCAAAGGCTAAAGAACAAAGGAAAGAAGAGAAACCCAGACCCTGCAGCATTTACATCGGCGATTCCTTTCAACTGTTCGTTGATGGGAATTCAAACCGTCAAGGAGTGGGGGCAGGAGTAGTACTAATGTCTCCAGATGGAGAAATATTAGAACAATCCATTCGATTGGGGTTCAAGGCCTCAAACAATGAGGCAGAATATGAAGTATTGATTGCAGGACTGAAGCTAGCAGCAGCAGTATAAGCAGATGAGGTAATAGTCTTCTGTGATTCACAATTGATAGTTAACCAGACAACGGGCGAGTTTGCAGCTCGAGATAAAAGAATGTCGGCCTACGCAAAAGAGGTCATCAGGCTGGCAGCCTTATTCTAGAACTGCAGACTGCTTCAAGTCAGCCGAGATGATAACAATCATGCCGATGCATTGGCCAACCTAGCTAGTGCAATACAACCAGGAAAAGCAAGGACAATAATGATTGAATACTTGTCGGGCCCGAGCATTGAACCAGTAATCATAGAGCATGAAGCAATGTGCGTAGACATGGGACTAAGCTGGATGGACGCAATTGTTGCATTCCTGAAAGAAGCAAAGCTACCAGAAGACCAGAAGACCAGAAGGAGGCACACAAGATCAGATTGAAGTCGGCAAGATTTTGTCTGACAGCAGAAGGACATCTCTACAGAAGGTCCTTCACTGGACCCCTCTTAAGGTGCGTACACCCTCTGCAGGTTGAAGATTTTTTATATGAAATTCATGAGGGAATTTGTGAAAGCCACACTGGGGGCAGATCGCTAGCTCACAGGGCCATTACCCAGGGGTATTGGTGGCCCTACATGCAAAAAGATGCAGAAGCCTACGTGAAGAAGTGTGAACAATGCCAAAGGTTTGCACCTTTGATTCTCCAGCTAGTTCCTGACCTAAACCCTGTATTCAGCCCTTGGCCATTTGCCCAATGAGGAATGGATCTCGTTGGGCAATTACTCCAAGCAACTGGGCAAAGGAAGTACCTGCTGGTAGCAATAGATTACTTCACAAAATAGATAGAGGCAGAACCTCTTGCCAAGATCCGAGATGTGGATGTCAAGAACTTCGTATGGAGAAACATCATCACCAGATTTGGGATTCCAAGAGCAATTGTTGCAGACAATGGGACACAATTTGATAGTAAGATGATCAAAAACTTCTGTGCAAAGTTTAAGATCAATAACTACTTTTCAACCTCAAGTTTTCCACAAAGCAATGGACAAACAGAAGCATCCAACAAAGTAATTCTGGATGGGATAAAGAAGAGGCTGCAGGCAGCAAAAGGGAAGTGGGTAGACGAATTGCCCAATGTACTCTGGGCATATCGGACTACGCCGAGAAGATCAACAAGGGAATCACCCTTTGCCATGGCTTATGGCACAGAAGTAGTCATTCCATTGGAGATCGGCATCCCAGGGATCAGAACCCAGGGAGTTGAGAACGGGACTAATGATGTGCTTTTAGCCCGAGATCTGGATCTTCTTGAAGAAAGAAGAGAGAAAGCTGCAATACAGCTTGCTAGAGCTTATAACAAGAAGGTTAATCCAAGGGAATTTCAAGTCGGCGACCTAGTCTTGAGAAAAGTTGTCGGCAACAAGAAGGATCCCAGGGAGGGCAAGCTTGGCCCAAACTGGGAAGGACCCTACAGAATCACTTCGGTATTGGGCAATGGGGCATATCGGCTTGAAGATAATGAGGGCAACACATTGCCAAGACCCTGGAACACTTGTAATTTGAAATTTTTTTATCATTAGATGTTGCTTTATTTTTTGCCGATATTATCAATAAAATCTTAGCAGAATTCTAACTTGTGAAACTATGTATAATAATGTTTTTGAATAATGAGAACCCAAGTGAAACTCAGGTTCACATTGGGGGCAGAGAGAAGACAAAAATGCTTAAATGCTTAACGCTTGTTGAAATTTGTAGCAATTTACAAGTTGAAGTTAAGTCGAGATTATTGTTTACCTTCACTTGTTGAAATTTGTAGTAATTTACAAGTTGAAGTTAAACTGAAGTAATGCTTAACGCTTGTTGAAATTTGTAGCAATTTATAACTTGAAGTTAAGTCGAGATTATTGTTTACCTTCACTTATTGAAATTTGTAGCAATTTACAAGTTGAAGTTAAACCGAAATAATGCTTAACGCTTGTTGAAATTTGTAGTAATTTACAAGTTGAAGTTAAGCCGAGATTATTGTTTACCTTCACTTGTTGAAATTTGTAGCAATTTACAAGTTGAAGTTAAACCGAAGTAATGCTTAACGCTGGTTGAAATTTGTAACAATTTACAAGTTGAAGTTAAGCTGAGATTATTATTGATCTTCACTTGTTGAAATTTGTAGCAATTTACAAGTTGAAGTTAAGCCGAGATTATTGTTTATCTTCACTTGTTGAAATCTGTAACAATTTACAAGTTGAAGTTAAACCGAGGTAAACCATCAGTTTTATACCCAGGGTATGTCACCCCGAGATAATTGCCTAAAAAGGAAAGACTTGCAAAATATTCTAAGTATAGAATCACGCAGAAACAGTCAAGAGAAGACAAAGGTACAAGCATTCAAGAGAAGAAAAGTTGAATTAGACATCCAAAAGAACAAAGAGGCACGTCGGCCATTTGTAGAGCTTACATTGTCTAACAAAAAGTACAAGAGTACAAAAGACAAAAGAAGAAAAAACATGAAAATTAAGGATCCTCAACATCAGCAGTAACTTGGGGTAAGACATCAGAAGGCTGTTGAGAAGCCACCTCGGCCGCCTTTTCCGCCGCAAGCTCAGCGTCGATTTCTGCCAGAGTTTCATCTACACTCTTGTCGGCAAAAGGAGCAATGGCCGATGTCTTCTCAGCCATAGCATTGTCAGGAACCTCCTCGGCATCCTCATCTTAAGTCAAGTCTAGGACTTGCTCATTTTGTGGAGACGATTTGGTCACTATGGCCTCTTTTTATTTTCTTACTAAAACTTCCTCCTCGGCCTTATCCTCAGTATCAGATTCGCTAGGAGGTGGGGTTGGAGGAAATGGCAGGGGAATCGCATCAATGTTCCTCAGAGAGGAGTCTTCAGGGACATCAAGTTTTTTTAGCAAAGTCATCCAAGCAAGGGAGAAACCCTTGTTGCATGCTTGTCTGACTTGCTTTTTATAAGTCTCTGTCACATCGGCCATGCCCTGAGAATACGCCTTTTCATCGGCATCTTTTATTTCGGCCGCTTTAGTGGCCAAGGCATCTTCAAGCTCCTTCTGGGCCTGGGCCACCTTATCCTCGGCCTCTTTTAGCTGGGCTTAAAGAACTTTATTTATTGCGTCGGCAGCACTAACTTTTTCCTCGGCATTATCCCTTTCCTTGATGGCGACCTCGGCCTGGTCCTCCAGCATTTTCATCTTTGACTGCAGGCTCTTATTTGTTTTCTGAAGTGTGATGACTTCCCTCTTTTTCTCGGCTAACTTTTCACGGTTCTAAAAAGATTGCATGGAGAAAGAGTGGGCATGCTGGATGGCCTCGAAGGAAACAGAAGTATTAGAAAAATATTCTAAGTGTAACATAAAGAGAAAGAAAGAAGAAGTACCAGACAAAAACACTTACTTGAACAGAGTGCTGCAGCATCAAAGCGTAGTTTTCATACTCACTAAACTCGGCGTTTCGCTCCAAGTCGCCTGGGAGAAGCAGTGCAGTGCTAAGTGCAACGCCGACATTTATATCGTCGGCGCTATCACTAGCCATTACAGGCTTAACTTCCAAAGTTATTTTAGGGGCCCAGGGGGCATCAGGCTTTTTTGACCTCGAGGTCGTTGCAGATGACCTCGGCCTTTTCGACTTAGTGGATTCGGAGGGAAGGTCTTCAACGGACCTCTTCATAGGGACAGAGGCAGTCTTTTCGCTTGGAGCCAGCTAGGAAATTGGCAAAGTATCTTCAGTCTCAGCCTGAGTCACTTTGGCCTTTGGTTGAGCCTTCTTAACTCTTTTTGGCTTGGGTGGAAGCTGGGTTTGTGTTGGTAGAGCATCAACATCAGTTGAGATGTTGGCTAAAAGATCTTTGGCCACTGGTTTTGCGCGACCCATCTCGACTGCAAGAACAAGACGTCGGCGATGTTTGCGTTGAGATGGTGGGATCAGGTATTGAGCCGAAGTAGACGGCTGTTCTGCTGGATCAGATGTTGATCCTTGGTCTGTCCGAGATGTTGATGCGGCTTGTGGAGTTGTGGCAGAGGGAGGAGATAAGCTCTTCTTTTTTCTCTTGGGGACGTCGGGAAGAGTAGATTTGTATGTCGGAATGAAGTTGAGAAGCAGAGGCGCCTTCCCTTTTTAGACTGGCAAGTCTAAGAGTTTCTTTAAATCCTTGCTAAGAACAAAGGATTGGCGAAAGTTCTTTGGTGGCTGACGGAGAGCTGTAAGAGAAAACAAACATTAGAAACAGGTAAAGTATTAAAAAACTTGAAAAGAAACAGCCAAGTAGTAACACAGGGCTCTTACCCTTGCCCTCTAAAATTGATCGAGGTAGAGGGAAGAGGTGGGGATCCTCATCTGGAGCAAACTCCCAATTTCCTGAGGTAATGAGGTAATAGTCTCCAGCCCCCTTGTTGGAGTCTGGGAGGTCGGCTACGATTTTGAACTCTATGGATCTTGGCTTAAGATAATAAATGTAGCCTTTTTCTTTCAAGTTAAGGCTGCACATGGTATAGCAGTATTGAACGTCGGTTAAGGTGATCCTAACGTTTTCCTATTTAGCTAAGGCTATGATACCGTTGATCACTCGGTAAGAATTTATAGCAAGTTGCATGGGGTTCAACTTATAATAATGGAGAATCTCGCGAAATAGGATGTTGAGTGGGAGCCAAAGTCCACACTCGATAAAGGCAATTACGGGGAAGGGCATGGAGTCGTCAGTAGGCATGATGGAATCATCATCCCCAGCCAACCTCAGATGGACGTCGGTTGGGATTTCAAACTCCTGTCTAAAGAATTCTAGTTAGGTGGGGGTGTTTACCCTATGCCTCCACATACCCATAACGTCGGCCTAAATTAAAAGGACTGGGTTTCAGAAGAGAGATGATCTAAAAAAGGTTTTGTGAACCTCGGCTAAGGCCTAGGTGTATATTGATGCAAGAATTTGTGAAGATTGTTTTAGTTTTGACAGGTTCTACAGTCAAATCCCAAACCTAAAATCTATGAAAATAAAGATTGAAGGCACAAATCTAGAAAACAGAAAAACAAGAATGAAGTTTCAGAATCAAGAACAGAGGTGGGGCTATCAAAAGCACAGAAAATACAAGGAGTATAAGGTCAAGAACTGTGACAAAAGTGCAAGAAAGTGATGAAACAATGCGTGTGTTCAAGATTTGGGCAAAAGTAGAATCATGGAATAAAAACATTCAGATATATGATTCGCGAGATAAATGTTTGAACAAAGCAGCAATAAACGACAAGTAATGAGGAATGTCAAAGGAATTGAAAACGAAAGGAACAGTTGCTTACCAGAAAAAATGGAGCCGGTATGAAGATTGCCGAAGTCAGACGACAGTTACAAATGTAGCAAAACGACAAAAGCTTCACAGGAAGGGAGAAAGGAAGGTAGTTACAGACCTTGATGACTGGAACAATGGCGTGTTTAAGAGCTAGACAGAGAAAAGACGAAGAGAAATCGAATGCAAAAGTGAAAAAATGAGAAAGGGGGAAAAGGTTTTGTCAAAAATTTGAAATGGAGGCAAAACAGGGCATTTAGTGCTCCTAGAACAACGCATACGTTAGACGGCGCGCACAGACGCAAGACGGCTTGCAAGCGTGTCAGAAACACGATCCAATGAGGATCAAATGCGTAAGTGAAACGGTTGAAAAGCGATGCTTGACAGCTCACACGCATGAAGAAGTTCATAAGGGAGCTCTTGGAGTTCTTGATCTTTTAGAAGACATGTCGGCCTGTGATGATGATGTCGGCTAAGATACTTTAAACCGACATACTGGAAGGAAGTACCGATGTAGGTTCTATCACCTCAGAATGCTTAGGTAATAGAACCTAGGGGGCAGTTGTGGGGAAATATTTTTTAAGTACCGACACGTGGCAAGGTGACACCGACGTGTCAGCCGAGGTGCCACGTGTCCTGGTCATTTGCCGAGGTTATCTCGGTGTTGCCGAGGTTACCTCTGAAGATATCGGAATTCGAGATGAGCAGATAAAGGACAAGAGTCCTAGAATGAAGAAAGACTTCAAGATGGATAAGGATAGTATTCCTAGGGAGTCTATCCTTATCTCTTGTAGAGTCCAAAGTAAGAACTAAGTAGGAGTCCATAGAAGTCAGGCTTCTAGTGGGACTAGGATTGAGTAAACTATAAAAGAGAGACACCCCCATGGGTCTAAGGTTATCTATTCTGCCAGTTCTCTCCAGCTGATCACTAGTTTGGCAGTGTGGTCAGAAAATCGCTCACACAGAATACATTATGCAAAAGAAAATTGAAACAACGTATAACAAAACTACTACAATAATTACTAACAACAGGTAGCGTTTACATGACACAATGACAATGCATGTACTTGTTAAACAAACAACTTACGTACAATGTTAATAAATAACTATTTTAGCAATGGAGTTTACATACGCAATAATAATGTGATAACCATGACGCACAACACACAAATAACTGTTTTCATTACACGCAAAGTATTCATAATTTGCATGACATCAGCCTGTAACTGCATGCCATCGGTTGTGGATGAGTCATGGTTAAGGCTCCGTCTCCCTGATTTGTCACACCAACCAATCCAATTAAAACATTGTTGATGAGTAAGAAACATAGCACTAATTAGTTATGGAATTACAATTTTCAAACACATGGAGTGAGAAATAATTATTTGTTAATACTCACCATGGGCCGAGGGCAAACATAATATCACTACAAGAATTTGCACTTTTAGTGACCACTTTTCGCGGCCAATATAAAAGTTGGTAGCTAAAAGTTACCTTTTGGCGACCAAATATTAATTAGTCACGAATGATCATTATTTTTGGCGACGAAATATGAGTTAGTCGTAGAAGGTTATATTTTGGCGACCAAAAAATGAGTTGGTCGCAGAAAGTGATATGCATTTGGCAACCAACTAAAAATTTGGTCGCGGAAGGTCACATTTTGGCGACTAAAAAATAAGTTGGTCGCGGAAGATCAAAAATAAGTTGGTTGTGGAATTGGTGACCAAAATTTTAGTCGCTAAAAACTTATTTTTCCCGACCAAAAATATTTTAGTTGCCATATATTGAGTTTTGGCTACTAAAACAATTTTAGTCGCCGAATGGAAAATAAAAAATTATTTTTTTCTTTGGCAACCAAAAATTTGGTCGCCAAAAGCTTATTTTCAGCAACCAAAAAAAGTAGTTGCCAAATTAGTACTTTTAGCGACTAATGTTTTAGTCACCGTTGATTGTGATTTGGCGACTAAAAAAGTTTGTCGGCAAAGGTATTTTTTCTGTGACTAATCTAGTCTTTTGGTCGCCAAAAGTTTGAGAGGGAAATTTGAAATGTAGAGGCGGGAATTGAATTTTTTTTGCAACAAAAAAATTTGATCGCCAATTGTAAAACAACGTCATTTTGTACCAGGAAAACAGGACTTTTTTTTTTATTTTTAAAAAAGCCCTAATCTCCCCTCTGTTTTGATAATATTTATTTTTTATATCCCTTTTCAATTAAGTGTGATTATATATCTATATATATATGTTTTAATCACATTTTCTAATTAACATGTGATTGAAGATCACATAAGAAAAATTAAAAATATCTTACACTTAATTTTTAATCACACTTAATTTAATAAGTGAGATAATATTTTTTTTAAATCACAAATTTTAAATAAATGTGATTATATATTTTCATCACAATTTCAGGTGTGATGGTATATATATAATTTTTCAATTTAATTTAGACGACTCTTTGAAACAGCCACCTTGATTGAATTTACTAAACAGGGTCTCTTCTCCAATTAATTTGCTCTGCCTTTTCTTTTTGAAACAAAGCCCTAGTTAATTCGTTCTTATTCACATCTCTCTCTCTCTCTCTCTCTCTCTCTCTCTCTCACAAACCCTTATCCTATGGCTCCAAAAGCCCTTCATCTTCGACATCCAAACTCGCCCCCACACCTTCTCCTCCATCTTCGGCACCGAGGACCTCCAAAAAGTTAACCTAACCCTCCGTGTCCTCTCTCGCCCCGAGGTCTCTCAACTCCCCTGATCTTCCAAACCCTAGGCCTCGAATACAACAAGAAAGTACTTCATTCGATCGGCAACGAAGTCCTCAAGGCCATCGTCGCTCAATTTAACGCCGATCAGCTTATTATCGAGCCTCCCAGCGTCTCCGCATTGGTCCGCAAGAGCTTGGTTTGTCGCGCTAAGGATTTCAACATCGTTCTCGATGATGTTGCGATCATGCGCTTGTCGTATGGGGCTGAGTTGTCCAAGGCCGTGGAGCAGAAGTAGGTGGCACAGCAGGAGGCGGAGAGGTCGAAATTCATGGTGGCCAAAGCGGAGCAGGAGAGGCGAGCGGCGATTATTAGGGCGGAAGGTGAGAGTGAGGATACGAAATTGATTTTATGAGCTGTTTAATATATCGCCTTGCATATATTAAAACAATATAAACTTGAGGAAAGACAAAGTGAACTCTGTTTTTATATTGGCTCAGGGATGTGTGACAACTGTTTGTTTTCAAGTGAGGCCAGGGAAATGGATGTCTCTGGTATATTTACTTGACTCTAATAGATGACAGTTCATAAAAAATAAAAAATAAAAATCTATGATTAGTTCGGTATTTATAATAAGAAGAAAATAAATGAGGCTTCTCTGTGCCTTCCATTTTTTGATTTTTGATCAGTTACAAGAGAAATATTATTAATTAGAGTAAAACAACATGAAGGAATTACAAATCAAACACACACACACACACACACACACAAAGGAATCAACTCTTAAAACAGAATGGTCTCAAATTGATTAGGTCCCTGAAATTCAACTCCTGCTCTATGTAATTCCAACTTCTTAATTCCATTTTTAATGCCCAAATACACAAAACACTTTCTAATTTCATGCATTGGGCATTAGCAATTCTAAATGGCTTGTATGCTTATTGTGGGCATAATTTGCAGGACATGCAAAAGTTATGTTATCCTTGCTGCAAGATATGCAAGAGAATGATCAAAGAATAACAATGTTGCAATTGGTGGACAAGATGAAGGTTAAGCACAAGGATGCTGGTGAGCTCTATTTCCTTGATGCATATGTTTAATTGGAATAGTCTATATTTGCAATTCCAATTCTAATTCTGCCAAAACTAAGTCAAAAACATAATTACTTTGTCCACACGGCACAAAAAGTGTGTTTTTTTTACTATTTTGGTCTATATAATTGGCCTTCAAGTGGAGGGTAAAATTGAGGCAACTCATTTAGTATTATTGTCCTCAGTTTATTTTCTCGTAAACATTTGTTGTATTTAAAAACCACTACACACTTTATGTTGCTTCTTCTTCAAGTAATTATTGAGACTCATACATGAACATCCATAATACAGTAGCATTGACCTTTGTTGTTTTGACTCCTTGAATTAGAGCAACTTGTGATTCAGCTTATAGTCGATCGTGTTTTGGTAAGGAGCTCGACTCTTCAGACGTTATATCCGTGGATGCTCATTTCATTATTGTTGTAAAAGTGAGCTCATGTGTTGATGATGATTATAAATCAAATAAGACATGGAATTCAAATTTGTGAACTTTTACTTGATAAATGATGTGGGTATTTTAAATCAATTTGGAACTTTTTTTTATCAACAAGAAAGAAAATTTTATTAAAATATCACGACATCTACCAAAAAAAAAAAAAAACTAACAGAGGACAAGACATCCACCAAAAACACTAAAACACAACAAAATTACTACAAAATATCACGTGCAACATACGACTCTCGAATCTCTAGAAATAGAAAGTAGAGTGTTAAACCCTCGAAAGGAGACTAAAACCCAAAATGAAGCCAATTAAACTATCTTATCCCATAGACTCGTGAGATCATCAATCTTCTCTTCAAAGATTGTAGATTCCTTTCCAACCATTTCAATCTATGAAAATAAATTTATAAATGAGAAGGAGTACTTTCCTTTCATTTCCTTCTAATGTGTTTAGGTTTTGATGATCCTCTTGTCTCTTGGTTGATGCATTAAATGAAATATGGTAATATTTTTATTTTTTGTTAATATATTTTGGTTTATTACCTTCTGTTTTTTTTTTTGCAGAAAGAAGAATTTCAGCATACAGCGTATTCCACAAATTCTTATGTAACCATAGGACCTCTTGCAAAGCAAGTATTGCAAGGTATGAATTTGATTTTTCATGTTGATCCATAATATATAATAGCTGAAACTTGGTGAGAATGTATTTCTTTGCTTGTCTGGTGTTCATACACGTTTTTTGAAGTAGGGACACTATCTTAAATTGTCTTGCCAAGCACAATTCCTAGAATTTGTACTCTTATGGACAAGTTACACTGTTACTGACATATTCATCTCTCCTCTCTTGCGTCATTAAAGCCAATTTTCATGAAAAAGTGGTATTTTACTGGTTTAGACCAGTGTCTACATTGGGATAATGCAATTCTTTTGCAACTTGTTGTGTTTTAAGTTCAATTGCATTATATATAGGAAAGAAGATTGCTAAGCTTGAGGTTTCTCGAGAACAGAAGAGTAAAGGTGGCATAACGAAGACTTCCAAATGTAGCCTGACGTCATCAGGATTACAGTATAAGCTTGATGAGCTGCGAAAGGAACTTTCTTCTACATGGGGGAATATTTCCTCATTCGGTCTTGTCAACTCAAAAGATCACCATGCTAAGTACTCAAAGACCGAAGACAATAGAAGAGGTGCGTACCCCACACTTTGATCTTCCGGTTAAAGATTTCTTTAGTATTTGACTAGCTTCCTTATGATACTCTAATTTATAAACTGCTACTACAATCAGTGTAGCAATCTTAAAAAGGAATTCCACAAACAAAGAGTATCTATGGTTTATATTCACTACAACTAGAGTTTGTTGACAAGTTTATGATTATATTTATAAAAAATTTGAATACTGTAAACAAAAAATTGTTTTATATTGAAAAATTTGTAAATAGTTTAAAAGTGAGTTGTTTTCACTTGCGAAATAGCTCAATTTTATATTGTTTTAATATCTGAATGGCAGCATAAACAGCTCAAATCTGAATACATGCAAGGCGATAATTGAATATGAAGGTGTACTATCTCTGAAGAGTGTTACATATGTAACTTAACTTGTGAGTGAAAGTAAGCAATTAATTAGTTTCCAACTTAATTATTTTTCTTTATTGTTTTAATAAGTAAACAATGAATAGGTTCCAACTTATTATGAGTTAAGACCAAAAATATCATAATTGACTAATTTAATAACTTTATCTTTTTCCATTTGTAGTATGGTTTCTCATTTATTTTCCTTTGTTGAATCTGCCTTAGTTATTTCTTCTTTGGCTATTGATTGGGATACTTCATTTCTTTCTTAGACGACCCCATCATGAAAAATAATATGAATGACTGTGTTACAATTCATAATAATTATCAAAAAGTAGAAATGGGAAATATTGTGCTTGCACACATTTTTCTTATAGAAGAATCAAATTTCTAACAAGAGTTCTGGTCATGTTTGACTGAGATACTTCATTCATTTCTTAGTTGTCCATGTAATATATGTAATAATACCCCCATCTGAATAATGTAAAGATTATGAATGACTATTCTACAATCCATTAATGACAATTAGTGAGTAGAATATGGGAAATATGGTGCTCAGAGACGTAATGCCTATGGAGTAATTAGTTTCTGAGAAGAGTATCCTAATTTCCTTTTCCTAAAAGAATAAGCTGATAAGTGGATTTTGTAATCAAGTTCTAAAGTGTGTGCATTGTTTGTCATTTTATTTTATTTTTTTGAATGCCCCTTGTGTCTTTTTTAAATTTTTGCTAGGCTCAACTGTAAAAGTGTAAAATCAACTCCTATCATGATGTTTGAGATTAGTGAGTAATTTTCTGCTTATGTTTCAGGCTGCAAATGTAGTTTTTATTGCAGAACCTTGGACAGTGCCATGGACAGCAAAGACCATTTTGCAGGTAAATCATTTTTTTCATTTAATAACAGTTAAGTTCGAATAGATTTGTTTCTGTTTGATTTCAATCTTCATGGAAGTGTCATTTAGTGAATTGGGTTTTTGATTTTGAGATTTATGTTGGTGTTAAATATGATAATTAGGCATTGCTTTTTTGTTCTTTTTTATTTTAAATGATCATTTTGATTCATTGATCTTAACTTGTGTCTTTGTTTGATTTGGTACTAATAGGTTATCGAGCAAGTTGAAGTTGAATATGTACCAGAAAAGGCTGAATTTGATGGTCATTTGGATGAAGAGTTTATGAAGGATTCTCCGGATTCTCTGGTGTTTACATATACACAAAAGAAGATGGGTAGATCTGCCTATTATAACCCACGTATCTGGTTTTTGTTTTGTTTTTTTTTTTTGTTTGTTTGTTTGTTTTTTTTTTTTTTAATGTCCCGTAATATTTGTTCACTTTGAAAAATGGTACCAATTTTATATCATTTATAAATTGTCCTTTTCTACATTGAAGTACAATGAAGTATTATTGAAATTCAAGGACCTAGGTAAGTACCTAGGTAAGTAAGTGTGAATGGGGGAGTAGTTTTGAAAAGTGATGATTTTATCTTTCTCTGAAATTCAAGGACCTTGGCATAGATAGATAGATAGATATATGAACCAAGGCTGTTGTGACTATGTATATTCATTATACATATATGTCAAGGACTGGCACTTAATTGTGGTTGGGTTGAATGAATTTTGTTTGATATTAGATTGAATGTTTATAAACAAAAAATGATTATTCTCAAAAAAAAAAAAAAGAGATTTGGCAACTAAAAAATTGGTTGGCAAATTCTACACTTTTGCGACTAAAATCATTGGTCGGCAATTCCTTACCTTTTGGCGACTAAATTATTAGTCGGCGATTCCTCGACTTTTGACAACTAATCTGTTTGGTCGTGGAATGTGACAATAGGCGATTAAGATATTTGGTCGCGAAAATATCACTTTTTGCGACCAAAGTGTTTTAGCGACAAAATGGATTAGTTGCGGTAATGATATATTTAGTGACCAAAAATTTAGTCGGCAAATCCAACTTTTCCCGACCATCAAAAATTTTGGTCACGAATTACTTTTGCCGACCCTCAATTGGCGACCAAAGTAGCGACCAAAAAAATTGGTCACAGATAATTTTTGCCGACTAAAAATAGGCTTTTAGCGACCAATTTTTTGGTCGGCAAATGTGTTATTTCTTGTAGTGTATGCACGATCAGGAATTTTGTGAGATTGGAATACCTCGACAAAACAATGGCCATAGTCACAGCCACAAGCACACATTCGCGATGGTCATGTTGACATAACAATGGACATAGCAGAAGCCATTCGCTGTTTTAGAATAGGGTACGACATCAAAGACAAAAAGGGCAACAATGATATGAAAAATTGTATACAAATTTGCCATGTTGTTTGTTGAAGTACTAGTGGAAACGATGCATGTTTTACTCTTACGAATAATTTAAATAATGGCAAGAGCCAAGAGCCTATTAAGCCTAAGAAAATGTGTACGTAATTCATTACTTGTGACTTATAAGAGGTTGCATACTTCTCCAAAATCGTAGCGCCACATACTTAAGTCATCCATTTCACATCTTCATAACAATGCAGTACTCCAAAAATAACAATACATTTTTCACGAAAACATTTCAATGGAATGCACATATTTACCATTACATACAACAAAGGGTATTAAGGATTTCAGGGTTACATAAATCAAATCAGTATTAGCCATCAAGTCTAATGAACACTTAGTTACTAATGTATATAGATTTATTAATGACAGAACATGGGATGGTCCAAGGTCCTTAAGAACTTGTTGTGAGCAAGGTGTATTAGTTTTAATATTTTGTGAAACAGTACTATGCAGAACATATTTAGTAAATTGTAAGAAGCAAATTTGTTTGAAGAACAGATTTACAAGAACAACCTACTGAAAAAAAAAATTAAAAAAAAAAACACAGTACTATGCAGAACATATTTTCCAAACAAAAAGGTGCAGAACAAATTATTTTTAATATCACAAAAAATGTATTGTCAAACAGTTAATTTATATTTTGTACTCATAAGCAAATTATTCAATTGTAAGAAGCAAATCTGTTTGAAGAACAGATTTACAAGAACAGTTTTTTTTTATTTAAAAAAAAAAAAAACACACACACACACACAGAGTAATATAATTGCGGAACAAATTTTGAAAACAAAAATGTGCAAAACAGATTAGTTTTAATATCACAAAAAATATATATTAGTTTCAATTTTTTGTCAAACAGTTATTTTATATTTTGTATTCATAAGCAAATTATTCAATTGTATCATGCAAATCTGTTTGAAGAACAGATTAAAAAAAAAAAAAAAACAGTAATATAACTGTAGGACAGATTATGAAAACAAAAATGTGCAGAATAGATTAGTTTTAATATCACAAAAAATGTATATTCGTTTTAATTTTTTTGTCAAACAGTTAATTTATGTTTTGTACTCATAAGCAAATTATTCAATTGCAAGAAGGAAATCTGTTTAAAGAACAAATTTTGAAGAACAGATTTACAAAAAAAAAATGCACAGTAATATAATAGTAGAACAGATTTTGAAAATTGAAATATGCAGAATAGATTAGTTTTAATATCACAAAAAATGTATATTGGTTTGAATTTTATGTCAAACAATTATTTTATATTTTGTACTCATAAGCAAATTATTCAATTGTATCTTGAAAATCTATTTGAAGAATAGATTTACAACGCCAAAAAAAAAAAAAAAAAAAAAAAATTGTATATTATTTTTAATTTTTTGTCAAACAGTTAATTTATGTTTTGTATTTATAAGCAAATTATTCAATTGTAAGAAGCGAATTTATTTGAAGAACAGATTTCGAAGACCAGATTTAAATAAAAAAAAATGGTAATAAAATAGCAGAACAGATTTTGAAAACAATAATTTGCAGAACAGATTAGCTTTAATATCACAAAAAATGTATATTAGTTTCAATTTTTTGTCAAACAGTTATTTTATATTTTGCACTCATAAGGAAATTATTCAACTATATCTTGCAAATCTATTTGAAGAAAAGATTTACAAAAAAAGAAAAAAAGAAAAGAAAAAGAAAAAGTAATATAACTGCAAAATAGATTTTGAAAACGAAAGTTAAAAAAAAAAAAAAAAAAAAAAAAACATGTCAGGAGCATCTATGTTTGAGGGATAACGACAAATTTGCTGGGTTGTTTTGTTAAAAAACTAGGAAAAAAGTGGAACAACTAATTAATTAACAAAATTTCTATATTAGATTTAACAATCTTGGCAAACTGGTACTTTATATTACTTTTGTATTTATACCAAAAGTATTACATTAGCATCCGTGTCAGCTGAAAAGATTTTGAAGAACAGATTTTGAAAAAAAAAAAAAAATTTGTACGTATATTTGCACAACAGAGTTTGAACAAAAAATAAAATAAAAAATTACATATCAGGGGCATCCATGTTTGAGAGATAATTGTAAAAGTATAAAAATGGCCCGCGGCTTGTGAGCGGCCCGAAAACCACACGCAGCTTAGGATGGTCTTGGCCCAGTTAGGCCCAAGCCCAGTCTAAGACCTTGGGCCTAGGTCGTCATTTTGACACCCGGACTGGCCTATTGTCATTTTTAGTGAAAAATAATAAAATTTTGGTTAAAAAAAAAAAACAAAAACAAAAAACAAAAATATGTTTAGGCCCGCCCAAACCCATTGGCTTGCCCAAGGCCCGAAGACCCCCTGAGCCTAGGCCTAATTTTCTGGACCGTGGGCCAGCCCGGTCTGGCCCAAATTTTGACGGGAGCCTGCGAGGCTCGACATGAGCCGGCCCAAGCTCGGGTTGGGTTGTTTTGCCCCTAGATAACAGCAGATTGGCTGGGTTGTTTTGCCTAAAAAAAGGGGAAAAATGTTGAACAATTAGTTAATTTAAGAAAAATTCTATATTAAATTTAATAACCTGGCCAAACTGTTAATTTATATTTTGTACTCAGAAGAAAGTTATTGCATTGTAAGAAGCATCCATGTTTCATAAACTAATTTTTAAGAACAGATTTTGAAAAAATCAATAAATAATTTATAAATGCACAACAGATTTTGAAGGGGCAGAAAAAAAAAAATAGCAGAAGCAGAATCTATTTGTTCAACAACAACAAAGTCTCTGGGTTGTTTTGCCCAATTTTTGAGTCTCATAACAACTGAAACAGCAAATTTCGAACTACAAAATAAAAAATTAAAAAAAAGGGGAAAAAAAGTTCATATGTCCAAATTGGTACTTGTACAACGAAATACCATCAATAAGGCCCAATTTACAATGCGATCTGAAACAGTGGTATGAAAAACCAACAACAGCAAGTCGGAAAAGCAAGAAGAATAGTATAAATCGGGTCAGTTCATTTATTTATCACAAGTCTTCGACGATCAGCGACAAAGAGAGTCGGCTACGTGTTCTGGCTGAGAGAGATCCGTCGGAGAGAGGTACGTTCAACTTCTTTAACCCCTTTCTTCAGTGGGTGCGAGAGATGGGAGAGTGTAATGCAAATCTTGCTCTGCACAGTTATGAGCTTTATGTTTAGTTAATGTAACGCCCTGAAATAATTACGATAATCCAACTCCAAACAACTAATACAAGATGACATAATTAAAATTATAAACTTTCATTAATCAGAGTTAATATACAAAAGTTGATAAGGAATGAAAGCTAAACAAATGTTCATATGTCCCAAAGGGCTTACATCTTTCCAAGCCAAGGCTTGGGTACATAAAAAATGAGTCATAAGCTCAATAAAAATGAAGCCCTAAGCTTGTTCAAAAGTTAAATACAAGATAAACAAAATTGAGCCCTCAGCTCCACAATTCTTCCAAGCTAAGTCTTTAGTGGAGACATATCATCAGCAGCTGAAAATGATTTTCTCAAGTAGGGTGAGCCAAACCCAGTAGAAATAATTTAATACAATATATGAATTTTAACAAAGATATAAGTATGATATGCATATCCAATGCCCATGATAAAATCATTTATAACTCTCTTACAAAACCATGCCATGCCAAGTTTTATATCTGAATTCATGAGTCATTCACTATTTTATTCAAACAATCAAACTAAGGGTACAACTTAATAGTTCTCTACACAACACCGCCATTCTACAAATACGTCCATTTTGTCATTTTACAGATATTTTGTCTGCGAAAATCGACACTCATGTATATGCGCGGTTTTTGAGACTTTTACCCTGGATACACAGGCCAACTTAGTTCAATGAAATCCACCCCCTTTCTTCTTCCAAACATGAAATGCATCATCTTTCTTCTCCCAAACATCATACATGTACAATGTATTAAAGACATAGTCATATTCAATGATAATAGAGAAAAGATTAGTTTCCATTCACCTGATCCTTATACAATTTCTACAATAATCATGGCAATCCTCCATCGATAGCCCAAAATAGATATTTCTAGACAAATATACAATCTCTAAGACAAATAAATTATCTAAATTTTTATAGATGAGAGGTAATACATATCCAACCCACTATTTATACAAACGTTCATCCAATATAATATTTTCAATATCAATTTCATTTATTTATACAAAATAACTATTTGAGACATTTTAGTGCAAAACTCCATTTTCTTCAAAAATCAATAAATTTATCACAACACAACCTCACATCTTCTCCCATAACTATTTTTAATACATACATTTGAAAATCACTCTTTTAATTTTAAACCAAAACCCTAGGTTTGTTCAAAATTATCTCAAATTTCAATATTCTTTACACATCAACAAATAACTAAGTTAAAACTCATAGAAGAGTGTAGAAAGTTCCTACCTTAAGTTTAGAAGACGAGCAAAGCCAGGAGAAAAATTCAAAGATGCTAAAACCAAATTTTGTTCAGATCAAAGTGAAGCTCTTGAGACGCTCTACCTCTTTTCCAAAGACACTAGAGTAGAGCAACCAACAAATATAGGTGAAAATGTAGAGATAGGGAGAATTTTAGAGAGAGAGGCTCTAGATCTAGGGTTTTAAGAGAAAAAGATATGAAAAAATGATGTAAAAAAGTGCTGTTGTGAACTGATATACGCACAGTTCACTCGAGCGCAATAAGTGACGCTTGAGCGTCAGACACAATAAGTTGTTCCGCTCGAGCGCAAGAAGTGATGCTAGAACGCAAAATACACACTCCTAGTAGTTTTGCAGATGACAGACCACCGCTCGAGCACAAGAAAGACCGCTTGAGCGAAAAAAGCACAGCTCAAGCGTAGAATACACCATCCAAGTAGTTTTGCAGACCTGCAAAGGTATTGAGAGTTTACAAAGTCCACTCAAGTGCAAGAAGTATCGCTCTAGCAGAAGAGTAAAATTGTGGGTAACAAAAGTTTAAAAACTAAGCAACTAGCCTATCCCAAATACAACCACAACAATCGAAGCCAAATTTAAGAAAGTATAAGGGAAGCAAAACATAGGCAACAATATGAAATCATGAAACCCAAGTCCAAGATACAAAAGAGTTGAGTTAAAACCGGAATCGATATAGTTAAAGGGTAAAATGGTTTTTTCATCCTCTATTGCTTACCAGCTGGATAGCTTCACTGCAACTTGACCAACAGTGAAGCTAAATGGATTTTTTCCTTAAACAAGCTAACACAGCCTAACCCACCGGTTTCCAAACACCACCAAAGAAAAGAAAAGGTAAGACTCATAAAATGTGAAACTCACCTAATCCACATTATGTGAGAGATTTGTGCCTAATTCTATCATCGTTTGTGTTATTAGATTTTTTCTAGCTATAAACTTTCAAAAATGACAATAAGTCAGTGACTCTAGAAAAATTATGGTGAAATATCAAAAAAAAAAAATATGAGCAGAATTAAAAGTAAATGGAAAAGAGATGAGAATCTAATCTAATTACACTATGCATAAAAAAACAAAATATGATAAAAATATAAAACCATGAAAAATAATTCTTACCCATTCTCTTTTTTGCCCTCTCCTTTATTTTCTCCTTCCTTTGCAAACCATAATTCAATATCTGCCAATCTTTTCCGGCACTGACATTTCACTATTGTCATACAGTGGAAGGAGGGGATGGCATACACTATCCCTACTTTGTTCGCCTCTCTCTCCCACTTTTTTCCTTCTTCCCTCACCTCCCCTTTCAATTGGCAATACCTCTTCAACCCTCTATAAACCCATCTCTGCCCACTCCCATTCCACCTAATGCCCCATCTCCTCTCTACAAACGGTGACAACCCAATGTTTGGTACAAAATGATGTAGGAATGTGATTCTTGTTTCTCTTTTCCACTAAGAATCAAATTCCAAGTAAAAATTTGATCCCGGCCCTTCCGCAGTATTTGGTTGAGGAATTTGAGAAGAGATTTAAAAAAGAAAATGAAAAGTGTATGTAAAATTAAGTAAAATGTACGTATATTTTATTCACATTTCATCTATTTTTTCCATTTCCATTTTTCTTTTCAAATTTATTTCTAAATCTCCCAACCAAATATAGTATTATGATAATCTCACATCTATGATTCCAAAACCAACGTGAATTATTTAAAAGTAAAAAGGTTAATTAAGTCCGCAACTTTTATTTTTTTAATAATATATTAATAGAGCCAAAGCAAACACAAGAATAATATTGGCACTGAAATTCCATTTCTATAGTAATGTGATTGATATTTCCTCCATTTCATTCAGGTGATCTAAAAATAACCTTAGGCCAAGTTTGGCATCTTTAATGAAAGTCAAAAAGTCAAAAAGTTACTATCCTATTTAAGTTACATCATCTTATTTAAGTCACATCACCTCTTTATCACATCACTTCAAACTCAACCCTTTTTTTTTTTATCAGCAAAAAAGAAACTATATTGATGTAAGAATTAGTACAAGGTACAAAATAAATTACACCAATAAAGAAAAGAGGAGTGCAGGAGCATCACAATGAGCTAAATGATCCCAACTAGGTTGGCACCAAAAAGCCCATCCTATCATTTGCTAGCACCCCCAAGTTGGTGAGGAACCAACGAGAGAGAAAAACCAAAACCAAAGAGAAATAACCAAATAGAGAAAACCAAAAGACCAGCAGCTAGACATCAGCAGGGGCCAAACATCTCCACCATCAAACAATGCCTGCTGCTGCTAGATGGCCAGAGGTAGAACAGTTTAACTCCTATGGACACTTCTATTCAACCCAGATCAGGACCAAACATGCCCAGCAGTCCAAGGCAGATTCTTGAATACTCTGCAGCCTATAACTAGAAACAGAATTACAATAAATGCACAACCCAGCAGGACCCACAAACATTTCTTCACTCAACCTCCATTTCTAATACAGAACTTCACTGAGGCTAAAGTAAGACTAGTGCAAAAAGATCACAGCAGATCCTTCAATCCTCACAGCAGTAGAAGCCCACACTTTACCCAAAAATAACAGTGTAGTTCCTCTTATCTTCACAGCTCCTCTGTCTCAGCAAAGCAGAGGAAGAGCATCTCTATGCAGCCCAGGATACCAAAGGACTAAAGCTTATGAATTGTCATTTTATTGCCATTTTTAACCAGCATTCCATACGCCTTCATACTATAGCAACCCTCACAACAGGCATAACAGGACAACCAAAGTAAACTCCAAGCCAGCAAGAACAAGAGCATGAGTGCACAACAAAGCACATAATGCAGGACTTCACAAACCAATTGCTCCTCAGACAATCTTCAAAACCTGGCAGTGACCATAGCTATTAGATGCTGCCTTCCCACTCACTACAAGCAAGGGACACAGTGCACTCACTGGGAACTGGGACTTGGCTTGAACACCAACAGTTGACCCACCCAACAATAGCCTCACAGCATCCACACAACATCCTACAAGCTAGCAGCGCAGAACCCACAAGCATACAACAAGACAGATTGGAGCTCTAGGAGAAACAGAACAATCCCAGCAAAAACCCAACAGAAACATCAACCAGCAACATGCCCCAAGACATTAACAACAACAAAGCAGAACAGAACATTAACCAACAGATTGGAGCTCTTGGCAAAATAGAACAATCCCGGCAAAATAGAACAATCCCAGCAAAAACCCAACAGCCCTCTAAAGCCATGCACCAAACAAACATCACTACTCTACTGCAGTCACACAGGCCCATGACCACTGATGCAAAATCTAATTTGATTCATGTTAAAGAGAAAATCATTAACTGAAAACTGGGCTAGATTATGTGATGACTTCGCCCATAGAGCAACTCTAATCTTGATCAACTCAATGACTTCAACAAGGCTAGGATTAGAGTGCCTGAATTTACACTCGTTTCTGAGTTTCCAAATAGACCACAACATTGCTAAAGGAATACTTTTCCATAATGCTCTTTCTGGTTTCCTAACTTTGGCTCCTTCCCACCAAATAAGCACCTTTTCCACTTCATCCGGCAATGCCCCAACAAATCCCCACCACTTTAGCATAGCAGCCCAGATATGCCAGGAGAAATGACACAGCAGAAGGACATGGCGAGTAGATTCAGCTCGACGGTAAAAACTACAATTAATATCCTAGTTGCTATTCAAGACCCCAATCTTCTGCAGAAACTCAGCAGATTTTACTTTGTTCTTCCAAGCTAACCACCCAAAGAATTGCACTTTGAGTGGGATAAACTTCACCCACACCAACCTGCAACCCCTAGCTGAAGAACCAAACCTATCAGAGCAAAATTTATACACAGAGGATGTGGAATACACACCTGAGGATGCCGCAGCCCAACAAGGTACATCAGCACAGCCTGGTCTGAGGGAAGGGGCTGCTGCTAGAAAAATTCTCAATCTTGATGCTTCCAACTCCTCCCACTCATACAAAGCCCTTCTAAACGGTATCTCTCATTCTACTGAATTTCCTTTTAAATCAAAATAATGCTTGACAGAACCTTTCTCAGATTGAGCAAGGCTGAATAACCCAGGGAATTCTCTCTTGAGACATACATTCCCACACCACTTATCATGCCAGAATTTGGTTCTAGATCCATCCCCAACTTGAATCTGAAAGTTCTGCTCGAAAAACTCAACCAAGTCCTATCTCTGATTAGCAATAACAATAATGTCCTTCCAAATGTTAGAGTAACGACTGCTGAGGTTAAAAATAGGACTCCACTTGTCGGTCTCTATTTTATATTTATTGCAAATCACCCTCCTCCAAAGAGCATTTGATTGGAGGCCAAACCTCCACCACCATTTGATGAGTAAACAAGTGTTCACCTCCCTGATTCTCCTAATCCCCAAGCCACCTTGATCTAACCTTTTAGTTATCTCCTTCCATTTCACCATATGAATTTTCCTTTTCAAGTCAGAGCCACCCCATAAGAAAGATGCTTGAAGTCTTTCAATCTCCTTAGCTACTCCCTCTGGCATTCTAAACAATGACAAGTAGTACACAGGTAAGCTAAGCACAACTGCTTTAATTAATGTTAGCCTCCCTGCAAATGAAAAGAGCTTCCTCTTCCACCTAGCGAGTCTGGATCTAACCTTCTCCAAGACAGGTTGCCAAGTTGCTTTTCTTCTTGGATTGGCCCCAAGAGGTAACCCGAGATATTTGATGGGCAAAATCTAAACAGTGCAATTTAACAGAGAAGCAAAGGTTGCTTGATTTTCATATGATACACCAACACCACACACCATACTTTTGTGATAGTTAATTTTTAGGCCAGATAGTAACTCAAAGCACCTCAAAATTCTCTTTAAATTCAGCACTTCAACCTCTTCAGCTTCACAAAATAGAATTGAGTCATCAGCAAATTGTAGGTGAGAAATTAAAACATCATTGGATCCAACCTTAACACCTTTAATCCGTCCCAAAGGCAGTGCCCTTGATAATAATATGTTCAAACCTTCAGCCACTATAGTGAAGAGAAAAGAAGACAAAGGATCACCTTGCCTCAGACCTCTCTGAGGGCAGAACTCCTCAGTTGGGGAGCCATTGACAAGAATAGATAATTTCACAGTGGTCACACACTCCTTAATCCAAGAGATCCACCTATGCCCAAAACCAAAATTTGAGAGCATGGATAATAGAAAATCCCAATTGACAGCATCATAAGCTTTCTGGAAATCCAATTTAATGATTAACCCCTTCTTCCTAGTTTTCTTCCACCAATCCACAACTTCATTGGCAATCAAAACTCCATCGAGTATAGATCGACCACCTAAAAATGCTGATTGAGCTTCACTAATAATTACAGGTAGGACAGCCTTCAATCGACTAGTAAGAATCTTAGCTAGAATCTTGTATAGGGAGCCCACCAGACTGATTGGTCTGAAGTTTGCTAATTCCACAGAGTTCTCTTTTTTTGGAATCAATGTTATGAAAGAACTATTAATGCCTTTAGCCAGACATCCATTTCTATGAAATTCCTTCATAAATTGAACCACATCATCCTTCAGAAGATTCCAAAATTTCTGGGAATAAAAAAGATTAAATCCATCAGGACCGGGAGCTTTGTTACCATCACACTCTTTGACAGCCGATAATATTTCAAGTTCTGAGAACTCTGCCTCCAAGTCATCAAACATAGCACTGTGGCTGACAAGTTTGAAATCTCCACCAAGTTTAGGTCTACATTGCCAAGACTCCAAAAATTGCTTTATAAAATGGAGCTGCACTTTTTTCCTCACCCTTGAGGGTTCATCAACCACCTCATCATTTTCAACAATTGAACTTATCATGTTCCTGCTTTGTCTACAGTTTGCCATGACATGAAAAAATCTAGTATTTTTGTCCCCATTCAAGAGCCAGTTCAGCCTAGATTTTTGAAGCCAAAGCCTATCCACCAACCTACTAAACTTCCAAACTTCCCTCCTCACCTCTGCCCTCCTCCTCTTTTCATCTTCCTCTAGCTCTCTGTTTTCAGCTACCAAATCAAAGGCATGCAACGCAGCCTCAGCTTGTTTCAACTTGGTATCCACATTCCCAAACACTTCCAGATTCCACTTCTTAAGAGCGAGCTTTAGAGATTTCAATTTAACTTGGAGCTTAAATCCTGCCCAACCCACCACGTTCGTTTCATTCCACACTTTCTTCACAAAAGGAGAAAAATCAGGATGCATAGTCCAAGCATTAATAAATCTAAACGGCCTAGGGCCCCAATCCCTCTCATCCTCCATCAGTAATAATGGGCAATGGTCAGAAATTATAGAGGGTAAACCCCACAATTTAACTTTGAAGTGCTCTAGCCATTCTGGATGAACCATACACCTATCAATCCTACTCCATTTTCCACCCTCAAGGCCATTACACCAAGTGAACTTTCTTCCTAGCAAATTGAGGTCTGTAACTTCACATCTATCAATGAAATTATTTAAGTCTCCCATTCCTCTATCCCTTCGAACACACCCTTTTCTTTCACCCAAGTTTCTAATTTCATTGAAGTCCCCCCCTATACACCATGGTTTAGGAAAGTCTTTCCTTAACAAGATCAAACTGTCCCAGAGCTTGCCTCTAGCTCCCATATCATTTGGTGCATAAATATTGATAATAACACACTCAAAAGTATAGAAAAGAGCACCTGAGAGCAGGATAAAACTTCTATTACTGCAGCAATCAATAAGTTGAAAGACCCCAGGGTCCCATATGCACAAAAGACCCCCAGCAAACCCATCTGAGTTGACAGCTATGTATTCCATTTTGTCTCTAGCCCAGATTGATCAAACCACATCATCATCCTCAACTGACTTCTTTGTCTCCTGAAGTAGAACAATATCAATTTTCCTCTCTCTGATTATCTTTCTAATCATCCTCCTCTTCTGTTGCCTTCCAAGACCCCTGATATTCCATGATAGTAGCTTCATTATGACCAATAAAATTACACCCACTAGACCCCGACTGTGTGCCACTTACACACCATCAGCAGCCCTCCCTTCAACGTTTTCCTTATCTTGTACTTCCATCTCAACAATTTTCCTTGCCACCTCCTTTTCCTTCCCTTTAAAATTGATGCCCAATAATTTCCCCATTTCCATCGTTGCTTGAGTTTCATTAAGAAGGTGACAACCTCCATCAGCCCCACACTCAATTGACGCAGAGAGGGAGAGTGCTGCAGCTGCAACCCTAAAGACCACACTTTTTTTGATAGGCTTGCTAGATGAAGCGCCATTGTGACCATAATCTTTGGCAAGACCATAGAGTGGCCCATCATTCCAATCAGGTTGAGACCTTCTTCCATACTTAATCTTCTGTTTTCCTTTACTCTTCTTTAGACTAGGTGTACAACTGCTGATACCAGCATCTCCACTCGTTGGCTTAGCTTGGGTCAAAGCACCTACTTTAGGTCCCGACTCAGCAGGCCCAGTGGGTTCAGCACCTTCTACTTCAATTAATCTACTAACTCCAGAAGTTGGCCCAACAATTCTTACCAATGAATGGGCTTGGTCCAACTGAACTTCTAAATTCATACCAGGCCCAACCATACGTGATCCACTAAGGCTTTTCATAAAGCCCTCTGTTACAATGTGATCATCTACTTTCTGACGCCCGACAAAGCTGAGAATGTTATTTCCCAACAAAAGCAAAGAGCTGCATGCTCTTCCCTCGATTGCACTGCCTTCTCCACGCTTTGTCTCTTCAACTAGCGTATCACTTTTCCAGCACTACTCGTTTTCCACCTCAGTCCTCCTCGTTCTGCCGTGTGGCTCTCCTGTCACTACCACCTCATGACCATGTTCCATGTCATGAGGTGAGTCATCATCTCCACCACCTTCTTCTTTCTCCTCGCCATGCTAGTTAACGCTGCTCTGATCTGCCAGATTAATGGAGCTTTGATCAATAGACTTGTCTATGGCTTTACTGCACATACAGTGATCCTCGAGCACCCTAACTGGGTAGGAGTATCCATTACACTCCAAATTAATAACCAAATTAATCGGTTCCAAACATTTTGTGGCAATGCGAACTTTGCAGCAATCAAAAGATGTTGGGTGACTCAAATTACCATCAATATTCACCACCTCCCCCCACATGCGTCCAATCTTGGTTAGAGTATCACAACTCCAAAGGTTGAGAGGTATGCCATGGCAGCTGAGCCATACATATCTCTCTTGATCAAGCAAGCAGCCTGGCTTCCACTCAGGTATGAACTCGCACCAATCTTTAAGCCATACTTTAATCCCCTGCATCTGCCTAACCTTAGCTTCCTCTGAGCTAAAGGTTATCACAACAGTTCGACCACCTCCTTCCCTAATCAAGACATTCTTGATCTCTCTTGCTTCCATTTCCTCCTTAACACTAAGATTAGCGAATTCTGGTTTCAGTCGAATAATCATGCTTTCGTTGAGCCACCCATTGCCACTCTCCTTAGCTCTAATGCTGATAATTTTTCTTTCATCATAGGCCTTCCCTTTTACCACATCAGCGTATGTCCTCACCTGACCTGCTAAGCCTTGGACCTTCCTTCTGTTGACACTAGGTGCTGTGCTTCTACTTATCTGGACATGCATTGGATTTTTCCCTACAGCGTTGGCTTTCCCGTACTCTGCATCTTTGACTACCAAAGCTTTATCTTCAACCCAGATCCCATTGGCTTTTTGAATAGCTACTCTTGCTGCAACCGGACAATCAAATCTAACAAAACCAAAACGTGAGTTCGACATTTTCCTTCTCTTGTTGGGGATGAACACATCTTTTACTACACCAAATTTGGAAAATAGCTGAAATAGTCCTTTGGGGTCCATCATGTGTGGTAAGTTATCCACAAACAAAGTAACCAGCCTCCCCCTTGCTTCCCCCTTTTGCATTCCTTGCCTCCCCCTTTGATTGACAACGGGAATCCACCCTCCTCTCTGCATTCCTGATGTATCCATTTGATGATAGTTTTCAAACTCAACCCATATTTCATAAAAAGTCAAAAAGTGTACTTATTTAGAACATCCCAAACAACCCCTTAATGTCCTGTTTGTTTGGACTGAAAATATTTTGGTGTTTGATACAACAAAAAACAAAAGTCATCCAAAAAAAATTTCTATAGTCAATAGCAAACAAGTTTATTTGAATAGAAAATATTTTTCATTTTAAAATGTAAAAAAAATATTTTATAAACTAAAGTCTGGCCAACGTCGTTACACTACCACCATCACTACCACACCACCATCACCATTGCTATTGTGACCATCACCATCACCGTAACCATCAAATCATCATACCACCACCTCCATCTCCACTTGGTTTCATCACCATCACTGCAAAACATAAAAAAAGTATTCTGCTGAAACAAACGGAATGTATTAATTGATGATAATATGGTTAGGCATGCTAGCATAGCCTTGAACTAGATGATTCCCTATCATCCCAACCCATGTGCTAGAATTAGGAAAGTGATCATATCAACCTTGACCTTAATTTCGTACTCTTTCCACAATATTATTACGATACAAACAATAGTGTAGTCTTTTTCCTTTACTTTGTTTAAAGATTTTTATGAAGACATGCTAATTAATCAGTGTGATTATAAAGTGCTGCCTGGTTGATTTCTGATCTTTCAGTCGAGGATAGGGATTCTTTTTTCAAAAATAGTTAGAGTTCTTGACTTGTCAAACAAATATGCATATTTCTGTTCGTTCGAAAAATAAAATTGCATATTTTGTACGGATGCTTAAATTGATTTTTTTTTTTTTTTTTTTTTTAAAGAAATGATGAAAGACACAAATGAATAAGGGTGGGAATTTTGGGATCACACAATAACATGATTCAAATCATGCACAAAACTAGTTAGTTAGGATTGATTATTTTTCGACACGAAACACGGCTAAGTTTGTATCAAACCTACATAACACGAAGCTGACACGAATAACTTGTTTAATAAAAGATTATAGTCAAATATGGACCTAGAGAGGGGCAAGAAGGGGCGATTGTCCCCCTTATGGTTTTAAAAACACCATTTATTATAGTAGTATTAATTATAATTATTTACAAATTATAAAGGCTTGCCTTGTCTAAATTATTCTTCTTTTACAAATTTTGAGTGATTATTCTCTCTAGATTTTTTTGGAAAATTTAAGTGGCTGTCATTCCATATCTATGAAACATGAGATCAAAATATAAAATTTTAAAAAAAATGTACAAAATATAATACAATAAAAGAAATTAAATTTTTATAATTAGTGTTAATTGCAAGCTCTAGTCAGTAAATAATAGAATAAGGTATCAACTAGTTAGTTGATCACATTTATTGAGAAAAAATCTTGCATAATATTTTAATGTTGATTTTATCATAGAAATTTTTAGAGATATGAAAGAGTGCACAATATAACTCAAGCTATCTCACTTTAATAGATAGATTGTTTTATAGTTGCTATCTATATTGATACAAAAACATGTTATTCATATATATTTTCATCTTATTTTCACTTTTTATATTAATAGAAATTGATATTATAGCTCATACTTTCTTTTTAAATTTTTTATTAATATGCATGTTTGCCCCCTTATATGAAAATCCTCGGTCCATAATAGTTATATATTTTAATATGATTTTTACGAAAATACTTTACAACCCTTAGGGCTATCCTTAATGTTCAAATAGTGTGTAAAATGTATATTATCATATACATTACTATTTTAAATTTAGAACGAATATTTACAAACTCTTGAATAATGTAATGAAAATCCTCCATTACTACATTGAAATAAAGAGGATCATAATTTTGCATGTTGAAATGTGTAAAAGTGTTTTGAAATGGGGCCTAAGGGTTGTCAATAACAGGACCCTTATTTCTATTAATGGCTGCCAAAACATTTTTGAATCTTTTATATGTGAAATAGGATTTTATGACTAATATTAGATTTTGTTTTTATTTTTAATTGAAGATAATGTGATTTTTGTCTACTATATGATCTTCTTCTTCTTTCTTTTTTTTTTTTTTTTGGTAAATTAAGAAAATAAATCAAATATTCTTATGTATAATTTCATTAAATAGAAATTAGTTTATTTAAATTTAACTCGACGAGAAAAACTTTATTTTTTCTATACATTTGATATTTTTAGTTAATGGTAAAATTTTTCAACTTGGCACGTCACTACAACAAAAATACATTTTAGTGATACCATACTAGTGGCATGTTCTTAAAAAATATCACAAAAAGAATATTTGGTGCCATTTTTTAGAAAAATGTCATAGAGCCATAAACATACAAGGCTCTAGTGGCATTTCAATTAAAAAAAGTGTCACTTCACTACAACAAAAATGTCACTACAACAAATTTACACTTTAGTGATACTACACTAGTGGCGTGTTTTTAGAAAATGCCACAAAAATAAAAATTGGCATTAAATGTTTTAGAAAAATGCCACAGAACCACAAACATATAAGGCTCTAGTGGCATTTCAATAAAGAAATGTCACATGGCATTTTATAAAATAATGACACAAAAAATTATGTTTGTGACATTTACCAACAAATGCCACTAAACTTTAGTAGCAATTGCATTTTTTAAAAAATGTCAGGACACTAGGTAGGTGCAAATTACTTTTTATGACACTTAGGTGAAAAGTTTCATAAACAAATATTTTATAACATTTTGAGAAACGCCACTAAGTCAAAAACTTTTCAAGCTTATAATGACATTTTTTAAAAAACAAAAAATGCCAATATATTTTCTAAATTTTTAAAATGTAGTAAATGATTAAAAATAAATAAATTAAACTCAATATACACTATAGGAAAAAGCACATTCAGCGACTAAATTCCCTAACTAAAAAAAATTTGGTCACTGAAGTATAGCTTTCAGCGACCAAAACAACATTAGTAGCCAAAAGTAAAACTTTTAAAACAATTTTAGTAGCCAAAAGTCTACAATTGGCAACTAAAACTAAATTTGGTCATTGATTATATAGGTTTTAGTGACTAAAAAATTTTTAGTAGCCCAAAATAAAGCTTTTTGGCGACTAAAAATAAGTTTGGTTGTTCATTATATGGGTTTTACTGATTAAAAAAATTTTAGTAGTCAAAAGTAAAGCTTTTTGGTGACTAAAAAAATTTTAGTAACCAAAAGTCTACAATTGGCGAAAAGTGGTCATTTTTAACGCGAGAGAACTAAAATCCTAAGGCGGGAATTAAATTTTTTGGCGACCAAAATTTTGGTAGCTGAAAGTGCATATTCGGTGACCAAATCCGATTTTTGTCAACAAAAGTTAAGTTTTTTAGCTGAAAAATCTAGAAACCCTAGATGTTGATTTGTGATTATGTACCAATTTTAAGCAGAATATAACAATCCCAATCAAACAATCAAAGACAAATCAACATAACGATTTTACGTGGAAAAACCACAATTGGACACCTCCAACTATGATTAAAAAACCACGGCAACAGCCACAAAACAATCCACTAAGAAGATTTAAAGGAATTACACAGGTATACTCTCAATTACCTAGCGAATACACGCCTAATTGAACCAACTTCTATGTGCCTCTTCTAACCTCGTCTTCACCTCGGAATTGTCTTTACGATGAGCCACTCTAGAATCCACCGAAGCTTCAGGCTCGAATTCTTCAGAATCCACCGAAGAACAACTTTCTCTTTTGTATAACAAACAAAACCTTTGATGTACTCTCTTTTAAACCATGAGTTGAATACTCAATAAAAACATCAAAGAAAATCTAACAAAATATCTCCATATATAAACCTTAAGATCCAAAAAGAAGATCTGGAAAAAAAGTACCCTTAGCTTTGGGAGAAAACCAAGTATTTATAGAAAATCAAAAGTAATCCTAGATTTGGAAGAAAACCAACTCCTTAAGAAATCCGGATTTTGAATCTCGCTCGAGCGAGGAGCTTAGTTTTCATGATTTCTACTAGTGCCTTGGCTCGAGCGACCAATCAATTCTCTCAGGTTTTTGTGTGGACGCAATCCGTCGCTCGAGCGAGAACTCCTTGGCTAAGCGAGAAAGCCTTAACTCGAGCGAACATTCCTTGGCTCGAGCGAGAAACGGCGGACATACAATTTTAAATGCAATTTTGCATTTTGCTTCGGTCGCAAGCTGACCGGACCCCCGTAATAATCAGCAAAGTGGCAATCTTGAAAGTATTGACATCACAAACTTCTCTGCAAAGCACGATTCAGGTTGGATTCGCCTCTAACAACTCATAGCCTCACTGAAATAAAAATGCGAATAAAATTACAACTCAAAGGAGTTTTGTCAAACGGGGTTGCCAATAATAAAAACCTAACAATCTCCCCCTTTGGCAATGCCGTGACAAAACACACCTAACAAATGAAATCCTAATCACCCCAACCCATTACAGCCAACAAGCGCAAACTTCTTTTTCAAGGTCATGATCTGCAAAACAACTATCAGTGCCACAATCTCCAAAACAACTATTAGTCCCACAAGATTATGCAAAAAAAAAACAATTAACATATAACAAGAATATCTTGAAGTATGAGATGAGAAACATAAATAACATGAATAGATGTAACTTGGAGATTTTAAGAACATATAGCATGAAAACCTGAAAACTAAGACATATGCACTCGACACATGACATAAATACGTGAAAAACAAATTTCACCCCCTGTTTGTCATGAATTAACAAAGGAATCTCAAATAACAAAAACAAGATCAAAACCCACACAAGTAATGACATGATAACGACTAACCGAATTCCCCCTCATTAAAAGCAACCACAAACACTGAAAACAGTGAACAAGAAAAAAATAACAAAAATAATATGGTGGAGTAAGCAAGGAATTTCAGAGTTGTACCTTAAAACACACAAGACTATCCAAGAAGCACAATTACTTGAAAACACAATGTGCATAGCCTGTAGAAGATTCCTCATAAAAGAAAGTGATGCATTATGTGAAAAGCATAGATCCCATGAGAAAAGTGTGTGTGTGACTCTTGGAGTTCGACAAACACAAGATTCAAATCCTAGTAGTGATATGAAAGCTGGACCTCCGATAATAGAATCTTAGCACAACTAAGGAAAGTCAAACCACTAGGAATCAAGGGGTATTTGGTGAGTAAAGGCGGAGGCTCCCCCTCAATCAAGGAATCATTTATTTATTTATTTTTCTTTTTTTTTTCATATCTGTTTCTTTTCTTTTCTTGCTTTTGCACATCTTTTCTTTCTTTTGCATACTCATTGGCGGCTGACACGCTCAAGAGTATGGAAACCGAACCAGAGAAGCATAGATATAATAAGGATGGCTTGGTTGGTGACTCTGAGGTAGCCTTTTCCTCATGCCTGGACTACAAAGAATAGAGGGGGAAAGCCATGGAGATGCAAAAAGATGGAAGATGGTTAAGAGACTCAACATCACCCATGATATGCTAGTATAGGTCAATTCCTCTAGAAAAGCAAAAGAAACAATGCCAGAAGTCCGTAGAAAAAACAGATCACTAAGGCAGAAGGCTTCAATATTTGCTAATTCAAGAGTGTGTACAGAATGAGACATACTAATAAAAAAACACACACTCCAAAATGAGTAAGGACCATAGAAAGCACACACAGATCAACATGTAATGGATATTCTTATCAATTCCAATATACACCAAGGACCACTCAAAAATTTCAAGCTTGCAAAACCATACTAAGAAAATCTTTTTGGGTTTTTTTTTTTTAATTTTTTTTCTTAACCAAAGCAAGACAAAAAACGAACATGCACACATTTTTTTTATTTTTTATTTTTTTAGAAAACAAAACATGTCAGAAAACGAACAAGCACACATTTTTTTCTCATAAAAAAAAACACACAGAAACCCAAAAACTAAAACAAATAAACAAATTAACACAAGTCAAGTTTTCTCACCCAAATCGCTTTAGTATAAACAAAGTTGTGAGAATTGCGATTTTTGGGTGGTGTCTTGACGTTATGGTTCCCTTCCCCTTCAATGAGAACCCGTCTTGACATGGTTTTCAACTTCCTATTCCTAGGTCTAGGTAAACACAACCTCTATTCATGTTTGGTCTCGAGCAAATCAAAATAGCAAGGTTTATTATGATCCTTAACGTCCTTATGACCAATGAAGTGTCTTCTACCCCTTAAGATACTAGAATTTCTTCCATCTCTATGAGACATTCTCCCATGCAATTCATAACAATAAGGGCGAATATGACCATGCATACCACAATGATGACAAATAAAAACAGGGTGTACAGGATGTACCTTCTTTTCTTTTACCTTACCAACTCTAGCAAGTTTGAGAAGTCCATCCTTATGTTGAATTTTTTGTTCTGCTTTTCCTTGAGTTCTTGTATCATGAGATGTGGATGCATTCTATTTTTGCTCTTTCTTACCACCAAAGCCAATGCCACTCTTGTCAGAACAAATTTGTTGAGACCCAATGATATTCTCCAAAGTCTTTGATCCTTTGTTCCAAAGACCAATGGTAGCCATAGCACACTTGAGCTCTTCCTCTTTCTTGATCAATAGTTCTTCCAAAGCAACTTGTGACATCTCGAGAGATTCAATCTTTTTTTCCTCCATGGCATGGGTTTCCTGTAGCTCATTCCTCTCTGTCTCACAAGTCAATAGTTTTGCACAAAGAGCTTGTTGATCATCAGCTATCTTGATGGCATCAATCCTGGCCTCGGAAATCTCCTCCTTAAGTTTGATATTCTCACTTTCACATGCTTTGACTTTCTTTGTGAGTTTGTCATTTAATTTGAATAAGTTAAGAGACTCCTTATACAACTTTTCATAAGCTTGCTCAAGCTCTTCATCATCACTCTCCGAGCATTCGTCAAGTAGGGGTGGTCGAACCATAAACTTTCCCTCACGAATTGAATCCATTATCACAAATCAAACAAGATCTCATTCTAAAAGAATTTTTTTTTTAAAAAAAATAGAACGACCTGCTCTGATACCAATTGAAAAATCTAGAAACCCTAGATGTTGATTTGTGATTATGTACACATTTTAAGCAGAATATAACAATCCTAATCAAACAATCAAAGACAAATCAACACAACGATTTTACGTGAAAAAACCACAATTGGACATCTCCAACTGTGATTAAAAAACCACGGCAACAACCACAAAACAATCCACTAAGAAGATTTAAAGGAATTACACAGGTATACTCTCAATTACCTAGTGAATCCACGCCTAATTGAACCAACCTCTATGTGCCTCTTCCAACCTCGTCTTCACCTCGGAATTGTCTTTACGATGAGCCACTCTAGAATCCACCGAAGCTTTAGGCTCGAATTCTTCAGAATCCACCGAAGAACAACTTTCTCTTTTGTATAACAAACAAAACCTTTGATGTACTCTCTTTTAAACCATGAGTTGAATACTCAATAAAAACATCAAAGAAAATCTAACAAAATATCTCCAGATATAAACCTTAAGATCCAAAAAGACGATCTGGAAAAAAAGTACCCTTAGCTTTGGGAGAAAACCAAGTATTTATAGAAAATCAAAAGTAATCCTAGATTTGGAAGAAAACCAACTCCTTAAGAAATCCGGATTTTGAATCTTCGCTCGAGCGAGGAGTTTAGTTTTCATGATTTCTACTAGTGCCTTGGCTCGAGCGACCAATCAATTCTCTCAGGTTTTTGTGTGGACGCAATCCGTCGCTCGAGCGAGAACTCCTTGGCTCGAGCGAGAAAGTCTTAGCTCGAGCGAGCATTCCTTGGCTCGAGCGAGAAACGGCGGACATGCAATTTTGAATGCAATTTTGCATTTTGCTTCGGCCGCGAGCTGATCGGACCCCCGTAATAATCAGCGAAGTGGTAATCTTGAAAGCATTGACATCACAAACTTCTCTGCAAAGCACGATTCGGGTTCGATTCACCTCTAACAACTCCTAGCCTCACTGAAATAAAAATGCGAATAAAATTACAACTCAAAGGAGTTTTGTCAAACGGGGTTGCCAATAATAAAACCTAACATTAGCAACTAAAAAATAATTAGTAGCTAAAAGTATAGAATTGGCGAATAAAAAATATTTTTAGTCGCGAAAAGTGGTCTTTTTTTATTTTGCTAGTAAATAGTTTATTTTATGTAAATTATGTTCAATAAAATAATTATGTTTATACATATACTTTTATATTAATATGGATGTATGTATTATATAAATAATATATGTTGCATATATAATCATGTGGTGCTATAGAGGTGTAGTGGGAAGAGTGTAGTGTATAAGGTTTATGGTGTGGGAGGTTGGGGGTTCGAGTCTCCGCAAGAGCGGATCAAATTGTTCTACAACGAATTATCGTCATGAATGGCACTTGATAGCGTCACGAATAGTGCCTACCATGACATTAAAGTGTCACTGAAAGGTTTTAATCTTGATGGTGTAATGACACTTATAAATGTCACTAACTCTTTTTTTAATGGTGTTTGATAGTGCCACAAATAATATCTACCATGACATCAAAATATCATTGAAAGTTTTTAGCCATGATGGTGTAGTAACACTTGCAAGTATCTACCGTGGCATGGATACAAATGGCACTTGTTCAAAACGCCACAAGACTAAAAAATGTCATTAAACTAATAGTTTTGTGGCACTTTCAAATGTCACTAAACTAAGAAAATGTTGTAGTGCGTTAACACGATACAAACCAAACAAGGGTAAAAAATGACTCAACACGGCAACACGAAATAATAAACAAGTTGGGTCAATCTTGAGGCAATTCTAACACAAACTCGAAATGACACGACACATTACGACTCAACACGACACCTACCCCTACATATGAATCAACATAATATAGAGAGAATTCCAAAAATAAAATAGAAACAACTTCAAATAATTATATACTTCTGTGGACGTGTAAGAGTATCTCTAATGCTTTATCAAAAATTTTATCAAATTTGAAAAATTTGATAAAAAGTTTGATTTGATATGATGCACTTCAACGGTTTTCATCAATTCTACCAGTCGTCCTGCCGGTCGTCCAGTGAAGAAATTTTAATCAAATTCATCTCAAAACCTGGTTATCCGGAAGGCTGTCCATCCGGTCATCCACCAACGGTCACTTGCAAAATTTGATGAAAGGTTAAACGCTCCATTAATTTAATGACAAATATACCACTTCATTTGATATCAGTATGATGAAACGATTGGAGCACCACTTTCATCAATTTTTCATCAAATTTGAATTTGATGAAAGATCTGATACAACGTTAGAGATGGTCTAAGTGAATTATGTTTGATGCCACAATTTTCATTTACACTATACACATACCCATTTGCATTTTCATAATTTTTTTTTTTATTATTTGAGTTATTTTCATTGATTTTCAATGTTTTCCATAATATATGTAGCCTTTTATTATGAAATGTTTTTATCTTTTAATTCATATATTTATGTTTGTTTGCGCGTGTGAAAATTAGTGAAATTTAATCTTAAGTGGTAGGCAAATTAATATTTGACGATATAACGCTCCAAATTTCTAGCCCAAATGATAATACAACAATCATAGCTCTTTTAAGGAAAACTGAATATAAATCTCCGAACTTACATTACATGATAAAATAGTTCTTCATGCAACAATACATTAATTCAACAAGAAGTAACTAAACAAATAAATATCCCTAAGGATTTACAAGTTTCCAAGGCTTGAGCCTAGTTGCACAAAACGGTTATTCAAACCCACACACATACAGCCCTTGGCATACACACAGAGTCACAGCAAAATGAGAGTTCCGTACTCTCAATACACATTTCCTCGCCTTTAGTTAGGCGGCATCACCACATCTTTTCTTGCACAAAAATCTCATAGGGTGAGCATAAAGCCCAGTAGGAAATCCTTAACAAAATATACATTTTATACAAGTCTCAAAAGATGAAATGCACATGCCATGCTATGTCCTTTTGAAAGAAAATCACACATTCATCTTTGAAAACCATCATGTTCAATGATGTCATGTAATTTCAATTCTTCAAAACTTAACAATTCATTTCAAGAGCGGTAAATATGACTTTGGTAATCCCTAGGTCGGTGTCTGCAAGTAGACTATACAAGTACTACTAATTTGTCATTTTTACCAGCATTGACTGGAAGACTCAACACTTATAATCTGTTATTTTTACCAGTATCAACTGGAAGCCTCGACACCTATTCAATTTCATCTACACTACTTGTCAAGACTTACCACCATATTTACCCTAAAACCAATTCATGGAAACTTGTTTCTCAACATTCTTTTCGCAATACAAATTTTCAAATCAACTTTCAAAGTTTAATGTAATCAAATGAATTGATATACCAATAACACAAGATGAATATAAATACTTTTATTCCAATTCTTCATCCAAGGAATAACACAATTCCCTCTTCTCAAGTATTCTCAACAATTAGTCATTTCAAAACTATTTCAACGTTTTGAACAATAATTTCCAAAATGAACAACAATTCTCATATTCCTCGAAATTCATCATTTATATAAATATAAATAAGAAATTTTCCAAACATCCATTTATTTTGACACACAAAATAAATATAACAATATCATTCGTGGATTTTCAATCTCTTTTAAAAAAATCCCTAAATTCTAGGTTTTCTCACCAAAATTATACTACTCAAATCTTTTGAAAAAAAACTTTCCAAAATCATCTTTTCTTCAATCAACGAAGATTAAAACCTTTTAAAAGAACAAGAGACAAACCCACTTTTAAAATCGCTCAACTTCTTGAATCAACAATCAATTTTCAAAGCTATCGAAGGATGATTTTGAAAATCATCTAAATCTTGCAAATATATATATATATATATATGTATATATATAATTCTAAGAAAATCCCTACCTCAAGTTTTGAAGAAAAATTGAGATGAAACCTCAAAATTTACAATGTCGAAACTCGATCTCCACCGCACACAACAAAGCCCTCGAGGTGATGACCAACTTTGGTGAAGAACTTAGGCCTAAATCCCAATGGATTTGGAGAAATCAAAGAGAGAAGGTGACTTCTAAAGAGAGGAGCTGCAAATTTACGGTTTTTGAGTGAAAAGGAAATCAAAAGTAAAGCAAAACGGCTTTGCTGGTAACTGATATACGCCAGGCTCGCTCGAGCGAAGGAGTTCTCGCTCGAGCATAAAATACTTAGCTTTAGAAGTTTTTCAGACGCACTCCTCGCTCGAGCATAAGAAGCTTCGCTCGAGCGGACAAGCAACTTTGAATGCATTTTGCATTTTTGCTTCAAGGGCGCCTCAAACCCGCCAAAGGGCGCCCCTGGGCCCCATGGTGACACGGCTTAATCCCCACCAAGGGGCGCTGCCCCCTAGACCCCCACGAGCTAACCGGGCAACTCGATCCCCGACATACTCAGCGAAGTGGCAAAACATGAAAGAAGGGTCAAAACCGGGATCGCTACAAGCTTTCCTTCTTAAAGAATTTTGTCCCCGAAATTTCAAATCAAACTACCCAAACAAAGGGGTTTCTAGCGATCAAAACCACGCTATTTCATTTTCAAATCACAATACTAACTTTCAACCAAATTCTACCACTTCCACCATGGTTATCTTATTAAGAACAACCTCCCAAATATGCATAAACATGAAATTTCCTAAAAAGTAATGGCAACTCTCAATAACCTTATGCTTAAAACAACAACGCACATATCAATATGTGGTTAACAACTTTAAATACGTTTCCCTCAACACTAGGGAATATCACAAAGAAAAGCAACTTAAGCATTTTCAAACAAATCCGGATATTTGGAGCGGACTTCCGCCTCCCGTTCCCACGTCGATTCTTCAACCCCATGGTGTCTCCACAATACCTTTACCAACGGTATAGTTTTGCCCCGTAGCACTTGCTCCCCGGGTATCTAATATTTGAACCGGTCGTTCTTCGTAAGAGGCATCCTCATTTACCTCCAAGTCAACCCAATCAAGAACATGAGAAGGGTGGGGTTCATACTTCCTAAGCATAGATACATGAAATATGTTGTGAACTCTCGAAAGTTATGGCGATAAAGCTAACCGGTATGCCACTTCCCCAATTCGCTCTAAGATCTCAAAAGGCCCAATGAACCTTGGAGATAATTTACCACTTTTACCGAATCTCTTCAAACCCCGCCTTGGTGAGATTTTTAGAAACACATGGTTACCAACTTCAAAAGATAAAGGTTGTCTCCTCTTATCGACATAACTCTTTTGTCGACTTTGGGTCATAGCTAATCTCTTCTGAATGAGAACAACTTTCTCGGTTGTCTCTCTAACAATTTCCAAACCCAGTAATGGTGTATCACCCATTTTGGCCCAACAAAGCAGTGATCTACAAGGTCGGCCATACAAGGCCTCAAATGGTGCTGTCCCAATACTAGCTTGGTAGCTATTGTTGTAAGCAAACTCAATCAATGGTAAGTGCCTTTCCCAAGGCCCCTTAAAATCAAGGACACAAGCTCTAAGCATGTCCTCCAAAATCTGAATGGTACGTTTCGACTGTCCATCGGTTTGAGAATGATAAGCGGTGCTAAGAGTCAACTTAGTTCCCAATTCCTCTTGAAGGCTTTGCCATAACCGGGCCGTAAAACGAGGATTCCTATCCGACACAATAGTCATAGGGACTCTATGAAGTCAAACTATCTCTCTAATGTACAACTCTGCCAAGCGTTCAACTGAGTCACTGGTGCACATCGAAATGAAATGGGTAGACTTAGTCAACCTATTAACAATCACCCAAATGGCATCATTGCCTCATTGTGTTCTAGGAAGCCCAACTATAAAATCCATGGTAACACGCTCCCATTTCCATTTGGCTATCGGTAAGGGTTGTAACAAACCCGCTGGTCTTTGGTGTTCGGCCTTCACTTGTTAACAAATAAAGCAATATCCCGCTTCATACCCCCCACCAAAACTGACAACTAAGATCATGATACATTTTAGTGCCTCCCGGGTGTACCGCATAGCGTGAGTGATGGAACTCCCGAAGTACTTCCTCTCTACAAGATTCTGGTACAAACAAATGGTCTAGGTAACATACACTCAGATCCAAGTGAACGTTCAAACCTCTCTCTTCCTTCCCATTAGAAATCTTAACACGGATTGATTCCACATCACGGTGTCCTTGTTGTGCCTCTATGACCTTACTAACCAAGGTAGGTTGAGCATTCAAAGTAAACAAGGTAACACTCTCTTCGGACTCACCCAAGTGCAAATCAAACTTGCCAATAACATCTAGCATATCCCATTCCCGAATGGTCACACTGGCCAAACTACTCACAGATTTTCGACTCAAAGCATCGGCCATCACATTGACCTTCTCTGGATGATAGTGTAACTCAAAGTCATAATCCTCCATAAATTCCATCCACCTCCGTTGTCGTAAATTCAAGTCTTTTTGAGAAAACAAATACTTTAGACTCTTATGATCGGAGAAAACCTCAAACTTCTCACCATACAAGTAATGCCTCCAAATTTTCAAAGCAAAAATAACCGCTGCTAATTCTAGATCATGGGTGAGGTAATTTTTATCATGAGTTTTCAATTGTCGTGAACCGTAGGCCACAACTTTTCCCTTTTGCATCAAGACACAACCAAGTCCATCCCCGGACGCATCACAATAGACAGTGTAATTCAAACCCCTTTCCAGAATTATCAAAACCGGTGCGGTAGTCAATCTAGTTTTAAGCTCTTAGAATGACTTTTCACACATCTCACTCCACACAAATTTGATACTCTTTCTAGTCAACCTAGTCAAAGGTGCAGCTAGTCTAGAGAAGTCTCTTAAAAAACGTCGGTAATACCTCGCTAATCCCAAGAAACTCTGGATTTCAAAAATATTTTTAGGTTGTTCCCAATCCTGTATGGCATTTATCTTTGAGGAGTCCATAGTCACTCCCTCTCTAGACATTACATGCCCCAAAAACTTCACCTCTGTTAACCAAAACTCGCATTTTTCAAATTTGGCATACAATTGGTGCTCACTAAGTAAATCCAGCATTACCCGCAAGTGAGTCTCGTGTTCCTCTTCAGAGGTTGAATAAATCAAGATGTCGCCCACAAAGATGACCACAAAATGGTTCAAGTATTGCCAAAAAATTCTGTTAATCAAATCCATAAAGGAAGACGGTGCATTGGTCAACCCAAAAGGCATTACAAGGAATTCATAGTGGCCATAACGAGTACGAAACGCCATCTTTTGAATGTCCTCCTCCCAGACTCTCAACTGATGATACCCTGACCTCAAATCTATTCTTGAAAAGCAACGAGACCCTCTAAGTTGGTCAAACAAATCATCTATTCTGGGTAGAGGATGTTTGTTCTTAACTGTAACTCTATTCAACTTGCGGTAATCAATACACAACTGCAATGACCCATCTTTCTTCTTCGCAAAGAGAGCCGACGCTCTCCAAGGCGATATACTAGGGCGAATGAAGCCCTTGTCTAAAAGTTTTTAGAGTTGAATCTTCAACTCATGCAATTCGACGGGTGCAAATCTATACGGTCACGTGGAAATCGATGCCGTGCCAGACACTAATTCAATAGAGAATTCGATCTCCCGGTGGGCTGGTAAACTAGTAAGATCTTCTGGAAAGACATCTGGGTATTTACAAACTACCCTTGGTAACTTAACAAGAGCCTCATCACTCTCACTATCCAAGAGAGTTATAAGAAGACCACTAAGTTTGCTTCTACCACGAGGGTCAACAACTAGCGACAAGGCTCTATCAACTCGGTTCCCCAGAAAATAGAAACGATCACCACCCGAAGTGCACACCGTAACTTTCTGACGGCAACAACAAATCACCACTTGATAAGAACACAACTAGTCCATGTCTAAAATGACATCAAAACTCGACATATCTAGCAATACAAAAGCAAACGGAAGTCGACGCCCGACAACTTCTATTTCATAATCACGACAACCCCGGTCTAAATCAACTGTACCTCCAACAGGTGACTCTACTCTAAGTGGAGACACTAATTGTGCTACCTCTAACCCCAATGCAAAAGCAAATGCAGTAGATATAAATGAATGAGATGCACTCGTGTCTATCAATACATTAGCCAAAGAATTACACACAACAAAAATACCTCTTATAATTGAGGATTCTAGTAACTGCTCTGGCACGGTAACAGCATACACACGCCCCTGTGGCCCCTGATTAACTTACTCCCTTCTCGGAGCATAGGCCTGTTGTACTGACTGAGCCAAAGTGGCTCCTTGATTAACTCGCGGAGCTTGGACTAATTGAGCCTGCTGGTGGCTCTGAGTCTGCCTCGACCCTGGTGCGCCAGATACGCCTCCCAACTGTGGGCAAGTTCTCTTCATATGTCCTGGCTGACCACATTGATAACAATTAAACCCTTGACCTTTATTCTGAGACTGAGACTAACTTTGAGATCGGTTAGGTGGTGGTAACATTAACTACCCTCCTCCCTTCTGTGGACATGAGAAGGCTTTGTGATCCGGTTGACCACACTTGAAACACGAGAAGCTACTCGATGCACTTTTTTCCGGACCCGCACTAGGCAAAGGAAAAGTGGATCTAGACTACTGTGGTTGGGACTGGGATGGATAGGTGTTCCTGTTCTTCTTGTTCTGCCTATAGTCTCCTTGAAACTCTTGGTCCCTAGACCTCAAACTCCGAAGCCTTTCCTCCTCGGCTTGTATGGAAATTTCTATGTGTGTCGCCGTCTCCACAAGACGGTCATATTCCCAAATCATATTTTCGACAAGTTTGAACATAATTTTTATTTTCAATTTCTTTTCAAATTCAATGCAACGACGCTCTTCCGTTGCCACCAATTCTGGTGCAAATCTGGACAAACTAGAGAAGACTGCCTCAAACTCGGTCACGGGCATGTCAAGTTGTTTGAGGTCTTTAAACTCTTGCCTCAATCTCTCCCTAGCAGTGGGAGGTATGTACTTATCTTGGAAAGCAACCACAAAGGCTTCCCATGTCGGCTCCACTCCATCCTTGGCATATTTCCACCATTGACCCGCATCTCCCTTAAGGTAGTAACTCGCTCAAGTCACTCTTAGTTCACTATCTTTGATGTGAAGCATTTCAAATGTCTTCACAGTTTGTTCGAGCCACTCATCCGCTTTCTTGGGCTCGGGACCACCATGGAACTCATTTGGTTTGGCCCACAAGAACTCTCTGGTAAGGAAACTCACCCTTAACTCCATGGTGTTCTCTCGAGCTTGATTCTCCACCCTCAACAAGTTCATAGACTCTCTTAAAGCCCCTGCCATTTCTCGAGCTAGGGCCCCCATTGCGGTTTGACCCGCTTGTCCTACCTGCTCGGCCACATTAGCTTGGCTTGCTTGCTCGGCCATATTAGCTTGGTCGAACTCTTCTTCTTGCACCGAAAACCTATGGACCGGTACTTCATGCACATCTCGGCGAGCCTTACCATGCCTCCCGTCTCTACCACTACGGACTTGACCCCTTCCTAACATCCTAATAAAGGACACAAGAGAAATAATTTAGCACATTAACTCATATGTGCTCGTAACTTGACTCACATGTTCGACTACAACAATTATATTTCTCTACCATATACACAATTCAATTTCACTCCACATAAGCACTTAGTCATGTAAACACATACGGATTGTTCTTTTACGATGAAATCCGTCCCACGAAAAACCAAGAATTCTTATTAGAACGAGTATTAATCAAGTACCCTTCTAATGACACCTCAAGAAATTTAACAGGTGCAAATAACATCCCAAAAGTCCAATCCCATACCTATTTAGTCACATAAGCATGTTATCACATAGTCATAAAATGCATAACACTTCCTAAGCATGCTAAATAATCCCATTATGGTTAAACAACCACTTCCCACGAGCTCCAAGTATTCAAACTCGGTAGCTCTGATATCAAGTTGTAATGCCCCAAATTTCTAGCCCAAATGATAATACAACAATCATGGCTCTTTGAAGGAAAAATGAATATAAATCTCTAAACTTACATTACATGATACAATAGTTCTTCATGCAACAATACATTAATCCAACAACAAATAAATAAACAAATAAATACCTCCAATAATTTACAAGTTTCCAAGGCTTAAGCCTGGTTACACAAAACGGTTATTCAAACCCACACACATACAACCCTTGGCTTAGACACAGAGTCACAACAAAATGAGAGTCCCGTACTCTCAACACACATTTCCTCACCTTTAGTTAGGTAGCATCACCACATTTTTTCCTGCATAAAAAATCCCGTAGGGTGAGCATAAAGCCCAGTAGGAAATCCTTAACAAAGTATATACATTTTATACAAGTCTCAAGAGATGAAATACACATGCCATGCTATACCCTTTTGAAAGAAAATCACATCTTTATCTTTGAAAACCATCATGCTCAATGATGTCATGCAATTTTAATTCTTCAAAACTAAACAATTCATTTCAAAAGCGGTAAATACGACTTTGGTAATACCTAGGTCAGTGTATGCAAGTAGACTATACAAGTACTACCAATTTGTCGTTTTTACTAGCATTGACTGGAAGGCTCGACACTTACAATCTGTCATTTTTACGAGTATTAACTGGAAAGCTCGACACCTATTCAATTTCATCTACACTACTTGTCAAGACTTACCACCGTATTTACCCCAAAACCAATTCATTGAAACTTGTTTCTCAATATTCTTTTCTCAATGCAAGTTTTCAAATCAACTTTCAAAGTTTAATGTAATCAAATGAATTGATATGTTAATAACACAAGATGAATATAAATACTTTTATTCCAATTTTTCATCCAAGGAATAACACAATTCCCTCTTCTTAAGTATCCTCAACAATTAGTCATTTCAAGATTATTTCAACGTTTTGAACAATAATTTCCAAAATAAATAAGAATTCTCATATTCCCTGAAATTCATCATTTATATAAATATAAATAAGAAATTTTCCAAACATCCATTTATTTTGACACACAAAATAAATATAACAATATTATTCATGGATTTTCAATCTCTTTTAAAAAAATTCCCAAATTCTAGGTTTTCTCACCAAAACTATACAACTCAAATCTTTTGAAAGAAAACTTTCCATAATCATCTTTTCTTCAATCAACGAAGATCAAAACCTTTTAAAAGAACAAGAGACAAACTCACTTTGAAAATCGCTCAACTTCTTGAATCAGTAATCAGTTTTCAAAACTATCAAAGGATGATTTTGAAAATCATCTAGATCTTGCAAATATATATATATATATATATATATAACTCTAAGAAAATCCCTACCTCAAGTTTTGAAGAAAAATTGAGATGAAACCCCAAAATTTACGATATCGAAACTCGATCTCCACCGCACACAACAAAGCCTTCGAGGTGATGACCAACTTTGGTGAAGAACTTAGGCCTAAATCCCAATGGATTTAGAGAAATCAAAGAGAGAAGTGACTTCTAGAGAGAAGAGCTGCAGATTTAGGGTTTTTGAGTGAAAAAGAAATCAAAAGTGAAGCAAAACGGCACTGCTGGTAACTGATATATGCCAGGCTCGCTCGAGCGAAGGAGTTCTCGCTCGAGTGTAAAATACCTAGCTTCAGAAGTTTTTCAGACGCACTTCTCGCTCAAGCACAAGAAGCTTCGCTCGAGCAGACAAGCAACTTCGAATGCATTTTGCATTTTTGCTTCAGGGGCCCTGTCCCTCGACCCTGCCAGGGCGCTGCTCTCAGACCCGCCAAGGGGCGCTGCTCCCTAGACCCCCGCGAGCTGACCGGGTAGCTCGATCCACGCCATAAGGCACTGACCTGGACCCCATGATCGGCTCGATCCGCCAGTATTGCCCCCTAGACCCCCACGAGTTGACCAGGCAGCTCGATTCCCGACACACTCAACGAAGTGGCAAAATATGAAAAAAGGGTCAAAACCGGCATCGCTACAAACGATAATGCTTATCCAAGTATTTAGGAAACTTTTACATATTCAAGAACAATAATACGGATTAAAAAAATTTACTCTATTCTATATTTAGACTTACGTTTCACCTATTTAATTTTCACCATATAAACACATTACCGAGAAAAATCAAATAGCATTTCTGAGTCAAAAAATGGGATATGAGATTTTTTTTTTTTTTTTTTTAAAAAAGGCCTTGCCCTACTATAAGTTATTTAAATTTTCATTGGAATATTTCCAACAGCACATTTTTTTCCGAATTTTCATCTCCAACATCCTCCTTAAGCTCTTAAATTTGTGAAGTGCTACAATGACTCCTTAGAGCATTTCTAACTCACTAGGTATATAATGATTGCTAGTTAAAATATCTAGTGTAATTTATTTTATTTTTTTCAATTTTAATGAACTAATCATATGATTAGGCATTTTGACGCAACTCACTTTCACTAGTTACATGTTATAAACCATTAATCTTATATGACAAGGTGAGAAGAATATGCATACAAAAAAATAAATTGATTTGACATAAATAATTATATAATTAAATCACATATACATTATAATACATGGATGGTCTATTTTTAAAACTGTATAAACAAAAATAGTTTAATAGTATGATAATCGATATTGGATCAACTTGATTTTTTATATAGATAATTTCTTAATTAATTATGTAAAATGAATAGTTTAGTTTACCGAAATAAGTACAAGTTAGTCTAATAATGGATCGATTTCATTGCAAAGTTGATATATTCAATTTTAATAAATCCGAACTCAAGATGTCATTAACTAATTTCAAGATGGGTGTTTCCAAATTTTAATGATATTAATTGAACAACTTTGCTACAATTATTCACCCAAAAAACTTTGCTCCGATTACATGTTTGCACTTCCAAATACACACTCATAGAGAGGGTGAGTGTGTGGACATGTGCGTGGACTCGACACACTTACTCACTCTATAAGTGTATGTTCAAAAATGCACATGGGTGTACCTATCTTTTCTTTGAATTGAATCGAGACTCCTAAATTCATTTCCTATTTTTACTAGACTCGGTGAGCATTGGAGTTGTCTCAATGGTTGAATGATAATAGTCTTATTAGGGTTCAACCTATTAGGGAAAATATATGATTTTTCACAAGTAAATCAATCAATGCGAATAAAAACTAATGTGGAAAAATTAAATCAATAGTGACACAAGAATTTTATGTAGTTCCCTCAATGTGAGGTACGTCCATGGGATCGAAATCTGATTCTACTATCAACCAAAGAGTTTCCAAACAATTACAAACGAGACACAAATAGTCTCACAAAATCACCCTTGGGTGAATTCCAAATAATCACAAATAAAGAAGAGGAAAGACCTCACCAAATAGATGAACAAAATTTTTGAAACAGAATTGTAAAAGACCCAAAATAATAACCCAAATCAATCTCCACAACAAAACCTTTTCCGGATGAAAATAGCAAAGTGAAGCTCCAAGCAAATACACACAGCCACACCTTCACAAATTAACCCACCAAATCATGATAAAAAACTGTTATTGCTGCTCCAAGTTAAACTACTGCCTTTTTTTTTTTCTTTTTTTCTCCATGGAAAAACGAAACAATACCAATATATATATTGTTGGATCTTGGGCTTTTTATCAAAACCCTAACTGTTATCAAACTGCATATTAAAAACCCATTGAGCCTCCAAAAGTTAGATATAATATATTAAAAATATATTGTAACCAACACCAAACAAAATTAAATATGCTAATAAACCAATTGGGTCCATACTCCACTAAGAATGTATACCCAACAATTCTCCCCTTACCAATTTAGGAGGAGACATCAATTATATCTGCCAATATTCAACACTTCAAATGTTTGTCCCTTGACAAAGTCTTAGTCAACATATCCAAAATATTATCATCCGCGTGAACCTTTCGAGTTGCCATAATTTCGAATATAACACATCACGGATCCAATGGTATCTCACGTCAATATGTTTTGATCTCAAATGAAAAGTAGAATTTTTACTCAAATGAATAGCACTTTGACTATCACAATAAAGCACATACATTTCTTGCTTCAAACCCAACTCTTGCAAAAATTTCTTCAACCATAACTTTTCTTTGTAAGCTTCCGTAATGGCAATAAATTTAGTTTCGGTAGTTGAGAGAGTAATACATTTTTGTAATTTAGATTTCCATGCCACAACTCCCCCTGCAAATGTCATCAAATACCCCGAAGTAGATTTCCTAGAATTAACATCACCGGCCATGTCAAAATCTGTGAACTAATCAAGCATCGGCTTACTATCTCCAAAACACAAACACACCTTCAAAGTCCCTCGAAGATACCTTAGAATCCATTTTACCACTGTCCAATGTTCTTTACCCGGATTAGAGAGAAACTGACTCACCACACCAACAGCGTGAGCAATAACCGGCCTTGTACAAACCATGGCGTACGATAAAGAACCAACCGCTGAAGCATAGGAATTTTCAGTATCTCTTCCTTGTCTTTCTCACTTACAGGACATTGATTCGAACTAAACTTGAAGTGACCCACAAGTGGACAACCAACCGACTTTGCTTTATCTATGTTGAACCTCTTAAGAACATTTTCAATGTAGCTTTCTTGAGACAACCAAATCAGTCCTTTTTTGCGATCACGAATAATTTTCATACCAAGTATTTGCTTTGTCGGCCCCAAATCTTTCATAGCAAACGACATGCTCAACTCTAACTTTAACTTATTAATCATAGGTGGTGTTTGGGAAGCAAGTTCCCAAATTTTTTTTCTTATTTTTTCCACTAAAAGACAAAAGTTTTACAAAACCAAAAAAAACACATCCAAACAAAATATCACATCCAATCCCATAATCATTTCACCTTTTATCTCACAAACATCACATCCAACCACATAAAAACCCAACTATCTTCCCAAACACTAAAAATGTTTTATCTCATAAAAACCTACATCTAATAAAATCTACAAAAAACTCACTTTCCAAACACCCACATAGTATAATCTTGACCCACAATTAACATGTCATCAACACAAAGCAAAAGAATAATAAATTTGCCATCCGAAATTTTTTTCACAAACACACAATGGTCTGAAATGGTTTTAGAAAAACCATTATTCATTATGAAAGAGTCAAATTTTTGTACCATTGCTACGGGACTTGCTTGAGGCCATACAGACTTTTATTCAATTTGCAAACAAATTTCTCTTTCCTTTCTCTACAAAACCTTCTAGTTGCTCCATGTGAATTTCTTCTTCAAGGTCACCATGAAGAAATGCGATCTTCACATCAAGTTGCTCAACTTTAAGGTTCATACTTGTGGCCATGCCAAGTACAACCCGAATAAAAGACATCTTCACAACCGGTGAGAAAATCTCATCAAAGTCAATACCTTTCTTTTGCCCAAAGCCTTTCATAACAAGACGTGCTTTGTACCTCAAATTCTTGCCATCATTCTTCAATTTGAAAACCTACTTATTTTTCAAAATTTTCCTCCACTTAGGACTTCACTAAATCATAAGTTTGATTTTCAAGCAAGGAATTCATCTCCTCTTCCATGACCTTTTTCTAATGATCTTTCTTTGCATACTCAATTGCTTCTTGATAGCTCTCGGACTCCCCTTGATTGGAAATCAACACAAATTCATTGGGAGGATACTTTCTCGAAGGTTGTCAGTCCCTTGTAGATTTCCTCAACTCAAGTTGTTGTGTCGGTTCTTAAGTTGGATGCTCTTCCTCAATTTCTGGCTCAACTTCATTAGGATTAGCATCATCCTCCACATCTTTAATAGGTGACTGCACATCTCCCCTATTTTCATCATCCACCGAAGATGAAGGAAATGGATCCATGTCAATGAGATCACTAGTTTTTGGTTCCGGTTGATCACCTTTGCCAAAGTCTTCAATTGTTTGGTTTTCAAGAAACACAACATCACAGCTTCGAATAACTTTCTTGTCGACCAGATCCCACAATTTATAACCAAATTCATTACGTCCATAGCCAAGAAAAATGCATTGTCTTGACTTGCTATCAAGCTTGGACCTTTCATCTTTTAGAATGTGAACAAAAGCTTGGCAACAAAACACTCTCAAGTGCTCATAAGACACATCTTTGTTGATCCAAACTCTTTCAGGAACATCACCATTCAAAGGATAGGAATGAGACAAATTGATCACGTCAACCGTTGCCCTCATTGCCTCACCCCAAAAGGATCTTGGCAATTTAGCATGTGAAAGCAGACACCTTGTTCTTTCTACAATGGTGCAGTTCATCTTCTCGACAACGCCATTTTGTTGAGGAGTCTTCTTAACTGTCTTTTGGTGCCGAATATCTTGGCTGCGACAATACTCATTAAATGGCCCAATGTATTCATCACCATTGTCTGTTCGGATATACTTTAATTTCTGTCCTGTTTCTCTTTCAACCATGGCCTGAAAATGCTTAAATACATCTAGAACTAGATCTTTAGTTTTTAGTATAAAAGCCTAAACTTTCCTTGAATAATCATCAATGAAAATAACAAAATAAAGTATACCACTATGTTTTCTAACTTTCAAAGGACCATAAACATCTGAATGAATCAACTCCAAAACATTTTCTTTTCTAGAAGCAACATTTTTATGAAAAGAAACTCTGTATTGTTTACCTGCCAAACAATGAACACAAGTTTTAAGATATGTACCTTTTAAACCGAGTAGAAGTTCTTTCTTGAATAAAACTTGTAGCCCCTTTTCACTCGTATGGCCAAGCCGCTTGTGCCAAAATTCAATAGAAGTATCATTTTTAAGTGCATTGACAACACATTTAAAAATTTTTCCTTACATCGAATAAAGTGTATGACTCTTCTTGCACTTAGCCACCACCAAAGAACTCTTTATGAGCTTCCATATTTCATCACCAAATTTGTTGTTGAAGCCTTCATCATCTAGTTTCCCTAGTAGAGATCAAATTGAGGCGAATGTCGGGAACATGCCTCAAATCATTAAGCAACAACTTGTAGCTCAAATTTGTTTCCAAGAAAATATCACCTAAGCCAATAATCTTGGACAAACCTTCATTACGCATTCGAACACAACCATAATCTCCTTTGGTGTAGGTAGTGAAGAAATCAACTCGAGAAGTCACATGAAAAGAAGCACCAGAATCAATTAACTAATTGCTCTTTTGGCCCACAAAATTGATACAATCATCTTCATAAATGACCATGAGATCAACAGTAGTAATTGCCGTTGTGTCTTCTTGTCTTTTATCCACACTTTTGTCATTCATTTTCTCCTTGTTCTTGAGCTTTCGGCACTCCCGCTTCATGTGCCCTTTCTCATGGCAATAATAGCATTCAATGTCTTTCTTTGAAAAAGAACCATCTCTTGATTTGTCACTTTGATCACGACTATGAAGAGTCTTACTCCTCTCCCTTATTTTGCTTTGGCCTCTCACAACAAATGCTTCTGAATAAGAGGAACCTAATGATTTTCTTCTAGTTTCTTCATTCAACAACCTACTAGTGACTTGGCTTATTGTGACAACTTCATCAAGCGCCGAATTACTAATCGTCACAACCAAAGTCTCCTAACTTTCGCCCAAAGAACTAAGTAACATCAAAGCCCAACTCATCATCAAAAATAATTTTCATAGAAGCAAGTTGATTAACAATACTCTTTAATTCATTCAAATGTTCCGGAATATGACTGCTTTCTTTATATTTTAAATTAACTAACTTTCAAAACATAAAGGCTTTATTTGTGGCTGATTTTCTATCATAAAAATTTTCTAATTTTTTTCATAAATTATGTGCTGAAGTTTCAATAGCAACATGATGAAACACATTGTCATCAATCCATTGATGGATAACACCAATGGCTTTTCGATTAAGCCTCTTCCATTCATCATTTTTCATACCCTCAGGTTTGCCACTATGATCCTTAATAGGTCCATACAAATCTTTACATAATAATAGGTCCTCCATTTTGGTTTTCCAAGTTACCCAATTGCTTCCATTAAAGCTAGACATATGATCCACATTCCCCTCTATGGACGCGCCCCGAGGGCATTGCTGGCCACAGTTCGGACTCAATGTCACGGTTCTTAATCTAATCTTGCAAAGTGCAATGCAAGACTGATAAATCACCAAAGAGTCCAAATCTGGCAAATCGTTTTGGAAAATTGATTTTTAAGAAAGAAGTGCCAAACATAGACTACTTTGCCAGATACAGAGTCGCCACCTAAATATTTTATTTTGCGAGAATTTAGAAAACCCTGACTCGTTGTCTAAGGCCACGTGTCCGTCATCACCAAAGTTGCCTTGGCTTGGGAACTTGGGTACGAGAGGGGAAGGTCATGCAATGAGCACCCCCGCTCGCCCGATCGAAGATTGGTCTGTACTAAGCATGATATTTTGTTTTGAAAACATATGCGTTCTTATTCCGGTTATTAGCCTAAAATTACTATGTGATGCGCACAACACACAAGTATAGACTGAATCGCCTAAATTAGAACAAAATATTTCATGTTTGTTTATTTGAAAATGGTTTAATGGTGCTACTTGCAAGTTGGCTAAGATGTGGATTTTCCACCCTCGGGTGAGCTTAGAAAACATGATTTTTGCCACCCCGCAGAGTGGGCTTAAAACCCGCATTCAATGAATTGTTCTAATTCAGGTAGTCCAACCTTCACCCACAGGCATTCAAGTAGTTATATCACATAAGTAAATAGCCACATGGCGAGCATGCTATCATGGCAACACTTATACACATGCGGTATGCTAAAGCGTAAACGCTTACCTAGTACTCCGAACCAAAACAATAGCTAGTTAGTAGTCAAATGCATTATCCTAGTTCATGTTAAGATGGCTAATGCAACACATGCAAAAATGCAACTAGAATAGGCTCGACCAATCTAAGAATGGCATGTGAAATGCGAAAACTCGATACACGTATTCAAGTTAGAATTGAAATACTATGCAGTTAATATAATGCGCCGAGCCCGGTACATGCAATACAGATGAATGATGCAAACATGTGAGCATAAGGATGCTAATTGAAACATGACCTAAAACTAACCATTGAAAGAAGGTAAGTAAAAGGGAGAAAGACGTGGGGTTGGAAGACATTCACACACTCACGCACACTTATTATAAAATTCGCCCTCTCAACGGAGGGTCCGAATAAATGATACAAACCGAATAATTAATCAACTATCCTAGCTAATTAAATATTACAAAACCCTTAACTAATTTAAACAAATTAACTAAGCTATGAAACTAAAAAGGCCGCCATAGCTCTGCCTCGGAATGATGGAATGATGCATGCTCGATCGCCTCGCTCAGAAACCCATTGCCATGCCACATGTTGCCTCTGTTTGCATTGTTCTGCACCTCTGAAAACTGCACAAGTCCAAAGGATGCTTCCGAACCGCTCCCTGAGCACTGTGGGATGTCACCGGCCAAAATATAGGAGCATCGGCCATGTGGAATTGGTCATCGACCATTTGTGAGGATCTCGGCCAACAATGTTTAGTCGATCGGCGCTGAAGATAGCCGGCCTGCCATATCTTCCTGCAGAATGCTGTTTTGCTGCAGCAGAGGACAAACAGAGCATGGCAATGCATTTTCAATGCAATGTGTGCACAACCACCCTCCCTATCATATCATGAATTCAAGGGAGTATGGTTCTCGACCCTCGAACTATCAATCGTGCATTTCAATGCATGATCGCCAAAGGAGCCAAGTGTGCAAATCAATGTGGAATGAATGCAACAAAAACATATAAATGCCTAGAACTCTATCATGCTTGATTAAGAGCGTTGACGACCGAGGATTGAGGCACGTTTCGTCACTTCAAGTACGAACGTTCCTCGTTCCTCGTGTTTGGTTTGACACCCCAAACCAAACACAATGCAATGCATGCAACCGAGTACAATACAACATGGAAATGCAAGGCAATGTAACATGAGCATGACAAATGCAATGCAATGCAACCTAACATGTAAACAACATGATATACAATAAGTATGCAATACGACTATGCAACCTATATATGCAAACATACAATGTGATAGGCATGCAACAATGACACCAACAATAAGTATGCAACAACATGCAATGCGATAGGCATACAACAATACACAAACCGCATGATCCATGGACTTATACTGAAAATGGATAGGCCTCAGCCATACCAAAACAGTGGCCATAGTGATGAAACAAAGACATGAAATACACATACAAACATGTATACTAATTAGCCTAAAGACTAAGGCATGAAAGGACAACTCTTAAGCACACTTAAAAGAGACAAATATGGACATGTGATAAACATGTTAAGCTCTGAAATCATGCATGGAAATGTGCCAAACCAATCAAACTACACGAGTAAAGCATGCAAGAAAGCCCAAAGCTTGAGGCTAGCCAAGGGACTCAAACCATGGCCACACAAAGCAAGCCCTAAAGGGCCAAGGGGACCTAAAATAGTCCCAAGGCAGGTCTAAACAAAACCAAAAATAAGCTCGAAACTAGCCAACACAAGCTAGAACACAACGCCAAAAACATGAGGCATGCAAGGCTACCAAATAGGGTGTTACACTACACCTATCAAAACCAAATATGGGATGACTTCAGCCAATAAAATCAGAGTTATGGCATGTTATAATGAGCCCAAAAACCCACTTAGATGGCATCCCAAAGGCCTAAGCATGATGGTATACACAATGACACATTCATGAGGCATAAAACACAAACCCTTTAAAGCATTAAAGGAGTGATAAGTGCAAGCATGTGAGCATGAAACATGGATTGAAATAACATAAAAAAAGGTGATGCCAAATCACTAAAATGGCCCAAGTAAAGCATGTTAGTGACTTGGACCCTCAAAGCTAACAAGCTAAAATGCATGGTGGCTATACAAAGCATGGAATACATGGTTAAAACAACTCAAATCAAAGCTCTAGCATGCTATAACAAGGCTAAAAGCTTCATGGAGTTGAGCCAAAATCATGCTAGAAAGACATGTCAAAGCATGATGCATGTTAAGGCAAATAAGAGGATTGCAAGGCAAGTACATGAAACATGTAAGAGGCCATCAAACCAACTGAAAACAGAGGTGTATTATGGCAAAACAAAGCCTAATACATACTGAAATGAAACTAAAACAAGCTAAGCACACATGCTACCTACATAAGCCATTTATGCAAGCATTTAAAACAACAAGGAGAGGGAATAACCCTCTCATATTTAGGACCTCAAAACCACCTTTCCACCACTGAAAATCCTCTAGGTTTCAATGGTAGAAAGGTCGTGCAAAGCTAAGAACAAGGGCCAAAAGGGATGGCCTAAAACAAGGCCTAACAAGGCCTTGGAGGGGGTAAATAACCCCAAACCAAAAAGTGACCTTAAACAAAGGTCTAAAGCAAGTAAAATCAGAACTTTTATTAGTTAAGAGTTAAGCTTAAAACAATAAGCAAGATAGGCCAAAAGCTTAAGCAAGAATGGGGTATTTAAAGCAAGAATGCTCACCCTTGAAGAACACTTTTAAGAACAAGGCTCCAACAACTTTTCTAAGCCTAAACCACCCCAAAAACTCTGAAATCAACTCCCTAGTGCCTCAGCAACAAGAGGATGGTGTTCTAGTGTGTGTTTGTGTACAATAGTAAGACAATACTGCACTTTAGAGCACAAATACACACACAAATGTAAAGAGAGGGAGACATAGAGATAGATAGATACAACTCTTCTTACCTTAAATTTCAGAACCCTTGAGAAGGGAGGAGGAGCTTCCTTCTTATAGAAAACCAATTTCAAAGCTTCCTAAGCAAGCTAATCAAATGGGCAAATCCCTCCATATACGTGCATGGAGAGGGGGGAATTGTGCATGCCAGCTGTGACAGCTGGTATAAAATATCTGCATAAAGCAGATAAACAGGGTTCGGCCAGAAAACATGGCCGATCGACCAACACAAGGGCCAGCCGACCAAAAAGAGTGCCGATCGGCCAACACTTTTGGCCGATGGCAAGAAAACAAGGCCGATGGCTTCAAGCCTTGGCCGATGGGCTGAGGGGATGGCAAACGAGCCACCATCTTCCCTTAAAAGCAAAAACACAAGTGCTTGATCCACAACCAAGTACAAAACAGACAAGTTGAGAGATCTTGAGGCAAGGTGTACGGCCGAGACCTCCGGGAACTCAAAACGAACACAGGCATAGATGATCATCGAGTGTTCAAACGATGACGTCTAAGTCTTGAGGACTGTCAAAAATGGGGTGTTTACACCCTCCAATGATTTACACAAAAAAAATAAACTCAAATTAACCGTAAGCTCTGATACTAGTTGTTAAGAAAATATATGATTTTCCACAAGTAAATCAATCAATGAGAATAAAAACTAATGCGGAAAAATTAAATCAACAGCGACACAAGAATTTTACGTGGTTCCCTTAATGTGAGGTATGTCCACGAGATCGAAATCTGATTCCACTATCGACCAAAGAGTTTCCAAACGATTACAAATGAGCCACAATTGGTTTTACAAAACCACCCGTAGGTGAATTCCAAATAATGACAAATAAATAAGAAGAAATACCTCACCAAATAGATGAACAAAATCTTCGAAATAGAATTGTAGAAGATCCAAAATGATAACCAAAATCAATCTCCACTGCGAAACCTTTTTCCGATGAAAATAGCAAAGTGAAGCACCAAGCAAATATACACAGCCACACCTTCACAAATTAACCTACCAAATCATGATAAAAAACTGTTGCTGCTGCTCCAAGTTAAACGATTGCCTTATGTTTTTTATTTTTTATTTTTTTTTATTTTTTTTTATTCTCCACAAAAAAACAAAACAATGTCAATATATATTGTTAAATCTTGAGCTTTTTATCAAAATCCTAATTGCTATCAAACTGAATATTAAAAACCATTGAGCCTCTAAAAATTAGATATAATATATTAAAAATATATTATAATCAACACCAAATAAAATTAAATATTTTAAATACTCCACTAAGAAGATATACCCAACACAACCCTTGGCAATTCAAAAAAAAAAAAAAACCTCCCTTGGCCCTACTACCACCCCACCCATAATGTTCAATATTTTGCTAATTCACAAAAAGAACAAAAGAAAAACATAAAAAAGGAAAATAGAGTACATCGGCATATGACTTTAATTTTTGATGTCCAAAATGCCCTTGATGTATTAATTGACACATCTATGCCTTGCCCTTTTGATTGGCAAATTTTGTTAATTTAGTGTGAAAGCCCAAGGGGATTATGGTCCTTCCACTAATTCAAAGCCGCAATCAAGCCTTCACTTCCCCTCCAAGTTTTCCCAATGTATATAATCTTTGTTTTCAATCCTCATGTCACCGTCCCAATTGAATTGTGACCCGCAGCACCCCACCCCCACCTCCACCTCATTCCACTTTATGATCCCATGTTTCATCCCCCCACCCAACCAAACCCTCATTCCACTTTATGATCCCATGTTCATCCAAGTATTCAAAAATTTCACATCCAAGTTACTCATTACACTCTGATCAAAATCAAACGGAGTCTATCATTATTGGTCATTTTCCATACATAATATCGTGTTAAATCCAATGGCTAAAAAATAATTAGCACAAAATTTAGGTGCCATCACCACTTTATGATCCCATGTTTCATCCAAGTATTCAAAAATTTCACATCCAAGTTATTCATCACACTCTGATCAAAATCAAATGGAGTCTATCATCAGTGGTCATTTTTCATACATAATATCATGTTAAATCCAATGGCTAAAAAATAATTAGCACACAAAACTTTAGGTGCGATCACCATAGTTTTGAGTAATTATACGAGAATTTATTACAATACTACCATCATATATTAATCTATATTGGATAATATCGATCAATAAAATTTAAAAACTTATTACGTAATTGTTGATATTTAAAATAATGTACACATTCAACTACTATAGATATGGAGCGACCATGTCCATATATAATCAACAGCTAATCCCACCACCTCCCCCTCCTCCTTTCTCTCTAAAACACTTTCTTCAAATATGAATCACTTTCACATCTGCCTGCTTGTTGCCTCTCTCCTCCTCTTTTCTCCGACTGCTCAAGCCGTCCAGCCGACGGACATCTCCAGCCTCTCTTCTGGAAACCAAACAGTCTTTCATGCTTCATCTAGCACTCCGGTGGATAGAGATTTTGAGTCCGAGAAGCGAAAGGTTCCTACAGGATCAAATCCACTGCACAACAAACGATAAGCACTACTTTTTTGACCTTCTGATACCGATATTAACTAATACTGTTTGATATCGGGTTGTTATATGATCAGATTGCTGATAGTGTCATTTAAAACAATGATTACACATGAGGTATACTAATTAGTAATATATGCAGGTCTCTTTTAAGGTAGAAAATTAATCGGTGAATTCAGAATATATTTCTTAGAAATGTTGTACAGTAGGGTAGAGAAGATTGTAGTAGATATCTATATGGTTTTGAGTTAGATTCTTAATACCTTTGCTTATTTTATGATTTTGTATTATAAAGTTTAATGCCGAACTTTGGTGTGTATACTGGTCAAAAATATGAACTTTGTAGGTGTTTGGAAAGTTACTATTTTAATATATTATTTTAATTTTTGACTATTTTAGTAGGTTAAAATTTTTGTATTTTGAAAGATAACTGGATTTTTTTGTAATTGGATGTAATGTTTGTGAGGAAAAAAAAAATGAAATGATTATGGATTTGATATGTCATTTTGTCTTATTAACTATTTTAACATTTTTTGTCCTTTTGTGGATTTTAGCATGAAAGAGACTAAAATTTTTCATGGGAACACCCCCTTTGTTGGGTAAGTTGGATTGAAGATAGAGCTTGTTTCACACTGTTTGGTTGGCAAGAAAGAGAGAAAAGAGAAAGGGTATATGAATTGAATGGCCTGATCAAATAATAATAATCGGAATTTCCCTTTCTTTTCTTGGTCTTCTCGGCAACCAATCACTAGTAAAGTCATTATCTATTGAATCATTTTCATGATGTCGAATGCTTTCTCTCACAGCTAGGATGTTACAATCAAATATTGTAGAGAATTTCAAGAATATATATATATATATATATGATGCAAATCCATGATCAATATATCTTTCAAACCGTGTGACTTCAAGCAGCATAAACAACCTTCTTTTTTTTTCTTAAAGAAATGGGAATAAGATTGCATGCTGTCGTCTCCAGATATTTCAGTTGAAGACACTGATCACCTATTTTTAAAAATGGGTAAATTATATTAGTTTTAAAGTTTAAACAAAGTATCATTTTAATTCTTATAATTTTAGATAAACCCAAAACTAATGGGGGTTAGGGGAGGTAAAATAAATTTTGTCCTTTTAACAATAAAGCCACTAAGGCTTGTGCCTAAGGCTTCAAATTTTAGCCCAAAATAATAAGGTCACAAATTTATTAGTTTTATATTATATTAAAAGTTCAAAATCCAATCTTTTTTTATTATTTGAGGTCTAGTCTAAAATGTTGTTTAAAAAAATCTGTTGGGCCAAATTAAAAAAATATATATATAATCATTGTTAGGCTCAATTAAAAATTTATATAATTAGTCTAAACAAATATGTATGATATAATGAGTACAAATAGAGTCTAATGTCAAGATTTTAATAGAATAAATAACTTTATCTTAATTTTTTTGCCATCTCTCTTTATCATATCATAATTGAATAATTTTACCCTAATTTTTTTCTTTAATTTTTTTTGCGCTAATTTTTTTGTCCTCTCTCTTTTTCGTAATTTAATTGAATAATTTTGTCTTAGTTTTTTTCTCCCATTTTTTTTCCAATAATTTGTGTTTTGTTATCAAATAATTAGTGGATTGTGATTTGTGTGAATTATGATTGTGTTATCAGATATCATATTACAATAACATAATCATTTCGTTATCAGATATCAGTGAATTATGTTGTTTGTGTTAATTTTTGCTACACTATAAAACAACAAGACGCTATTTTATCTTTTCTGAGTTTTTGTAATAATTTTTTCGTATTTTAATATATGAAAATAAATTTTAATAATTATATGGATAAGAAGGAAACTTTTTGTAACTACTAAATAATAAAAAATTATTGATAACTTATTATTTTATCTGTAATTTTTTTAAAAAATATATGTAGGCGGGCCCTACTTTCAAAACCTGCCTAAGGCCCTATAAACCTTAGGGCTGGCCCTAATACAACTGTTAACACCGTTAACTAAAATAACTCTATGGTTAAAACCACTCTTGAAGGATTTCCATTTTACAACCAATGATTTGATTCTCAACTTGAGACAAACTAGGATGTGTTTGAGAGGAGTTATGATGTACTGAGTAGGGGTGTTATGCTAATGGGACTGGCCTAGGGAGTGTGTTGTTTGTTTTTTATAGCTCTGTTTTACTTTTGTGTTTGTTCTTTTGGTTGTATTGTTGGTCTCTCACCAACTTTGGAGATATGCCAGCATATGATCGAATAGGCCACATGGTGCCAACATAGTTAGGATAGTGTAAATTTATTGTGATGCTATTTGCATTTTCTCATCTTTGTTGATGTAATCCAAATAGTTGTTCATTTATTCATCAATAAAGTTATTTTTTGGTTGATTAAAAAAAATTAAAAACAAAAAAAACTAACTATTAACTATTGATAAGAAATGATTATAATACCCAAACCCTATATTTTTTTGTTATTTTATTTCTCTCTCGTCTCTCATAAACATATTTCTAATGTCTAGTATTAATTCAATTAAATCATAATTAATTATAAATTCTTAATTATTTATTGTATTTCTTAAATTTTAATTTAATTACATTTTTTTTATCACAATTAATCCTAAATGTTTAACTATTTATTGTAATTACTAACTTTTTAATCTAATTTTAATTAATATATTTGAGATCACAATTAATCCTAAATTCTTAATTATTTATTATAATTTCTAACATGTTAATTTAATTACTTTTTAGATCAATTCTTAATTGTTGTTTATTTTATATTTTAAATAAATTATTAATTATATTTCATATTTTAGATTAATTCTTAATTATATTTTAATTAATTTAATTTATTTTAATTAACATAGTAATCTAATTTTAGGTTTAGAGAAAATGGGGATAAAATTGTCCTTTTGTTATATTAATTTCGTTCTAATTTTTAAAAAAATAAAACCCACTCTAAAAAATTGTATGTGTAATACACTTTCGTTAATTTGGATGAAAAAACTAATGGTAGAACTTTAGTCCAAAATCACATGAGAACTTTATGACTATATTTGGACGATAGGGGAGTAAAGTGCTCTAGTCCCAAATCACAATAGAGTAAAATGAATTTAACCCTTGTTAGAATTTAGAACGAAAAAATTGTGTAAAACTAGAGGACGGAAGTAAATTTAAAATAAACTATAGGGCTATATATTATACTGGTTGTCCCTATGGTTTAATTTGAATTCCACTTTGATTTTTTTAATTTTGCATGTGATTTTTTTCTATTCAAAATGTTAACAACACATGGCGAAAGAAATCAAATTGTTCAAATTAAAATTATAAGAACCAAAGTGAAACTTCGCTCAAATTAAAGAGACTAGTGGTTTAATTTACAAATATTTGTCGTTCGAGGACCTAGTTAATAGTTTCTTACCTCCTCAATTATTAGTAAATATTAACTTATTTTATTTATGAATTTATATATTTTGACACATTTAACTATAAAATGTATTATACTAACTTCAAAAGGGAGCAGTTATACTGTTTTATAATTAAAGGGTTCAATATACACGAGTTTATAAATAAACGTAAAATGATATTTATTAATAGTTAAAAGAAAAATTTAATATAATTAACGTTTTTTATTTTGAGACCGAGTCAATTTTCCCGAGTGATATGGGCAAGAGTTCGTAAGTCGACTCACCATATTGTTAAATGGACCCAATTTTTAGTTAAGTGTTATAAATACCCATTATTTCTTGCAACAACCCATGCACTAAAATAAGACACCCTTAATGCGGGATTCTATTTACATCTAAAATTTATTTAAGTAATTTTAATTTTTTAACATATCTTATTAAATTATTTAGAATTATAATTTATTCTTAGTACACACTATTTCTTTCCTAAATTACCCTTTTGAGGTACTCTCAAATAAAACAAATTAAAAAATTCAAATTACTTTTGAAATTTTTTTTTTTATTCACGTACATACATGGAACACGATCAAAAAACATGGTATCGGCGAAGATGGCACCGGCAAAGGAAGAGGAGAACAGCAAAGAAGGACGACGAATATTTAACCTGTTTTTTGCTATTATTGTTCAAAATTTCATAACCGTACAACTTCACTTTGTTCGGCTGTACTCTACTGAACAAAGTGAAATTATTTGATCATGAAAGTCCGAACAATAATATCGAAAAACATACTTAATATTCACTTTTATGTAAACATATATATAAATCAAAAAATATATTTTGATATTTATGTGAATTCTTACCTCCTCTTTAATGGGTTGTTTCAAAAAACTGTTTTGGTTGTTACTCTCATTCGTTGTTTAATTATGTTCAAACTTTCTTCTATTTGCAAGAACAATATAATTTTTAAAAAAAATGATGTTGATGATAATGGTGAGTTTGGTGGGGGGGGGGGATTGAAGTTTTGGAGTGAGGAAGAAGAAGAAGAGAAAATAATTGAAATTTGAGGAAGAAGATAAAAAGATTTGAATAAAAAGAATATGTATAATTGATTAAAGTGTACCATGAAAAGATTGCTAGTTTTTCTGATCATTTGAATCATTTTATATTGTAGAGTTCGTTGAGTATATCATTTATGCAAAAAAATTAAGTTAATAGGAAATCTACAACCCTATGATCATATTGTAATTATGTTAAAAAATTATCAAAATTATGTTAACAGTTTATTTTTAAGAAAATAAGTGTACTCTTATTGCGGAGCTATAGACGTCCAATCAATTTTATTTTTTTCATGAATGATCTACTCAATAAATACTATTATATGAACTGCTTAGATTATGAAAAAAATACTCAAAAAAAATCCTACCAAGGCACCACAACACGCTGTTATAACTTAGTCACAACAATATCTCTTGATCTCCTCTCTACACGTTGTGTGTGCATCTACTAATTATTGCACTGCCAAACGCGGTCTTACTGATTCAAGTATTTCTACAATGATAATTTATTATTGAGTTTGACTCCTTTTAAGTTTAAATTTGAATTTTAGAGAAGTTGAGAGGTCTTCGAAGTTCATCACAGTTCATTTTGATGGTGCGAATTATTTATTTTGTGAAACCTTCTATATATAGGGATGGCAAATGTTGTGCGTCAAGCACAACAACTGTTGCGTGCCTATGCGGTGCCGTTATGACCAAATACAAGGCATTGATGTCCTTGCCTGCATTAAAATAAAGGGTGATTTATGTAGTGAATTTGTTGTTTAATAGATCTTATGATAATTAATGATATTTTTTATTAAATATTATTAAAAAAAATCACTAATTGTTAATTTTTAGAATCATTTGAAATTTTTGTCACAAAAAAGTCACTAATTATAAGTTTAGCAACAATTTAAAAAAATTGTCATAAAAAAAAGTCACTAATTTTCAACTTTCAACGATAATTAGATAAATTCGTCACAGAAAAAAGAAAAAATCGTCACAAAAAATTATTTATAGTGATGATTTTACTAAGATTTATTTTCAATAGAATTTGATAGAAATTAAATCCAATTATTAAGATTTATTAGTAGTTTATCCTTAAAGGGAATGAAAAAAAAACTATCCTTTTGCCTTTTCATTTTAAATATTATATTTTTATTATAAATTGTTTCCTATTTAAAATAATGGAATATTTTAGTTTATTATTTTAGAGTCAATTTAATGAATAAAAAATAATATTTAATTTTTAATACATTTCAATTTTGAGGTAGTTGCGTAATACCCAATAATAATAATAATAATAATAATCTTGCTAACGAGGTGTTTGTTTAAAAACTACATAATAACCACCAAAAAAAAAATTATGATTTTAATACACATTTCACATTTATATATATTTTTGTATTTTTTACATATTCCAAGCCTATTTTTCTCAGTTTAGTCATCTCAACTTGAGATAGTATTTGAGATTGGTGGATCTATTTTAGCTCCAATCTCAGTGATTTAAACCGTTCACTTTTTAAGATTTATTAAGTAGAATCTTCATGGGAAAAAATTAAAATAATCAAATGTCAATAATTATATTTTTGATATATTTATATTAGAAAAAATAAATAGCTATTTTTGAATTTATATTTGTCGTTCATTATTTTAAAACAAATATAATTCAAAGATATGACTATTAATATCCAATTATCTTATTTTTTATATGAATATTCTACTAAACGAGTCCTATAATGTACACAGTTTAGATTATCGAAGCCAACTTCAAAATGAACTCACCAAACACAAACACGCTCTCAAATTTGATGGCTAACTTAGAAAAAATCAAACTCATTTTAATAATATTTATTTACATACATATCAAATAGAAAACAATCTATAATATAATATTTAAAATAAAAAGGTAAAGGAATTTTTTATTTTTTATTTTTTTAATGCAGGCAAAGACATCAATGCTTTGTATTCGGTCAAAACGACACCGAACAGGCCCACAGCAGTTGCTGCTGTACGTTGATGCACAGCAGCATCCCCCATCCCCTATATATATCATACATGAAAAAAATTAAACTAATCTGATAATTGTTAATTTTTTTTTTTTTTTTTATCTTGTTTGTCTCTAAAAAAATTGATGATAAGTACATGTTTGAAAATAGATTATCTATTTTCTTAACACAAATAATAAAATGAAAAAGACTACAACTATTGAATCAACTTAATATTTTTTATAGATAATATATACGAAGAGCCCCTACAAAATGAATCACTCAAATCATAACAATATACAGTCCCTTAACTTTTCTCAAGTTGAAATTTAAACTTGAGATTATACTATCTTATCTTATTATTTGATTTGTCAATTTAATTATCAGCAGTTCATTAAAGATTTAAACACTGCATTGAAGATGTACATTAATGGTAAAACCCATTACATTAATGCTGTCTTTTTTTTTTTTTTTTTTTTTGTGGGTATATGAATAAACAACATTACTGTTGTTTACAGTTGTGTTGAGTGCATGTACTGGTTAGCATGTGCACCACTTGTGCCTTTGTGTTGTGGGCTTTGCAATTATATTTGAAACACTTATTACTATTATTAAGTGCTTGAATTATTATTACACCCTTGAAGAAATGCCTTCCATTGTTTTCTACTCATGAATAAGAAATGGTAGCCCCACGGCCCATTAAAAAAGCATATGGAAACAAAGAAAGGGGCAAAACTGTCTTAATTTGATCAATTCAAGGGCTCTTCAATGGATAATTCTATTTCCACACACTAATTTATCTCTATACACATATTTAATAAATTTTTCAATACACACATTATAAAATTATAAATTCTTAGTACACATCTTTATATTTCAATATTACCCTTTTTTTTTAATTTTAAAACCCCAAGGCTATGTTTGGTTTCAATGTTTGAATCAATTTTTTTAAAATTTTTTTGAGAAAATTATAAACTAATTTGATAAAAATAAATATAAAAAAAATATTTTTTAATTTTTAATTTTTTTTTTGTCTCTAGAAAGATAAAACCATATTAAAATGAGAAGTTTTTATTTATTTATTTTTAAAAACATACTCTAAAACTAGATTAAACATAACCTTCTTCTCTCTTTTTTTTTCATTCACCCACTCATCTTTTATTGCCGTTGCCACCACTTTCAATCCTTCATCGCCACCACCACCTCCATCATAGACCTCGACAATCAACCTTTGAGTGGTTCACGGTGGAAAACTTGTGGGAGTGTATGATTCATGGCAAAAAGTGATCACAGGCGAAGAGGAAAAAAGGCGATGAGAGGAGATGGTAGATGAGAGAGGTGGCGCTGACGATAGAAAATGATTGTGATGTTTTAGGATTAGGGTTTGAGTAAAAGAAGATGAGAATTTTATAATATTTTTATTCTAAGACAAAATTATATTAATGAAAATTTTCATTAAGTGTGTGAACTGAGAAGATTGATGTGAGGAAATAGAATTACCCCTCTTCAATGGGTGACTCTAACTGCACTCTAATATTTTGGTTGGACACCCTATTTCTCAACACATCCCATGTCCAAATTTGAATTTTTATTATTATTATTTTTTTTTTTAAATCACTTTGAATACTCCAAATAATACCCACTATACAGCCACCCACTCAAAAGCCATTTTTTGTTGCCTCCGTCGCTATTTCCCACCGACAGACAACCTAGCCTCATCCTCTCCAACTCCCGCTGTCATTCCTTATCCTCACCCCTCCACTTTCGGCCGCTACTTCTTACCCGTACCAAAAAAGAATTCTCAACTTCCAAGCTTTAATCAAAGTTGATAGATTAGTTAACACACTCTACCAAAAAAAAAAAAAAATTGTTAGGTATTCAAACAAATAAAATAAAATATTAGAAAAGTATTAATAATTTGAATTTATCGTATAAATTTAAATTTGATGAAATGTGAGATACATTAATAAATAAATAAATAAATTCTAAGAAAACAAAATTTGATTACACAATCAAACATAACCATTTTTCATAAGATGAATCCAAACTTTCGTAGGTCTCTCACACCCATGTGATCAAAAACTTAATAGACAATGACAAAAAACCACATACTATATAGTAAAAAAAAAAAAAAAAAGGACTCTTTATTTTTAATTATCACATTTTATTTACAATTTCATGTTTTAATACTATTTTTTTGTTTATTATTTTAGGATAAACTACCAATAGGTCCTAATAGTTAGAGTTAATTTCCATCAAATCCTATTGAAAATAAGTCTTGATAAAATTGTAGCTAAAAATAATTTTTTTATGACAATTTTTTACATACGTCGCTAAAAATTAACAATTAGTAACTTTTTTTTGTTATGATTTTTATAAATTGTCGCTAAAATTTATAATTAGTGACTTTTTTATGACAAATTTTTCTCATAAGACCTATTAAATAATAAGTTCACTTATTAGGACCTACATGTAAGTACCCCATTATTTTATATGTTAATATTGCATTAATATAGTAAGTTTTACCACTCATACCACTACAACAAAATGCACTTTTGGCGACTAAAAAAAATTTAGTCGCCAAAAGTTGTGGAATTGGAGGCCAAAAATTATATTAGTCGATAAAAGTACAATTTTTCTTTATTTATAACCAATTTTTTTTTTTAGTTATGAAATTATTTTGAAATTTTGGTTATAACTTTTTTGTGTTTAGTTACAACTTTTTAAATTATTTTTTTTTTAATTATAACTTAAAAAATATGAAATTATGTAATTTTCTTCTATAATTATAAAGTACATATGATACACACCTTCTGAAAGGTATGTACCACAGTCTTTCTCATTATCGTAAAATTACTTGGGGAAAAAAGACACAAAAGGATGATGTGAATGTGTGGCAGTGTAGAATCATCAAATCCAAAGTTCCAAACAAAAGAAAGAAGGTTCAAGAACAAAAATCAGTGGGTTCAGATAGAGCACATCACTAACTTTCATTGTTAAAACATCACAAATCTAATATTGTTTTTCAAAGTTGAGGGGGTTCAGTTGAGTCATCACTGACTTCAACCTATTGTCGCCCCTATCCCCTAAATCCCCCTGCCACCACCTCTTCTCCCTCTTTTTCTACCTTGAAACCCCAACCTAGACACCCTTCTTGTTGCGAACCATTCATTTCCTTCTTATACCTTCTCTTCATCTTTCTTCCACCGAAACCCTAGATTTTCATATCTAAGGTTTCCATCACGAATCCCTTCATCATCATTCTTCTTTCTTTTTCTTTTTCTTCCTCCTAAACCCTAGATCTGAAAAAAAATTTGGGAGAAAATGAAGAAAAAAGAAGAAGAAAAAGAAAAAGATGAAGAATGGAGGTTTGCAACAAGAAAGAGGTCACGATGACGAAGGAGGAGCAAGAGGTGGAAGTGACTACGGGGAGGAGGTTGCAACAGTGAAGGAAGATGAAGTGGTGGTGGTGGTGGCGGTGGTGGCGGTGGGGATGACGACAATGGCGACGGCAGCGGCAGTGAAAGCGAAGAGAGTTAAAGAAACGAACATGAGAGAGGTGGTGGCGATGGGAAAGGAGTTGGGAAAGGCTTGCCGTATAGTGACTCCGGTTTTGACCCGTCACTTGTTGTATTTCGAACTTGGGTTTGTATGGTTTTGAATGTTAATTAATGTCTTGTTTACCTTGTCTCCTCTCTATTTTGGTTATTAGATTGTAGTTGTACTTTTGGAACAGGTTGGTTGCTTCTTTTTACAAACCTTTGTTGCCTAGATTTTTGCTCCTTCACTCGAACGACCATTCTTGCACTCGAGCGTGCTTTGCAATCTTTGCTCCTCCGCTCGAGCGGCACTTCTCGCGCTCGAGCAGACTTTACGAACTTTCAGTACTTTGCAGGTCTGCAAAACTACTAGGAGAGTATTTTCTAAGCTCGAGCGGGTGGACGCTCGAGCGATCATTTTTGCGCTCGAGCTTTGGATTGTTGCTTGCAAAACTTCTGGATGTGTGTTTTTTACGCTCGAGTGGCAAATTCTTGTGCTCGAGCAGTGAGCGTTCATTGTGTCTTGGCGCTCGGGCGGCCTTTCTTGCACTCGAGCGAAACAACTTATTGTGCCTGATGCTTGAGCGTCTAATCTCCCGCTTGAGCGGACTGTGTGTATATCAGATCGTGAAAGTGACATTTTATATCACTATTTTCATTCTTCTCTCTCTCTAAAACTTTCTAAAGACCTAGATCTTAACTCTCTCTCTCTCTCTCTAAAATACCCTCTCTCTCTACATTTTTTCCTAGATTCATTGGTCTCTCCGCCCTAGTGTCTTTAGGAAAAGGGTAGAACACATTGAAAGCTTCTTTTTGATCCGATTAGAGTTTGGTTTCGGCATCGTTGAAGTTTCGTCCTTGCTCCATTGATCTTCTAAACTTGAGGTAGAGATTTTCTACAATTTAATATGGTTTTTAACTTAACTATTTGTCATTGTGTAACAATGGTGGGATTTGGGAATAATGTGAACAAACTTAGGGTTTGACTGTAAAATGAAAAAAGGGGTTTTGATAAATGAGGAATAAATGATTGTGGGGTTTGAAAATGATGTTGTATGGGATCAAAATAGTTGATTTTGTTACTTGGTTGATACTTGAGGAAAGAGGGGGTTTTCCCTAAAATGATCATAATATTTATTTTGTATGAGTAAATGAAATTGATGTTGTGAGCATGAAATTGAACGAGTTTTGAAATAAATAGTGGGTTTGAGTAGATGATACACCCCATCTTTGGAAATTTTGAATAAATTACCTATCTTGAGACTTTATATTTGTTTAGAAATAACTATATTGGGCTATCGGTGGAGGATAGCTATGATTGTTGTAGAAATTGTATGAGGATTATGTGAATTAAAACTAATCCATGGAACTAGCAAGTTATCCGTACCCGATCGAAGGTTCCTTATGGAACTGACAAGTATGACCCTTGATGTTCTGTATGAGATCTATTAGTGCTAATAGATAAGCCATGTAAGATTAAGCATGAACTTTGATTTCTGTATATGCTCAAAACAAGAATACAAAAGTGGACCTGTTTCGATATGAACTCTGGTTTCTGAATCAGTTATGGGACATCATTCATTTAACCCTTTATTCTATTATTATTCACTAAGCCCTCACTCACTATTTATTTATTATGTATGTAGGTGAGCTGGCTCGTAACTAGGCTTAAGGTAATGCTTGAAGAATTTTGTGTTGTCAGCCACCTTTTGCGCCTCCCAAGGAGGTTCCGGACTAAGTCAAGTTTGGTGGTCATATTTTGTGAATGTTTAAGACTTTGTCTCTTTTGTTTTACGAACAAAGTTTCTATTTTTATATATATGGGATGACGTGTAAATATTGTACCTTTATGACGTCATATGTATGCTTTTAAGTTTTAAGATTATCTGTCACATGTTTGTCTGCACAACTCTATGGACTATATATATAATTCTATATTTACTTCTGCAGCCTCTATTTATATGTTATTCTGTTAAGAGGCCTTGGGTAATCTAAGGATTACTAGTCGGTTACAGTACTAAACCCATAGAGGCAGGTTTGGGTCGTGACAGATGCAATGCTATGTCATGCTTTAAAATCGTAAGTTTTATCTTTTGAAAATCACATGCAATGCTCTTTTCGAAAACACATTATCTCAATGAATTCAAAATACAAATACGGGGCAGTAAATATAACTCGGGTAATCCCTAAGCTGGTGTCTATATGTAAGCATATCAAGCACTACTAATCGCCACTTTACTGGCTCCTAACTAGAAGGCACGTAGTACTTGCTTCGAGTATGTTTTCAGTCTTTCACCGTGAATACTCAGGCCAACTTAATCAATAACAGACTACACTTCCTATCCTGACTTACCAAACGTATTTATCCCAAAAAATTTTAAGATCTCAATTGTTTTCTCAAAACGATCACTCAATTTCCAAAACATAGACTTAATAATCAATATTCAAAAGCTATGCAAGTTAATGAAATGCAAATGCAATTATATGACCTCATTGTACATTTTTTCACAATTCTCAACATTTTTCCTCAATGTGAAATACCACATTTAATATTCCTCAATTTCTCAAATAATAACCTACCTTCATATACATGTGACATATGGCACAATTCCATATTCACAATTTATGTAATTACCAAAAGCCCATGATCCAAGTATTCTCAACATACTATCAGTGGCAAATTTCTCAACAAAATTCATCCATTTCATAGATGGTTCAACAATATATCAAACATATGCTTTTCCTCATCTTTTTCAACAAGAATCTCATAATCTCATAAGTTTTTCCAAAAAAATAACTTTTTCCCAATTTCCAAAAATCTAGGGTTTTGCTTCCAAAATAAATTTTCTTATTTACAAAATGTATTAACATCAATGGACTTGCAGGAGTTACAGATTTCATAAATCAAATTAATTTCATAAGAGAGATGACAAAATATCTCTATTTAAGCACAATAAAAAACCACAACTCAAACCCCCACTCATAACACAATGATTTCATCAAAAACAAATAGGCCAAAACATGCCAAAATCATATATATATATATATATATAACTCAAAGAAACTCCTTATCTCAAGCTTGGAGAGAAAAGACAAGAAAAAAAATCCTAGAATCAACGGTGTCAAAATCTGATCTCCACCGCACAAGTCGTGGCCCTTGATGAGCTCTCCAAAATTGATAAAGGAACTAGGGTCAAACATCCAATGGATTTGAAGAGATCAAGAATTTAAGAGGGTTGGCTGGTGTATTCTAGAGAGAGATGAGAGAAAAGAGAGTAGAGTGAAGTGTAGAGAGAGAGAGAGAGACAAGAATGAAAAGTGAAAATGGAGGATTATTTACTTCAAATTTTAAGTGATTGGACACACTTTTCAAACTTGACTCTAGACAGACCGCTCAAGCGATGGATCCTACGCTTGAGCGATGAACTCAAACTCCCAGAATCTCTTTCCTCTATAAGCAGACCACTCAAGCAATAAAACCTTTTCTCAAGGGGTGAAATCACACTCCCAGTATTTTAGACTACAGAACAAAGAACTGGGTAGATGAGTTTACCACTTAAGCGACTAAACGACCGCTCGAGCATACTCAATTTTCAAGTAAGACTAAAAATGACTTTAGATTACTCCCACCGTTCCCGGACTCACTCCAACACTGAAAGACCCAAATTGACGTCTCGGAATACACCTTTGGACGGGAACGGATAATCATAAAGACAAGAGTAGGTGACAACACATGATTCATGAGGTTCAAAAGTAGTAAGGATTCCAATATGGAATAAAAATTTTGAATCAATATTGTTAAGTTGTTTTAAAGAGGTTCGGGACATCACACCCTTGGTGGGTGAAAACCAACACAAGTGATTGGTGCAACTAGACATAAGCGACAAAGTACTTGTCGATCTTTGCAAAGGAGTAGCTCGAGATGACTGCACAGCAAGATGGCTACATAAGAATATCCTTCAATGGCTACAAAGGACTACCCTGAGGTGGTTGTAGAGAAGTACCCCTCGATGGCTGTAGAGGAGTAATATCTATTGTTTCCTCTAATTCATGTCATTCTCGCCTGAATTAGCTGTGGTGATAACATTAATATAATTATCTAGAATCTCAACTTTTCTGCCACCATAACATTACCATTAGAGGGTATTTATAGTTTGAACTTGAAAGTGTCAAGACACAAGATGACTATTAAAACAAATATACCTACAAATTTTTCTCCTAAAATCCCCTACCTTGGACTCTAAAAACTAACAATTTTTATTTATTTATTCTATAAGTGATAAGAAATCACACAGATTGAATGAGTAAGCTAAAATTTGGCATCACATAATTCTCAATGAGGCTCACATTAAGGACATGCAAGTATAAATGATTGTGAGAAAGACATGTCAACGATCACAACAATGTTGCCGACAACGACTTGGCTATGTTGTTGCTAACCTACTGCTAGGATTCCTCTTGAATTCAATTGATGAAACATTCTATTTTCCTGTTTTTAACATAAGTAGAAATTGAATTCTAAACCTTGACGGACCGGATGGACGGCGGCGCGTCGTGTGGTGATTTTTGGGTTCAATGGGTCTAGCCTATTTTGCCCATAACCTCTCCTCTAAAACACTTGGGTACCTCTTGGGGCACACCCCAAGTACCAAACCCATGCCTTATAAACCCTTTCAAAACTTCCCACCAAATCAATGTGGAACAAGCCTTATTCAAACTTTTAAGAATTTTCCACCAAACTCCATTTCCATGGAGTATACTTTAGCTTCAATTTTCCATTCACTCGGTAATAGTTTTAAGCAACCAAATATAGCACGTGAATCACAACGCGGCATAGAACGTGTTACCACTTTGACCCGCGAAAATCGACGTACGGGGCCTACCTAAAAAATAGACCAAATTTAGGAAAAAAAAATTCTGGTTTTACTCAAAATTTTCCAACCATTTCCAACAAGTTTTTTGCTAGGCACTTTAATTATAACCTCAACCCTTTATTTTTATAACTCTTTATTTTGATTTGAGCAAGATATGACTTATTTGAAAGGACCAATTTATAAAAGAAATTTACACTCTCGAGTCCTAAAAAGCCATAAAAAAAAATGTACACATGGTAAGAAAGTTATAATTATAATTTTTTATAGTGAATGTTTATTATGATTTTTTTGTTATGAAAATTAGGAATGTTTGTGATATATTTGTAAAGTTACGAATAGTACATTTATGATGTACAAAGTAATGACATTTTATTATTTATGTTATGAAATTTTATAATAAAAAAATTATGAAGAAACTACAATATTTTGCAGTTCATGTGGTAGCCTATTCTATAAATAGACTATTATTTTGTTAATTAAAATTTTTACATTATATTTATATTAGGTTAGTTCGACGAAAACATACCAACCATACAAATTTTTACTAATTGAAACCATTTTGATTATGAATGAGGGTAATCTACAGAGCGAGTTGATTAACTATACAAACAGATTGGAATGCTTTTATTGTAAGAGTGAAATGATGAACTATACAAGCATTTTAAGAATGTTTCATAACAATCCCATAATATTCACCCAGCCCATTCCTCTCTAATTCAATTGTCACATTAGTTAAAATCTATTGTTCCTTTTAATTCACGTGAATCACTGAATGAGCATTCGCGATCAAGATAATCCTCAACAGTATTGTGGGTTGAATTACCAATATGACAAAACCATTAGACGGTGAAATGTCAACCTTTTCTTGCTCTGCCACCGTATTTGTCAGTTGAATTAGCAATGATGAAACAAAACCATGAGATGGTGTAATCTCAACCTTTTCACCACGATCATTCTTAATTGAATTTCCACTGCCCATATGATTATCCAACTCAGTACAAACCATTGACTAATACACAATTTTAAGTTGTCTTAAGTTGAATTGCTATTATTTATGTATTTGAATTTATCATGTAAATATAAATAATTAGTTTCCTCCAATTTCTCATATATAATATATTTGTTAGCATATTGAAATATATTTGTAGTTTTAAGTTGAAAGTGTCGACACACATTATAACTACTAAAACAAGTAGATGGAAGAACATACCTAAAAAAAATTTGTTCTACAATCCCCTACCCTAAACTCTAAAAACTAAGTCCTTTATAAATGATAAGAAATCATATAGATTGAATGAGTAAGCCAAAGTCATGGGAAATCATATGGTACATATGCACCCTATTATAAATTGACGTAATTTTATCATAAAATTTTGTAAAATCAATTACAAAATGCATAATTTTGTCACAAATTGACGTAACAAAAAATGTCATAATTAAGTCATAAACTTTTATTACATGAATCACAAAATTTTAAATATTTTGTTACGCTAATTTCTGATGGGTGGCATATGATATACACTCGGAGGGGTGTGTACCATAGGGTTTCTGTGAACACCTCATTTTGACCGGTCCTAAGACTTGGGCGCTTCCTTTTGATCACCCTATAATGAACAACAAGAAGGTGTTTCTCACCAAATCCTCAACAAAAAAAATAGAATTTGGTTTTTTCTCAAAAACCTTACACCCCATTTTTGCCAAATTATTTTAGACCTTAAAACCCTCTTTTCAAAATATTTTTTCAAATATTTCTGCGATGTTCCGATACTCCCATTTCGATTAAAATATTGCACTTTTCAGTAAACCGAGTAAGGACAAAGTGGAAATAAATGAAAGGGAGGTGAACTCTTTGAAAAATATTTAAAAACATCTTCTTTATAGGTTTAGAGTTGAAGGAAATATGAGGGAATGGAAGAAAACTGATTTAGAAAAAGGATGAGTATCACATCGTTAAGAAAGAAATAAATAGCCTTCACTAAATTAGGCATATCTCTTTGTACACTTGGAATTTAGATGTGGCGCCACCACAATTGGAAAGTATACTCCTGGAGCTTCAATTTAGACTCAAAAATCACCTAAAACTGAGTCCGGATAAGGGAGATATATCTCTTTGTACACTTAGAATTTATATGTGGCACCACCACCATTGGAAAATATACTTCTTGGGCTTCAATTTAGACTCAAAAATCACTTAAAACCGAGTCTGGATAAGAGAGATATGCCCATTTGAAGTCGAGTTTAAGAGCAGATTTTGTTGATCCAGCCCGAGAAAGCAGCAGACCCATTTTTTTTTTTTTTTTTGGTTCGGTTGGGACACCCCATTGACCCATTTTCTGATCCATTCAAGTGCATCTACTCATCTCCATTATCTCCACTTACTCTCCATTATCAAAAGAGGTTTTGGCCTTGTCATAAAGGATAAATCAAAAGCAACAAAGTCTTAATCATCATTATCATCCCCATCACCTTTGTCTTCCACCTTGTCCCCCATTCATTAACTTGTTTCTTCTTTCATGGCTTATACATTAAGATTAGATATTGAGGAGCGAAGGCAAGAAAAAAAATCATTCGAGAGAGTTAGAGAGGAAAGTGAGCAAAAGAGGAAAATTTGTCTAAATTGCAACCTTGAGACAAAACACTTCCAAACTTCCATAGCTACTGAAATTCCTCATTTCCATACACCAAAACCATTCCAAAAATTCTGATATAGCCAAAGATCAATTGCCTTGATCATAAGGAAGAATGTTTAGTGATTGAAAGTGAGAAAAATTAGAGAGTTAGCCACTTTCCATATCATAAACTCTATAAACTCCATAATTTCGAATTGAGGATTTGCGAACACACTTCCAACACTTGAAGGTGATCAAGAGGGAGTTTGTGAACTAAGGAGTTCATTCTTTCCTTTGAAGGTGAATTTCACAAACTTTTCATTTTCTTGCATTTTTTACTTATTTCGCTCTTTTGCTTTTATTTCTTGTTATTTTATATATTGTTGTAATCTAATTGAAAGTGGTGAGTTGAGACTCCCATATATATTGTTTTTAGTTCTATTTTTCGTTGTAAAAATCTAAGAAAATAGAGTTTGGCTAAGCCTACCAGGCTACCCGACCCGATAGTTGGTCGGGTAGCCACCCAAAAGTACACCATCGTGCCCGCAACCTTTATGACCGTGCCCGCGACCTCTAGGCAAAACCAGGCAGCCTTCCAACGTTGAGAAGATCAACCTCCGATGGTCTTTGAGATGCTTGAAGTTGCTATTTTCTTATGTTTATTTTAGTTTGAGTGTTTGTAAGGATTTCTATATTATGTTGTAATATTTATTTATCTCCCTCCAATTTGTAATATTTAAAGTGTTGTAATAATTCTCCATCCCTACTTCTTATCTATCCCATTCTTTAATCGCTTTCCCTAACTATACATATGTATATATCTTGCATGCCATACATATCCATGCTTTTACATACATGATTTATGCCTAGATTTGGCTAAATTTGCATCTTTGTGCTTTAATTAACTATTATATAATTTTGTGAGCAATCGTATGTTTTGCAATGTTTCACATGTCATGTATTAGAAGCCAGATCTTTAAAAGCATTCTTGTGTATGTATTGCATTAAGATTTTTTATATAGGATCATGCATATTTTACTAATTTTGTTTTGTACATAGCTGTTCGCGGAACGTCAGTAAATATGCAAGTTGTTATGCTTTAGCATCCCGCTTGTACATAATTTTCTTATTATGTTTAGCATCCTACCATGTGGCTATTTGCTTATGTGATATATCTCTATGAATGCCGGTGGATGGAGGTTGTGTCACTTAATTTGGAATAATATTGATTTTTATGTTTGTAAACTCATATTCTTTGAGTTGTGCATCTGCAAAACTCTTTCAAAAAATACATGAACTCAAATTGTTCCAGGATGAATGACATAATTTATACTTATATGCTTCACATAGTAAATTTGTAGGATTAAATCAGAATATGAACAAATAAAGAAAATAAAAATCATATCATGGTTTAGTAGAAACCGATCTTTGATTGGGTGAGTGGGGGTGCTCATATTTGACCTTCCCTTCTCATACCTAAGGTTCCGAGCCAAGCATCTTTGGTAACGATGAATAATGGCCTCGGCACCAGTCACGGATTTCCTAATTTTCCCAAAACATTAGGTGGCGACTCTAAGATCTGGTGATGTAATCCATTTTTGGCAAAAGTTTTGCAATAAAATGGATTTTCCATAAAAGTTCCCAAAACTGAATTCTCATCTATATTTCACATTGCACTTGTGAGAGTAGATCAAAGAATCCTCACAAACACTCAAAATAAAATAAACATAACAAAATAATAGCTTCAAGCACCTCAAAGACCATCCAAGGTTGATCTTCTCAACGTCGGAAGGCTGCCCGGTTTTGCTTAGAGGTCACGGGCACGGTCATGAAGGTCGCGGGCGCGATGGTGTACTTTTAGATGGCTACCCGACCAACTAACGGGTCGAGTAGCCTGGTAAGCTCAGCCAAACTCTGTTTTCTTATATTTTTACAACAAAAACATAACTAAAAACAATATATATGGGAGTCTCAACTCAACACTTTCAATTAGATTACAACAATATATAATATAACAAGAAATCAAAGCAAAAGAGCAAAATAAGTAAGAAATGCAAGAAAATGAAATAAATTGAAAATTCACATTTTCAAAAAAGGATAAACTTCATGATTTCCAAACTTCCTTTTGATCACCCTCAAGTATATGAATTATGTTCTCAATCCTCAATTTGAAAGTTTGGAATTCTTGCTAGAATGATGGTTTGGAGGTGTACATAGTAAAAAGTGATTATCTCTTTTCTTCTTTTTTTGTTCAATTTTACCGACACCCACTCTTCCTCTTGATCAAAACTAATGAAATTCAAGTATTTCAGAATTTTTGGAGGAGTATTGTGTGTAGAAAAGATGAAATTTCAGTTTGTATAGAAGGTATGAGGTGTATATGGAAGATATGAGTGTTTTTAGCTCAAAAACTCAATTTTTCTCTCTTTTTTTCTCTTTTCTCTAGCTCAAATATTCTCTCCTTAGTCTATCATCTCCCTCCTCTCAACAACATGATGTATGCATATAAGCTAAGGAAGTTAAGAAATGGTGGAAAACAAAATGGAAGACAAGATAGAGAGTAAAGGAATATAATGGAGCTAATGGGAGACAAAAATGAAGTCTTATCTCCAATGGATAAAGCACTAGATAATAGAGGCTGAGTGTATATGCATTTGGTGATGAATTTATCAGAAAATGGGACAATGGGGTGTCCCAATCGAACCAAAACCAAAAAAAAAAAAAAGGGTCTGTTGCTATCTCGTGTCGGGTCAACAAAATCTACTCTTAAGCCCGACTTCAAACGGGCATATCTCCCTTATCTAGACTTGGTTTTAGGTGATTCTTTAGACTAAATTGAAGTCCCAGAAGTTTACTTTCCAATGGTGGTGTCCTCACATCAAATTTCAAGTGTACAAAGAGAGATGCATAATTTAGTGAAGGTTGTTCATTTCTTTCTTAACGATTTGATGCTCATTTTTTTCCTAAACCAATTTTCTTCTATCCCCTCCTATTTCCTTCAACTCTAAACCTATAAAAAAGATGTTTTTAGATATTTTTCAAAGAGTTCACCTCCCTTCCATTTATTTCCACTTTATCCTTACTCGGTTTACTGAAAAGTGCAATATTTTAATCGAAATGAGAGTCTCAGAACATCGTAGAAACATTTGGAAAAAAATTTTAAAAAGAGGGTTTTAAGGTCTAAAATAATTTAGCCAAGAATGTGTAAAGGTTGGGATTAAAACTCAAATTACATCTCTCTTTTGAGGATTCTGTGAGAAATACATCTGATTATTATATATATTGAAGAAAATAGGAGGGGATGGAAGAAAACTGGTTTAGAAAAAGGATGAGCATCAAATCGTTAAGAAAGAAATGAGCAACCTTCACTAAATTTGGCATATCTATTAGTACACTTGAAATTTAGATGTGACGCCACCACCATTGGAAAATAGACTCCTGGGGCTTCAATTTAGACTCACGAATCACCTACAACTAAGTCCGGATAAGTGAGATATACACGATTAAAGTCGGGGCTTAAAAGCAGATTTTGTTGTCCAAGCCAGAGACAGCAGCAGACCCTTTTTTTTTTTTTTTGGTTTTGGTTCGATTGGGACACCCCATTGACCCATTTTTTGATATATTCATCACCAAATGCATATACATTCAACCGCCATTATCTAGTGCTTGATCTATTGGAGATAAGACTCTACTTTTGTCTCCTATTAGCTTCATTAGTGCTCCATTAGCACCATTATCTTCCCTTATGCTCTATCTTGTCTTCGACCTTGTCTTTCACCATTTCTCCACTTACTTAGCCTATATGTATACATCAGATTGTTGAGAGGAAGAGGAGGATAGATGAAGGAGAGAACATTTGAGCTAGAGAAAAGAGAGGAAAAAAGAGAGAAAGGTTGAGTTTTTGAGCTAAAAACACTCATATCTTCTATATACACCCCATACTTTCCATACAAACTGAAATTCCATCTTTTCTACACCCAAAAGTCCTCCAAAAATTCTAAAATACTTGAATTTCCGTAGCTTTGATCAAGTGGAAAAGTGGTGTTGGTAAAAATGAACAAAAACAAGAGAGATAATCACTTTTCAACACATACACCTCTACTCCATCATTCTAGCAAGAATTCCAAGCTTTCAAATTGAGGATTGAGAACGTAATTCATGCACTTGAGGGTGATCAAAAGGAAGTTTGGAAATCATAAAGTTCATTCTTTCTGGAAAAGATGAATTTTCAATTTATTTCATTTTCTTGCATTTCTTACTTTTTTGCTCTTTTTCTTTGATTTCTTGTTGTATTATATATTACTGTAATGTAATTAAAAGTGGCGAGTTATGACTCCCATATATATTGTTTTTAGTTCTGTTTTGTTGTGGAAATCTAAGAAAACAGAGTTTGGCCGAGCCTACCGGGCTACGCGGCCCGTTAGTTGGTCGGGTAGCCACCTAAAAGTACACCATCGCGCCCGCAACCTTCATGACCGTGCCCGCAACCTCTAGGCAAAACCGAGCAACATTCCGCCATTGAGAAAATCAACCTCCAATGGTCTTTGAGGCGCTTAAAGCTGCTATTTTCTTATGTTTATTTTATTTTGAGTGTTTGTGAGGATTTCTATATTATGTTGTAATATTTATTCATCTCCCTCGTATTTGTAATATTTAAGGTGTTGTAATAATTCTCCATCCCCACTTCTTATCTATCCCATTCTTTAATCGTTTTCCCTAACTGTACATATGTATATATCTTGCATGCCATGCATATCCGTGCTTTTACATACATGATTCATGCCTAGATCCGACTAAATTTTTATCTTTGCGCTTTAATTGATTATTACATGATTTTATACACTATCGCATGTTTTGCAATGTTTCACATTACATATTTTAGAAGCCGGATCTTTAGAAGCATTCTTGTGTATGTATTGCATTAGAATGTTGTATATAGGATCATGCATATTTTACTAATTTTGTTTTGTAGATGTTTGTGGGACATCGCCATCGCACCTGCAACCTTCATGACCATGCACGTGACCTCTAGGCAAAACTAGGCAGCCTTTCGACGTTGAGAAGATCTACCTCCATTGGTCTTTGAGGCGCTTGAAGCTGTTTTTTTCTTATGTTTATTTTATTTTGAGTGTTTGTGAGGATTTCTCTATTATGTTGTAGTATTTATTTATCTCCCTCGGATTTGTAATGTTTAAAGTGTTGTAATAATTCATCAACCCCGCTTCTTATCTATCCCATTCTTTAATCGCTTTCCCTAACTGTACATATGTATATATCTTGCGTGCCATGCATATCCATGCTTTTACATACATGATTCATGTCTAGATCTAGCTAAATTTGCATCTTTGTGCTTTAATTGATTATTACATGATTTTGTGCACTATCGCATGTATTGCAATGTTTCACATGCCATGTTTTAGAAGCCGGATCTTTAGAAGCATTCTTGTGTATGTATTGCATTAAGATGTTGTATATAGGATCATGCATATTTTACTAATTTTGTTTTATAGATGTTCATGGGACGTCGTCGGGTAGGCACCTGAAAGTACATCGTCGCGCCTGCAACCTTCATGACCATGCCTGCAATCTCTAGGCAAAACCAGGCAACCTTTCGACATTAAGAAGATCAACCTGCATTGGTCTTCGAGGCACTTGAAGCTACTATTTTCTTATGTTTATTTTATTTTGAGTGTTTGTGAGGATTTCTCTGTTATGTTGTAGTATTTATTTATCTCCCTCCAATTTGTAATATTTAAAGTGTTGTAATAATTCCTCATCCCCACTTCTTATCTATCCCATTCTCTAATCGCTTTCCCTAACTGTACATATGTATATATCTTGTATGTCACGCATATCCATGCTTTTACTTACATGATTCATGCCTAGGTCCAGCTAAATTTGCATCTTTGTGCTTTAATTGATTATTACATGATTTTGTGCACTATCGCATTTTTTGCAATGTTTCACATGTCATGTTTTTTAAGTCGGATCTTTAGAGGCATTCTTTTGTATGTGTTGCCTTTGGATTTTGTATATAGGGTCATGCATATTTTACCAACTTTTTTTGGTAGCTGCTCGCGGGACATCGGTAAATATGTAAGTTGTTATGCTTTAGCATTCCGGTTGTACATAATTTTCTTATTATGTTTAGCATCCTATCATGTGGCTATTTACTTATGTGATATATCTTTATGAATGCCGGTGGATAGAGGTTGTGTTGCTTAATTTGAAATGATATTGAATTTCATGTTTCTAAACTCAATTTCTTTGAGTTGTTCATCTTCAAAACTCTTTCAAAAAAATACATGAACTCAAATTGTTCCAAGATGAACGACATAATATATACTTGTATGCTTCACATAGTAAATTTTTAGGATTTATTAAATAAATTAGAATATGAACAAATAAAGCGAATGAAACTCATATCATGGTTTAGTAGAAGCCGATCTTTGATAAGGTGAGTGGGGGTGCTCATTATTGACCGTGCCCTCTCATTCCTAAGATTCCGAGCCAAGTGTCTTTGGTGACAGCGAACAATGGCCTTGGCACCAGTCACAGGTTTTCTAATTTTTCCAAAACATTAGGTGGCAACTCTAAGATTTGGTGATGTAGTCCATTTGTTGCAAAGGTTTTTGCAATAAAATGGATTTTGTTATAAAAGTTTCCAAAAATGGACTTTCATCTATGTTTCACATTGCATTTGTGATATTAGATCACAGAATCCTCACAAACACTCAAAATAAAATAAACATAACAAAATAGTAGCTTCAAGGGCCTCAAAGACCATTAGAGGTTGATCATCTCAACTTCGGAAGGCTACCCGATTTTGCTTAGAGGTCGCCGGCACGGTCCTGAAGGTCCCGGGCGTGATTGTGTACTTTTAGGTGGCTACCCGACAACTAACGGGCCGGGTAGCCCAGTAAGCTCGTCCAAACTTTGTTTTCTTAGATTTCTACAACAATAACAGAACTAAATACAATATATATGGGAGTCTCAACTCACCACATTCAATTAAACTACAACAATATATAACATAATAAGAAATCAAAGCAAAAGAGTAAAATAAGTAAGAAATGCAAGAAAATAAAATAAATTGAAAATTCACCATTTCAAGAAAGAATGAACTTCATGATTTCCAAACTTCCTTTTGATCAGCCTCAAGTGTATGAATTATGTTCTCAATCCTCAATTTGAAAGCTTGGAATTCTTGCTAGAATGATGGTTTGGAGGTGTACGTGGTGAAAAGTGATTATCTATCTTTCTTCTTTTTTCTTTTTCTTTTTTTGTTCACTTTTACCGATACCCACTCTTCCTCTTGATCAAAGCTAATGAAATTCAAGTATTTCAAAATTTTTAGAGGAGTTTTGTATGTAGAAAAGATGGAATTTCAGTTTGTATGGAAGGTATGGGGTGTATATGGAAGATAGGAGTGTTTTTAGCTCAAAAACTCAAATTTTCTATCTTTTTTTCTCTTTTCTCTGGCTCAAATGTTCTCTCCTTAATCTATCCACTCCCTCTTCTCAACAATCTGATGTATACATATAGGCTAAGCAAGTGGAGAAATGGTGGAAGACAAGGTAGAAGACAAGATAAAGCATAAATGAAGATAATGGAGCACTAATGGAGCTAATAAGAGACAAAAGTTGAGCTTTATCTCCAATGGATCAAGGACTAGATAATTGAGGCTGAGTGTATATGCATTTGGTGATAAATACATCAGAAATGGGTAAATATGGTGTCCCAACCGAACCAAAAAAAAAAAAATACTGTCTCAGGCCGGATCAACAAAATCTGCTCTTAAGCCTGACTTCAAACGGGAATATCTCCCTTATCCGGACTCAATTTTAGGTGATTCTCGAGTCTAAATTAAAGCCCCAGAAGTCTACTCTCCAATGGTGGTGGCCTTACATCTACATTCTAAGTGTTCAAAGAGATATGCCTAATTTAGTGAAGGCTGTTCATTTTTTTCTTACCGATTTGATGATCATCCTCTTTCTAAACCAGTTTTCTTTCATCCCCTCCTATTTCCTTCAACTCCAATCCTATAAAGAAGATGCTTTTAGATATTTTTCAAAGAGTTCACCTCCCTTCCATTTATTTCTCCTTTATCTTTACTTAGTTTACTGAAAAGTGTAATATTTTAATAGAAATGGGAGCCTCGGAACAACGTAGAAATATTTGGAAAAATATTTTGAAAAGAGGATTTTAAGGTCTAAAATAGTTTAGCTAAAAAAGCGTGAAGGTTGGGATTAAAGGTCAAATTCCATCTCTCTTCTGAGGATTTTGTGAGAAATACATTCTGATTGTCATATATATTGAAGGAAATAGGAGGGGATTGAAGAAAACAGTTTAGGAAAAGGATGAGCATCAAATCGTTAAGAAATAAATGAACAGCCTTCACTCAATTTGGCATATCTATTAGTACACTTGGAATTTAGATGTGAGGCCACTACCATTGGAAAATAGACTCATGGGGCTTCAATTTAGACTTACAAATCACCTAAAACTGAGTCCGGATAAGGGAGATATACCCGTTTGAAATCGGGCTTCAGAGTCGATTTTGTTGACCCAGCCCGAGACAGCAACAGACCCCTTTTTTTTTTTTTTTTGGTTTGTTTGGTACACCCCATTGACCCATTTTTTGATATATTCATCACCAAATGCATATGCACTCAACCTCCATTATCTAATGCTTGATCATTTAGAGATAAAGTTAACTTTTGTCTCCCATTAGATCCATTAGCGATCCATTAGCTCCTTTATGTTCCTTTATGCTCTATCTTGTCTTCCACCTTATCTTCCACCATTTCTCCACTAACTTAACCTATATATATACATCAAATTGTTGAGAGGATGGGGATGATAGATAAAGGAGAGAACATTTGAGGAAGAGAAAAGAGGGGAAAAAAAAGATAGAAAACTTGAATTTTTGAGCTAAAAACACTCCTATCTTCCATATAAACCCATACCTTCCATACAAATTGAAATTCAATCTTTTCTACACCCAAAACTCCTCCAAAAATTCTAAAACACTTGAATTTCAGTAGCTTTGATCAAGAGGAAGAGTGGGTGTTGATAAAAGTGAACAAAAACAAGAGAGATAATCACTTTCACCACATACACCTCCAAACCATCATTCTAGCAAGAATTCCAAGCTTTCAAATTGAGGATTGAAAACATAATTCATACACTTGAGGGTGATTAATAGGAAATTTGGAAATCATGAAGTTCATCCTTTTTGGAAAAGGTGAATTTTCAATTTATTTCATTTTCTTGCATTTCTTACTTATTTTACTCTTTTGCTTTGATTTCTTGTTATATTATATATTGTTGTAATCTAATTGAAAGTGGTGAGTTGAGGAACCCATATATATTATTTTTAGTTCTATTTTGTTATGAAAATCTTAGAAAACAGAGTTTGGCCTAGCCTATCTGGCTACCCAACCCGTTAGTTGGTCGGGTAGCCACCTAAAAGTACACCATCGCGCTCGCGACCTTTATGCTGTGCCCGCGACCTCTAGGAAAAATCGGCCAACCTTCCAACGTTGAGAAGATCAACCTCCGATGGTCTTTGAGGCGTTTAAAGCTGCTATTTTCTTATGTTTATTTTATTTTGAGTGTTCGTGAGGATTTTTATATTGTGTTGTAATATTTATTCATCTCCCTTGAATTTGTAATATTTAAAGTGTTGTAATAATTCCCCATCCCCACTTCTTATCTATCCCATTCTTTAATCGTTTTCCCTAACTGTACATATGTATATATCTTGCATGCCATGCATATCCACGCTTTTACATACATGATTCATGCCTAGATCTGGCTAAATTTGCATCTTTGGTTTTTAATTGATTATTACATGATTCTGTATGCTATCGCATGTTTTGCAATGTTTCACATGTCATGTTTTTTAAGCCGGATCTTTATAAGCATTCTTGTGTATGTATTGCATTAGGATTTTGTATATAGGATCATACATATTTTACTAATTTTGTTTTGTAACTGTTCGTGGGACGTCGTCGGGTAGCCACCTAAAAGTACACCATCGCACCCGCAACCTTCATGACCGTGCCCGCAACCTTTAGGCAAAACCAAGTAGCCTTCTAACATTGAGAAAATCAACCTCCGATGGTCTTTGAGGCGCTTGAAGCTGCTATTTTCTTATGTATATTTTATTTTGAGTGTTTGTGAGGATTTCTATATTATATTGTAATATTTATTCATCTCCCTCAGATTTGTAATATTTAAAGTGTTGTAATAATTCTCCATCCCCACTTCTTATCTATCCCATTCTTTAATCGTTTTCCCTAACTATACATATATATATATATATATATATCTTGCATGCCATGCATATCCGTGCTTTTACATACATGATTCATGCCTAAATCCTGCTAAATTTTCATCTTCGTGCTTTAATTGATTATTACATGATTTTTTGCACTATCGCTTGATTTGCAATGTTTCACATGTCATGTTTTAGAAGCCGAATCTTTAGAAGCATTCTTGTGTATATATTGCATTAGGATTTTGTATATAAAATCATGCATATTTTACTAACTTTGTTTTGTAGCTGTTCACGAGACGTCGGTAAATATGTAAGTTGTTATGTTTTAGCATCCCGCTTGTACATAATTTTCTTATTATGTTTAGCATCCTACCATGTGGCTATTTGCTTCTATGATATATCTCTATGAATGCCCCGTGGATGGAGGTTGTGTCGCTTAATTTGGAATGATATTGATTTTCATGCTTGTAAACTCAATTTCTTTGAGTTGTGTATCTTCAAAACTTTTTCAAAAAATACATGCACTCAAATTGTTCCAGGATGAAAGACACAGTCTATACTTGTATGCTTCACATAGTAAATTTTTAGGATTTATTAAATAAATTGGAATATGAACATATAAAGCAAAGAAAACTCATATCATGGTTTAGTAGAGGCCGATCTTTGATCTGGTGAACGGGAGTGTTCATTATTGACCTTCCCCTCTCATACCTAATGTTCCGAGCCAAGCATCTTTAGTGACGACGAACAGTGGCCTTGGCACGAGTCATGGGTTTCCTAATTTTTCCAAAACATTAGGTGGTGACTCTAACATCCGGTGATGTAGTCCATTTCTGGCCAAGGTTTTGAAATACAATGGATTTTCTATAAAAGTTATCAAAACTGAACTCTCATTTATGTTTCACATTGCACTTGTGAGACTAGATCAAAGAAATCGAGGGTTCTAACTGTTTAACGCGCACGAGTACCCCCCTTCTCCGAGCATGTTACATTTTCTGGCGACTCCGTGTAGACACCCCATTTTTTACCGCCCTTCAAACTTGTGCGCTTTTGGTTGATCAGTCAATGATACAATTGTTCAAATTCCTCAGCAAAAGGGCTTCGGTTTTCCAACTCTAGAGCCTAGAACCTTGTACTCCTTTGAGCCAAAACCTAATTTTTCCACACTTGACCAGCCAGTGGCCTGTTGGCCAATAGGTAGCCGGCTTGGCAAAAATCAGTGGCCGGCCAGCCAGATTTCCTGACAAAACAGATATTTATTGCCAGCTATCCCCCAATGTGCATGCACTGCACCAGTTGGCTCGATATAGATATTTCCGAGATAGCAACTAGTTTTTCTATGTATACTTGACCATCCCTTATGTTTTGAGGTTAGAAAAAATTATCAAAGCTCAAATTCTTAAAAAGCTTTCTTCATCTCTATCTTGCAACACACATACACTACTCAAACACTTCCTAAACCAAATATTTGAGGCTCATTGCTAAGGTCCTTGAGCCAGAATTTTAGCTCTTGAGAGTGATCACTTGTTGGTTTATGAATCAAAGAGTTACTCCTTTTCAAGAGAACAAATGTAAGCGGGACAAAAGCAATTTATTTTTCGACTACTGAGCGAACATTTTAGACAAGAGAACGAGGCGTTTAGGAGATGTTCTCGATTCTTGGCGCATGATCCTTTGAATCCCGTTTGAATTAATTAGCTTAATTTCTCTTAGATTAATTAGCATGTTGTAATTAATTAGTTAATTCCTCTGAACTTGTAATAGCTAGTTACTTAGTTAATTAATTCCATATTGTAATTAATTAATTAGATTCATTCAATTTGTAATAATTAGTTAGTGAAGCTAATTTATTTGGTGTTATAATAGTTAGTTTAATTAGGACATTCATTCAGGCCCTCCTGCAAGAAAACAAATTGTAATATTGTGTATGTCTTCCAAACCCCATTCTTTCTCTTTTTTATTTATCTACTTATGATGGATAGCATATAGCATCATGTTTCCCTTAGCATTTTTCATGACTTACATCCATTCATTTTGCATGAATAAGGGTTTGGCTCATCATACTAATAAATGTCAATTTCTAATTTCTTGCTTGAATACATGCTCTATCACATGCCTTGAATTGACTCACATGCCATGCTAGTAGCCGAGCCTATTAATTGCATGTTATATGCGTTGCATTATTCATTTGCATTGTTTAGGACCATGCATTCTTTCTAACTATTTTCTTTCTTTTGGCTTGCCTCATATATTTGGGGTAAGCATTTTTTTACTTTAGCATATTACATGCATGTGATTGTTGCCATATCAAGCATGTTCACCATGAAGCTAAATGCTTAGTCGATATACTTGTTTGAATGCTTGTGAATGAAATATTTTTTTCGCTTAACTTGGGATGATTTGGTTATTGTATATATGAGCTCACTTTTTCAAGTGGTACATATTCAAAACATTTTTCAAAACGATCATGAAATCAAAGCGTTCCAAACTTTACGAATTAGTCTATACTTGTGTGGGTCACATAGTAAAGATTGCATAATAATCGGAATAAGAGCATATAATTTATATGAAAATCACATCATGATTAGTAGAGGTCGATCTTTGATCGAGTGAGTGGGGTGCTCAATTCATGACCTTCCCCTCTCATACCTAAGTTCCCGAGACGAGACACTTTGGTGATAACAAACGAGTGGCCTTTGGCACGAGTCACGGGTTTCCTAAATTTCCAAAAATATTTAGGTGGCTGCTTTGAAATTTGGCAAAGCAATCCATTTTTAGTATTTTTTATTCAAAATCGTTTTCCAAAAGATTTGTCGGATTTGGACTCATTTGTGTTTATCTATTTCACATTGCACTTATAAAACCAGATTCAGAACCAAGTGAGTCCGAACTGTAGGGCTATCGTATCCAAGGAGACTAAACCCCTCCAAAGAACACGAAAAGCAAGCTATAGTTTCTGGCGACTCTGCTAGGGAACTAAAGAACTTGACTTGAACTTCATGATGTGAATTTTTATTTATATTTATATGTTCTTTGCATTACATTTTTCATTGTTACTCTAAGTCACTATGTTTTCCATTTGTTATTCCTGGACAGTTTGCTGGAGGATTGCCCAAAAGCTTTCCAAAAGGCTGACCGATTGTGGGCTCTGCCATGTTGGAAATACAACCCTTGGATCTGGATTACCGCTGTACCATTTAATCCACCTTTTATTTCTCGGTGTTGGGTGTGAGAGGTATATTATGTAATTTTGCTAAGGTACCCCTTTTGACCAATCGGTCTAGCTGCATATAGTAAAGCCATATTGACTATTACAACTTAGGACAGGATGCTCACCCATATAAAGGATGTTGTGAAACTACTTGTTTAAAGTAGTAAAACCCTAAATCATGTCAAAATTTAGGACAAGGTAACCCTACCCCCCCTCTCTCTCTCTCAAAATAGGGGTGTTTTGGCTCTCTTTTACTTGATATGTGCTTTACAGTTAAACTGTAATGTTCATATCAGTGCTACAAGTTGATATCAGTTTTGGGTGCAGAATTCAGTGGGAGATATAGTGCTTCAGCTATGATTATATTTGTTAGAAATTGGGCCAAAATGCTGTCCGATTTTTTATTATTATTTTCCTTTTCTTTCTTTCTTTATTTTACTAGGTAGTTTGCAATCATAGCTTCAGAAAGACCCGATATCTCGCAAGTTTTGTGGACTCGCTTTGGTAGACTTTGCAAAACCCAAGACCATGTTGGTGGTTAACTAGTGTTAGTCTCTCTTCCACCAGTTGTGCAACAGAAAAGGAACAGGCAATTATCATCACCAACACAGATCACTCAGCAATCACCTGTTTGTTCTCACCCACTCAACTCACCAAAACCTAACTCTCCTAGACCAGTAACTGTGCAGAGTGTAAAAGAGGCTGCTGCTATGATGGCAACTTTCCAGAAAACCATGGATACCTCAATCAAAGGATAGCCGCACAGGATAAAACCATCGCTGACATACGACGCCCATCTGGGGCATCAGCATCTACTATACATCCAGTTCCGACTGCCTAGTCGACTCCTGATCCGCCTCCGCCAATCGAAAACCCTCAGGTCCCAGACCCTCAAAGAGATGTTTTCACAGGCTTCGACTTTTAGACCTTTGGCACAACCCCACGGAGGACTCATTTCTTTCGATATCAACGACATTGATCCAACTATGATCAAAATCGCCAGGCTAAAGAAGGTGTTCAAGAAACCTAGGGTTTTAATTCCATCCCGGATATTGAAGATGGTTATATCGAGGCCTCAGTTAGATTGTCAAAAATGTTTAAGATGTCTCACATCGATAGATGTGATGGGAGCGGAGACCTTATTGTTTATGTTCACTTGTTTTCGGATGTTCTGAAGCCAATGGACCTGACTCGGGCTCAAAAACTATCATTGTTTAGAAGAACTCTATCGGACGTAATAGCTATCTGGTACGCCAAGCTAGAGGATTCTACTAAGCGAAATTGGGAAGAATTGTCTGAGAGGTTTGTTAACCAATACTCATACAATACTCAAATAGAAGTAACAATCAACGAGTTGGAAGCTACCACTCAGAATCCCAAGGAACTTTTCATCAACTTTGTCACAAGATAGAGGGCAAAGGCAGCCAGGATGACAAACAAGCCCTTAGAAAGGAAACAAGTCTGGTTGGTAGTTCAGAATCTCGAGTCGGATATGTTACAAACAATGATAGTAGCACCATTGTCTATATTTGTTACTCTTTATGAGTTGGGGGTCCAAATTAAAGTGCATTTAAGAAAGGCATCATTCAAAGAACCAGCGAACCTGCGAAGAGGTTGTTCACTAGGAATACCAATGCTAGCAGTAGCACTATTCCTCAACTTGCAGAGATCAACACCGTCGCCACAGTGGTCAAAATGGCCGATCCTTTCGCCGCCACAACCTCACAACCCATCAGCCCAAATCGAAACCAAAGAATTTTTACCCCCCTTTACATGAGCCCAGCCCATGCTCTTAAACTCCTGATGGAGAAGGGGCACCTTAAGCCCCTCGATCCTCGACCTCTCCCGAACCCACTCCCACCTAGACATGATCTCACTCAATACTTTATTTTTCATAAACAGCGCAGTCACCCCATCAATCGTTGCTATCGCCTACATCATGAGATCCAGGATCTCATCGACAATAAAATCATAGCCCCACCCGCCAAACCGAATGTGACCACCAACCCACTTCCCGCCCATAACCAAGTCCCTCCACCCAAAAACATTAACCTTATCCATACACTACCACCCACCTTTAACCCCAGCACATATATCACCCAATCCCATCTACCTAAGCCTAAGGTGGTTATTCCAAAAAAGCACGAATATGTGCATGATGGATGTAACACCCAAAACCCAATCAAGGCCTGTGGTGGCGAAGACGAAAAAGAAGAGGGATGCACTAGAGAAGGGGTTGTCTGATACCCAAGTTATAGAAAGGCAGCCTCACTTATAGAAAAGTATGACCCTAGTTGATACATTGTGGCTGCTGACTAGCCAAAGCCTGTAGTCATACTGCTAGACTCCTTCAACATCAATGCTATTGGGAAAGATGAGCTAGGGAAAAATCTGAATGATTTGCCTGAACAAGGCCTTAATGACCTGGCAGAATTAGAAGAAGACTTGACAGAACTAGAGAAAGATCTGGAGAACCTCTACTTCTTCGAAGAAGAGGATGTGGACAGCATACAGATTAAGCGGTGGGATCAAAGCTAGCCTAAATCCAACAATAGGTGGTTGAGTGAAAAGGAATCAGATATGGAGGAGCAAGCAAAGGAGATTGTGAAAGAAGAGGAAGTTGGTAATAATAGCAATGTTGAGGTCGTGCCTACGATTGAGGCCATGCCTATAACTGAAAAGGAACAAGAGTTAGAACAGTTCCAATGAGAAAGAATAGAGGAAATCCAGAAAAAGATAGCCCAGGAGCAGAGAAAAGAAAAGGCTGAGTTAACAACAGACGATGTCTAAACCTCGGGAAAGCCCGAATGAGAGTTTGGTGACAAGAGAAAGATGCCAAAAAAATTCAGACAGTATCGGAAGGCAGAGATTGAATCAGCTACAGAGGAGGAGTGGTATGCCCATGGAGAAAGCGATGTGAATATGATCCGGGTGAAGCCCGATAATGGCCTGGCAATGGATATAGGGGAATGGTGGGAAGATAGTGATCTGAGCCATGGGTATACTGACGAAGGGTGGAAAACCGATACCCCTGATAATACATGGTATGCAGAGGAGATTAACCACATGACCCAAAACGGTCGGTATTTCAAACCCCCAGCTCTAGATCAGCTAAGATCATCTGGAAAAGAGGCTAAGAAATCAAAAGAGAAGGACGTAGAGGAAGACCTGGTCATAAAGCAACTTAAAAAGATCCAGGTGGATATATCAATTTGGGGGCTACTGATGGCTTCTCGGGAGCACAAGCATGTATTGCTAGAGGCATTGAACAGAATTAAACTGTCTATCGACACCACCACTGACCAACTGGTGTCATTGGTTATGTCAGGGGATGTTTGTTCAGTGTTATCTTTTACAAACAAAGAGTTGCCACTTGAGGATGCTAATCATAACCGACCCCTGTATGTAACTCTAGAGAGCTGAAAAAAATGGATCCCAGTGGTACTAGTGGACACCGACTCGACAATTAATGTGTGTCGAGCGAGAATCGCTTACGCCATAGGTTTGAAGCCAGCTGAATTCATGCCTACCACTGAAGTTGTTTGAGCCAATGACAATACCAGCCGAGATGTCATGGGGACTTTCAAGAGCCAAATACTGATTGGCCCGTTCGAGCATAAGGTTGAATTCCATGTTATGGACATGCCAGCAACCTTCAATCTGCTCTTGGGAAGACCTTGGTTATACCAAATGCGAGCAGTTTTATCAACGGTTCACCAGTTGGTGAAATATCCATTCAAATGTGGGATTGCTACTTTTTACAGCAATTCTTTTACCCACCCTCCCTAGGGAACTACCACCCCTTTGTTACAAATATTCCATGGAGAAGAGGATGTGTTCCTCTCCGGATTTTCCTTGGCAAAGGCCTAGCTGGTCCAATCTATCATGGCAGAGGATGATGGGAACTATGTGAGTACCCAGTCCATTTATATGATGAATAAACAAGGACACATTCCCGGATCGGGACTAGGTAAGAGTGGTAGGCAAGGAAGTATTGTTGCCAGAGAGATAAGTCACAACCCCTATACTTTTGGGCTGGGGTACAAGCCAAATGTAGAAGACTGGAAAAGAAAAGGAGAGGAGTTAAGAGAAAGAGTTAAAGCAAAAAAGGCTGGGAGGCAATATGAACTGGTCCACAAGCCAATACGAGGAACCCTGAACGGAAGCTTTGTCCATCAAGGGAAGGATTTCCCTTTCTGTGGATTTCCATAAGCACGGGTCAAACGGGAAACCAAGATGAGGTACCTGGGATTTGAGATCTTCTTTAATCACCAATTGCCGAACAATGAAAAAGAAGAGGAGCAAATCAATCCAAGTGTCAGAACAGAGCAAGGCAAGAATGCAAACCTAGATGTCGATGAAGAGGAGCTGTAGGGATGGCACTAGTTAACCTACTAATGGATTCTAATGCTGGGGCTGAGTCCGTTAACTTAGGGGATAGTGTTACTATCTTTATGCTTGGGGACAAACTAGCAACAGATTACTCCAGTATCATTGTGGATGCAGGTGAGGCTCCACACCTAGTCTGGCAATTTAAGAAGGGCACCATTGGCAGTTTTGAACCGGATAATGAGTTTGAATCTGATTCCACCGAGTCTGTTGAGTTAGGATCAGATTCGAGTTTTTCTGAGGAGTCCAAGTCTGGTACTTTCGGGGGTGGTAACCTGGATACCAAGTCCTGTCAAGGTCTTCTTTTAGTTTTTCTTTTGAGTTGACTGTAACAGAGGACCCGGACTTTACTAATGAGAATGCAGTGGATTTCACTTACTTCTCTGTGCCTTTAGTTTTTTGCACTGATCTTGATTTTCAAAATTTTGACTTAAACAAAGAGGAAGAAATTCATCGAGCATTGAAAAATTTGGTTGACCAAGAGGAGGAAATGCGTGTTAAGCCCTGCACATACGAAATCATTGCAATTAATGTGGGTACTGAGAAAGATCCCCACTTGGTCCAGATTGGGTCCACATTGTCTTCGAAGGAACGCGAGCGTTTAATCGCTTTATTAAAATATTTCAAAGATGTTTTCACATGGTCCTACGAAGACATACCTGGAATCGATCCTGAGATTGTACAGCACTGGATCCCTCTTGACCCCGAGGCCCTACTAGTTAAACAGAAACTTTGCAGAGTCTGTCCAAACTGGGCGTTGAAGATTAAAAATGAGGTGACCAAACAAATTGATGCGAGTTTCTTGATGGTATCTGAGTACCCGACTTGGCTAGCTAATATCGTTCTAGTTCCAAAGAAGGATGGCAGAATTGGAGTTTGCGTCAACTTCCAGGATCTGAACAGAGCTAGTCTGAAAGACGACTTTCCCCTGCCACACATCGAAGAGTTGGTAGATTTCACTACTGGCCATGCATTGTTATCATTCATGGATGGGTTTTCTGGGTATAATGAGATTTTGATGGAGCCTGAAGGTAGAAAGAAGACTGCTTTCACTACGTCATGGGGTACCTACTGCTACAGAGTCATGCTTTTTAGGTTAAAAAATACTGGGGCTACATATCAAAAGGCTGTGACCACAATCTTGCACGACATGATTCATAAGGAGGTTAAGATGTATGTGGACAACATGATTGTCAAGTCCAAAGAGCAAGAAGGCTGCTACACTGCACTAGAAAAATTCTTTGAACGGATCAGGGAGTACAGACAGAGGTTGAACCCACATAAATGCACCTTTGGGATGATTGCAGGGAAAATGTTGGCATTCTGATTACATAGAAGGGAATTGAAGTAGATCCTTACAAAATCAAGGCCATGTTAGAAATGCTACCACCGAGAACTAAAAAAGAGGTGAGCGACTTTCTAGGGAAAGTGCAATTCATAAAACGATTTATCTCAAAATTAACCTTGACAAGTGAACCACTATTTAGTCTCTTGAAGAAAGGGAAGAAGTTCCAATGGGATGATCGATGTCAATTCGCTTTCGAATAGGTCAAGCAGTACCTCCAGAATCCACCTGTATTGTCACAACTAGAATCGGGGAAACCGCTGATCCTGTATTTGTCGGTAACAGATTCGACCATGGAGTGAATGTTAGCTCAAGAATCAGAAGCTAAAGTAGAGAACGCCATCTACTATCTGAGCAAGAAGATGTTGGATTATGAGACCCGCTATACTCCCCTGGAGAAAGCTTGCTTAGCTTTGGTTTGGGCAACTAGGAAGTTAAGACACTACCCGTTAACTTATTCCATAATTCTGATTTCGAGATTAGATTTCATCAAATATCTCTTTAAGAAACCGGCGCTTACGGGTAGGCTAGCGCATTGGTTGCTTCTACTCTCCGAGTTTGACCTCAAGTACGTCACACGCAAGTCCGTCAAAGGGAGAGTCGTAGCAAAATTTTTGGCAAACCACCCAATGGAAAGAAATGAAGCAATAGAGTATCTATTCCCAGATGAAGGCATTCTACAGATAAAAGATGAAACATGGACAATGTACTTTGACGAAGCATCTAATCAATATGGTTATGAGATAGGTGTGTTGTTCATAGCACCCAATGATTCCCATATACCCCTAGCTTTCAAACTCCGATTCAAAGTGTCTAACAACGAAGCAGAATATGAGGCGAGCATCGCTGGATTGGAAGCTGTCCTAAAACTAGGGGCAATAAGGTTGGACGTCATCAAAGACTCGAACCTAGTTGTTTCTCACGCCAACGGGGATTGGAAGGTCAAGAAAGAGAACACAAAGGTTTATCATCAGACCCTGGATATTCTAATTCCGAGGTTTGAAACACTGACGTTCACACATCTATTGAGAGAGAACAACCGATTTGCTGATGCACTGGCAACTCTATCTTCCATGGTAGACGTACCACTTACAGTGAAGATGCTTCTGATCATCATTGAACAGTAATATGTGCCTACTTATGAGACCATTTCCACAATAAATGAGGATCAAGACAAAACCCCCTGGTATTACAACATTTGGAATTTTTTGGAAAATGATACGTATCCACCAGGGGCAAATGCTAAGAATAAATGGAGAATACAGTGTCTAGCCGTTCAGTTCATCATCTACGGGGATAAGTTGTATAAGAGAGGCCATTTGGGAATACATAAGCTCTGAGTCGAAGAAGAAGAGTCGATGCGTCTTATGGAGGTCATCCATAGAGGAGAATGTAGAGTACAAATGAACGGTGTGATGTTGGCCAAGAAAATCCTCAGGCAAGGCTATTATTGATCAACTATGGAGGCGGATTGTATCAACTTTGTTCAGCGATGTCACAAATGTCAAATTCATGCCAATCGCATGAACATATCGCCGTCAAAACTTTACAACATGACTTCCCCATGGCCTTTCTCAGTCTAGGCAATTGATGTCATCGGGACAGTCTGGCCAAATGGTTCAAATGGACATAAGTACATTCTAGTGGAAATCGACTATTTTACCAAGTCGGTAGAAGCTCGTTCTTATTCTGTGTTGAAGGCATCGCATGTGGCCAAGTTCATCAGAAACAACATCATCTGCAAGTATGGAGTGCCAAATGAGATCATCTCAGACAACAGTTCGCACTTCAAAAAAGAAGTGGTCGATTTGCTTGAAAAATACAATGTGGCTTTTCACAAGTCATCAACATATAGACCACAGACCAACGGAGCTATTGAGGCTGCTAACAAGAACATCCTGCGGAAGATTGTTGAGACTTACAAGGATTGGCCGGATAAACTGCCATTGCACTCTGGGGCTACAAAACGTCAATTCGAACATCTATAGGGGCAACCCCCTATTCTCTAGTGTATGAGATGGAAGTTATTTTGCGATTGAGATTGAAGTACCGTCACTGAGAATTATGGCCAAGTGTCCAATAGCAAAGGCGAATTGGCAGCAGTGTAAGTTCGAAGAATTGATGTTGTTTGACGAAAGAATGTTGAAGGCATTATATCACATCCAAGGATATCAGAGCAAAATTGTCAGGGCCTTTAAAAAGAAAGTCAAATCTAGAACCACAAAGAAGGAGATATAGTGCTGAAAAATGATCGAGCTCCCATCCATGACCCTAAGGGCAAGTTCAGACCCAATTGGACTGGTCCTTATATCATTAAATCTATCTGGTCAGGAGGAGTGATTATTCTTATAGATCTAGATGGCCTGGGTTTTCACAACCAATCAATATGGACAAGTTGAAGAAATATTATCCCTGAGAGGCTCGCTAGGCCAAAAACCCGAAAGAACGACCTAGGTAAAAGTTAGAGCATGAAAAATTAGAAACAAAGAAAACAGAGCTCGCAAAGTTGAAAACCTGAAAGAATGGCTTTGGCAAAAGTTAGAGCGCAAAAAGAGAGTGTTAATACACAAGCGAACCCAAATCGAACTACGTAAGGCCTAATTTCCATCTTTAGGATATGTAGGCAACTTCATCCTAAAGTTTAGCCATAATCATTTCCAACTTAACTATCATGTCTATTCTGTTTGATCGGTCCATCTTTTTCCATCATCTGTTCGCTTGGTTGTGTTACCTCCATTTGGCAGAAAGGTCGGTTACAAGACAGAGCAGTGATAGTGAGTTGAGAGCAGTTATAATCTTCTGAAATGGGGTTGTATATCTTAAGGATCGATTCTGTGTGTGTCAAGTAGTGACCGTTTTCGAAAATTATTTTGAGAAGTTTTGATAAAACTAATTTTCTTGAAATTTTATCTTTTTCAACTCAGACCATTTTAGACCAAAAAGGAAAACTTTCAATACTCACAACTTTAATTCCATTAATTTCAACACAAGTACATTCTCAACTCTCTGGTTGAATCAAAGTTGCTTTTACATCATAAAAACTTGAAAAGAAAAGTCAAAGAAATAAACTTGGGGCACAGATAAGTTAGGTGGTCCTATGTCTTTTGCTCGCACTCATGGAAGTCTTTGTTGCCAAAGTTGGCCCAACCTGTGCCTCATCCTCAAGCCAAGCCAAGCACTCGCCAAAAGGGCGTAACTGAAGCTAGGGGTAGGGACTAGAAGTTCTCTCGTCCTCCAAGCAACAAGGAACCAGGCCAAGTGCAAAGCACAAACTGGAAATGGAGCCGGTATTCCACCCCTTCCTCTGGACAGGTCTGATTGTGTCCAAACTGGCATCTGAACCAGAATGAAAAATAGAACACACAGTACATGAGGCCAATCAACTCTATACTCGGTTGTCGGGACATTGTAGCCCATCTCAGCTACATTAGGCTAGAGGCAATGCCTAGTGATATCAGACGCAGATCTGCTACACATTCAGTCTCACCACCATCCCTCTAAAGGAAAGTCCACTAGTCGCTGGCGAAAGAAGTAGGCTCTGGCCGAATATTCAGGGCAAGGGTCCACTACTTTCAGCTTATCCATCAACCACACCTGGGAAGGGATAAAATATAAGAGAGATTAAAGAATAGAGAGATATGCGTTGAGATAAAAAGTAAGGAAAGGGTTTTGAGATGAAAATAGATAGTGAATGCTGAGTGATGCAAAAAACCATAAATAAGAAAGGGTGAGCAGTTGACTCCTGGCAAACCAAGTGGTCTCTCGCCGATCGAAACATCTAAACCCATCAGGGTCTCAACCAATGCAACTCTAACCCTCTTTCAGGCGTTGGGCCACTTAGATCAACCCAATGCTAGCTTTGCCATAACTAAGGAAAATAAGGAAGTTCGCATGCAAACATAAGTAGAGGGCATGTTGGTGATGACCTCGCCAGAGAAAGTCACCCTTATCTCCAATACCCGAAAATCGATGAATCAAACGGGGGATGTCCAACTCCCCATCATGAGCCAAGGATCGAGCCTCGCGTAAAGCAAGCCCACACATCTGTTCCAAAGCCCATACATGGCCAAAATGGGGCTGGGACATAATCTCTTCATCACGCCGAGACTCCATCAATGCCTAGAATTCTTTGACCGTAGGGCACATCTCTTACGCTCCGGAGCGAAATACATGTGTAACTAGGTTCCAACATCAGACCACGATATGGAGGAACAGAAAACAAATTGAAGTAAGGCTCAACGAAAAAAGAGCATTTATGCAGAAACCCCAAAAATTTACCTTTTTTGCGCCGTCCAAAATGGCTATCCAATCCTTAAGCCTCTTGGCAAGAAATATCTCTATTTTCAGAAGAAACAGTAGCAAAGATGAAGTTCTATCGAATAAACAACGAAGTAAGACCTTTATAGAGGATAAGGTTGTGTGAGTAGATGCCAGCTGTCCAACTACATGCCTTGGCCGGCTGTCCATTCAGGTGGCCGGCTAACCCCTTTGTGTTGGTCTGACAACTGGGCATCTGGGTTAGTTCTGCTCTTTTTGCTTTGAGGTCTTGTTTTAAATCTTTTGTTTCTAACAAGTGTAAATAGTTATGTTTAGGTTGTATTTTGTATTTAGGGTCGGTTGTCGGGTCAATATCCATTTACAAACACTATTCAATACAAGCATTTTACACATTCAGTTCCGTTTTATGTAAGTATGGTGCCAATCCAGAGAGGTTGTGCAAAATAAAACTCATTTTATAAAAAACTGCAGGTTTTTACCCCGATCATAGCTTTTCCAAAAGAGAAAATGAAAGTTTTTCAAAAACAAAAGTAACAATCCTATCTGAAGCTATACATGTGCTAAACTACCAAAACAAAAGAAAATAAGCAAAAGAGTACAAAAATCTGCATCAGTCACATCAATCAGCCCCAGAGGCCCTCTTTGTCCTCTTCCGCGGAGGGGACTCAGGGGCACTATCACCATCGGCCCCACTGTCACCAGAGGAATCGGACTCAGAGATGTCATCGTCCTCTCCACTCCCTAACTAGGATCCATCACCAGCATCATCGCTCTCAGACTCGGAGTGCCCGCTCGCTGCCTCCTCAACACTGTTGGACTCGGTATCATCCCCACTCAAGGACGGCTCTAAAGATGAGGAGGTCTCCTGCACCTCAGACTCCTCGCTCTCACTCTGGGCACCCCTGTCTCTGTCCCTGCCTCTACTCTCATCCCAGTCGCATGCTGGGGCCCGTCTGCCTCTCCTCCCCGCCACCAGAAGATGTGCTGCTGGCGTCGCCGGTGCTACTGGTGCCACTGGTGTAGGTTGAAAACAAGAAATAGAAAAATCAGTACAGAACAGTGTTAAATCAATACATAGTGGTACAATATATCGAAAGAGTGCAAATCAGTGCAAAATCAGTACAGAGTGGTACAGCGTATCAGAAAAGTGCAGATCAGTATAGAGTGGTATAGAGTATCAAAATAGTACAATGCAAAGTTTGTATGGGTATGAATCAATGTAAGTTAGAGAAAGAGAAAAGGAAGAATACCTAGATACCGTGGAGAGTGAGCAGTGCCTCCCTTCTCTACACCATCTGAACTAGGGAGGCGACCAATCCGAGAAAGCTATCTACATACTCCAGAGGCACCTGTAAATAAGGTTGAACATCAATCTACAGGAAAAGGGAATGTGAAATATAAACTGTCAGACAAAGTACATACCTGCTACACATCAGAGTCCCTGGCGTATCTATGCTCCCCCTCCACTGGATTAACTAGAACCTGATAGGTCGTCCCAATTGGCTGCTAGCGTGGGATCATGGTTGGAATCACCAAAAAATCGACTACGTGCACAGCAGGAGGGACCCCACCAATATCAATCTCGGTTGCATGTCCAGCACCTCTGGCCACAGGGGCACCTACAGTGTCTCCTGCACGAACTCCGAACAAGGGTGGCATCAGATGAGTCCTGATGAAGGTTGCATAATCCCCAACTCCTTGGAGGAAATCAGCATCCTGCCCCACTATGTAATGTAAGATAACGTCAACTGGGAGGCTATCAACTATCCTCATGGATATCGAAGGAGGGACAGGAACAACTGGAGTAGATTAGCCCAGAGTTTGGTGCACGAACCGCTCTTCCAAGTACCAAGTCCAGCAGAAGGAGCCCTCTAACAAGATCTGAAATCGGGAAATAGCCCAGGACACAGCATACTGTTCTTGTATCCCAACCGGCATTATCGCTTAGGGCTGCCACGCGATCTACAAATTAAGAATTCACAGTTGTTAGTTGTCGTCAGTTGTTAGAGTATGAATCAAAGCAATAGCAATAGACATAAAACAGAGGTGAATATGGGTCTTAAACTACCTCGTGAGCTGTCACCGTGTCAAAATATTAGCATTAGTAGGCAAAACTCATATCGTTGCAACGCCTGGGGTGGCATCTGCCGTCATACTAGCGAGAGTAAGGTACGACTGGCACTATCTCGTCTCTTAGAACAAGGGCAAGGGCTGGGAAATATGCATAGACTCATAGCTACATGGAGAGATCAGTTTGTATGAGTCAACATATGTAAACAGAAACAAAGACAAAAAGTGCAAAACAGAAAGCACAATGTGTAAACAATGAGTGAATTGAAAATGCAGTGTGTACCTCCTAGGCTCTCCAGTAGCCTCCGACCTTGTTCCCCTTCTTGCGGGAACCAGAGCTCATGTACCCGTAAAGGGTGGCGAGGCCAACCTCGCCCTAGTCATAGAACCGCACCTCGGACAAGACCACAAGAGCACTCAGCAAGTACAAGCCTACGGTATTCCACATGTTCGCAAACAAGGTGGTACTGAGGAGCTAGATTAAAAATTTGTGGGTATACTGCTCCATCTCCTCCTACGTCTCCTACTGACTCCCATGGAAACAGTCGTAGAACCAACTCTATCGGACCATAGCCGGCCTGTCCAATGGACGGCATGACCTAAACAGATATATCCATGCAGCCTCTCACTAGCCCATGTCCATGTCGAAAGGGATTGGATCACCCCCTACTCTTAAGCTGGTGATCATTGAGAAGTCATAGGGAGTCATCATCATCTCCCTGATGGAAGAGAAGTGGAAGGAGTTGGTAGTGTCCCACCACCTCTCCATTAAAGCTCTGAGTAAGGCCCGGCTGGCCAACAGTCACGAGAGCCCAAAGCAAAATAGGCCGAAGCCCACCTCGTCAACTAACTCCCAAACTCAAGCATGGAGCTCATGGTACCACTCTTTGGCCAACACTGCCCCATAGCCTCTCCAGGAGAGAGTGTCACTCTGTGTTAAAGAAAGAATAAGTCAGATGCATAACAGAATGAAAGACAGTAATGAAATAGCAAGACAAGAAAAATGTAAGGTTCTTACCTCAACGGCGTCATAGGAAAAATAGAAGGCCCGCTCCCACAACAGAAAGTTCTCAAGTACGCCCATCGTAAAGTCCTCGAACCACAGCATTCTATCAGGGGCCATTGCATACATCCGAGGATGGTAAGTGGCAAGATCGAAAGGTCTCACCCTCAAAGGAAGTAGCTCAGGCTCAAGCCTTGGAGGATAGATCTCATCTGCTTTAATGTCGGCGGCGATGTCCTCCGTAGCCCTGTCGGCCTCTTCTACAATGGGCTCATCAACCTCAACAATTGGTGGAAGTACCAGTACCTCAGGAGGGGCACCATCATGTGGAATGTCATACGCCATGTGGGTAAAAATGGTGAAAATGAAGAAAATGGGGAAAAAATGTAAAAAAAAATGAAAAGTCAAACCCTAAGAGAGAAAATGAAAGAAAAAATCAAAACCCAGGAAAAAGTGCGAAACCTAAGAAAAACACAAGGGAAATAAGCCCAAAGTGACGAAAAACCCAAAAACCCAACGAAAACAAAATCCAGTCGGTTCAAAATGTAAAAGGGCAAAGGTGTTTTACAAATAAAGTTTGCGTGGGGCGTTGGGTAACGCGATTAAAACACAAATCTAGAGAGAGGAAACACCAAGAGAGAGAGGGGGGGTTTTCGATGGTCAAGTGTATGAGAAATGAGGCTTAGGTGGTGTTTTAAACAAGCCAAGGGTTGAAAACCCCGTTTTGCCCCTGAAACCCAGTCGGGTGGCCGGCCAGGTGGTTAGTAGCCGGTCATCCCTATTTTGTGGCCTGCCGGCTCTACAACTGGTCCAAACCTGGTTGTTCTAAGGCCTTGCCTTTTCTGTGTATGGAGAGTCCTGTATTTATCCTAAAGTGAAGAATTGTAGAAGTTGGGTTTGTTTTGTTTACAAAAAAGTCCGAAATGAGATTCTTGATGCATTGCTTCAAAACTCGTCATGTCTCCGTAGAGGGAAATGCCCCAACCGCAAGTTGTATCCTTTTTTGGGCATATAAGAACCTCTGAGCAATAAGTCAGAGATATTTGTGAGGTGTTTTCAATATCGCTTTTGTTTAGCTTTTTCAATTTTGTTACCTATTGTATTATATCGTATCATATCGTATCAATTATGTCGCATTATGCTGTGTCTACATGCATCATACTCTTTGGAGCTTTTCCCCTTTCTACGTGAGACGTAGTTTGGCTTATACCATCTACCCTCTCTGTGAGAGATGCAGTTTGGCATGGAGTTTTTCCCCTCTCTTTGTGAAACGTAGTTTGGCATGCACCCTCCACCCTCTCTGCGTAAGACACAATTTGGCATGGAGCTTTTCTCCTCACTAAGTGAGACGTAGTTTGGCTTGCATTTTCTTACATCCTTTCTATGTGAGATGTGGTTTGGCTTGTATTTTCTTTCATCCTTTCTACGTAAGATGTAGTTTGGCTTGCATCTTTGACCCTCTCTAGGTGAGACGTAGTTTGGCTTGCATTTTCTCACATCCTTTCTACATGAGACGTAGTTTGGCTTGTATTTCCCATCTTTCTTCCACGTGTGTTTGGAATTGTTGTTTGCTTACTTTTTTCTGTATGAAGCATGGTTGGATTTATTTTGATTTAGGCTTGAGGCTTGTTTCATTCTTATGCCGTCATCTTGTTTTATTTATTTTCTTATTGCATTTTCAAAATAACTGACTTCGTGAAGCGTGTAAGTCCAGCTTTTGAGCATATTATTTGCATCTTGTCCCTGAATTATGTTGGTTTGATTCCTTGCAAAAGGATATGCAGGCAGCTTTCGAGTTTAACCACTGCATTTGCATTTTGATTTCTTGCCCAAGTCTTTCGGTCTCATCAAAATAGGTTGTTGTAGACACCCCATTTTTGACCGCCCTTAAGACTTGGGGCACTACTGATGGTTTACTTGGTGATGAAAGATGTGCAGGGCAAAGGGTCGATTTCTTTGGCAAGGAGAGAGTCAAATCCCAACTTCACACCCCTTTTTGGACCAAAACTATTTTGAATGGTTTTTAGATCTTAAAACCCTCTCTTTCAAAACATTTTTGAAAATAGGTTCCTACGATGTCCCGACGCTTGCATTTTGTTAAATGTCGTGCCTTTCGGTAAACCGAGCAAGGACAAAATAGAAATGAATGAAGGAGAGATGAACTCTTTTGAAAAATCTTTCAAAACACCTTGCTTAGGGGTTTGGAGTTGGGGAAAAAAAGAGAAGAAGGAAGAAACCAAGTTTGGGAGAAGTTCGGCATGAATCCGGGTAGGATCGAAACTGAGCGGCTTCACCAAAACAGGCATAACTTTTTGCACAGTTGAAATTTTGATGCAAGGCTGCCACCATTGGAAAGCTTACTTCTGAGGATTCAATTTGGACACAAGAATGACCTAAAAAGGAGTCCATATGAAGGAGATATGCCCATTTGAAGTTTGACCTACATAGTAGATTTTCTCTACCGACCACTGGTGAAGGGTGCCGGCCATGGATGATGCAGTGCTGGCCACCAGTGATGGCCGGCCAGCCAACAATGTCAAAAATCAGATTTTTTGCAGATCTTTTACCTCTAGCTGTTATGCACAAGCCCCCAGCTCAGATATTTCGACCAAACTCTTGTCTTTTGCTATATATGGAGCCAAATATCTCATATTCAAGACTTAGAACTTCTTGAGCAAGTTTGGGAGCCTCTCTCTCTAAAAACTCCTCTCTCTCTCTAGAATTTTCAGACCTAAATCTTTGCCTCTCTCTCTATAGTTCACTCTTTCTTCCCCTTTTGTGTACAGAAGGGCATAGAAGTAGAGAAATATAACTAGTTTGCCTAGGCATCCTTCACCAAAGTTGCATATCCATGGGCTGAGGTCTCTTGGAACTGATTTTTGGGCTGATAGAAGGTCATTTGAGCCAAGAAAGAGGCCCTTTTGCTGCTGTGCTACAAGGGTAAGCACCTCTCCTCTTTTGTATTTGTTTTGCACACTTACTTCACCATCTTTGCACACTACTTTGGGGCTGTTTTTGGGGTGGTGTTGAACTACAAAAACCTCTGTTTTGTAGTCCTAAAAGTCTTGGTTTGTGCCTTGGTTGGCTAGGGGGTTGTCCTCCCTTTTGCTCCTTGGCTTGTAAGGCCTTGTGAGCTAACTTCCAAACTTTTCAAACAACTTCTTTTTGGCCTTTTAACCACTGAAATCCAGAGGATTTTCAGTGGTAAAAACCCTGTTTTCAGGTCCCAAATGGGTGGGGGTGTCCCCCCTCCTCTTCTCTTGCTTGCATGTCTTATTGGCCTATCAAATGAGCATGTGTTTCTACCATTTTGAGGCTTAGTTCAGGCACTTTTTTGTGACTTCTAGGACCTGCTTTAACTCTGTCCATGGCTGGTTTGGTCACCTTGTGCATGCTTTATACACTTGTAGTGTAATTCTTGCAAACTAGCCTTATATGCCTCATGAAGTAGCATGTTTGTTAAGCATGTATGGGCTCCATTTCAGCATTTTTTTGGTCATTATTTAGCATGTCATAACTCTATATAAGGCGGGTTTGATGGCCCCTTGCATGCTCCATACACTTGTAGTGTAATTCCATGAATTAGCTTAGTATGTCTCATGCTTTAACATGTCATTCTAGCATGCTTTAAGCTTAACTTCAAAAAGCTTTTGTCCATGTTTTAACATGCTTTAGCTCTAATTTGTGTTGCTTTGGTCATGCATGCCATGCTTTGTATAGCTATAGTGCATTTTAGCTTGTTAGCTTTGTGCATCGGGTCTGTTAGCATGCATTGCTTGGCCTATTTGAATGATTTGGCATCATTTCATATGTGATTTCAGTCCATGTTTCATGGTCATGCACTTGCATTTATCACTCATTCAATGCGTTGGAAGGTTTGCCCTTTTTATGCCTTAACATGAACCATTGCGTATGCCTTCATGCCTAAGCTTGTGAGCTATCATTTCAATGTGTTTTTGGGGTTATCTTGCCATGATATAACTCTGATTTTTGCTGGTTAAGTCATCCCATGCTTGGTCTGAATAGGTGTAGTGTAATCTACCTTATTTGCCTTGTATGCATCATGCCTTATGCCCCCTCATGCTAGCATATTTTGGCTTCCTTCCATGCATGTTTTAGACTCATTTTGACATGTTCTAGGACTGTTTTGGGTTGCCTTGGTCACATGCTTCATGTTTTGCATATTTGTAGTACAAGTGCTCTTGCTTGCTTCAAGCTTTGAGCACCATAGCATGCTTCATTTGTGTTGTGTACATGATTTGGCATCACTTAACATGGCATTTCAAAGCATGTAGCATTGCCATGTTCTCACTTCATTCACGTTTTGAATACCTTTGAGTATTGTGCATTGTTGCCTTACTTGTAGCCTAGCTTGTATGCTTGCATGTCTAGGCCTTTGAGCCTCCATCTTGGCATGTTCTGGTCCATGTTTTGACCTATTTCAGCTCTGTCCATGGTTGGTTCATGCATATTTTCCATGTATTGCATGCCTCCTTTGCAGCCCTCTTTATTAGCCTTCATGCTTTAGGACCTTGGCATGCTATACTTGCATTATTTGAATGATTTGGCATCATTTCTTACTTAATTTCAGTGCATTTAGCGTTGTTACACTTTCGCATTTATTACTCCTTGAGCCTTCTTGAGGGTTGTGCTCTTAGGCCTAGTTGATTGGCCAATGCATTGTGCATGCATGCCTTGTCTTTTGGTGCCTTTGTTTTGGTGTTATGGCCACTGATTTGGGGCATGACTGAGGTCTACCTTTTTGGTTTAAGTCCATTGGGCATTGTGTGTGCCTTGCAGTTCATTGCATTGAGTATGCCACCATTGCATTATGCATGCTAATTGACATTCGCATTGTGTATGCTAGTTATTGCATGCATTAGCATTGTGCATGCCATTAGCTTTGTTAAGTTAATTATATTACATTGCATTGAGTATGCCATGTAGTTGCATGTTTGCATGCTTAAGTCATATTGCATGTTTGCCATACTTGTGTTGCATTGTTGTTTGGATTAAGTATTAATCTGAGCACGAGAAACGAGGGACATTTCATACTTCAAGTGATGAAACGTGGCTCAATTCTCAGTCGCCGACGCTCTTGATGATGCATGATAAAATTTTAGGCTGTATTTGTTTATTTGTGCATTCATTTTACATTAAATTTGCACAAGTTGGACCTTTAGCCATCATGCATCGAAATGCGTGATTGATGGTCTTAGATCCAATTATGCCTCTCCCTTGATGTTTTGAGATGATATGGGGCGGCATAGTGCGTACATATCCTTGGAAGACCCTCCATTTCCTCTATTTTGTGCTCTGTTGTAGCTTGGTGTCACAACACACCAGTGGTCGGCAGCCTCTCATCCTTGGCCAGCACCACCCTCATCCTTGGCCGGCAGTGTGCACTCTTGGCCGGCTAGGTGATCGGCAGTAGCTCTTCATGGCCGGCTGGCCACTAGTGCATTCCCCAGCATGTTCTTCGTAAGATCCAGCAGCAAGTTCTCAAAGACACCCTGCAGACAGAGCCTCAAGAGAGCAATTGGAGAGCTTCTCAGGACAGCAACCGAGCATGCATCCCCTTCTCCTTCAACTAGAGCTGGAACAGTATTGTTTATTGCTTACTTGTTAGTTAGCATTGAATTTGTAATTAATTAGTTAATTTGTTAATTAATTAAGTTTTGTAATAATTAGTTGTAGCTAGTTATTCATTCGGTTATGTAATAATTAATTAGCTTGTTAGTTAGTTAGTTAATTAGTCGGTTTGTATTATTCATTCGGACCCTCCATCGAGAGGGCGAATTTTGTAATAAGTGTGCGTGCGTGTGTGCATGTCTTCCAACCCCACGTCTTTCTCCCTTTTACTTACCTGCTTTTGATGGTTAGTTTTAGGGCATGTTTCAGTTAGCATACTTATGCTTGCATGCGTGCATCCATTCATCTGTCTTGCATGCACCGGGCTCGACGCATCATACTAACCACATCGTACTTTCAATACATTACTTGAATACGTGTTCAACAGCATGTTATCAAGTTGCATTTCACATGACATTCTAGAATAGCCGAGCCTATTTTAGATGCATTTTCGCATGTCGCATTAGCCATTTTAACATGAACTAGGATCATGCATGATTTCTAACTAGTTCTTTGTTTTGGCTCAGAGTACACTGTGAGTGTTTTCGCTTTAGCATACTGCATGTGTGTTATTGATTGTCATGTTAGCATGCTTACCATGAGGCTAACTGCTTAGTTGATTAACTGCCTAAATGCCTGTGGGTGAAAGTTGGATTGCTTGAACTGGAACAATTCATTGAAATCCTCGATTTAGCCTACTTGTGAGTAGCAAACTTCAAACTGTTTTCAAACAAACAAATATGCAATGTTTTGTTCTAACTTAGGCGATCTAGTCTATACTTGTATGCTGTGCGCATCACGTAATAAGATTAGCTAATTAACCGGAATAAGAACACTTGTTTTCAAAAACAAGATATCATGTTAGTAAAGGTCGATCTTTGATCGGGCGAGCGGGGGTGCTCATTGCATGACCTTCCCCTCTCGTACCTAAGTTCCCGAGCCGAAGCAACTTTGGTGATGACAGACATGTGGCCTTAGACAAGAGTCAGGGTTTCCTAAATTCCCTCAAAACAAAATATTTAGGTGGTGACTCTGTATCTTGCAAAGCAGTCCATGTTTGGCACTTCTTTACAAAAATTAGTTTTCCAAAACGATTTGCCGGATTTGGACTCTTTGGTGATTTATCGGTCTTGCATTGCACTTTGTGAGATCAAATTCAGAACCGTGACGTTGAGTCCGAACTGTGGTAAGCCCAAATGAACAAAACGGGATTTCGCGCCGATTTCGCGCGCGGAGCCCGTGGCATTCGAGTACGTCTACAGTTGTCTCTGGGCTATGACATTTACTCACGTCATTTCATGACTTCGAGCTCCGTCAATGAGGGGCAACTGAAGACACCCCATTTTTGAACGCCCTTAAGACTTGGGCGACTCAGGTTGATCACTTAATGATGAAATACTACGTTATACAATTGTTCAAATTCCTCAGCAAAAAGGTTTCGGTTTTCTAACTCTAGAGCCTAGAACCTTGCACCTCCTTTGAGCCAAAACCTAATTTTTCCACACCTGACCACCTAGAGGCTTGCTGGCCAACAGGTGGCCGACTGGCCAAAAATCAATGGCCGGTCGTCCCCTACTTGGCCAGCCGACTAGATTTCCTGGTAGAATAGATATTTGTTGCCAACTGTCCCTCCATGTGCACACTAGCTGGCTCAATACAGATATTTCCGAGATAGCAGCCAGTTTTTCTATATATACTTGACCATCTCTTATGTTTTGAGGATAGAAAAAATTATCAAAGATCAAATTCTTGAAAAGCTCTCTCTCTCTCTCTCTCTCTCTCTCTCTCTCTCTCTTTCTATCTTGCAACTTACACACACTACCCAAACACTTCCTAAACCAATATTTGAGGCTCCTTGCTGAGGTTCTTGAGCTAAAATTTCAGCTCTTAAGGGTGATCACTTGTTGGTTTGTGAATCAAAAAGTTACTCCTCTTCAAGAGAACAGAGCAGAAGCTGGGGCAAAAATAGATTTATTTTCTGACTACAAACAGAACAGTTCAGACAGCAGAATAGAGGCATTTCCAGGCGGATGTTCTCGGTTGCACACGTGATCCTTCAACTCCCATTCAAATTAATTAGCTTAATTTCTCTTAGATTAATTAGCATGTTGTAATTAATTAGTTAATTCCTTTGAACTTGTAATAGCTAGTTACTTGGTTAATTAATTCCGTGTTGTAATTAATTAATTAGATTCATTCAATTTGTAATAATTAGTTAGTGTAGCTAATTTATTTGGTGTTATAATAGTTAGTTTAATTAGGGCATTCATTCGGACCCTCCTGCGTGAGGACAAATTGTAAATTTGTGTATGTCTTCCAACCCCCATTCTTTCTCCTTTTTATTTATCTGCTTATGATGGATAGCATATAGCATCATGTTTCCCTTAGTATTTTCCATGACTTGCATATATTCGTTTTGCATGCATAAGGGTTCGACTCATCATACTAATCAATGTCAATTTCCAATTTCTTGTTCGAATACATGCGCTATAGCCGAACTTATTAATTGCATGTTGTATGCATTGCATTAGTCATTTGCATTGTTTAGGACCATGGATTCTTTCTAACTATTTTCTTTCTTTTGGCGCACCTCGGATATTTGGGATAAGCATTTTTTGGCTTTTGCATATTGCATGCGTGTGATTGTTTCCATGTCAAGCATGTTCACCATAAGGCTAAATGCTTAGTTGATATACCCGTTTGAATACCTGCGGATGAAGGCTTTTTTCACTTGACTTGGGATGATTTGGTTAATGTATATATAAGCTCACTTTTTCAAGTGGTACATATTCAAAACATTTTTCAAAACGAGCATGAAATCAAAACGTTCCAAATTTTGCGAATTAGTCTATGCTTGTGTGCATCACATAGTAAGATAGCATAATAATCAGAATAAGAACATGTAATGCACATGCACATGAAAATCACATCTTGATTAGTAGAAGCCAATCTTTGATCGGGCGAGTGGGGTGCTCAATTCATGACATTCCCCTCTCATGCCTAAGTTCCCGAGCCGAGACACTTTGGTGATAACGGACAAGTGGCCTTTGGCACGAGTCACGGGTTTCCTAAATTTCCAAAAATATTTAAGTGGCGACTCTGAAATCTGGCAAAGCAATCCATTTTTGACATTTTTTATTCAAAATCGATTTTTCAAAAGATTTGTCGGATTTGGACTCATTTGTGTTTTTCTATTTCACATTGCACTTGTGAAACCAGATTCAGAACCACAATAGTCAGAACTGTAGGGAGGAGCACAAAAAGCAAGCTACACTCCACTGGAGATTTTATGAAACCTTGACTCAAACTCCATGATATGACTTTTATTTTCAATAATATGTTTATCACATTGCATGCATTGGTGCACTTAAAGTCCCTTTGTTGCCCAAATACTTCTGGGAGTACAAGCATACTTTTTGTGGCCCTACACCTATCTTTACGTACTTTGGAGACCTTACTATGGAGGCCTTGTGTTATAACCTTTTGATATCTGTCAAAAATGTAGTTCTGCTATCTAAGGTTCTTATACTTCAAAAAGAGGCTATATTGACTCTTCTGATTTCCTGGGATCTTCATTGGTTATTACCCAAAGGACTCTTTGGTAATGTCACCTTGACTTCAACTCCTAAAGTAAAGCCAACCTTGTACATATAATGAGCTATAGTACCTTCCAAAAATAGGACAGGATACTCTCTCATTTCTAAGTTGTATGATACGCTTGTTTAAATAGTGAAACCCTAGATCATTTCAAAGCTAGGACAAGGTAACCCTATCCCCCATAGGGGTGTTTGTTCTTTTTCCTACTATGTACAATAAATGGGATCTGGGGTTCTCAAATTTTGAACAGTGGTTTAGGCATGTCAGTTTGGGTGGTGGTGGAAATGTCTACTTCACTAGCCCAATATCTAGGCAGCTAGTTTGATAGGCGTATTCCCCCACATAAGTCAAATTAATCACCTATAGTCGCATGGATGGTGGTGGAAATGTCTACTTCACTAGCCCAATATCTAGGCAGCTAGCTTGATAGGCGCATTCCCTCAAATAAGTCAAACTAATCACCTATGATCGAATGAGTGGTGGTGGAAGTGTCTACTTTACTAGCCCAATATCCTGGCAGCTAGCTCAATAGGCGCTCCCCCACATAAGTCAAACTAATCACCTGTAGTCGAATTGGTGGTGGTGGAAGTGTCTAGTTCATTGGCCCAATAACCAAGCGACTAGTTCGATAAACGCATTCACCCACATAAGTCAAACTAATCACCTATGATCGAATGGGTGGTAGTGGTAGAAATGTCTACTTCACTAACCCAATAGCCAAGCAACTAGCTCGATATGTGTTTCCCCCACATAAGTCAAAATAACCAATTATGGTGAATAGGTAGTGGGATATATTACTCAATTATTCTTATAAAACCATTATTCTTATGGGCAATAATAAAATACAATTTTTTCAACAAAAAAAAAAACCGTTCAATGGATAGATTGATGATGCAATCAAACAAGTAAAGAAAAGTATTCATGAAATTTATGGTGATATCAAACCAAGATAACATCATGCACACTTAAATATATATATATATATATATAGAAAAGTCTGCACAAGGCACAAAAAAGGCACCATGACATGATGACAATACAACAACAACAACAACAACAACAACAACAACAACAACAACAACAAAAACAAAAAACAGCAAAGGCACCAATAAACGACAAGGCACCATGACATACATATATATAAGCCTTACCTCTTGTTGTCAGGCACAAGGCAACGGCTGCGGCTTATCAACGTGGGTTGAATTAAAGGCTAATGAGTAGAACAGCAACACAAAGGTAGCAAGGTCTAAAGCAATTCATCATTAATCAATTAAATAGGGAGCAACGATGCATATAGGCTGCGCTAGCCCTAGTATGATTGTTATTATTATTTTCATATAAGAAGAAAAGAGTTACTTAGTACTCACGCAAAAAAAATAAATAAATAAATAAATAAAAATAAAAAAAATGACCAAATTAAAATCCTCACACTACAAGAAAAGTGGGTATAAAACACGAAACTTTTTGCAACAACGTGTATACCGTCACAAAAAGTGATCTTTTGTGGCGGCATATGAAGCCATCTCAAATAAATGTTTTCTGTGACAGTAGTTTCCCCGTCGCTAATAAACACACAACAAAAAGTCTCTTAAATATGGAAGTATTCGCAATGCATTGTGTATCGTCGCAAAAAAATATTTTTTTTGAGACAGGTGAAATTTACCGTCGCAAATAGTGGACATTTGTGACGAAAATTCTCTGTCGCAAAAAAAACCCTTATTAAAATGACATCGTTTTAATGAATGGATTTGATCATTTGTGACGATTTTTCTATACCGTCGCAAATAGTACTGAAAAATTTCATCTCCCTCCTTCAGCCGAAATGGCGTTCGATCAAAATCCCCAAAATCCCAAAAATCCCTAACACCTTTCTCCCTTAAAACCCCTAAAATCCCTAACACCATTCTCCCCCAAAATCCCAAAATCCCCAAAATCCCTAAATCGAATTCGTGTATCACAATCACAGAGACGAGTTCGAGTTCCCAAAGCGACAACGATCTCTCTCTCTCTCTCTCTCTCTCTCGACGAGCGACGACGGCGACGGCTAGCGGTGTTCGAGTTCACCAACGATCACAGCGACGATGGCAACGACAACGAGTGTTCACCGACGATATAAATTTTTCTTCTCTTGTATGCTGATAACTGGTGACATATGTTAACACACTAATTATGTTCATGGTACATGATGATTCATGTCGGTTTTCACTTTTTACATAGTTACAAAAACATGTCTTTGTTTGGATGGTCCATGAGAAGGAATCTATACAATTTGGGATTGATTAAATCATATTCTTAAAAGAATATCATGTGGGTTCGTGATGTTTCCGTAACACTAGATACCTTCTCATAGGCAATAATTTGTTTGGGGGGATATGTTTCCGCCCTTGTGGCATATGGGTTGTTTCTTGCTGGGAAAAGAGTAGGTGCAGAGAAGAAGTTGCTCAACACGTAAGTCTTGTTATTCTAACTTCTTATTGATAATACTCATTTTTCTTGTTTCATTTTTCAATATTATAAGTAGCAGTGGGTTCAAGATCTGTAGAAATCATAGTTTTCCTTGATGAATCATGTATTTATTTTGATTTTCTCTTATTGGCTGTATTTGGGGTCATTCCTCAACATTTGCCTCTCCCAAATACCATGAGCTACTATAGTTTGGTAATGTAAATGGTATCTTTCTCCAGTTATTAAATTTCAGCCTGATTGTTGTAGTATGATGTGTTATAGTAACGTATCTTTTAATGTGCTTTATGACCTCCCTGTTGGACCTGATATCCTGGTACGGTATGAAATCTTGTCCCTTGCTTGGAAATAATTAGTCATACTGTTGTTCTCTTCTTGTTACTTTCTTGGTTTGGATGCCGACCGTGATGTTATTTTATAGATAGGTTTGGTACAAGACATAAATCTGTGAAGTTAAAGTGTTGTATTACGAACTAATTTGTCGTCTAAATGGAAACATACCAGATCTCTTTTTAGAAGCTTCATCCTTGCATTGTTTTACTCTTGTTGCAAGTCATCAAGTTAATGTTTCATTTTAATTGATTGCAGATAGTGTTTGGTTATTGATTTCTTTCATACAGGGTATTACTTTTGAGCTTGATGAAGAGATGGCTACAGATGACAACGAAAGGGAGGCATTGCAAGAAATTATCAACAATACTAAGTTAAGTGAAGGTTATCTTACGCTTGCTCGTGATATAGAGGTCATGGAGCCCAAATCGCCTGAGGATATTTATAAGGTTGGGACTTCTTAGATATCCATACTAGCTCTTGATTTGTCCTGTCATCTTGATAGTTATAATTACTGTTGCATGTTTGAAAGGGGTTTGTAGGTGTGTTATTCCTAATTGTTTCTTCATTAAACCTGCTATTCTTGCTTGGATTTAATTAGGTACATTTGCTCGATGGCCGGACTAGTACTGGTACAAGTGTTGATTCAGCCAGACAAAACTTGGCAGCTACATTTGTTAATGCATTTGTGAATGCTGGCTTTGGTCAGGTAAAAGGGTGGTTCATTTGAGTAAGAAATTTTGGAGGCAAACATTTTAGGGATGGCTTCATGTAACATTTGCTGCTTATATTGTGGCAGGATAAGCTAATGACAATCCCATCAGAGGCTTCAAGTGGTGGTTCTTCAGGAAACTGGCTCTTTAAGAATAAAGAACACGGAAAAGCAGTCTTTGCGACAAGTCCGGTATGTTCCTCCTTCGATCTATTTGCTGGTCCAAGTTTCTTTATTACTGGATTATCACCATTTTTCCTTGTAGGGTATGATTCTACTTTGGGATGTTGATTCTAGACTTGCCCAACTAGACAAGTATTTCCACAATAATGACAACCATGTCATAGTCGGTGCATTGTTAGGAGTTGGTATTGTGAACTGCAGTATCAAGAATGACTGTGATCGTGTGAGTTATACTTTGGCATTTTCTGTACACAAGTCTTATGACTGTTATGTATTTGGAAATCCTAAATTTTCTTTTTTCAAGCATTGGCACTTATTGCTGATTATATAGATAAAGAGGATTCTTCTGTCAGAATTGGTGCAATAATGGGTCTAGACCTTGCTTATGCTGGTGTCCAAAATGGACAGGTGAGGTTCCTTGCATTTTTAACTGGTGGTTTCTTGGTAGGCCATGGAAACAATACTATGTCTGATTCAAGAGGCACATCAGTGGAATCATTCTGTCTATTCTACCATAGATTGTTAATTTCATTACAGAAGTTACAGAATACACACAAATAGAGAGGGAGAGATAAAATTTGATGAGTACTAGAAAATACCTTCCCTTCTCTTTGTACATGTTTAATTAAAGTTGATGTTGATTAATTTATAATTTTTCTCAATTCCATAGTTAATTGTCTCGTATCCATGGAATGCAAAAACATCATTTGACTTGTTCCTCTACTTTCTTTGTTTGATATGTTTATTTCCAGTTGAAGTGGACTAATCTAAATCGTTTGTCAGATCCGTAGTAAATTGACTCCTATCCTTGGAGATAACAAAGTGCCTATTGATGTGATTGCGTTCACTGCTATTTCATTGGGCTTGGTATATGTTGGTTCCTGTAATGAAGAGGTTGCTCAGGCAATTATATTTGCATTAATGGACCGAAGCGTTATGTACATCACCAAACAGGGTCAGATTGGCACGAAACCTAGCACACATGACCACCTAGGCACGAGAGACTTGTAGGAGAAGATAGGGCTCGAATCAGGTTCCCGGTTTGGGAGTTAGAGCGAAATTTCGGTCTAGGCAAACTAGTTCCTTAAGAAATTTCAATTTGATGTGTTGATACCCCAAAATCGCCAAACGGCATCGGTTTGGCACGAAACTTGGCACACAGGACCGCCTAGGCACGAGAGACTTATGGGAGAAAACGGGACTCCAATTGGGTTCCCGATTTGGGAGTTAGAGCCGGATTTCACTATAGGCAAACTAGTTCCTTAAGAAACTTGAATTCGAGGTGTTGACGCCCCAAAATCACCAAACGGGGTCAGATTGGCACAAAACTTGGCACACACGACCACCTAGGCACGACAAACTTGTGGGAGAAGACGGGGCTCGAATCGGGTTCCCGATTTGGGAGTAAGAACTGGATTTTGGTCTAGTCAAACTAGTTTCTTAAGAAATTTGAATTCGAGGTGTTGACGCCCCAAAATCACCAAACGGTGTTGATTTGGCACGAAACTTGGCACACACAACCGCCTAAGCACGAGAGACTTGTGGGAGAAGGCAGGACTCAAATTGGGTTCCCGATTTGGAAGTTAGAGCGGAATTTCAGTCTAGGCAAACTAGTTCCTTAAGAAATTTGAATTCGATGTGTTGATGCCCCAAAATCGCCAAACGGCATCGGTTTGGCATGAAACTTGGCACACATGATTGCCTAGGCACAAGAGACTTGTGGGAGAAAACAGGACTCCAATCGGGTTCCCGGTTTGGAAGTTAGAGCTGGATTTCACTATAGGCAAACTAGTTCCTTAAGAAACTTGAATTCGAGATGTTGACGCCCCAAAATCACCAAATGGCGTCGGTTTGGCACACAACTTGGCACACATGACCCCCTAGGAACGAGAGACTTTTGGGAGAAGACATGGCTCAAATCGGGTTCCCAGTTTGGGAGTTAGAGCCAGATTTCGGTCTAGACAAACTAGTTCCTTAAGAAATTTGAATTCGAGGTGTTGACGCTCCAAAATCACCAAACAGCGTCGGTTTGGCACGAAACTTGGCACACACGACCACCTAGGCATGAAAGACTTGTGGGAGAGACAGGGCTCGAATCAGGTTCCCGGTTTGGGAGTTAGAAGTAGATTTTGGTCTAGGCAAATTAGTTCCTTAAGAAATTTGAATTCGAGGTGTTGACGCCCCAAAATCACCAAACGGCGTCGGTTTGGCACGAAACTTGGCACACACGACCGCCTAGGCACAAGAGACTTGTGGGAGAAAACAAGACTCAAATCGGGTTCCCAATTTGGGAGTTAGAGCCGAATTTCAGTCTAAGCAAACTAGTTCCTTAAGAAACTTGAATTCGAAGTGTTGACGCCCCAAAATCACCAAACGGCGTCGGCTTGGCACGAAACTTGGCACACATGACCACCTAGGCACGAGAGACTTATGGGAGAAGATGGGACTCCAATTGGGTTCCCGATTTGGGAGTTAGAGCCAGATTTCACTCTAAACAAACTAGTTCCTTAAGAAACTTGAATTCGAGGTGTTAACGCCCCAAAATCACCAAACTGCGTCAGTTTGGCACGAAACTTGACACACACGACCACCTAGGCACAAGAGACTTGTGAGAGAAAATGGGACTCCAATCGGGTTCCCGATTTGGGAGTTAGAGCTGGATTTCACTCTAGGCAAACTAGTTCCTTAAGAAACTTGAATTCGATGTGTTGGTGCCCCAAAATCACCAAACGGCGTCGGTTTGGCACGAAACTTGGCACACACGACCGCCTAGGCACGAGAGACTTGTGGGAGAAGACAAGACTCCAATCGGGTTCCCGATTTGGGAGTTAAAGCCGAATTTCTGTCTGGCCAAAATTATTTACTTAATTATCTTTATAATTATATAGTAGTTAATTTTTTATGTTTTTTTGTAATTAAAATATTAACACATAATTATATTGTCATTAATTATTTTTATTTTTTGTTTTCAGATATTTCTCCAGTAGCAGTTTGCTTCTTGTGGAATGCAGACGTGTGAAGATTGCGATTAAATTTTATTTTTGTTACCTACAGAAGAATCATGACGAAAACTTTTGTTTTTGATTTACGTTATTTTGAATTGTGAACAACATTATGTATTTAAACATTGTATATGTATTATGCAACATTATATAATGGGATAATTTTGCTGATGCATTGTTATGAATGGAAAAATATTTTTATTATGGATAAATTGTTATTTTTATATTGGAATTTATATATTATTATTTTGTTTGAGATGGCACCACACCGTCGCAAAAGATATTGGCAAAAGTTGGAAAAAAACCTTTCGCGACGGTATTATTTGTCGTCGCAAATAACCTTTTAGAGACAGCATTGTCGTGTTGTCTCAAATAAACTTTTAGCGATGGCAGGTTACCCTGTTGCAAATAACACTTTTAGCGACGACAACACAGTGCCGTCTCAAAAAATCCCAAATTTTTACATATTAATGGCGACGGCAGAATTCCATCGCAAAAAGGCAACTTTGCCGTCGCAAAACAAAGGCGACGGCATTATTGTGACGCCCCGAACCTACACTATTGGTTGCAGTCAAGGGAGAGTCACTAATGAGTCCTATGGCCAATAACCAAGTAAGATCCCAGATCGCCGAAGGAGTCAAATTAGCCTCCCTTATAAGTCCGGCTTTCTTAGGCAGCGCACTACCCTTTTGACAGATCTTAAAAGATATTGATACAAGGTCTCATAAGCAACGATAAGGTGTATACGTATAAATATTAAAATATAAGTACATAACAACCACAAATATCATTAATTTCAAAAGCTTGATCCATTACATTACATTCCAAGAGAAAACTTAAATCTTCATATGAGTCTTACAAAATATCAAAAGGAATTTCTAACTTTTCTAAGATAGCCAAAAGTCTTCGAAGGTTTCAGGTTTGTCGTCTCCAGCTATAAGCTCCTCTTCAGCACCTGGCATGACACGCCGTGAGCTTTGAATGCCCAGTAAACACACACACACCCCGTCCCTCTTTCCCAGTCCAATACACAATCACAAATATAACATCAAATAGTAAAGCATGATACTCAACTAAGGGGTTACAAGTTAGATGTTAGTAAACTAGAAATCTCTCAAAGAGATTTCGTCCTCCCAACCACAAAAATTGGACACCAGACTATTCGGAACTCCCCATTTTGGTGCTTTGTTGCAGAACTAACCTCGGATGCCTACCAACGGTTATATACCGCGTAGCGCCAACCGCAGGGCCTCAAAAGGGATAGCGAAAAGAAAAAGTTTTATCTCCTGAATCCAACCTCATCCTTCCAGAAAAAGTTTTATCATCCTGAATGTCCCATCCAGACCCAACCTTATCTCACCATTCAAACCGTCGCAAGGAGTCTGAATACGTCCGTTCCATTCCAGGGTTTATGTGACAACTACTTGCGCAAGACTTTAACTTTCAAATAGGGAACGCATCCCAAAAATCCATATATCACATATTCTCATCTTTTCATTACTCAAGTGCTCGAAAACCCAATACCCTCCCAATTAGGTTTCCCGTTGAAGTTAAATGTATTACATCAAGGTTAGTCTAATTGATAAGACAATAATATCCACATAAGCATGCATCCTTAAGACGAGGAAGATAAATAACATAACCATAACACATATAATATCATGCCAAGATGTGCTCATAAGTAAGTAGGCAATTTCATGAATTCAAGGGCATAAAACATCCATGCATAACACAGTTTCCAAATTTAACATCACATAAAGATTAAAATGAAAAGACTATTTTAGATCTTCCACTGGACTCGATCTTCCTATAGTTCGTAGAGAATTTGATCTAGTTTCTAGAACATTTTTCGGAAATGGGATTGCTTTTCCAGATTTTAAGTTATTTAGAAAACATTCCAGCGCTGTCCAGATTCTGTCCAGATCCGTCGAATGTTACGAAAATTTGATTTTCTTGCAAATCGCTTAATGTTTTTTGATGAAACCAATTTTAGTTGAAAGCTAACAAGGTTTTGACATAAAATAGAGGTCCAGAATAATTTTATACATTTTTCTAGAATTTCTGGAAGTGGGCTGTAAAAACAGATTCTAGGGTAAAATGTCCAAAACAAGAAGATTAATGAGAAAAGGGTTCCACCAAGGGAAAGTTTTCATTTATTTTGTGAAGAAAACATGTAAACTAACATATATTTAACTCAGAAATTTTTCTTGAAGGTGTGCCTTTGGAAATTTTGAGAGATTGGTATAAAAAGATGGTTTTGTGCCAAAATGAGGAAAATACAAGAGAGATGGAATCAATGCTCAACTTTTAGCATTTTTAACACAAGTAACTCATCAATAACAGATCTTAAAACATTATTTAGAACCCTTAGAAACATGTATTTGAAAAAGGAAAATGAAAGAGAAGGTTGTGTTGTGGCTTACCTACTAAGCTTTGCACAAGAAGGCTCTCTTCTTCCTCCCTCTTCTTCTCTTAGACTTTTCTCTCTTGCTCTCCTCCCTCTCTCTAGCTGAAATGTGTGTGTGGGTGTGGTGTTTGTGCTTGCTAAGCTAAGGGAGGTTGGTATTTATAGACAAGTTTTGATGCAAAAAGTCCTAAAAGCCCATTAGTTGGAAATGGATGGAAAGGTTAGAATTTGTTTGAAGTTTAAAGGAAAAGGGATGGTTTGGGAGGCTTACTCATAGATTTAGGCAACAATTGGTTGATTCTTAGTTAGAAGAAAACTAGTTTTGAAAACATCACCCTAGGTCTAGGGTACTAGGTCCTGAGTTTCCTAGAATATCATGATCATAAACCTTGAAAATTGGCTCTTCACTTCTCCCTATGGTGGCTGGCCCTTGGGAAGGGTGATGGGGTTATTATTTTAATGATTTTAGGTATTAGAGGCACAGCTCTCAATGTATGCATATATATATATATATATATTTCAATTGATTGATGGTACTAATAGTATTAGGGTACATGTACTATTTTTGGGGTAATTCTTAATAAAAGAAATGAGGGCTTAGAATTAAACTCATGTATTGAAACCTTATTTATGTATTTACTTATGATCTAGTTAGGTTTAGGGCTAATTTAAATACTCATAGCAAATCTTTATTGATACCAAAGTCATTATTGCTCCAAGATTCAAGGGATTTGTTTGTACTAAAGTATAATGATGACGGCTAGTCATGTCCTCGAGATTTGGGAAGATTTCCCTATTTATTTTGTGTACAAATCTTGGAAATTGTAAAACATATTGTTAAAAAAAGATTCAAGTGTATATATAAATATATAATAGTACTTGTTTGAGATCAATTTGTGATTTAATAAAAATGTGAGGGCTTGGGCTCAATTAAAATATTTATTTCAAGTGAAGAGTTAATAAATTAGTGTTTAGGAAAAATAATTCGGTTTGTATTATCTTGCTTTGAATTTAAAGGTAAATAACTGAATGAAGACTGTAAAAACCGGAAGTTAGGGTTTAGAGCAATTAATCTAAAATTTGAGAGTTAAATAATTAATATTAGAGTGTTAAGATTCTAAGCTTCCAGGGTCGATTTGGGTTTGTATGGGTTCGTTCGTGATACGTTTTTGGCTCTAGGGTTTAATTTGCGAGCAATCAACGAATTAAAGGCTTTGTTATAGTAAGTCAAAATTTTGGGACCTAATAAGGTTTACAAAAGTTAGGGGTCTCACAATTATGCCTTCGCTAAAACCTTTTAGCAACGCCCTTTGTTGCAACCCCCCACTTACCGCTGCTAAAAGTCATCTGCCGTCGCAAAAAAGCTTTTGAGACAGCATTTCGAGTATTTGCGACGGCATTTTGCCATCGCAAAAAGTCAAATTTTTTGTAGTGTCACCTCGTGAACATGACCAATCCGTTTCAAATCTCACCTTTGATATTAGCAAGTAAGCATCAAACTAGAATTTTGAAGTGGGGGCAATTTGTTGACACTTAAATTTTTACGTATCTTGATCACTGTCTGCTTAATCAAGACAAATGAAATTTTCTTAATTAGTCAAAATTAAGAAGATCAAATTGTTTCAAATGGATGTAAGTCCTACTAAAATTATGGATCTCAATCCATTTTAAATTATGGGTCACACTAAAAGAAAAGTGAACCTATTTTGACAAATGGGTCAACCCAAATGTGTGGGGGCCATGAAAATATTTTATCAAAATTTAGTGGAATAAATGCAAATCATGTCCATAAAATAAGAAATAAATTGCTTGTTTCTTGGAAATTAGAGTCAATTTTAGAGTTTCCAAAATTAACCCTCCCCTCCTAAGCCTATAAATAGAGGCTCTCATTAGGGGGAAAAGATAGATTTTTTGGCTAATGATCTTGCAAGCTCCTAAGAAATCTAGAGACTCTTGCAAATTCTCTTCTTAAAATTCTCTCTAAAATTCTTTAAACTTAAAAGAAATGATTATCAAGTACTCCAAACTTGTGCCAATCCTTTCAAGTTACAAATACGAATTTGTTCTCTATTTTCAAAGGGATCATTTCAAGACTCGTTCGAGATCAAGTCATTCAAGCCCGAGATCAAACCTCTTTTCTCCAAGTCTCTCCTTTAGAAGACTTGAAGAAATTTATCAACTTGTTTGATTCAACAACAAGCTTCTACAACTGTTGGATTGCAACCCATTTCAGAGATCGAATCAAAGGATTTGTTCTTTTGTAATGGAGCAAACCACAGAGAATTGTACCCCCTTTATTATAATCAAATAAAATTAATTATTTGTGCATTTATTCCGTGTCTTAATTGCAAGATACAAAATTTGTGTTTACAATTGTATATTTTGAAAATAATTTTGGAGTTTACGAGTTTGGGATGATTTGATATTTTGTTGTAGTTAAGTACAATTTTTTGTTTTTTTTTTTTTTTTTTGGATCAACCAAAAAGTTGTAGTTGAATAAATGTGTGTAAGAGAAAAAATGATTGAGAATGAGAGAGAAGAGAGAAAAAATGATTGATTGATGTGTAGGAAAGTGAGTGATTTTGGAAAAAAAAAAATTTCAAAAATTTTGAACCAAACAAAATTTTGAAAAATTTTCTCAGAAATTATATCTTGAGATACAAACCAAACAAGCACAAGCCCCTTATTTTCTTGTTTTCAACAGAAGTGGAAATTCAATTCAAAATCTTAGAAATAAGCACAATAACACTCATTTGGGATTACCTTTTTTTTTTCTTTTTTTTCTTATTTTGTTTTCGGGGAAGTAATGCTAGAAATACTGTACCGTCTTACTTCTATATACAATACATATTCACTAAATACCAGAAAGTCGGATTTATAGGCTCTCCCTTGACACGAATTTATTGTGATAATGAATCAATGGTCTGGGATTAATTGACATGAATCTCATCTTTGAACGTTTCAACGTCCTAATTATCAAACCACATTAGTAAACCCCCCTTAAAAATAAAAAAATATAAAGAGTTTGGGTTTTTGTTCTTTTTGGAGGCCACACTAAACTACACTAGAAAAACTATGAAATCGAAGACCCCAAAAACCAACATAAATTGTTGATTTCGAAAGAAAACGGCAATAGAAAACACAAATGCACTGTAGCTGACAAGAGATAAAGAAGGAAATTAATAGACAAACTCAACTAATAGAAAACATAAATGCACAACATATATTTTTTTTATGTTTTGTTGATTAAAAAAAACAGTGATTTATGCATCGTGACGTTCGCACATAATATCCAACTTCAATGGTAACTGTTACAATTATAATAAGGGTGGTAAAAATGAGTTGAGATTCTCTCTTTATTCTCTTTTCTTACCTTCCTACTTGTAATGGTGGAGATGTACTCCAAAATAATCTAACGGTCTAGATCTGACTATTTTAATTTGATTTAATTTTATTTTTTTTAAGATAGTCAGATCTAGATCGTTAGATCATCTTGGGTGCATCTCCACCATCACAAGTAGAGAGACCAAGGAGAGGATCTAAACTCAATGAGAATGCAGGGAGGCTCTAAATGCATCCCAAGAATTAGGTTAGACACCCCATTATTTTAAGCACCCCAATAATAAATTTGAAATTTTATTTATTTATTTGGACACCCCCAAATAATACAAATCCTAATCCTAAAACCCTATATAAATATACTTTGTACACCTCATTACCCATAAACGGGAGAACAAAATCATAAGAGAATTTCAGGCGACGAAAAGAGTTCATCCAAGACGAAAAGAGATTCCATGTGACGAAAGTCTCCTCCCACTCTATATCCATCGCCAGTCTCCTTTCACTCTACATCAGACGATGATCTCCTCCCACTCTACATCCACCGGCGGCTACAAGTTTCCGGAAACTCAATGTCGAACACAAGAAAATCGGTTTCAGTTATTTCATATGGATATTCATTGTTGAACAAAATACATTTGTCCGGATACTTAATTCCAAACATACGAAATTTGTTTAAATACTCAATGCCGAACACAAGAAAATTGATTCCAGTTGTTTCATATTGATACTCGGTGCCAAACAAAATATATTTGTTCAGATACTTAATTCCAACTGTATGGAGTTTGTTGGGATACTCACTTCCGAATGAATTTGAAAAACCAAACTACAAAAGACAATTAACAACAATTAAAACTACTTTCTCTATAGAAAATTATTTGAAAACATTTTCTTTATTGTCCATTGTTGATTTCAATATAAAATAGAATGCAAGAATGATGAATTAAAGCAAATAGGGTTGGGTATGAAGATGCAAAGTGATGAAAGTAGGAAGAGAAGAGAAAAAAGAAATATTGAGGATGATGATTAAAAAAGTGTTTAAAACACTTTTATTTACACTTTTTCTAGTGTCAAGTCTTTTTTAGTCATTTTAAATAGGGACTTAATAGTAATAAAAAATTATAATTAAATTGGGATGTCCAACCTAATTTTTGAGGTGTAAATAAAGAGTGGTGCTATTAACACTCCATCTATTATTTTGGACTCTCCATTTCTTTGGACCCTCACTTATAAATTTTGAAATCCTTAAAATTTCTTCTCCCGAAAAATAATACCAAAATTATCCTTGTAAAAACATTTCATCTATTCAATTGAATGCATACCCCCCACACCCCAAAAAGAACCTCTCTTCCAAAACACTTAACAAAACCCACGAAAAAGAAGAAGAAGAACCAAGTATGATTACTGTCTCTGCCGCCTCACTCTTTTCTTCGATTTAACCATTGGCACAATTGGTATGCTTTCTCTCTCTCTCTTTGCCGCCTCATCTTTTTCTTTGGTGATTAATGTTCGGTAACTTGTTTCCAAACAAATAATAAATGTTCAGTTACCGGTTCCCAAACAAATAAACAATATTCGGCCTTGTGTTCCCGAATTTCGATCATATGTTTAGGAGTTCAATCCCGAAAAAATGACGAACATATTTAATTATTTTTACCTTTTTTTTTAAGAAACTTACCCTTACAAACCCAATCTCCTCTGAGCTAAGAACACCATCAAAGTTATGAACCTCCTTTGAACTTTTATTGTTGTATTCTTCTCGTTTCATAGAGTTGTAGTTGCCGAAAAAACTCACTCATTGTCATTGCCAGAAAATGTAAATAATCAAATGATTGCTATCGTTACGGCTGAAATATTGCCGCCAAAGGGTTTTTAAAATTTTGAGGGTGAGCAAGTTTTGAAGGTAAGATTTGAAAAAGATAGATGGATGATAATAGAGGTGGGTGCACTTATAAACCCTAATTCATGATGTAATAGATGTGTGAGTTTAATTATGAGATGGAATATCCCAAAATTAATGATGCTCTTTTTAGTAATTTTATTTGAAGTTATTATTATAATAAGAATAAAAAAATATAAAAAAGAGTTAAAAATTGAGAGATCTAAAATAATTTATGGAGTACAACAGCACCCTAAATAAAAACTCCCCACGCATTCCATGCACATTTATTTAAAAGGACATTTTTACCCTCAAAGATAATTATTGCCCCCCCCCCCCCCCGCGGCGGCGGTTATTGCAATGGGGCTTTAGATTTGATTAGCAAGATCAAATTTGTCTTCTCAGAACCATAACCCAACCAATTTGATCAAGATTAATTTCTTCACCATTGATCAAGCTCAAGCTCTCTCACCGTTAACACACCTCATCACCCGTCAACATCATTGTCAAAGCTCATTTCGATCAATCCACGATGATCCAGCTTAGTCTGATCATTTTGATCCCCATCACCTATCATTCTCAAAGATCCACCTCAGTCCAATTTTGTGCTTACCGCTCTTCTTTTCACAATCTATCAGGACTCTACATCAATCTGATAAAAACACTTTTTTCTACCGATCAAGCTCTCCATCTCCATTCCATCAATAGGGGATCATATTGGGAGGGATAGTCAAAGGTAGACCCAATGTGACAATTATAGTGTTACGCCCCCTACTGTAGTTAGTGGTTTTGAATTTTAATTGTCATGATCATTATTGTTATTTGGTTCATCCATGGCTAACTTAAGCTCAAATTACTTGGAAAATATTGGGTTCTATGAAATTGACTTGCCAACCACCGATATTGGTTCTCACATTGAATTGGGATTGTAATAGCCAACTACTTGGATTGGAGCTTGAGCATATTTTAAGAATGATTCTCAAAGGTCAAAGGCAATGGATTTGCATTTTTAAGACTCAATTTCGAACATGAAATAAAGTAGCAAAATTTAATCAAAAGGTGTTTTGAGTTTAGTGAAAGGATGATCCCAAAAGATTGAAATTACAGTAGAAAGTTACGGGAAATAAGAAGAAAAAAAGAGGGAGAAGATAAGAGAGGATTAGAGACACTGAGAAAGATAGAGAGCAGACACGGGAAATAAGAAGAAAAAAAGAGGGAGAAGATAAGAGAGGATTAGAGACACTGAGAAAGATAGAGAGCAGACAAAAGAACAAGAGGGAGAGGAGAGAAAAAAGAAATAGAAAAGGAAACAGAGAGTAAGATGTGTCAACTGTCATGATTATTTCAACAAAAAGGTCCTTTTAAATAAATGATCAAGAAACAAACCATTACTTCCCACCCCACAAACCACTCACTTCTTTAGACTCTCACCTACCAAAATTGTTCTCCACATATTTCTCTTTGAGCAACCACCACAATCCCAACTTTGCCCTTTCTTTGAACCACTACCCCTGCAACTCTGGCAGCCTCCACCATTGACCGCACTTACTCAACCTTTCCCAGCCTCGGCGACCCCCTCACTAGCAGCAACCTCCCTCCCTAGCTGCCTTCCCCACCAGTGACTTGCATCCCCAGCCCCCCTCCTTTTCAACAACCCTCTAACCCCAATCATCACCACATCCTTCTCCCTCCTCCAGCCACGACCACTCCGGCCACCTCCCAACTAATTCTTCTCCTTCTTTCCCCAAGTGAAACCCAAACCTCTCTCTCTCTCTCTCTCTC